>CM059261.1:20635261-21345261 GCA_030347555.1 Lablab purpureus
ACCTTTCATTTTATTTATTTATAATTATATAAATACTATTTCATAGTCTTTGCGTCGACGTGAACGACTTCTTGCCTGCTGGGTTGGTCTTCGCCATCCATTTAATGACCCAAAACCCTTGCATTTTTCATTTTCCCAAACACTACACACTTCCACGCAATTTTACGAATTTGCCATTTTTACCTTTATTTTTTCTTACTTTCCATTCATGTTGACCCACAATCATATACAAGATAATATATATATATATATATATTTATATATATATATTTATATATATATATATATATATATTTATATATATATATATATATATTTATATATATATATATATTTATATATATATATATATATTTATATATATATATATATGATATGTGTTTGTTGATTTTAATTCAAATATATATATATATATATATATATATATGATGTATGTGTTTGTTGATTTTAATTCAAATTAATTTACCACATCTTGTCAATAAATGTAAAATGGAGGAGAAGAGCTGATGACGGGATTTTATTTTTTGAAGACAACTTTTGATTTCTAAAATAATATTAAATTAATAAATAATAATAAGTTAAAAAAATAGAGAAAAATTAGACTAAGGAGCATAAAAATATCAAAATTTTCTCATTTTAATAAAAATACTAAAAATAATAAAAAAGTTGTAATTTAAAGACTCAAAGGAGAAATTATATATGTTTATAGAAATAATTAATTATTTAAAGAGAAAGTTATTTAGATCAAAGTAGAAGTTATGAAGAATGTGAAAATTAAAATTAGTCAAAAAATACGTTTTAATCATCTACTATCTTCTCGTAATAAACATGGACATTATCAGTAATTTTTTTATCCATGAAAATATCTGTGTTCTGAAAGGTTTCAAACCATTGAATGATATTAGCAATTTGTAATGAAAGGAAATGAAATATACATAAAAAAACACTGAACAATAATACATTCTTTAGGTAGAAAAGAATATATTGAAAAGAATACTTGGTATATTTCAACTTATTACATGACGAAGTACAATCTCATTTGTCCATATATTTCCTTCTAGGCTGCTATTCTAACCTTATAAGCATACATGAAAGTCAAGCTAAACCTCAATGAATGTCAAAATCCTTAGTTCTTACGACGATATGGAAAAAAACATTGAACAATAATACATAAAACAAGATAAAATTGTTGTCCTATTACAAAGTTTTTTAAATTAATTTACCTAACAAGTACACTAAACTACAAAACAGTTACATGTTAGTTAAAAATATACAACAATTAACTAACATAAAAGAACGCATACAATACACTATTATTTTACTAATTAACGTAATATTGAATCATTAAATAAACTACTATTAAATAATGTTTACAATTGTTAAACAACATGATTTAGTTTATATTTTTTACCGCCATCAAACTTTACTAAAAAAATAGTTTAATAGACTAATATCTACAAACTTCATCTTTGAATGTAACTATTTTCTTATAGAATTACTACTAATAATTACCATTCAATAAATCTAAATATGGTAAAAAATATCGAAAGAATACATTAAATTATTATGGAAAAAAATTTAAAAAAATTGTAATCATCTAAAAGAGACAATATAATATTAAGGAAAAAACATAAAATAAATATTATTTTAGAAATTTAAACCATAATTATATAATTTATAAAGTACTTATTTTGAAAAGATAATATCGGATACTTGAAACAAAAATAATTAATATTATAGTAACTAAAATTTATTTAAGCAAATGGTAAATATATTAACCAAGAAAATAAGAAAAAGTAGTCATTGACTTTTCAACAAACGCAATTCATTTGAAAAGTAAGGGTACTTTGTCGCATACAAGTCTAACCCGTGTTTTATATTTGCTATAAACCACTCATCCTCTTGCAAAACACGATCTCCTTCCACATCTTCACCCTATCATCTAAACCATTTTTCAAGCCAAAACTCCATTGAAAAAAACAATTCATAGTGAATGGATAGAGAACAAGAAGAGATGCAATTTGTTGGGTTCTTTGGTGTCTACAAAGAAGCCTCCAAGATCATATTTTCATGGAGAAAAATCTTCTCCTATATCACCTTAACACTAATCCTCCCTCTCTCATTCATCTTCCTCATCCACATAGAGGTCTCCAGCCTCCTCTTCAGGAAGATTCTCTACAACTCAATAGTCAAGAATGAAACAAATCCTAACACACCTCAATACAACAAGCTCTCTGACATGATCTCTTCTGAATGGATCACTCTCGTGCTCTTCAAGCTCGCTTACTTCACTCTGCTTCTCATATTCTCCCTCCTCTCTACCTCAGCAGTCGTCTACACCATCGCTTCCATCTACACCGCGAAAGATGTAACTTTCAAGAAGGTTATGAGTGTGGTCCCTAAGGTGTGGAAGAGGCTCATGTTGACCTTCTTATGTGCCTTTGCCGCTTTTTTCGCTTACAATGTCATGACCATGCTGGTTATCTTCTTGTGGGCAATTTTAATTGGGTTAAGCACGGGTGGGGTGGTGGTTTTTGTTTTGATAGCTGTTTTGTACTTCATTGGGTTTGTGTACCTCACCGTGGTGTGGCAACTGGCCAGTGTTGTGACTGTGTTGGAGGACTCGTGGGGGCTTAGAGCCATGGTGAAGAGCAAGGAGTTAATAAAGGGAAAGATGGTGTTGTCCATATTCGTATTTCTTACTCTTGTGGGGTCTTTTGTTTTGATAAGAGTTTTGTTCAAGGAGACTGTGGTGGATGGATGGAGTGTGAATTCTGTGGACAAAACAGCATATGGGGTTCTTTGTTTCTTGCTCTTGTCTTGTTTGTTCCTCTTTGGGCTTGTTGTCCAAACTGTGATCTATTTTGTTTGCAAGTCCTTTCATCATGAGAACATTGACAAGTCGGCTTTAGCAGATCATCTTGAAGTTTATCGAGGAGAGTATGTGCCTTTGACGGCCAAGGATGTTCAGCTGGAGCAATACCAAGTTTAATGTACAATAATATAGCTTAGGTAAATTAATTAAGCATCATGTGTTTGATGATGCCGTTATATCTGCTATACTTTATTCATGTCATCATTTGCGTGTGAAATTAAAGCAAGTCTAAAGAGAATTGATTCAGAGTTCTATGTATGTATTTTAATTTGCTGTTTCAAAATACAACTGTCATGTTGCTTCTTTTGCAAACGTTTCAATTAATGCTGTGAGAGGGGGTATTTTCTTCGCATTAGATATTGAGTTTGTGGGTGTGAATGTTATGGTAAGCAGTATCCATCAGCATATTAATTTTGGCATTGAGTATGAGGTGGACAAAAAAATAGAATCACAAGTCAATTAAAAGACTCACTATTTTAGTTAAGAGAAGTTCTTTAATAATGAACATTAACATAAATCTTTTAACTCTAAATTAATTATATTTTTTAATATTCTTAACATATGATATGTAGAATAGTATAATGCTTTCTATTAACGCATAGGATTATAATTTTAATCTTCATAAGTATGGTTTCATTGTTACAACGACTGGAATAATTCATATTCTATTTTTTACGGCTTTTAAAATACTAAGAATAACATTGGTACACATAATAAAGTAATTTAGAAATCTAAATTAAAACTGAAAGTCAATCCAATTGAAAAGATAAATATGAAGATAGAAAGAGTAAAGTATGAAATTTTGCTTGTCACCATTATGGTTGAGGATGTTTTAGAGAGAGTATTTCTTACAAACATGTAATATTATTACCTTATATCACCTTTTAACGTGTTTATGAAGACTTATTTATAGTGTTTGAGAATAGAATTCTTGATTAGGAATTATAAATAAACTCGTTTTTATAAATATTATTCAAATTTGTTTTGATTTTAATGAAAAAAAATTGTATTGACTAAATATGGATATAAGTATTGGTAATAATTAATTTTTTAAATTGGATATATGGACGAAAATAGGAATATACATACTTGCCGTGTATACATAATTAATTTTTAAATAGGAATATACATAATTAATTTTTGTGTTGTCTTCGCTCATATACTTATCTTAATACCATGTTTTCGTCCTCACACTCATTTCTGTTTTAAATTACTAAAACAAATTTAGTTTATTAAGTAATCTAAAATATTTATGTTAACTTTTCTTTAGTTCTTAGTTTTTGTAATTTATTTCTAGAGCATGTATTTGGTCATTTGTTTTACTTTTTATAATTATTTGACTTTTATTCTATTCTTATTTGATGATATTTTAATTTGAAATTAATGCAATTAGAATTTTTTTATTAATATTTGATATTGTTAGATGTATATCATTTTGACTTTGAATTATTTATAATATTATGTTTCCTTTGTTGCGATTTTTATTTTTTTGTAAAAAGTTATTTAATTAATATTTAGAATAGCAATGACTGATTATATCTTTTACCCAATCAAATATACTTGTACCTGATGGAGATGAGGATGAGACAAAAATTTTATACTCATTGAATATGGAGACGACGATGTGGATAAATTTTTACTATGAACATAGGAATGGAAAAGTGAAACTTGTCCCCACCCTGCCACATTGTCATTCCTACGATGGATGCTTCTTTAAAACAAAAATAACTTCTAATTTTGTACTTTTATTTCTTCAATCATCATCCAAGTAGAGTATGTTCTTTATCCCTTTGAAATTTATATATAATTATTTCTTGAAATCCTTTCATTATTAATTACTTTCTTAATTTTTTATATTATAATAATTTTTTATTTAATCAAGATAACTTATTTTACTTGATGTCTCGAAATACAAAATTTTCTTTAAGGATAATAAAAATGATAATTTTGATCTTGAATTTATAATATATCGAGATATGGAATATTCTCAATTCATAACTATAACAAGATTATCATATCTCAAGTTTTATAAAAGTTTGAGATATATAATATTCTCACACCAAAAATAAAGATAGAATCTCTCTGAAGTTTTATAAAATAATTTTACAAATAAAACATCTTGACATCAATATTTTTTCTAAATTATAGTAACACTTTTTAGTTATAATATTATGGAAAGTAATACTATTTTTCAAACCAATTTCCATTGAAAAAAACTAATTATATAGATATATAGATATATAGATAATAGATATATAGATATATAAATAGATATATAAATAGATAAATAAATAAGTATATAAATAGATACTTATATATTATATATATAAATATATAAACATATAAATATATAACCATATAAATATAAAAGTATATAAATATAAAAGCACATAATTATATAAGCACATAAATATATAAGCATATAAATATATAAGCATATAAATATATAAGCATATAAATATGTATATAAATATATAAGCATATAAATATATAAATATATAAATAAATATATAAACATATAAATATATAAATATATAAATATATAAACATATAAATATATGAACATATAAATATATGAATATATAAATATATAAATATATAAATATATAAACATATAAAAATATAAATATTTAAATATCTAAATATCTAAATATCTAAATATCTAAATATATAAATATCTAAATATATAAATATCTAAATATCTAAAGATATAAATTTTGAAATATGAAAATATATAAATATATAAATATGTAATTATCAATGGATTGTTTTACCGACATATTTGATTTTTCATCATATTTTACTAACGGATTTTACAGATGAATTTTATTTTGCATAACACCAACTTTATCGACGGATGATGATGTGCGGTAAGTTATCGACGGAATTTAATCTATCGTTATGTTTTAATTTCTTACAAAAAAATTTCTGTCGGTAAAATTTTGTCGATAATTTATAATTTTCTTGTAGTGTTCATACTATAACACTCACCCATTGTTCCTTAATGGGTTAGTGAATGAAATTTCATTGGTTGCCTCTAAGAGGGATAAAGGTGGTATGTTGCGAATGAACCTAAATTCATACGTAATTTTTTAAAATATTACCCACAATCTTTCTTTATTTTTAGTGCATGTCACACAATCTTGAAAAGTTCATTTGTAATAAACTCTATTAAACTAGTTGGATATATAGACAAACTTATGCAAATATATAGAAAAAAAATTAAGAAAAAGTAGAATAATTTGTTTGTAAATTAAAATTAGATTGAACATAAGTTAAAATTAACAATTTAAAGAAACTATATGAGAGATTTTTTTGCAAACTAGTTTATGTTTAAATTAATTTCAATTTTTTTCTTATTTTAGTTTTTTAGGATTACTTATGAACAACATCTTCTAAATATGTCTTCATTTAAAATATTTGATGTTTTAGGATGATTTATAGTACACTTTTTTATCATTAATATTAGCTATAGATAAAGAAGAAAAGATTTGAAATTTAAGTAATTGAACTTTTTTATTAAATTATAAATAAGGTATAATTTCTAATATTTTAAAAGATGAGTCGAGTAGTGGATGATAATAAAAAATAATTTTAACTCAAATATTGTAATTTACCTCTAAATGATGTTTTAATTTTTAAGTGAAAAAGACCATAATGTGTGAAAAAGTAATTATATGTTTTGAGAGAGTGGGTTGAAGGGAGTCTCCTTCTTACAAAGGAGTTCTTATATTTGTTTATGTATTTTTATTTTTTTCGTTAATAATATAATCTATTAAGTCGTCTGAAGTTATTGTAACCAAATAATATATTAGATACATAATAAAAGATAATTAAGTTATTAGTTATAATTGATTTGTTACAAATAAATAGTTATAAGTCGTCTGTAATTAATTAAAGATTAGATAATGTATATGTTTGCTTAATTCGTGTAAAGAATTCTTAGGTTAATTTTTGCTTAGTTGATTGATTTGAGTTGGAAAGATGATTAAGATGAACAAAGTGTGATTTTCTATGTAACCAGAGATAAGGGAAGTTGCAATTGAATCAGGGAATCAATCTGTTTTTTATAATTGTTTACATCTTGCAAAATCATTTTATATGTTAATTTAATTATACAAATCTGTTCAATCCCCCCACCTTGTATGTACCATTCACGCGTTGATCATTTTCTTTAACCACGATCCTTGAGAGACAACCTAATGATCACTTCCTAATATTGCATTTTAACTATTTATTTGATCAGATACTGCTTCGATCAAACATGTTTAGAAGAATGCAAGTTCTTCTAAATAGTATTGAGGTGCTAGGGCAGACCTTCTCCAAGGCTCAAATCAATCTAAAGATGCTAAATAATGCCAAAGATTTAGGAGCCTAAAATCGCAGCCATATTAAAGCAAAAGACCTGGAAAAGCTTCCTTGGGACGAGCTTCAAGCAATCTTGAGAGTACATGAGTTATACCTTAATGATAGGAGCACCAAAAAAGCTTTTGTGTCAGTTAACAGGGGTCTCCCTATTAAGGTAAAGAAAGCTACCTACAGACAAAAGAAGCTCAAAGCTCTAAAGGCTCTTAAAGAAGAGTCAGTTGAGTCTGACCACTCAACTGATGAAGAAATCTCTCTAATGTCCCTAAAGTTTAAGTAGATCCTTAAACGAAGAGGACAAGGAAACAAATTTTTCCATATAAAAGGAGAGATAGCTAAGGAAAACACAAATGTAAGGATGAAGGCAAAGAGATGCTCTACTTTGAGTGCAAAAAGCCAGGTCACATCAAAGCTGAGTGCGCAAAGTTGACAAAGAGACCTTTTTACAAAAAGAAGAGTCTCGTGGCAACATGGTAGCATTCTGAATCTAAGTCAAGATCAGACACTGAAGAGCATAACAATATATGCCTTATGGCAAACACCAAAGAAGAGGTATTATTTGATTTTAATCCTTATATTTATTTCTCTTCTAACTCTTCTTCGTCTAATGAAGGAGATGAAGATATATCCTATGAAGATCTTCTCAACCAATGCAACACTCTCCCTGAAAAATATTTAAAGTTGAAACAAAAATATATGGATATTTTTCAAGAAAACGAGTAAATGAAAAAGAAAGTTGCATTTGTTGTCAAGATACAAATCTTGGAATAGATGAATGGGTCAGACGATGAAATGCTGAAAACTTTTGAAAAACAACTTGAATGTTGCAAAAAATGATTTCAAAAGGTTTTCAAAGAGATCTAAAGCTCTAAAAATGCTCACATTCATTGCTAGACATCCGTCTGACAATCCGGTCTGGACTATGATCTGAATCATAAGGCAGATCCAAAGAAAAAATGTTTCCAAAAAATCCAAAAAGGCATGTTCCCATAGTGGAAAGCATGGTTATCCTAGCATGAAGTGCAGACACAGGAAACGTGTTAATAGGCCTAATAAGAAAGGATCCAAGAAAATATGGGTACCAACAAATCTCATAATTCCTGTTGCAGACGTTCTTTATGGGAGAAGGAACAAAGTCAAAATTGTTCCAGGATAGTGGATGCTCACGTAACATGACGGGAGAAAAGTCTATGTTCCCAGACCTTCAAAAACATGAAGGAGGAAAAGTTGCCTTTGGAGGCAAAGGTAAGGGTAAGATCGCTGACACTAGAACAATAGGTATACCTACCCTTGTTTTAATTAAAAATCTTTTATATGTTGAAGGACTGAGTTGTAGTTTGTTGAGCATAAGCCAATTATGTGACAATGACTATATTGTCTCCGTTAACAAAGATAGATGTGAAGTCTCGTTGTCTGATGGATAGACTGTCTTCAATGCCAGAGGAAAAAATAATTTGTACGAGATTAATGTGCTAGATTTGAGCACTCAAGACTTGCTTGTTTTCAAAAGATGAGAGATGCCCAACATTTTATGAAAAACTCATCTTTTGTGTGAAGCTTGTCAAGAAGGGAAACAGCTAAAACCTTCTTTTAAATCCAAAAAATGTGTTTCCACAGTAAGACCTTTAGAGTTGCCTCATATGGATCTGTTTCGTCCTCCTTAAACCCAAGTCTAGGTGGTAGGAGATATGGTCTGGTCATCGTTGATGACTTCTCCAAATTTGCACAGGTATTCTTTTTTAGCCCACAAAAGTGAGTTTTCCACTTGTTTGAGATATTCTACAAAGAGTACAGCATGAGTAGGGTATCAGCATCTCCAACATCAAAAGTGACCATGGTATTGAGTTTTAGAATGGGGAGTTTAAGTTGTTTTGTGAGACGAATGGTATACACTACAATTTCTCTTCATCGAAAACACCTCAACAAAATGGGATTGTGAAAAGAAAGAACAGAACTCTTGAAGAGATGGCTAGGACTACATTCTATAAAAACTCTATACCAAAGCATTTCTAGGATGAGGCAGTTAACATTGCTTGTTATGTACAAAACAAAATGTTAATTAGACCCTTGTTAGAAAAAACTCACTATGAATTGTGGAGAAATAGAAAACCCAACATAAGTAATTTTCATGTTTATGATTGTTCATGTTATATCCTTAATACCAAATATCAAATTGGAAAATTTGACTCTAAGGTTAACAAAGGTACATTTTAGGTTATTCAACAAAATCCAAAGCATATGGATTTTACAACTATAGTACTATGGTAGTTGAAGAAACCATAAATGTAAAATTTGATGATTTTATTTAGACTAATAAGAGATAATCAAACCCAGATGATGAATTCGCAGACCTTCAGATACAAAGGTAAGATGATAGATCATCTGATGAATATATCTGAAGGACAAACGATGCAAAGCCAGCAGACGAAGGACCGTCTCCGTCTTCTCTGTTTGATCAAGACCATAAAAGGGACTAGAGATATGTTTCGTCACATCCTCATGAGCAAATCATAGGAGACAAAAAAGTTGGGATCAGGACTAGATCATCCTTCAGAGAAGATGGAGTTGTTGCCCTGGTGTCTACATAGAACTAAAAGATGTCGACGAAGTTCTTCTTAACGAAGATTGGATGAGGAAGAGTTGAACCAGTTTGCAAGAAATGAAGTATGGACTCTTGTGCTTCCTCCATTTGATCAGACGGTGATTACAACTCTAGAAGTTATTCAACAAAATCTACAGCATATAAAGTTTACAACTCTAGAACTATGCTAATTGAAGAAACCATAAGTGCAAAATTTGATGAGTTTATTCAGACTAATAAGAGATTATGATATCTCAATGATGAATTCGCAGACCCCCAGATACGAAGGTTAGATGATAGATCATCTGATTAGTCTATTTGAAGGACAAACGATGAAAATCCAAGAGATGAAGAAGTTACTCCAGATGAAGGTCCATCTGCGTCTTCTATGTCTGATCAAGACCATAAAAAGGACTAGAAATATGTTTCGTCACATCCTCATCATGGGAGACAAACATGTTGGGATCAGGACCAAATCATTCATCAGAGAAGATGGAGTTGTTGCCTTGGTGTCTTAAATAGAACTAAAGGATGTCAACAAAGTTCTTCTTAAAAAAGATTGGATCCTAGCCATGGAGGAAGAGTTGAACCAGTTTGCAAGAAATGAAGTATGGACTCTTGTGCCTTTTACATTGGAACTAGATGGGTCTTTCGCAACAAACTTGATGAAGATGGTAAAGTGGTAAGAAATAAAGTTAGATTAGTAGCATAAGGCTACAATCAACAAAAGGTATAGACTTTACTAAAACTTTTGATCCTATTGCTAGACTTGAAGCAATTAGAATTTTGTTAGCCTTTGCAACTTTCAAAAACATAAAACTTTATCAAATGAACGTAATAAGTGCTTTCCTAAATGGTTTCATTGAAGGGGAAGTGTTTGTTAAACAACCTCCTTGTTTCAAAGATACATCCAAACCAAACCATGTGTTTAAGTTGAAAAAGGCTTTGTATAATCTAAAACAAGTTCCTAGAGCTTGGTATGATAGACTAAGCAATTTTCTTTTAGAAAATGGTTTTGGAAGACGGAAGATAGACACAACTCTTTTTCACAAGCAGCACAAAGCAATTTTATTTTTCAAATTTATGTTGATGATATCATCTTCAGTGCTACTAATGAATCCTTATGAGGATTTCTCTAAGTTAATGTTGGGTGAATTCAAGATGAGCATGACGGGTGAATTGAAATTCTTTCTCGGTCTACAAATTCAGCAACGAGAAAAGGACATAGTCATTCATCAAGAGGAATATATGAAGGAAATGTTAAATAAATTCAACATGTCAGACACAAAAACCAATGAAGACTCTTATGCATACGTCTGAGGGTCTCACAAGGGATGAAAATGGTAAGAAAGTATATCAGACGATCTACAGAGGTATGATTGGTTCTCTAATTTACCTTACATTTAGGCGTCCTGATATTACGAATAGTGTATCTTTGTGTGCAAGGTTCCAATCAGATCCTAAAGAGTCTTATATGAAGGTTGTTAAAAGGATCTTCAAGTACCTTATGGGGTTTACTAACCTGTGTTTGTCTTATAAAAAAAATCTATAATTTAGGTTAGAGGGCTTTTGTGATGTGGACTACACTAGAGATAGAGTGGAAAGAAAAAGCAAAAGTGGAGCTTGCCAATTCCTTGGTCCATGCCTCATCTCCTGGTCAAGCAAGAAACAAAACTACATAGCTCTTTCAACAAGAGAGGAAGAATACATGTCAGTCGCTGGATGTTTCTCTCAACTTTTATGGGTAAAATATCAATTTCATGATTAGTCTAATGCATAGATGAACATTCATGTCTACTGTGATAACACTTGTGCAATGAGTCTTGCTAAAAACCCTATACAACACTCAAAGGGAAATCATTTCATTTGTGATCTAGTCCAAACAGGTGCTTTTAACTTACAATTTGTAAAGACAAATCATCAATGAGCTTATATATTTACTAAAGCAGTGTTTGTGGAATGATTTTATTTTATTTTGCAAAATTTAAATCTTGTAAAATTATCAGACACTTAAACCAAATGATTGAATCATCTGTTTAGTACTAATGTTCATATTAAGTGTGCTCAGATAGCAGGTGTCAGATGAATCACATAATGTGAATTTAAATTTTTCTCATAAATGCCATTTATGTGGAGACAACATTGCTCTGACATCGCATCCCTCAACACGTCTCTCGTACGAAAAGGTGTCGTTTGATAATGACAGCTCGAAAGCCTCATCAACATCTAAGAGAAAGGGAAGTAGAAATGTCTCGAGTTAAAAATCCCACCTTTTGGAGAATAATATGCACCTCTTGTTTGCCCTCCCTCCAGGGTAGGGCAAACAAAGGCATTATTTTCCAACTTTATCACTTCTTCTCCTTTGGGCTAGGGATTAGCTCATAAATAGTTAATCAAATTTCTTTTTGTGAAATCCTCCATTCCCTTTTTTTAGGGTTTGGGGGAAAACAAAGGATAAAAGAGAGAGTAGTACTCTTGTAGATGCTCCTCTTGTAGATGCTCCTCTTGTTTGCCCTCCCACGGTGGGACAAACAAGGGAATTTCATCTTTATCACTCTTCTATTCATTTTTTTTCTTTTTCCTAGTGCAACCCCTTTACCTCGATTAGGTTGGGGATAAATAAAGACAAAGTAGAATCAAAGGTTTTTGTCACTAATTAATTTATCACTTTTATTTCTTATAAATAATTATCTTTCTTCTCATAATGACAAGACAGAAAGAATAATTTGAAATCTGGTTTTGATTGTGAATTTATCATAGGATACCAATAATGGGTGTTCTGGAGTGCCCTACATCTTCCCTACATGTAACCGATCCCAGAACTCGTTTTCTGGTTGTGTTGACCTAAATTTATTTTTTTCTTAAAATCTTTTTTCTTTTTCCAATGTTTTGAGCAAATATTGGTGGCAACTCCTAACATCCTAATTATTCCAAAAGCGAGTCTTGGGCACCGGAAATTCGTCAGCAACAATGTTCCCAAAAATTCAATTAATGAAATTTAGTGATATGAAAGTTTGAAATCGCATCAAAATTATGCTTTAACTGCCTATTATGTAAGTTTGTATGGTTATTGGAAAATTTGTTTATGAAAACTTAATGTGTTACACTCTATTCTAAAAGTGATCATGTTTAAAGTTTATTGTTTTAAGCTTCATAAAAAAAGGGAGATTGTTAGAATAAAGTCCAACAAATTTTTATTTATTTTTTATTAAGTGTTTTTACAACAAAATATAAATTGTGATATTTGTCAAGTGACAAATCTTGTCAGAGGTATGTATTTCGTTTGTCCAATAGATGCAACAATATCTTGTTGTCTTATTCTTCATCTATTGACAATGTTAATGTGTACGCTATAAGTGATTATCTTGTGCCCTAAGTTTAATCTTGAACACTGATTAAGTTCCCTATCAAACTAGAAGAGTGAATATGCTTTATATTCGTCTTAGGATGGAACATCTTTGTCTAGTGAACAAATCTTATGATCTTTTAGACACTTATCTTTGTAAACCTAGTTGTTAGTTGGAAGTAGTTACATTCTAAACAATAGTCAAAGTTTATCCAAAAATGATTGTTATAAAAAAAGTCTTGAGTTTTTAATTAGAAGTACCTGCATGTCTAAAAAATACTTGAACTGTTTAGTAAAAATTACTGAAATCCAAACAAAACTCAATTGTATCTTACATCATTAGTCTCCTTAGTAAAATTTAATTGAACAAATCAATTTAAGAGAAACTTTAACATAAATCTTTCTTCTCCTTATCTTATTATATTTACATATTATCAAATTACTTTTATTTTTATGAACAAATATTTAATTGTGTTTGATTAGATATTAAAATTCAAAAATTTTTTAAAAAATTAATACAAAATTTAATCATATATAATGTTACTTATTTTATTTATAATTATATAACGTTGAAGTTTTAATTATTAATGAAAATCATCTGAAAAAATTTCTGTCATGGATGATATTAAAAGTTATTTCTTTATTCAAGATTATTAAATAACACATATGTTTGCATTTTTCTTTTTAATTTTGCGATGGGATGTGACGGTGGTTAGTATTTTCCTTATCTTTATTGTGAAAAAACATATAATATAAATTTCTCTCATTAATTAAAGAACCGTAAAGTATTGGTGCGAAAACATTGATAACCGAAATAATCAGCGCAAAAAGCACGCAACAAACTTTAAACGGGTTTTCCTTGACTTTCCGCAACCTTCTAAACACTCGTTCACTTCAATTCTTTCCCTTCTTCTTCTGCTTGCTGCCACTTTCCACCGAATCGAAGCAATTTTCAAGGAATCGAAGGAAAAGAAAAGTAAAGAATAGAAAACCCTTTCTTAGATCCAATCTAAAATAAAACCTATCCATCAAATTAAGACCCAAGTCCAAGTGTTGTTGATTGAATTTCTCATCTGGGGTTCTCAATGGATGCTTCATCCTCGTCGAGTCAACCTGAATTCGATTACTTGTTCAAGCTTCTCTTGATTGGGGATTCTGGCGTTGGCAAAAGCACCCTGCTTTTGAGCTTCACCTCCGATACTTTCGAGGATCTTTCTCCCACCATCGGTTAGTAACATTTAAAAAAATATATATTTATAATTCTCCCACGCTGCTTTTGCTATCTATTTTGTAATGTTGGGTTCAAGAGGTTCTCTCTGTTGATCGGTTTTGGAAGAAATTATGAGGGCTAAAAATTGTAGTTGAAGGTTTGAATCGTTAGTTATCTAGTGAATTTGTGATACGTAGTAATATTTCAAACATATAATGCAAGCTCTAGCACTCTTTTGAAAAACTCTTGAAATTATAAATTTTGATGGGTCTCACTTCTTATTTATTGCCTCTCTACTTATTTGAAGTGTGACTCGCCAAATTTTATGATATCTAATCAATTTCCACCAATAATTGAAAGAGTGTTGCTAGCATTTTTCTTCTTTTAAATGATGTGGCAATATAGTTACCGATGGAATGGGATGTGGTTGGTTGGTTGGTGATGCCTTTCTAATTCTTCAAGACTTATAGGGGTTGCTCTTGTTTTGTTAACTTCTAATCTTTGAAGAGCTCGTTGGGATCTTGGTACTCATAATTTTTATTAGAAATGTGTTCTTGTGAACTTAATGGTATGTTTTATTGGCATTGTACTCGAAGTTACTGGACTTGGTCGGAGTCACTACTTGTAAATGAGTCAACCCAAGCCGAACACTTGAAAGTCCAAGTGTGGCTTGCAAAAATGTAGGACTTTGACTAACTGACTCATTTGTTTAAATGAGTCAAAGTTTAGCTTGGCATCGACTTGTTTAAAAACAAACAACTTTTATCTTGTTCTATTCTTAAGTGGATTAATTAAAATTTAGTATTTGATAGATATTTTTGTTATAAGATGAAGTAAAAGTAAGTAGCAATGTAAGAATAAAAGAGAATGTGCGAGTCAGGTAATGATGTTTTTTTTTTGTAGAATTACAAAGTGCTAAATATATCTCGTTTATTATTTGAGATTAACATGTGTACACACACTTTCCCTCACCCGAGTTTTTAATGTCAAACCTATAATGCTTGTGCATGAATCATTTGTATAAGTAAGCATGAGACATATGCTTAAGATTGTTTGTTTGATAAAACAAACAAGCTTGGTTGAGAAATTAATGAAATTAACTCTAATAATTTATTACTAGATTAGCTCATTTACACCCCTAACTTGTACATATTTTGACTCCCAATACACAAAATAGTACCAAGTCTACTTGATTGACAGGTTTTGGCCAGGCTTCATACACTTGACTGTTTACTGGATCTAGTAGTATATGTTATAGTGGACCAAAACTGAATCAGGATTGGAGAATACTGGTTTGAATGTTGTGTTAAGTAACATTCTATTGTTTCTAATGTTTTATTTTGGTTGAAAGAAATATCTAGTGTTTATCTGCATCAGTCATGACGACCGCATTAGTAAAGTTGATGTCCATGTCATTCATTACATAATTATGGAGACTCTGGTGCAATTATTGGTAGGAAAGTTATATTTTGACTCAGTCATATGATTGATTTTTATAATCGTGTTGCAGGTGTAGATTTCAAAGTTAAATATGTTACAATTGGAGGAAAAAAGTTAAAACTTGCTATTTGGGACACAGGTAATTTTTAATTTGTCAATTATAATTTCTTGAGAGGTCAAATCCCTTTTATTCTGTGTTGTTTGCTTTCAAAATTCTATATTAGTTAGGGCTTAAGGCTAATAACTTTCACCATTGCTATGAACTCATACTGCTAAGTGAGTGTGGAGCTATGGAGCTCTCATGTTTTGAGCTTTAATTACAACTTGCTAATTGAAATGAAATCTTTGACATTTATTGTTAAATATTTCACTGTGGGTTCATTAACATATATTAGGATGCCACATATGGATTTTGAGATTAAAATAAAAAATGTTAGCTCTCAACTTTAAACAGAATTAGGAAAGTTCTGTGATATTGTTTAAAATCAGCATACTGGAATGTATCTTAGGTATGTTATCAGTGTCTCTAATTTATTAGTATTGTATATTATAGAATTATATTTCAAATATATTTTTTTGATATTGCAGCATATTGTTGTATAACTTATGCTTTAAAGAAGTCAGGTCCACCTTCATTGGAATAAATTAATTGCAATACTTTGTATTTTCTCTTTGTGCAGCTGGACAGGAAAGGTTTAGAACACTTACTAGTTCATATTATAGAGGAGCTCAAGGAATAATTATGGGTATGTTCATGATTTTCTCCATGACTTGGCTATATTATCTATTTGCTATCCAATGCATATGATGTACTCTTCATTTATTATTTGTTTAATTTTTGGTATCTTGTTGAGCTGTAAATCATACAACATGGCTCTGTATAGTCTGTATACATATTTCAATTTTATCACTTATATATACTGTAGAAATATAACGAACTGGTGATTAAAATGGATTTCAATGATGACATGTATGATGCCATTGTTTTGCTTTGATGACCTTGCATGTGTATGGTGTCATTAAATGCTAAATTCAGTCTTGTGCATAAAGCACATTTTGTCAAATGATTTTGCAAGATTATTATTTATGAAGAACTGTCCAGTGGTAAAGTTGAACCTTGGTAAATTCATATGGTGAGGAGCCTTCCAACACCTGGTATGTTAAGATGTTACTGGTTAAGATGTCCTTTCTGTCTGCGATATGACCTTGACTTTAAGGAAATTTGCTTCAAATTGAAAATGTCTTAAATCAAATACAACTGCAGTGAGAATGTTGAACATATTACTTAGATTATATTGATGTTGAACATGTTTTGCTTCCAAATATGATGTGATTGTTTAAATTGTTTACGCATAGAATCACATTCTTGTGCAGTTTTACATTACAAATCTATGCAATGATTCTTGGTTGTTTATATACAGTATATGATGTTACGAGGCGGGAAACTTTTACGAATCTATCTGATATATGGGCTAAAGAAATTGATCTTTACTCTACAAATCAAGATTGCATCAAGATGCTTGTAGGAAACAAGGTTGATAAGGTGTGTGGTTAGTGAATTTTTGTGTAACTCTTTGTTCTAACAAATTCTGAGGGTCAGTCTTGATTCATTGATGCTGTAAGTTGCAAATGCTGCTCTTGTGAGCTGTCATATTTAAAGTAGGCATGAAAGAAAGTAATCCTCTTCCTAATAGGCTCTCATATTTCAGGAAAGTGAAAGGGTTGTCAGCAAAAATGAAGGGATAAACTTTGCAAGGGAATATGGATGTCTGTTTACTGAGTGCAGTGCAAAAACCAGAGTCAATGTTGCACAGTGTTTTGATGAGCTTGTAATGAAGGTACACATATGATGCAACTCTTCTTAAATCCTCAAAAGAAGCAAAGAGCAAGCAGGGGAACACTGAAATAATTGAAATGGTTATTATTGCTAAGTTTGTGTTCTTTGGTGATGCATTCTTATAAAATATTTTTGGAAAAAATTAACTTCAAGCAATGAAATGAAGAGTAACTTGGAAACTGTGAGACGGTGAACATAATTAGCCTTTTGTTATTAGGATACGAGCTGTGGGAATGGTTGAAAAGAGAAGTTAAGCCTAATATATGGTTGAAAAGATTTTTTACCACAGTCAATAAAAAAATTCTTACGTTTATTAATACAAACAAAAATTACCCATATGCTGCCTATTATACCCATATGCTGCAGCCATTAAACCTAGTATATGCGATATAAATCCCCTAAATAAAACAAATCATGGCCCTTGGAAAGTGTAATCTTAGTTGTCTGAGATAACTTGAGCCAAAAGCAACAATGGAAAATAAAATACAAAACAACTGGCAGTAAGCTCACAATATTGAGAATGCTACTTGCGCTGCAATTCGTAAGCAATACCAATCTTGTTAGCCAGAACAGCTGCTCTGTTCGTATTTAAATGGAGTACCTTTGTCCTTTACTTCTTACCTCCGAGAAATGGAGGCAATATGATGTGCTGTAAGCTTCAAATGGGTAATTGTAATGTAGCAAAATGAAATTTTGTGCAGGCTTCTCAAATACCCAAACTGTTGTATGCCATCCATTTTTGTGCACAAATACTATATCTTATTGACATAGATTGCGAGGTTTAGTTTTTGGCAACTTTTGTCGAGAGAATTTAGGCTGTTGTAATGTGCTCACCCTCCCCCTCCGACATTTACTTCTATTTATTTGCATTAGATACGATTCAACACCCTCGGAAAAATGAAAGAAATGTTTCAAATTTGGGTGTGCCTGTTTATCTGCAGATTTTGGAGACACCAAGTCTCTTGGCTGAGGGTTCATCTGGTGTGAAAAAGAACATCTTCAAGCAGAAAGCACAACATTCTGATGCATCAAGTGGTGGTTGCTGCTCATGATGATTTACATGTTTAAGGGGCTTTCACCTTCCACTTCTTGGTATGATCTGGATTTCAAGTGCAATTAAATTCATTACATGTACCAAAATAATCTTATTACAGCATGTTTATCAAGATTAAATTATTTTTCTTCTCTCAAGAATTTACCTTACGTTTAAAGATCTCCATTTTATTTGGTGTGATGTGAGCAATCATCCGGGGATTTATAGTTCATATTGCCCTTGCATATGAAAAGCGTTTGTTTATATATGCTTTCGATGTTTTAACACGATCAAGGGTGCTTCACACATGGTAGGGCAAGTTTTTCGTCGACAATCGCGTAACAGTTATTAAGCTATCATTGTTTCGAGCACTTTCACAGCATAAAAGTAGTTTGGAACATCATAGATTTGTTTAATCAGATATGGCAAAGTAGTAAATCATAGCCATGATCCACTGTATTTGGTGATTAAATTAACAACTAAATGGTCATATCATATTAGGCTCAAATTACAATTAGAAGAGAACAATTGGAACATTAGATTAATTTGAGTCGGTGGATTGAGGACAGGAGAACATAAACGTTTCATCATGATTTGAATGTGTATATATTCTTAATTAGAAGCGTGTCAGATCATCGTCATTTCGTGATGCTCATAAGGATTGATTTATCTCTGAAACAAGAATTCTGAGAGGTTATGTAACCACTCGATAGTTGACATTTAATTTAAAACAAATTAAAGAAATATTTTACACAAATCTTAAATTCCATGAAGTGCATGCCCGTATTATTAAATTGTTAAACTCTAGCATACAGAGTTTTTTCTCGAAAAAATGTTAACTCAACACCTTATAATGGACAATTGCCCACAATAAAGAAAATGTCAACGTAATAATTTAATGTCGGGTGTATATGGTCGGTTCTCTGCATGTTACACAAATGAAATGTTCTGATTCATATTATTACTACCTTGTTTGCTTCAACAGAAATTTGCTGGTGAGGGAAAAAGGGGAAAAAAATTGTAAGGATGTTGAAGATATTCATTGAAATTGTTTCATTAAAGACCTTTTATCCGCTAATATATTTTTTAGTTTGTTTGAAATACAACGATTTTACTACTTATTAAGAATATATATTTTTATTTTAATTGATACATTAAATTGAAGTTACTTTTAATCCTTTTAGCATGATTATTTACAATGTGTTTAATTTTGAGTCATTTTAGTGTTTGTACTTTTAAAACTAAGAAAATTTGTTCTCTACTTAATTTCTTCTGCATTTTTTATCCAAATACTTAGCAGTTTATAATGGATTTAAAATATGAAAAAAAAACTTCGTAACGTTTTGAAGTTTTAATAAAATTTCAAAGATTTTGTAAGATGTGTAAGGATTGAACTGGTAGAATTATTTTTTCTATTTTGGTTAAAATATTTATTAACTATGTTGGCCGGTAGAGAATATTTTTATTTTAAAAAATTTAAACTTAATTAGCTTAAAAATGTTAGAAAACACAAAATTACGAATACTTAAAATTACTCATTTGAACAAACTTTAAGGTGTAATAATCTCTACATTTAAAATTATGAACTAAAATTTACAAAAGATTATAAATGAAATTAAATCGAAAAATAATTGCTGATAAAAAAAAAAATCGAAAATAATTTCCCTGACATCAAAGATTTTTCCTGAGGCTGGCAATATTATGTGGTTTTCGTACTGAAATGCATTGTTTGAACTAACTAGCTAGTAGGAAATATATAAGCAGTGAAATACTTTATAGTATAATACATCTCATGAATTGGTTCTATGGTGTAGTGGTTAGCACTCTGGACTTTGAATCCAGCGACCTGGGTTCGACTCCCGGTAGGACCTTTTAATTTTTTTATGTCTTTCTTGTAAAATTCTTTTTTTTTTTTGAAACAAAAGCAGAAGAGTTTTTTCTTTCAAAGGAGCATCCAGAAGTCCAAAAGAAAAGGCCCACAGACAGCTCCAAAAGCCACACTCCTCCCATTCATTCAATTCCGAAACCAAAATGATGATGAGAGAGGCACTGTCACTGGGACACAAAGAGCTTAAAAAACTGTTTTCTCCCGCGAAAAAGCACTTCCCGTGAATTACAATATTGCGCATCAGAACTGTAAAGCCTACACTTCCTCGTGACACCTTCCCTTCTCTTTCATTCGTTTTTCCTTCTCTCTTTCTTTCTCCTCTTCGGTTCTCTTCTCAGGTTTCGGCATTGGCACGCACGATGGTGAAGGAAACTGAGTACTACGATATCCTCGGGGTCACTCCCTCTGCCTCCGAGGACCAAATTCGCAAGGCCTATTACCATAAGGTTATTCAATCTAGTCCAATTCATTATTCCTTCATTGTTTGGTTTAACTTCTTTTTTTTTCTCTGACTTTTTTAATTCCTACAGGCAATGCAAGTTCATCCCGATAAAAACCCAAACGATCCTCGCGCTGCCGAGAAGTTCCAGGTAGCTCTACTCCACTGCAATCTCTCTCGCTTAACTATAATTTAATCCGACTGCACTCATCTAATCATGGATTGCCGTAATAATTACTTTAAACTATGTAAAGAAAATATCAAAAGCAATTTCCAATTGAGATTCATCAAAATAATAATAATAATAATAATAATAATAATATATTGATTCAACGTTCTTAGATACTGTTTTATTACTTTTTCATAATATATCATCTATATTAATATCATGGTTAGAAAAAAATATAATGTTGGTGCAGACAAACTTTTTTGTAAATATTGTTAGGAAAAAAATAAAAATTAAATCATTTTTTTATGAATTAAAATTACTTTATAGAGAAACTAATTCTTTTCTTTTCTATATTAGAAGGGCTTGAGAAGAAGTACGCGCGTAATGTTTTCATGTATTTATATGTTGTAATTTTTTGTGTTAGCAGATATTGGGTGAAGCGTACCAAGTTTTGAGTGATCCGGTTCAGAGGAATGTGTACAATCAAAATGGGAAACATTCTGTATCAAGGTACTTATGATGATGCTGATTTTCAGCTAAATACTCCTCGATGTGGAAATTCATTGTACTTGCTAACAATCTGACTTGAGTAGCTTTAATCATTGTGTTGAGTGTGATTAAAAGAAAGGAAGAAATATTTGGCCGGATTAGCGTTCAATGGTAATGGTAGTTTTATCGAAAGCCTTTGGCGCATAATAGTCATTGTGATTTGTGAATAGACATCTAAGGCCCAACCTTAGTTTTACTTGGTTGGTTAAGAAAGTGCAAATTCCTCAAGTGTCATAAAGAGAAAGAAAAATAACATAAAGATGGCCACACGGTCGAATAAATAAATGAAAAAAAACGATGTTCAGTATACGCCCGGTTTACGGTCTTCAGGGTGCTTTAGTATTAATAATTTAGTTAAGGATTATTTAACAAAAGCTTTAAGTGTAGAAGAACAGTAATTTAGTAAACTTATTTTAATCAGCTTCGTAAATTATAATTGAAATAAAGTTAAAAATAACTTATAAGACGAAGATGATAAGTTGGAAGCTTCCTAAATTATTCACTAGAATTGGCCTAGTGACTGAGGGTTTAGGTGGTTTAAATTGGATTTTATAATCAAACATGTCATTTTAAAAGTAAAGGTGTCCTTAATCGTGATCTTCCCTGAAGATTTTTTTTAATAGATTGATGAGTGGATTCCTTGACAGGGAAACTATGCTTGACCCCATGGCTGTCTTCGCCCTGCTCTTTGGAAGTGAATTGTTTGAGGACTACATAGGGCATCTATCTGTGGCATCAATGGCTTCTTCTGAGCTAGCTGATGAAACTGAGGATCCTGATAAACTGAATGAGAAGTTAAAGGCAATAAAGTTTTACATTCACTTTTCATCGTATTATTATTATTGCTGAAAAAAAACTATTATTATTATTATTATTACTTACAATGTGTTTATGTAATTTTTTTGCAAGAGAAAAAATTCATGTGATTGGGCCTTAAGGTTGTTATAATCGTTTTCAATGTTAGGTTTCAGGAACACACTACATTTCCTCATTTTCTCTTATTCTGAGAACAGAAAAATATCAATATGGGAAATTTGTCGAATATGTAGAAGCTCATAATTCGGTTTACTGTGATACTAAAAACAAATTTCGGACCACACACTGCCTTCTCCTTTCAATTGGGGCAACTTTGTTTCTCTGAAAATCACAATTTATCATTAGTTTTGATTCATTGATCAACACAACGAAATCGGAATTTTATTAACTTCGAACTAGAATGCTGAAGTGGTTAAGATTAATTTGATCTGTTTTGTGAAGAATAATTTATTTTTATTTTTGTAGTTGGATATTATATTATTTAGTTGTGCTAAATATTCTGTAGCCAGTGTTCTCTTTGCTGTAAAACATCATTTCAACTATATGACTCTGATTATTGTGTGTCTAAGAAACTGGAATATGTGCATAATCCCTACAATCATACATTGCTTCTGCCTCTTTTGTTCAATATTTCCTTTAACCTTGAGTATGTACATACACGTTTTTATAACCATTCCACTTTATTTAGTTCTTGGACTCATTTAATCTTGTTGCATCAGGTGGTGATAAGATGGCGATGACATTGACATTTATCTATGCTTTATGTAGTCGAATTGAGAGGAAGGTGGCGAGGGGTTACATTTTTTCTTTTAATTTTACCTTTGTTTCCTATGTTTCATATAGGCAGTCCAAAAAGAAAGGGAAGAAAAACTAGCGAGAATTTTGAAAGATTATCTTGCCCAATATGTCCGTGGTGACAAAAAGGGATTCTTCCAACGAGCAGAATCTGAAGCAAGACGGCTTTCTCGTGCTGGTTAGTGAACTGCCTTTATTTGTAATACATTCCTAGGGACCAACCACATGATGCCATTGCTTATCATCCAATGCAGAACATTGAGTGCCTTAAACAGAGTAAATGCCCCATGGAAATCCTAACATTTCTCTTATAGAAATATTAAACGACTTAAACCAGGCATTGTGCCATCAAAACTCTAATGCTTTCCCTTATAATAGATTGGTACAGTATCTCATATATGCAGAATTGTTTGTAGCGTGTTATATATCAATGATATAATCAATTAGATTAGTCTCCTCTGTCTCTGAATGCAGCATTTGGAGTAGATATGTTACATACCATCGGCTACATATATTCAAGACAGGCAGCACAAGAACTAGGGAAAAAGGCCATTTATCTTGGAGTACCATTTTTGGCCGAATGGGTACGCAATAAAGGACACTTCTGGAAATCACAATTCACAGCTGCTAAAGGTAAAATTACAGGCAATTATATTCCCAAACCCTCACTTAACATTCTGTGGCATTTCCTAGGAGGTTAGTTATTCCAAATGATGTTTTAATTTTATCGAGCACATGCAATTTAGGTGCTTATCAGTTAATTCAGCTTCAAGAAGACATCCGCAAGCAATTTAAAATGGATGGTAGCAGTGCCCCTGAAAATGATGTTGACTCTCACATTCGCCTCAATAAGGACACATTGATCAGTTCCTTGTGGAAGTTAAATGTAGTGGACATAGAAGTAACCCTTGTACACGTGTGTCAAATGGTGAGTTCTTAACTCGTTTTAATTATTTAACAAAAACGGATGCTCTTTGGTAGCTTCATAGTTGATCAGGAAACAGGTTATTCTATTAATTGTCGTTTATCCAGATACCATGAAGCTCTTGGCACGAAAAAGTAACTACCATTATTTCCACACGGTAAATTGTCAGCTAGAAAGCCTGAGACCGTAAAGACTAATGTAATCTGAGACGAGTTATAATGAATTTTAGATATGACTTATTTTTTAAGAGCTGGGATTTTTATCGCCTGCGACCAGAACAAAGGAAATGAAATGGCTCACTGGCATATTCTTATTCATATATGCATCTATGCAGGTGCTAAAGGAAAATAATGTTAAGAAAGAGGAACTTAAAGTTCGGGCTACTGCTCTTAAAATTCTTGGGAAGATATTTCAGGTGCAAATTCAGTTCCTTTAGCAACTAGCTTTCAGCTTCCTTGGAATATAGGCTATGAATTGTTCTTTATAATAATGTTTGGGTTGACTGATTTTGTTTTATACTTTTAAAAATATTGGTATATTTTAATTCCTATTAAATATTTTTTATTCATTTTATTATCTAATGTCATGTTAACAATGAGGTGACCCGTAAAAATTGTAAAACAATTCCAATGTTTTCTGAATAACAAAACTAAAATGAAGATATTTCAATATAAACTGAACTAAAATGAAAATTTAATTACAAGAAATACTTTTTTTATTGCTATTTATAAGAAATACTTATATTGCAAACTTTACAGTTTTATAGGTTTCCCCACTAAAATAAAACAAAAATATATATTACAGAGATCTAAACAATTTTTTTAAGTAGATCAATGAAAACACATCGTACTACAGCACTAAAAAATTGTTTCAGTCTTAAGCAGGATATCTATCTGTCTCTGACGTAAGGCAAACTTCACAATGTTTAGATATATAGAACAAAATTAAAGACAATTATGTACCTTCCATTCTATAACATTGAATTTGTGACTTCGTATATGATTTCTTTGCAATTTGCATACTGTTTTAAGGCCAGATTCCTGCCTCACGAAGGGGCAAAGCAAGCTACCATCAAGTTTGCTGATAAAATGTTAATATTGCTTACTTCAGGACAAGTATCCAAAAGGTGAAACATTAAAGAAGAAAATTGCTGCTAATTCTGATGACGAGGGAAGCAGTTCTGATTCTTCAGACGATGAATCGCCTAGAGCAATTTCCTATCGAACTCCCTTTTTCACGCAGGTATATATAGAAATATTCACAACTAATCACAAAAACTATGTATATACCATACCACCAATGTATACATGATACTGATTACGAAAATATGTACACATTTATTCTTTCTTCTGCAGGGTCTCGGTAGACTTTTCAAATGCCTCTGTAATCCAGCATTTGATGTGGATGATGAAGAGATAGTTTACAAAAGCAAATGATTCATATGTAAGTACAGACTACTAATACCTCTGAACGTGATTTTGGGAACATCAAATTTTCACATGTGTTGTAGCACTTTGTCAAGTGTAAAACATTTCTGTCAAAATCCTCAGCAACTTTTTTTTTATTTTTTCTTTTTTCTTCTCCTTTTGTATGTTACAAAATTGGAAATTCATAGTAACTTCTATACGGAAATTCACAATGTCATGCTTTTACCAAGCTATTGATTCCAATCACGGCACCATGAATTCCTTTACACTGGTAATAAACAATAAGAACAGTGTAATACTGCTACACTAGCAATAACTCATAATTCTAGATGTTGATTTTTTTAAATAAGCATGTTATTTTTTATCATTCAGAAATAAATAAATAATAATGATTATGTTATATAATCTTAACGGTGATTAGTTTTTTAGTTAGAAAACTATCATTATATAAATTAATAAATAATAAAAAGATAAATATAAGGGTTACAGTGTCTGTTTGAGTAAGCTTTTTTCATAAAAACTTACAAGAGATAAAATAAAATAATATTTTACTGCAAAAGCTAATATGAGTTTATACATAATTAAAAATATAATTTTCTAAACATTATTGCCAAATAATTTTAAAAAATTAATTTGCAAATAAATTAATTTTAGTTTATATTTTTTCTCAGAAGGTGTGCATGGACATATGAACTAGTTAAGTGAGACATAATTATTATAACAAGTAATTTTTATGTTAAATGAGTGATAAACTATTTTTATACTATATATGAAATATAAAATTATATTATATTATTTATATGATTTAATTAGTTATTCACTTATTATTCAATTACCTACTCACTATGTATCTTGAACTTAAAGAGGTTAATAATACTTAGTGAATTCTCCTATTTTCATTATTAATAATGGTTAAACTCTATAAAAATAATGAATGGTTAAACTCTATAAAAGAAAGAAGTATTGAGGTGAAATTGTGTATTTCTGATATGAGAAAAAGAAATTAATACAATAAATAGAAAAAAAATTGATATCCTCTAATAATAAAGATATAATATGAAAATAAATAAAAAATTCATAATAATACTTATACAAATTATATATTCATGATTATTAGAAGTGTTTAGAAGTAAATCGATTAAAAAAATAACTGAAAATTAATAATCAATTAAAACCGTAATTTTTTAGTTCGATTTGGATTTGTTTTTTTAAAGCTAAACGGTTGAGATAATATTATGATTTGAAATTTCATAATTAACCAAATCGAACTAAAGTAAAATTATTTAAATCTAATGTACTTAATTTAGTTCATGGCTATAAATTTATAGTAGATGAGTATCTTTAACATATGAATGAAGTGAAAGTTATCTTGATGGTGAACATTGTATTTTTAGCATATAGGGGAAAATATAAAATTTGAAAAAAATATTACTAAAAGAAAATAATTTAGAAGAACTAATTTTCATGTTTATATTTTGAATTTTGTATAATTTTATACAAATATGAGGGGCGGAGCTTAATAGAAGTCGGTGGGGGCCACAGCCCCAATATTTTTATTATATATATAAATTTATTATATGGACTTACATAATTTAATAAAACAAAATTTTATAATTAATATATTCTCTTAAGATGTATATTTTTTAAAGTTTTCATATAAATGTATGGATAACACCTTTTTACATTTACTTTTTTGCTTTAACCATAGACTATTAATATTCTTCTTTATGATAAAGATATAATGAGTTGTTTTTTCTTCTATACATCATTTATCTTCTATTCTACAAAACTTCTTCCATTTGAGGTTACCTATTATAAATTTTTTTATTTAATATCATTTATTTTCTATGCTTTTACATGACTACTGTAAATAGATTAGATTGTAGATTATATTTTTAGGAGGTCTATAGATTAGATTGTAAATTATCATTTATTATAATTTTATATATTTTTGAAATTAAATAATTATTTTTTAATAAGTATAATATTTGTCAAAATTGTGTTTCGTCCTTAGGACAAACTTTGAATTTATTTCATCCTTATACTTTATAAATAAGTGTAAATGATCCTCGATGACGAATAAAAACATCTATAAGGAAAGGAAAATGAGAGAAAATAGAAAAGAAAATAGTAAAAAAAGTTTAAGAAACGGATGATCGTGAAATAGGAAACTATAATAAAGGAAAATAAAGAGATAAAAATAAATTTTGACACATCATCAAGGATCATTTACACGAGTTTATAAAGCATAAGGACAAAATAAGTCCAAAGTTAGACTTAGGGATGAAACACAATTTTGACAAATAATTGAAAGATTAAAAACATATCTAACTCTTATTTAACTATTAAATTTATTTAATAATAGTGGTTCCCCCTAAAAAATTAGTCAAGATCCGCCACTGCAAATATGTGCAGGGGATTTTTTATGTTAATTAAAGGTGGATTGTATAAATTATCTAGTATTTTATAACAATGTATAAATATAATACATATAATAAAAAAAATATATAATAAAATTAAAAAATTAATCCAAACCAAAAAGCAAAAAATGGTTTAGTTTAGTTTGAATTATTTTTATATTCAAATTCAACCAAACCGAACCGGATGTAATTTTATGTTATTTCGAATACATTTTTAACTAAAAATTAAACACCTCAAATAATTATACAAAATCAATTTTTTTCAATATTTTTTCTTTCTATAATTATAACAATAATGTGATATACTCTATTATTTTTATTCATGAAAATGTGTTGTATTTCTTCTCTCAACATTTTATATTAAACATAATATAAGGAAGATTTTGGAATAAATGTTTCTCGTCATTTGAGGAAAGGAATATGTATCAAATATACAATATTTCAATGTGTGGATTAAAGTAAAAAAAAAGTAAAAAAAAAATAATCATTATATAACTCATCATATTATAAAAGAATGCAACTTTTGCAACTATTTAACTATTAAAACAATTTATAAGGATTATAGAGTTAGGGTTGGCTTAAAACCCAAGCAGGTAAAATCATTGCTATAGGACCCTTAAAAAAAGTCTCAAATTGTTTTTAGTACCAATATACCTATGTTAAATTAATTGTAAAATTATATTTGAGAATAAAATTTAATTAAAATATTGAAAGACTGATAATTTTTATTGGTACTAAAAATGATATTTACTGAGTTAACAACCTTTTTCAATAAATCACAAATTCTGTTTAGAAAAAAAAAGAGATTGGTTAGTTAATACTAATAGCTAAAGAAGCTTCATAATCTTTTTTTATCTCTGTTATCTTAGTAATCACTTCTAATTTTTATCTTCTTTTCTCTCTTTGTGATTTTTTCTCTCCAACCCTAATTTCAGAGAAGCTCTGACTTCTCTCTTCCAAATTCGCATATTCAAATCATCTCTTCCGAAATCAAAGCTCACAACTGTGGTCTAGAGAGCGAAAGGAGTATTTCTACCCGATCAACTTCAATTTCGGGTAAGTTTTGTCTTTTTTCGTGCTCCCTCTTCTTTTGTTTCTATGTTCTTGAGGGTTAAGCTTTCATGTTCAAATTAGCCCTTGTAAGAGAATCATTAGACACTTGGCTTGAGGTATGATTATTTGATTGTGTGTTAAGAATTGTCATGCATTTTATTAAATGGTTTATAAATGGCAAAAATTCTAGCTTACCCTTTTTTTGTATTATTTCTATAAACTGCAATGATTATATTAATTTTACATGGGAGTAGAAAATATTCGAGGAGAGTCTCAAAGGGAGTGATCAAATTGAGGAGTAGAGTAAAATAACTATTTTAGTGATTATATGTTAAAGTTTGTATGTATAATTTTCCTAAGAAGAGGAAACAATTATTTTGAAAAACATGTATTGACATCTATGTATACATATATACATATGTATTTGTGAATACATGTAAGCCAATATTGTTTAGATTGGGATGTTAAATAAAATGTTCATCAACTATAGGTTTTCAAAATAACTTTTTTAATTGTTTTATTAATTATTAATCTCAAAATAAATTGTGCATGTTCATAAAAAGTTAAAATTTGAAAATTAAATTTAAGCACGAAGAGACTTGAGACTTCAAGATACTATGAGTCTACGATCAAGTTTATTTTCTTGACAACTAAAACCAAATTTTATTATTTTAACACATTCTTTTTTATATACTTATCTTTAGTAGTGTTTTATATATTATAATTTTTTATTTCATATAAAAGTATACATATATGTTAACTAGAAAATATAAATCAGGCTATTCAAAATTTCAAAAGAAGAGAAGAATTGAGACTTTAATTGCATCACAAAAAATGAGCTATGGATATATTTATAAAAATAGATAAGAAAAACAAATTAGAAAGTACAAGTGAGTGTTCTTTGAATGAACAAAAATTAAAGTCACTAGATCGTATGCTTTTAAAAGAAAAAATTATTAAACCTTAAAAAATCTTTGAAACATGATAATTTGTCGGATCTTGTTGGATTGAATTTATTTTCAGAATTAAATATCTTAAAGAAAATTATAGGATTGAAAAATTATAAACTAATTGACTTCTTAATTACATAAAAAGAATATATTCTTTTCCAAATGCATATATAGCTTATAGAATAATGTTAACAATTCCAGTATCATTTGCTTCTAAAGATAATAAAAATTTATTTAACATCAATCATATCTCAACAAAGATTAAACATATTGGCCTTATTATCTATTGAAAAAGAAATTTTAAATGAAATTAATTACGACAATTTAATAGATAATTTTGCACTACAAAAAATAAATTTTAAATAAAATTATAATACATTTTAACATAAATTATTTTATTAGTAAATAAAAAAAACTTCATTCTTAAGCTTGCTTTAGGCCTCCCAAATCCTTAAGTCACTATTGTGTAGAGTGTTTAATAATATGTCTTTCTATTGTTGGACAATGTCATTGCTATTTTGAATTAAACTCTTTATATGTTCCCACCTTACAAGTTGTAGGTATGAAAGTGTTGATTAACTTCTTAGATAAGTTTAAGTTAAACAACTTTGGAGGAAGAACTATTGTGAAGATGCTAGTTATCTAGTTCAAGGGTGACATTAATCAATCACATTAACCTAGCTTGTAGTTTTTCTTAAATCAGGTGATAGACAATGTCTTAACATTTTGTTAGCTTGTGAAAAATTGGATTTGCAACTATATGTAGTGAACACCCTGTTCATTTAATTAAAGAAAGAGTGTAGATTTACTTAGAAGATTTGTTAAAGAATTAAATCTAAAATGAATCCTGAAGATTGGTGTTTTGATGATGAAGATACAGAGAATATTGCAACATTAAAGACTTGATTTTATCTCAAAAAGGAAGGTTCCATCATAAATACTATAGGCAAAATCAAATATTCAATCATGGAGATTTAAAGTAATCAAGGATGGAAATCTAGAAAATTTGCTCAACCTCTAAAGGATCAAGTTTAGAAGTTTCAGTTTTGGGTGTTGGATAAAAAGAGTAAGTCATATTTGTTGAATGATTTGAGATTTGATGATGTTTTTTGACTTGTTAATTGTGTTTAATTTTGTGTTGGATGCATGGTTAATACTTGTTTAAATGTTTTAAGTTTGTTCGAGATGATAGATTACTTGTATAGATTAATCATATGAATAATGATAAACTGTTGTTTTTATTATTCATCAGTTAGTCTACTAATTCTTCTTGTCTAGTCGACGTTTTTCATTAAATGTACCAGGTATACAGGTTTAATGAAAATAACACACTGGTCTATATCTTCAGTCGACTATTCTGTTCTTCGTACCTTCCTTATGCAGTATTACATACAGAACGTGTTTTGACTCTTTCAAAAAGCCAAGACCCACTACATTTCGCTTTGCCTATAAATACAATCTTCGAAGACGCTCCAAGCAGCGAAAGAATATAAGAGAAAAACTCCCAAGAAGCTACAACCTTTACGTGCAAGAAGATCTGCATAGAGTTTTTACATTTTCACTGTTTCGTCAAGAACATTCTACTCATCACTTGTAATCTTGTATTCTTGATCTCGGGTTAGAGATTGTAAGTGGGTTTTAGAACCCTGCGATCGTGATTGGGGTGATCACGAGACTCGGTAGAGTCCGTGGGTGAAAGTCTATTCTATAGTGTTTAGGATAGTTTCTTTTGATTTCTTGTAGAGTTCAAGAAAGGTTTGTGTGTAAAGAATACAATCTTTTATAGTGATTAGGATCTGCAGGTTGCGGATCATAGACTGGACGTAGTTCTTTTACAAAGAACGAACCAGTATAAATTTTGGTGTCTCTTTCTCTCTTCCCTTATCATCAGATATATTGTGCAGTAAGAACTAATCTACTATTTTACATTCATCAGTCGACTAATTTTCTGGGAATTGAACCAGTAACCTTTCTTTTACGAAAAAGTTTCTATAATAACTGCATATCAATTCAACCCCCCCTTCTTGATATTAATCCGCTGCTAACAATTGGTATCTAGAGCTGGTTCTTGTAAGGTACTCAAGTAGAAATCAAGATGGGAGACAAGCTTCCTTTTGCCGAAGGTGCCTCTACAAACAGACCCCTTCTTTTTGTAGGTGCAAACTATTCGTTCGGAAGGCCGGAATGAAGATCTTTTCGAATCGGTTGACGAGGCGTGTGGGATCGTTGTGGTTAATGGTCCATATATCCCTACCATCAAAGGTGAAGATGGAAAGCTGGTTGAAAAGCCATGGGAGCGAGTGGTGCAAAGCGAGAGAACAAGAAGGCTCAATTCGACGAGTAAGGCTAAGAATATATTAACTTCGCTCTTAATCTTGATGAATTTTTCGGGGTTTCACGATTGCACCACGACCAAAGAAATGTGGGACATCCTTCAAGTAACACACGAAGGCACAGCCGAAGTGAAAAGGGCAAGAAAGCATACTCTCATACAAGAGTATGAGATGTTTAGAATGCGATCTGGTGAAACCATCCAAGATGTGCAGAAGCGATTCACGCATAGTGAATCATTGCTTGGATTAGGGAAGAAGTTTGATGATGAAGAGCTTAACATAAAGGTGCTAAAATGCTTGAGTAGAAGTTGGCGACCAAAGGTTACAACTATTACGGAAACTAAAGATTTGGCAGTCATGAGCACTTTGCAACCTTGTTCGGGAAACTCGAGAGAACATGAATTGGAACTGAGCAGACTGGATCAAGTCGAAAATACAGAAAAACAGAGCAAGAGCTTAGCACTAAAAGCCAAGGAGTCAATTAAGAGTGATGAAGAGAAAGATGATGACAGATACTGAGTTTGCAATGCTGGTCAAGAAGTTTGGTAGATTTCTTAAAAGGAAAGACAGTTCAAAGGACTGATTTCAAGACAAGCGGAGGAGGTATAACGAGAAAACCAGATTTTAATTCCTCTAACTTTTCATGTTTTAATTGTGGACAGCTAGGACATCTCAAAGCAGATTGTCCTCTTTTAAATCAAAGAAAAGAGAAGTCCGAGAAAGAATGAGAGAAAAGACAAAGCGAAATCGAGTATTTTAAGAAAGGGAAGAAAGCCTATATGGCCTGGGATGATAGTGATTCCAGTGGATCTTCAAGTTCAGATTCTGAATCTGCAAATCAAGTCAATCTTTGTCTTGTAGCCAATGAAGATCTTGCTAGTCAAGTAAGTTCTTGTGATTACGATATGAGTGAGAATTATGACACTCTATTTAATGCTTTCATTGAATTTCATGATGAAGCAAAGAAGATGGAATATCGAGTATAATCGGCTAAAAGGACTAAATAGGCGGCTAGAAAATAAAGTGCGAGGACTGGAAGATCAAAATAGTAGGCGAAGGATGAAAACAGTCAACTAAAAGATAATGTCTTGCAACAAAAAGATTACGAAAGATCAGTAGCGATAAAAATGAATCTGTGAATTGTGAAAACTGTGTTAACCTTCAAAATAAAGTTGGTTATTTGATCAAAACATTGGCAAAGTTTCAAATTGGTCATAATACCTTAAATCAACTTTTACATTCTCAAATTGGTTTTTCAAATGGAAATGGACTTGGCTATGGAAAACGTTATCATGCTTGCAAAGAACAAATCTTATCCCAGGAACAGATTTAAAACATGTTCTTATTGTTTGAAACATGGTCATATATCTAAATTTTGCTATGTCAAGAATTTTGGGATTTCAAGAGGTGAATTTTATTGGAAACCCAAAACACATGTTGTTCCTAACTTGAAAGGACCCAAATGGCTTTGGGGACCTAAATTTGTCAATTAAACCTTGTTTTGCAGGTCCGTCATGGAGCAAAAAGAACCTTATGGTATCTGGACAGTGGATGCTCCAAACACATGACAGGAGATAAATCAAAATTGATGAATTACAAAGAATGTGAAGTTTGGAGCTGTGACTTTCGGTGATAACGACAAAGGAAAAATTAAGGGATACGGAGATATTGGCAAGCTGTACTTCCTCACAGATTAAAAATGTACTTTATGTTGAAGGACTAAAACACAATCTCCTAAGCATAAGTCAGTTGTGTGACAAAGGTATGAAAGTCACCTTTGATGCAAAATTCTGTGTCATTTTCAATTGTTTAGCTGCGAGATATAATGCACATTGGGAGAAGAGTAAACAATGTCTACATGCTTGGACATCAACTCTTCAAATCACAAAGATATTTGTTTGCTAACTAAAGAAGATGATAGCTGGCTATGGCATAGAAGGTGTGGTCATGTCAACATGCAGTTGTTGAATAAAATCAGTTGCAAGAGTCTTGTTAGAGGACTTCCGAATGTGAAGTTTGTGAAGGACAAAGTCTGTGAATATTGCCAAAAAGGAAAGCAGTCCAAAAGCTCATTTGAATCAAATAATTTCATATCAACAAGGAGACCTCTTGAACTGCTACATCTTGATCTGTTCGGCCCTTCAAGAACAGTAAGTTTAGGTAACAATTCTTATGTACTTGTGATAGTTGATGATTTCTCCAGGTATACATGGACACTTTTCCTTTCCTCAAAAGATGAAACTTTTCATGCTTTCAAAAGATTTGCTAAGATCACTTCAAATGAAAAAGATTTGAAAATTGTTTCCTTAAGAAGTGATCATGGGACTGAGTTTCAAAATTTACATTTTGAAAAGTTTTGTTCTAAATATGGCATTTCTCACAATTTCTACGCACCTAGAACTCCACGACAAAATGGAGTTGTTGAAAGGAAAAACAGGACTCTACGAGGAATGTGCAAGGACAATGTTGAGTGAGTCAAAGCTACCAAAGTATTTACGGGCGAATCTTTGTATCAAGCTGCTTGTTATGTACTCAATAGAGTGTTACTTAGACCTATACTAGATAAAACACCATATGAGCTTTTGAATGATAAAATACCTAGTATTGCATATTTTAAAGTCTTTGGATGCGGGTGCTTTATACTCAACAATGGAAAAGCATCATTAGGTAAATTTGATGAGAAAGGCGATGATGGCATTTTTCTTGGTTATTCATTGACTAGCAAAGCATACCGTGTCTTCAACAAGAAGAATTTAAGCTGTAGAAGAGTCTATCCATGTTGTGTTTGATGAGATTTTATGCCAAAAGAGAGAAAAGGTAACTCTCTTGCGGGTTCGATGATGAGGCGCTGAGGAATCCAAGAAGAATGAAGATGCTGCAGAAAAAGCTGCTGAAACTGTCAGACAGGATGAACAAGTCGACTATAATCCTGATTCAGTCGACTACCCTGCAGCAGATAATACATTACCTAAATCCTGGAGAACACAAAAAGGGCTATCTCTGGACAACATTATTGGGAATGTTGAGAAGGGAGTGACTACTCGTAACTCTTTAAATGAATTCTGCAATCATATGGCCTTTGTTTCTCAAATAGAACCAAAGAATATTAATGATGCATTGCTTGACCATAACTGGATAACTGCTATGAATGAAGAACTGAATCAGTTTGTTAGGAATGATGTTTGGAAACTAGTTCCTAGGAATAATACAATGAATGTGATAGGAACTAAATGGGTTTTTAAAAATAAGCTAGATGAAAATGGTATTATTACTAGAAACAAAGCTAGACTTGTAGCAAAGGGTATAATCGGGAAGAGGGCATTGACTATGATGAGACTTATGCACTGTTGCTAGATTAGAAGCTATTAGGCTATTGCTTGCTTTTGCATATCTTAATTGCTTTAAACTCTATCAAATGGATGTCAAAAGTGCCTTTCTTAATGGTTTTATAAATGAGGATGTATATGTTGAACAACCACCTGATTTTATTGACTCTAAGCTTCCTAACCATGTCTACAAACTCAAAAGGCTTTGTATGGTCTTAAGCGGGCACCAAGACAGTGGTATGAAAGACTTACAACCTTTCTCATATCACAAGGTTTTAAAGAGGAGCTGTGGATAAAACTCTCTTTACCAAGAAAGTTGTTAATGATCTTATGATTGTACAAATTTATGTTGATGACATAATTTTTGGTTCATCTAATCCCTCTTTGTGCCAAGAGTTTGCGAGAATCCATGCAAGGAGAATTTGAAATGTCTATGATGGGAGAATTGAATTTCTTCCTAGGATTGCAGGTGAAACAAATGGAAAATGGAACCTTCATTAGTCAAGCCAAGTCTCTGCAATGAGTTGCTTGAAAAATTTCAATATGGAAAGGCTGTAAAGAATCAAATACACCAATGTCATCAAGCTGTTATCTTGATATTGATGAATCGGGAAGAGTCGTTGATGCAACTATGTACGGAGGGCTGATTGGATCCTTGCTATATATCACGACTAGCGGACACGATATCATGTTTGTTGTTTGTCTTTGTGCAAGATTCCAAGCTAATCCCAAGGATTCACATTTCACAGCGACTAAACGTATCTTAAAATACCTCAAAGGAGCTGTGAATGTGGGACTATGGTACTCTACTGGTAATGAGCTAAATCTTGTTGGATATACTGATTCTGATTTTGCAGGTTGCAAATTAGACGAGAAAAAGCACCAGTGGAACATGTCATTTGCTTGGAAATTGTTTAGTTTCGTGGACAAGCAAGAAGCAGGCATGTGTTGCACTCTCAGCAGCTGAAGGCGAGTACATTGCAGTTGGTAGTTGTGCAGACACAGATTCTATGGTTGAAACAACAGCTAAGTGATTTCAATCTACATCTTTCTGATATACCAATCTTGTGTGATAATACCAGTGCAATCAACTTAACTAAAAATCCTATACAGCATTCAAGAACCAAGCACATTGAAATAAGACATCATTTTATAAGAGATCATATTGAAAAGAAGGATTGTAGGATTGAATTCATCTCTACAAATGATCAGGTAGCTAATATATTCACTAAGCCACTGAGTCGTGAAAGATTTTTCAAACTTAGAAATGAATTGGGTATCCTGAATATCAATCATATCTCTTAAAATTTCTTCTGCTGAGATGATTAGTTTGTTAATTGTATGAAATAGTGTGCTTATTTCATTAAGCGACAATGTTATCTTCTTGTTGCAGATTTCGGTGTGTTAATTTCATGAAACGAGTCGATTTATTTCATTAAAGCGACGACAAGGCATTACTTGTTATGAAAATAATCTGCTTATTTTCGGAAATAACGGATGTATTTCATTAATTGCTTGTGCGGATGTTGTTTGAATATGAACAAACCTATTAATTACATTGACTAGTCGATTAATTTACGTAACCACAACTTAAATTCAAATTGCGGTTCAAGAAATCGGTGTTTAATCAAATCAATTCGAGTCATTTACGTAAAATGAATGGTTCAATGCATTTTCATAGCATGAACAGTTATAGCTACATGTGCACTCGCTTTATTGGGTTTCAAATGTGGTTTTCCATTTTTCAATATATTCTCTGCATTTCTCTGAAGTCTGAGCATCTGTGGTTGAGTCCAAATCTACTCAAAATATTTTGACCATTAAATCACGGATTGAACATGCATACGTATCTCATACTTGGTCTATATATGTTGATATTTTTAATAGACTAAACTTGCATTCTATATACCCTGTTTTTCTGCATAATCTCTATCTGTTCGTTCTTCTTTCTCTCCAAATTGAAAATGGCACACAGTGATGACTCCGACGCACCTATTGGAAACTTATTCCAACGATTAAGGAGGTCAATGAGGAACAAAAATCCTCACACACAGCAGTTTGCTTCATCGGGTAGAAGAACCGGAGGATCTACATTCGGGACACAAACAGATCCTATTGAGATTCCTGAACAAGCTGCTGACCCTTCAGAAAGGAGGTTTTCCAAACGGTATAAAGTAAGGGTGAGACTCCCTCAAAGGAGGAATCCTTCACCACCTCCTTCTCCTACTACAAAGGAAGCAAATGAGGAAACCGAATCAGATGATGCTGATGAAGAAGAAAACACTGAAATTGTTGTTTCAGTAGAGCAAAGGATGATGACCAAGCAGATTTTAACTCCAAAGATATTGAAGTTTAGCTGGTTGGAGATGGAAAATCTGAACTTTGTGCGAAACTCACTACAAGCACGGAATCTTTGACGAGTTCGTAGAACTTGAAGGTAACTTTTATGTTGACCTGGTTAAGATTTTCTATGCTAACTTGAAAGTAGAGAATGGTGTTCTTCTGTCCAATGTGAAAGGCAGGAAAATTCGCATTGATAATGCCTTATGGAGTGGTATTGCTGGATTAAGAAATCATGGTTTAAAGATCAGTAAAGGCAACACAAGTTCATTGCCAAATTTCAACAAAGAAACTGTTTTCAAAGATTGCCTACGACATTGTGATGAGGCCATGATTATCAAGTACAATGTTGGTCGTATGAAGAGGGATGAAAGATTGTTGGCCTTCTTTCTTGCATGGCGGCTCATTCCCGGGGAGCAATCATGCACGGCTTATGGAGGAGGACTTGGCCCTGCTGCACTGCTTAAAGAATAGGATCATTGTGAACTGGGTCTATGTGATAAAAGGCCACATGTTTAAAGCAAAAAGGTTAAATGATCACAAACTTCCCTATACCATACTGATATCCAGATTTCTTGATTACTTTGATGTTCCAACTGTTGGTGAAACTACAATCATTGTCAACCACAAGCACATGTTTGACAATTATTATCTGCGGAAGATGGGATTGTCCAAAATCAATGGAGATTGGACTCACGAAGGTGGCACTTCGTCTGGACATGGAGGGGCTTCTAATGCGGGAACCTCATCGGCACCAGAGGCGATTACACTTGCATACCGGATGGTTCCCTATTGTGCACCACCTTCATATCGAGGAGTCCCTATGTCCGAATTTGAAAGAATGCTTTTGTCTCGTCTTAATGATCTAACATCTATGCAGCATAATACTCACGAAACTATGGTGGCCGGGTTCACCAATATAGATGAAGAAATCGAATTAATCCAACTCCAACTTGCTGAGTTGCAAGTTACTGCTGAGAACTTTGCTGGTTCAAATGCGCAAACCACTTCGGAAGCTATGGAAGTGGATGAAGAAGAGGAAGAAGAAGAGGATGAGGACAATGAGGATGAAGAATGATCTTATCTGCTGTTATTTTATGCTTTCTGCATTTTATTTCAGTTTTAAGAACAATCTTTACGGGTCTGTAATAACTTTTACAAACTATTTTTCTGCTTAATCTGCACTTATTTGAACACTATTTGCTAATGTCAAAGGGGGAGATAATCTACCATCTCTTCTCTTTGTGTTTGTTTTGTTTTGCAGGTTGACATCATCAAATAGGGGGAGTTTGTTGAATGATTTGAGATTTGATGATGTTTGTTGACTTGTTAATTCTGTTTAATTTTGTGTTGGATGCATGGTTAATACTTGTTTAAATGTTTTAAGTTTGTTCGAGATGATAGATTACTTGTATAGATTAATCATATGAATAATGATAAACTGTTGTTTTTATTATTCATCAGTTAGTCTACTAATTCTTCTTGTCTAGTCGACGTTTTTCATTAAATGTACCAGGTTACAGGTTTAATGAAAATAACACACTGATCTATATCTTCAGTCGACTATTCTGTTCTTTGTACCTTCCTTATGCAGTATTACGTACAGAACGTGTTTTGACTCTTTCAAAAAGCCAAGACCCACTACATTTCGCTTTGCCTATATATACAATCTTCGAAGACGCTCCAAGCAGCGAAAGAATAGAAGAGAAAAACTCCCAAGAAGCTACAACCTTTACGTGCAAGAAGATCTGCATAGAGTTTTTACATTTTCACTGTTTCTGTCAAGAACATTCTACTGTCACTGTAATCTTGTATTCTTGATCTCAGGTTAGAGATTGTAAGTGGATTTTAGAACCCTGCGACTGTGATTGGGGTGATCACAGAGACTCTGGTAGAGTCTATGGGTGAAAGTCTATTCTATAGTGTTTAGGATAGTTTCTTTTGATTTCTTGTAGAGTTCAAGAAAGGTTTGTGTGTAAAGAATACAATCTTTTATAGTGATTAGGATCTGCAGGTTGCGGATCATAGACTGGACGTAGTTCTTTTACAAAGAACGAACCAGTATAAATTTTGGTGTCTCTTTCTCTCTTCCCTCATCATCAGATATATTGTGCAGTAAGAACTAATCTACTATTTTACATTCATCAGTCGACTAATTTTCTGGGAATTGAACCAGTAGCCTTTCTTTTACGAAAAAGTTTCTATAATATTTTTCCCCCAAGACCATTTCAATCTTGAGAGCAAGTCATATTTTCACAAAAAGTTTTTTCTACGCTTTTAATCAATTAGAAATCGAAATAGAATCGATTATATCACTTAAAATTTGAATTAAACAAATTTAGCGAACAGAATAATCGATTAAGTGTTTTGATAATCGATTATATTGTTTTATGGGTTGCACATAATCGATTATGGCTTTAATCTAATCGATTATATAAGGAAAAATATGTTTTCCATATTTGCTCTGAAATAATCGATTATGACTTTTATACAATCAATTAAATACGACGTTTTTGGGAATTAATTGTTGAATCAACCTAAGAATGGAAACATTAAGCTAATTTCGAATTATAAAATGAATGAGAAGCTCTTAGGTTTAAACACAACAGATCAAACACGAAAATTAAAGTGTGTTGCGCTCAAATATTTTCAAAACCGTTTTCTTGCTCTCTCAATGTTGATCTTAGTTCTTGGAAGTGGTGATTGTATTGTGCTTAAGCTTTCACATCCATCACATATCAGGTGAATTCTTTCTTGGTTATTGATTGTTGCAAATTCATCCTTTGGATCAGTTATAAAGAGGGAGGTGTTTGTTCATCTCTTGTCTGTCAAGAGAGGTGTTTTCATCCTTAGTGTGTCTAAGGAGGTGTTTCCGTTTATCTTTATTTGTTTTTACATGTTGTCACTAGATTGAATTTTGTAATTGCATTTAAAGATAGTGGGGTATATTATCACGTGTTGTGGTGATTGGACACTGGATGTAGGATTGGTCAAATCCGAACCAGTATAATTCTCTTTGTTCAATCTCTCTTTCCCTCTCTCTTTATTTTATTATATGCGGATCATATTAATAATTGCTATCTCGATTGCTATTATCAAAGATTAAGAAAAATTTGAATCTTGAAATTGGAATTGAAATTAAAATCTGGAAAATTACTTTAAACCAGAAAAGGTTTGTGAAAACCCAATTCATCCCCTTTTCGATTTTGCACTGTCATTATTGCTAACACGCCCACAAGGGTCTGGAAAAAAATTGACATTTTCGTTTAACCTAGAGCATCCTAGATGTGTTTGTACTATTAGTTGAGAGGTGACGTACTCCATCTTGACATTATAGTAAAACACATATCGGTGAAGTTAAGGTGGAGTGCCTAAAAGAAAAGATTGAGAAGGAGGCATACTCCAAATTGAGGGTGAAGTTTATATCACATGCAAGTAGAGTTAGCATCTATGTCTACTCAACCTTTTGTTGCTTTTCCAAAATTTTTACCTTTTTGCATTAACACAAATGGAAATTGTATTGCTTCTGATGGATAAAAAATGTTAGTCCTATTTTTGCTACAAAATACGAGTTGTACATTGATGATCCCCAATACTTCATGATCTTAAGTAAATTTTATTTTAGTTATATTTTTTACATGTATTTTTTGTTATTTAATTATATTATTTGATTTAATTTAATTATATTGTTTTGTTGCCTTAGTTATTGTGGTGAACTATCCATCACTATAGAATTATAGAATTGTGGATGATATGATAATAGAACTGATGGTTAAAGTTTAAGATGTTCTTCGTCTATTCCATGTGAACATATATTTATATTTATTGTTCAAAAATTAAGAATTATGATGATAAATTTATTTAATAAATGATTTTATTTTAGTTACATAAATATATAAACTACACAAGTTTTTATTTGATCATATAAAATTATTTATCAATTAAATAAAGAAGATAATTTATATTGTTTAATTTATCATTTTAAATATTACAACCAAATGAAATTTTATAAATTTATCAATAGTAATAAAAATATTTAATAGTGTGTAATTTAATCAAGAAATAATAATATCAATATATATTTAATGAATACTTTGCTTAAGTCAAGTTGCCAAACCAAATTATAATCCATATCCAACGTTTTGGGACTAAGTTTTTAAAGTTAAGCAACATAAAAAGTATTTTTCAAATACTTGGTGAGGAGATGAAAGGAGAATAAAAATAGTAATTCTTTTCTTTTTAGTCAATATTTAAATATGAGAGAAGAAATAATACAAATTTTATAAAAATTAATTCCTTATCATAAGAAATTAAATTAGATTATTTATAATTCTATTTTTTCCTTTCAATTTTTTAATTTTATATATTTATCATCAAACTTAATTAGGTTCAGTTTTTTAATACAATTACAAAAGATTCAATTAAACAAATAAATGTTTACACTTACAAGAACACATAAGTTTTTTTAAGTTATTCATTAAAGTTTCCTTGAATTTAATAATAAATACACAATACTTTTATAGATTAAAGACAATAAGTCTTTTAAGAATATATAACAATAAAGCGGCTATATAATTCTCAAATCAAAAGAAAATTAATTATAGAGTTTTAAATAAGTGAGAAAAATAAAGGAACTATTTTAAATAATAAAACAATAAAAATTTTAGGATTTTTGAATAAGAGAACAAATAAATATCAAAAGAACTCAAATAAGAATAACAATAAAAATAAAAAAATGTGAATTGACAAAAGAGTTATTGAAAATTGATTTAATTTTCCTTTCCTATTTAATTCACTCTTCTCCACACTAACAAGTTAATTATTTAGTCAATTTAATGATCCACGAAATTTATTTTAACAAGATTTTTGGGTGAGAAAATATCTAGATTACTTAAGGAAGAACTTGACACCTTAGTAAACTTTGTCTACCAACCATCATTTAGGTTGACGACTTAAAATTGACTTGCTAGTTCAAACAGGTTGTATTACAGTTTTTACCTAGATCCTGATTTTAAAAGGAGATTTTAACCTATCTAAAATTATGAATCGTGATTTGGCTAGATATGTTGCATGAGCATTAAGAACAAAGTATGAATGATTAACTCAATAACCAAATGTTGATATTACATCAAGAAGTTTGCAAACATAAACACATATAAGACAATAGATGATCTAATGCACCAAGAATAGAAGATGTGTAAAGTAAATACTAGAGAACACGATGTGATGTGAAACAGTGATATATATCTATAAATCAGTTCTTGATGAACACGTATAAGAACCAAATGTAGTGAGTAACAAAATTTAAAAAGATGCATGTTAAAAAAGGAAAGAGCAAACAACAAATTACAAAATTCAATTTCTTCAACAACTAGAACATTAGTAAAACTATACTATATATAGGGTAGTAACAACATAACAAACACTATAATAAAATAATAAAAAATTCTTAACTACCTAATAAAATAACCATATAATAATAGTAAAGAACAAATACTTGAGTTATAGAAGATCTCATTAGATACTTTATATTCAACAAAATCCACCTTGACTTAAGTCTTCTTACATCACCAAATTCAAATCAATGTTAACATACCATTGTTGATTTCACAAGGGCCTGAGGACAAATTGGAAGTTGTCACTCACTTGTTGCCTAGAGCATCTTAGACATGTTTGTATTGTTAATTGAGGGGTGAGCATCCTACATTTTTTTGGTGCTCCATCTTGGCATTATAATAAACTACATCTTAGTGAGGTTAAGATGGAGTGCCTAAAAGAAGAGATTAAGAGGATGCATACTCCAAATTGAGTGTGAAGTTGTTGTCACATGCAAACAGAGTTAGCATCCATGCCTACTCAACCTTTTGTTGTTTGTCCAAAGCTTTCCCCTATTCGCATAAACACAAATGGAAGTTGTGTTGCTTCTGATGGATCAGAAGATGTTGGTCCTATTGTTGTTGTAGAATGCGAGTTATACATTGGTGATCCCCTAGCACTTTATGGCCTTAGGTAAATTTTATTTTAGTTATATTGTTTGACATGTATTTTTTGTTGTTTAATTTTATTATTTGATTTAGTTTAATTATATTGTTTTGTTGCCTTAGTTATTATGGTGAATCATCCTTCACTATATGATTGTGGATGATATGGTAATAGTAGTGGTTGTTAAAGTTCAAGATGTTGTTCCTCTAGTCTATGTGTCCACTGCGGAGGTTTAGAGAGTGGGACAAACAATTGGAAATTTTATCCTTTAGCTAGTTAGATTGAAAAAATCAATTGTAGTGATTGTAATTTTCATTACTTGCTTTTATTATGTATTTGTCTTTTTTAGTTATAATAAATATTCAATTGATGTATACTAGTGTTCTAAAAAATGAATTTGATAGTCATTTATAACCACATTTTAATTCTCTTCAGTGAGTCAGTGTAATGGTACCAACTATCAAGATGTGACCTATGTAGTTAGATATGCCTCTCAAAATCGTAAGTAGGACCAGAAACATATTACGTATGTGAAAGAGAAGTTTTCAATATTTTGACTAGTATTGATACATTGTGTATCAGTAATACAACTTTGGTTGATGTAAGTAAAATTTTCTTAACTTCTAAGAAGTTTTAATATATTCAGTACATTATTCTAAGATTATTTTTTTCAATGTTGAAGGTATCTACATCGTCTATACCTTGAGAGGAAGAATGTTTACATATATTGATTCCTTGACCTTGTCACCATTTAGGGTGTGGGGAATAAAGTTGGTGAGGTTCAAATGTATTTAATAGAGACATTTCAAAATGGAGGAAAAGAAATGTAGTTAAAAACTTAACCACATTCAATTCATTTTCAATGACTCAGTGTAATGGAAGCGATTATCAAGACCCAATCTATATAATTAGATATGTCTCTCGAATACTAGAAGCATCCTTTTTTTCTATGCCAAAGGGGTATTTTTATATTCTCACTAATATTGATATGTTGTGTATTAGTAATACAACTTTGGTTTATGTAAGCAAACTTTTTTTAAACTTTTAATAAGTTTTAATATTCAATATGTTATTCTAAGATTTTTTTTTTTTCAATATTCAAGGTGTTTACATCACTCATGCATTAAGAGGAAGAATGTTTGCGTATATGGATTCCTTAACTTGTTGTCATTCAAGGCACTAGAAATAACATTAGTCAAGTGCAAAGTACTTAATAGAGATATTTCAAAATAGGAGAAAAGAAATGTACTTAACACGTCAACCATATTTGAGTTCCCTTCAGCATTTCAGTGTAATGGCGGTGACTATCAAGACACAACCTATATAGTTAGATATGCCTCTTGAAATCATAGATAAGACCAAAAACATCTTTTTTTTTATGCCAAAAGGATGTTTTTTATATTCTCACTATATTGATATGTGATAGTAAAATATATGAGATAGAATAAAATCAAGAGAGGGTAAATTGGTTTCTTAAGAAAAATTTCCTTTTAAAAAATTTCTTATTGTTAAAAGCAAATTTTGACAAAAAAACCTTTAAATAATTTCAAATTCTACTTCCAAAAACCAGAGTATGATAATTTTGCATAATATTGAAATATAACTTTGCACTGCAGTGGATAAGTAAAGGAAAGTAAGGGATAGAGAAAAGTAAGCACAAAATTTATACTGATTCAAATAAAAACATATCCTACATCTAGTGTTCAATCACCTCAAAGAGAATAATTGTTACTTATTATCTTAAAATAAAATTACAATCACTTATAGATAGTGAAACAAGCAAAGAACTCAGTTAAGACAAAAAAGAACACCTCCTTTTGATAACCCAAGGAATGAAACAACATCTCTCTTGAAATATACAAGATATGAATACACTTCTCTTGACAAACTTAAAAGTTTGAACCAAGTTTTCAAACTCTAGCAGTAGTAACATCTTCTCAAAATAACACAACCTTAGAAAAGTTTAAACAACAACTTTTGAAAACTCGATTAAACACAAGCTTATGCAAAACAATTTTTGAATTGGTCTTTGGTGTTATTTGAAAGCTCAAAGCCCCTTCTTATTTGAAAAGTTTTTCAGAAAATATTTAGAATAATCGATTATTATTTAGGATAATCGATTATTCCTCATAGTAATTAAAAATAAAACTTTGCTATGATAATCTATTATCTTGCCAGCTAATCTATTATTGTTGCTCATAAATGAGCCATAATCAATTAAAAGAGAGATAATAGATTAAACTAAAGAGTTTAAAAATTTTCAAAGAATTTAAGTTTGATTATAATCTTGATGATAAAACAATTTCTACGAAAAACATAGATTCTCCAAGGTTGATATTATTTGTGTGCTTGCTAGGATCTTCCACTTATCACCAAACTTTACATACAAGAATTTAACTTAGAAAACTCTTTTAAGATGCTTCCATAAGGCTTCAAAATTATCTATTAGTTCTAAGGCTAAGTTCGAACACTTCAATTCTTTCATCTCCAAAAGTCATTATCATCCAAATATTCTTCTTTTTTATTTATCTCAAGGTCCGGCTTCTTTAAATCAACAATATGCTATGTGTGTTAGTAATACAACTTTTGTTCATTTAATTAAACTATTCTTAACTTTCTAACAAGTTTTAACATATTTTATACATCATTCTACCATTAATTTATTCAATATTCAAGGCATTTACATGGCCTCTACATTCAAAAGAAGACTACTTATATGGATTTCTTGACCTCGTTGTCATTTAAGGAATTGGAAATAAAGTTAAGATACAAATGTATTTAATAGAGACATTTCACAATGAAGACAAAGAAGTGTACTTAGCATCTTACTTTGGTGAGTAAGTATACATTTTATAAATTAATGTTAGTTATTGTAAAACTTAATTGTTACTAATATTAATATTACTTCAACTTGTAGAAGTCACTTCAAGAGCTAATAATCATCATTCCTTGTCATTCTCTTGTGATTCTCTTGTGTTCATTCTACAAAAAACTAATAGTTTTTACAATTAGGAATGTACTAGAGACATAAGTTTATAGTTATTGTATTTGTTATGTTATAAAGTTTAATATTGATAAATTTAGTGATTGATAAATTTTAGTATACATTTTTTTATAAAGTTTAGAAGCTCATTTGAGGTTGTGTAGCTTCTATAAGTTGCTAAAATATTATAGGACGTTGCATCTAAGTTATTTGTACTATTGTTATATTCAATTGTAATATATCAAATATATTATAATTATTTATATTTAACTTGTGCTCACATCAAACAAAGAGCCATGATTATGAGTATTATGTAATGAGACACATGTATCCAATCCTATTTATAAACATTAATGATTCATTGAAAAAGATAATATACATATAACTCAAATATCTTAAATAATGAAATGTTAATTTATCTTTTTATTATCAAATAACTATTTGACATTATAGATATTCAATTACTCATCTCCATTGAAGATGACTAGTTACAAGAAATTTGGAACCAGTGGATAATCTTTTAATTAATTATTGTAAATGATTATTTTAGAATTAATAATTTTCTATAATTAACAATTTTCATTATTTGAACATATTAGCTTTTAGTAAAATTTAGAATTGTGTATATATTATATCATTTAGCTTTTATTTCAAAATCTATGTTTAAAAAACCTATTAGTTATGTAAGCAATATTGTTAGGAGAGTAGAAAAGTGATTAAATTAACCAAATTACTTTTGAAAAAACACATTTTCGATATTAGTTAAAAGTGACTAACATACAACTTTCTATACTGATTACAACCTTAATCAACATAGAAAGAGATATAAAAATTTTACACATAACATCATTTAAAGTTTTTGTAATGTGTCTTTAGAATCGACATATAAAAGAAATTTTCTATTGCAATTGCTTAATCAAATAATTTTAGATATCATAAAAGTTTCTACTATGATTGTGTCAAATATGTAAGTATTATCTTCCACTCTATTAATATATTTACACTTGCTTATCTAATACTTGTGGAAGCAAAGAGAGCATATGAATTCAGACTTTCATACAATAATGTTCACTAAAAATCTAAATATACCTTTAACGTGAAAGAGGAAGAAGAAAAAAAACTATGCATGATTCAAAACGTTAACAATGCAAAAAGTTACTCTAATCTATTAAAAAGCATACAGAAAAACAAAGTTTTCTCTTATTCAAAATGGACAAATTATCTATCGCAATGGCTGCAATTTCCAGTGCAATATTTAAAGGAAGCCTTCAAAAATTAGAAAACCTCTTTGATAGATGTACATATACATTGTAATCTAAAAGTTTGAATGAATGCGGTCAACTTGAGCTCGTATCCTTTGTTTCACAAAATTAGCAAAATTTGTGTTTAATTCTACATCATTACATTGTGAATTGATAATATATCAAATGTATTGTTTGTTGAAAGTAAAAGGTGACTTGATGTTAAAAATAAATAACAAAATAAAGTTTATTAGTGAATCCTTCTAAGGTTAAAAAACCATGTAACTAAGGATGAATTTGGAAGTTTAAAAGTTATAATAAGTTTAAAAGTTCAATTTTATAACAATGTTTATCTAATCATTTTTATAAATCATGTAATTAACAAAATTGGTTGTTTATTCATACGTCTCCTGAACTTCAAAACCAACTAGGAAACTCTGTACCTAATACAAGAACAAGAATAATTAATGACTAAATAGTTCTAACAGAAGCAGAACTATTATACATTAGGGGCACTTTCATATTTCCCCCTCATTGTTACGGCATGTACAATTATAACTACTCTAAGGCCTCTGCCACAATATATTTACAACTTTCACAATCAAATTGTGGACACTCGCCACATGTTAACAAAAAATAATTTCAGTGCATTTTGTAAAAAAAAATATACTCAATGCTTTACGCCTACAAAACACAAGGCTACTTCAGCTTGAGCCTGAAATTCTGCCAAAATCTCCACAATCTTTTCACGACATAAATCAATTTTATTCTGCTCTGCAAGCATTCTCCTCAACCTTCAAAAGGGGGGATGTGGGAGGTCAAATATATTAAAAAAAAAACATAACATGCAGAATAAACAAAAAATGTTAATTCACCAAAAGTAAGTTTAAGTTAAAAGACCGCAGGCATAGCTCCGAGCCTTCCTAAATTGACAATTAATTGAAACCTCGTGCATAATGGACTTGTGGGTTAGGTTCCATTTCTCAATCAGTAACGTTCATCAGCCAGATCACATTGGCATTGACATTGGATAATAGGTTAGCCTTCCATGGACATGTGATAACATACGTTGAGCCCTACTGGTGTGATCAGTGATTATGAAAAATTAGGGTCGCCTAGGGCAAAGGACACCACTATCAGTGTCGCATAGAGTCTGATCCTATCAGTGTTAAATGTGCTAGACAATCATAATCCCCAAGTAAATTAAGGGGTTTCCATTAAAAAGATGCTAAAAAACAGTTTTTTTCTGGCTTAATTCAAGGGTGAACATGGGGCAAGTTTGGATAAGTTTAACTATGTCCCTACCGGACTTGAAATTTCTACCGAGTCATTTATTTGAACCCGAACTTGAACAAACCAATTTGTACCAATCTTGACATTATGTGTTGTTAAATTGTAGAATAATGAAAAGTATAAAAGTTAAATTAAAGTAATATTATATGTTTTTTCAAAATAATAATTTGATTGCAAATATAATATTATCTTTAACAAAATATTATGTAAACAAAAAAAAAATATTACACGATTGTTCAAGAACCTTAGATTTTTTAAGAGAACACGGTCCATCCAATTGGGTTAAAATGACTCCATACATAACCCAAACTCATCCTTAAAATGTCTAATTTCAAAACTCTCCTGTCAATAAACCTCGAACCAGACCAGACTGGTGGAATGGGCTGGTTCATGCTCATCTCTGGTCCAATTATCACAATCATAGTTTTCTAATCAATATTTGATAATCTAGAACCCCCAGCCATTCAATTTGTTGGCGACTCACCAACTACACACCACCATCGAATTCACATATGCATATCAGTTAATTGAAGGTGATCCAAGGCCCATCAACCACGTGAGGAATCAATAAGTTACAGGAGCAAATCTGGTTCTAAAATTTAACTAGGGTTGGTGGAATTTCTAGATTTTGACAAATGGAAACTTGTATGGAAATTATGTATGAGGACTCGTATGGAAAAATGCATTATTCTAGGGTCATATATTAATTTATTCCAACACTACTATAAGGTGGAAAGTGCATAGCAATTAAAACAAATAGAAAGATAGAATACTTGGAATGAAAAATGGTAAGCATGTCTACCTGCGGACAATAGCAGTGTCTCCGTGACCAGTAAAAATTATCATCATAGCATTTGTGGGTAATGACAGATAGAGGTTATGAATTCTAGCATCCATGCGAGCCAGAATTTCCTTCAGTTCAGCAGGTGCTTTCAACTTGAAACCTTTCTGTTTAGCAGAATTGTTCTGACATGTTTGCAATGCCATCATCTCTGCAAGTCTTTCATTCAAGCTCTCAGAATCTTCAGCTTGCTTCTTCAGGTATGAATGTAGCTCCGAAAACTGTGTCCAGATAAAATGTACCTTGTCATTCTTCACCTAAAACAAAAAAAACACAAGGCATGAAACAAGACCATAAAGTAGCTATAAATGATAAACAGAAAAGGAAAAACTTAGAAATAGCCAGCTTATGAATACCTCCTTGTTTGTCTTTGCAAGTGCTTCATCATCGGAGATCACCGGAATTGCATGAGAGGACTCGGAGGCATACCGTTTTACTATGGATATATCATCAATCAATGACGAAGTTTTGCCAGACTCACTCAAAATAGAAAGGAACTTTTTCTTTGTAAAGGATGGAGGGGAACCAAAGTCAGGCCCTGTTTCAAGAGGGTGACAGCAGTAATGTTAACAACAATATGGCAAACCAAAAGCTTGTTGATAGAAAATTTCTTTATTTTACACTGCAGTATAGTCTTCTCTGTTTCCTATCCCCTCCCATTTGTGCTTCCAAATTCCTATATACATCCTATATTTTATATATATTATTACCTTGCTGCTATTGATGGCTGTACCCTACACATTCATACGTACAAAGGGTAACAGCTCTACCCGCGTGATAAAGCAAATCATTTGCTTTAACAGATTAAAAACAAAAACTGCATATGTACTTAAACTAAAATGCATTCAAAACTTCTAACACAAAGATTGCAGCAACAGCAAGCATGCATAAAGAACTACTTGCCATTTCTGATCTTCAATAGTGCCAATTCAAGGGTGGCTCTAGCATCTTCAATGCTGTCATGTCCATTCCCTGATTGTTGTATCTCCCTTGAAAGAAATTTCTTAGCAAGATACCGTAGAGCTTTTTTATGAGATGTTCCTCGGGGATGTTTGTACAACACTGCTGTGTCTATGACTAGGTCATGGGATATCTTCAATGCTAATAAATCATTTTCCAGAGAATGCCCAACAAGGATAGTCTCCTTGTAAACAAACTTTAGGAAGACTTCCTGAAAATACGAAGCAAATGAAATTAAATCAGCAAAACAAATAGGTTCAACTTAAATGTCAGCACTGGACCAGAAGTTCGAGGCTATTAGCCAAAATAAGACAAAAGAACAAATCAAGACAACTCAAGTAATAGAACCTGAATGTCTCTCAGACTTGTTGTCACCCCATTTAACATCTCAGGCGTTATTCCACTAAATCTGCACAACATACGTATTACTTGATGCTGACAATTTTGGTTCAAATCCAATGAAGAAAAATAGATCATACATAACAATTTCAACTTTGTTTTTTTTAAGATTTAAACTTGGCTTTAATTGCAAATAGATAAGAGTATTCCACCAAGACCAAACAACATATAATAGTCTAAATCAATTCAGGGGTTTCTAGCACTAGAAAGTTGACAACATTCTCACAGTATTTTCCCAGGATCATTAGCGTACCTAACAATATCCATTTAATCAATTCATTTTCATAAAAAAAATTCAATCCCATACAAGATGGAAACAAACCCCCTAGCCTCATATTTTTGCAACAACATAATGTTTGGTTGGAGGGAACTGAAGGGAAGAAGAGGGAGGGAAGGAGGGATTTTCATAAACTTTTACTGTTTGGTTCAATTTTATAAAAGGGAGGGGAGCAAAATCCCTCCTCGTTTAATATTTTCTCCCATTCAATACTGGGGCATTTTGAGGAGATTTAAAACATTTGAAGTATAATGACTAAAATATCCTTAAGAAAGTTTAGAAATTTAAATTTATAAGGGTAGAAAAGTAAACTAATTTTTTAAAATCCCTCCCCTACCATTGTTAACCAAACAAGAAAAGCACTACCCTTTCTCCCCTCCTATAAACTAAACAGTCCCCTAAGAAAATAACAACCCTTTTGAGAAGATTTTACAAAGAGGAAAGACCGTGAGGGTCTCAAGCCCAGAATTACTCCCATCAGAAGGGAAAAATAAAAAAAAAGTGAAATATTACACATGAAACATAAGTCACCTACTACACGGATTACTCAGTTTTCCTAGGGGAGAGGATTCGAACTTTGAAGCAGTGCATGGCTGTATGGGTAACTTCTAAATTTTGTAGGACATACAAATGTGAAAAAAAAATCATTTTAACTAATAAGGAATTTATATAATTCATGTAAAATAGTAAAAGAACAAAAAGAGTACCTTCAGCGCTTATGGGGCAAGCAAATTGTAAAAAAAATGAAAAGAAATCATTTGAGATTTAAGTATCTGAGACTTCAGATGAAAAGGAAAATTTTAATTTAAAAAGATAAATTTAAATGCAATTAGAGCTGAGAATTAAGAGGAAATGTCTTAATGCAAAATAAAAATTTGAAAAAAATTAATAATTCAAGAATATTTTTACTGGAGAAGAGGAAAAATACATTAAGAGATATCCTAAAATTAAAAAATAGGGACTCAAATTTATAATATGGCTGTTGATTAGATCAACTTACGAATCTATTAAGCAATAACATTTTTAATTTCCAATATATATAATGAGCTTATTCAGGTACATTGACTGATACTCAAACAACACCTTACCTTGTGTTGTAGTCAACGATAGCATTTGACGGTTTAACCAATCTATCTATCAAAACCTGAAAAGATAAATCTTAGAAATTAAGCCATCACTGTGCAAGTAAATTATCCCAATTTTAAAGAGTTGACCAAGTCTCAATATGAAAAATGGTTACTTCAATTTCTTAAAGATTGTAAATGAAACAGAATAAAAGACAATCAAAACAGAATCTCTAAACAATAGCATTTAGTCTTTTACGGAGAAATATGGATAGCTTCTTTAACTTTTCTACTGGCCAAAACAACAGAGTTTTGTTAAAAAAGCAAAGCAATGACAAGCAACAAAACATAGAGTTTTGTTAAGAAGCATTCTCAGGAAACAACTTCCTATTTATCTATAGCGCACTATAGTGCCACTGTTGCAGAGGAGCATTGGGAGCAGCCTTGAGAAGCTATTTATTTAGTGCCACAAACTGTTTTGAAGAAGTGGAATCATAGCCACAAATTGTAGCGGCTACCATAGAAAACCACAGACTTTGTAGCTGCTATTCTTTCAAAAGGAAAAATCTACTATTTATTCATTCAAATCTGTGCACCATTCAAGCACTTTTTGAGTATTTTTCTCAAACTCCCGTGTTTGATATCTGATTTGGGATAACGCCTTTTTTCACACTTGGCTGGTATTTGAGTGTTCCTACCGAGACACTTGGCTATGGCCGACCTCCATATCTGCCTGCCACCAACCCATCACTCCAGCATCTTTGTTTGTTTCCATATGAAGTTCATAGCGGCAGGGCCTCTTGTGTTCTATTATTTTTATTTTCAGACAGATCTTAAATGTGTTTCCAAATTTTTTTAAAGGTCTATATTTTGATTAAGTTCGTTGTTTTTTCTTATGTTCACTTATGTACTAAGCTCAAGACTATGAGTTTTGAATATTAATTATAATACTTTTTTACATAATATTTCCATTTCTGAGCATTTATGTATGTATCGTTAAATTATTAAATTGATATTCATTCAAAATAGTGGCCATGATGCCATGCACTATCCCACTATAGCAGCCTTGGGGGCAGTCACTGCACCCAAGAATGAGATTCATAACTGCTTCCAAGTTCAACAAGCTTCAGGAAAGAAAGGCCATGCTAATTTGTACACATCTCAATAGAAACAGATACATAGAAACAAACACAAGATATAAAATTTAGAATATGGAAAATTATTTATTGAAATTTTAAAAAAGCTTCAGGAAGTTCAACAAGCTTCAGGAAGGAAAGGCCATGCTAATGTGTATACATCTCACGGAAACAGACACATAGAAACAAACACAAGATACAAAAATTAGAATATGGATAATTATTTACTGAAAATTTAAAAACAATGACCATTCCTCTTAAAATCAGTAATAGATGCATTTACTTCACAAAAAACTAGTTTAGAAAACAAATTCAGTGAATACCTGTCCTTTGACGTCCACTAGAGTAATTCTTGTCAGCTCAAAACCTTCCTTTGTTACGCACTAAGCAAATAGTAAAAAAAAAGATTGATCAAAATAGCGTATGTGCAGGATATACACAAAAAAATTGGACAAGTTTATCATCATCCAGAACTTCATCTCTAAATGATTAAAACAGCATTATCATTAAACCAAACTGCTTTTGATTAACCTACCATCTCACAATCAAGTGCCAACATCTCATAAAAAGGAGATCCTGAAGGTGCAGGCAAAGTCGAAAGAAAACCTGTAATCAACCAGGCATATAAAAAAATTGTCCAATAAGAAACATTCATAAAGATTCACATATATAATCGGTAGCAGAGTAAAAATCACCTGGTTCATTAAAAGAATACCCATTCTCTTCCAGCTCTTTCTCAGTTAGTGTGTAGTATGTAACAGGGAAAGGTATATCTTTTGTAAGCTCTGTAAATGATAGACTGTCTGTATCATGACAACCTTCTTCTGAATCAAGATTTCACATTTCAAAAAGTGATTAAATTTATATAGGTTACAGGTTATATAATTGCAAAGGAATGATAGCAATGCATTCATGTCCATGGCCATAAAGAACAGCTCAAATAAAGTTGCTCCAAGTGAACAAACAACACACTATAGGGTTTAGTTTGAATTGTCATATTCAAAACTTTTTTTTTGTTTTGTTTATAGGATGGTAATCTTAAAATGAATTCAAAATTAAGAGAAATGAAATCTCACAAACTTGCATCACAATTGAGAATGAACCAGAAGTTACAAAACATATATTAGTGGTCTGAGTACTTTATATCAGAAATCAGAAAAAAACCTAATGCCAGGGAGTCTACTTTCCTTGCTAACTTAAAAGAGATTCCCATCATGTGAACATAAATTCTTAAATATTATAAAATACTTATAAGGCAATATCATAAACCATCATTGCCTATTTTACGTCAAGTATAATGAACAAGATTATCTGTTCCCCACCTACCTAATATTACAGATATACAATCCAAAAGACAAGCCATCCTGGGAAATTTTAATTTATAGCTTACTATTTCAACTCATCAGTCAATATGCATCAATTGTACACAATAATTAAGCAGAAAGGATTCCAGATTAATGCTATTTCCTCTTGTTGTGTTACAAAACTTTTTACAAATTAATTAGTAGGCAAAATACAGGGGCTAATATATACAATTTGCGGACTTCAGGTTCCAGCCCTAGTTGTATACTTACTTTGAATGGGGAGAGTAGTAAAATAATAAGCCAGTCCAAATAGCATTATTGACAAAATAACATTCTAGGAAATTGCCACTCCAGGAATTTTTTTATCAATAACTTATCCAAAGAACGTCAAATTCAACACCTATTTCCCTACCAAGAGACATTCGCATATATTGGTTTGAATAATAAAAACCTTGATGAGATGTCAGAGCAGGTTTCCCCATAAGTGAACTATTCTCATTCCTTTTTCTTTTCATCTTGCACGTCAGGAGCGCATCTATCGTCTGCATACTATCTGACACACAGCTAGCCAGGGAGACAAAAGAAAATTTTAAGTGTAGAGGAATAACATTTTGAAGGAAACAAGAAGTAAAATAAATTTTCTACACACCTAAGAGCTAGGACGGGCCTTGGTTTGCCACAGATTTTTTTTAAACTATGAAGCATTTTAGACAGCGACAAGAACAAAGCTGCATCTAGGCCTGGCATATAGAGCATAACCACTTTGGGAATAAGAGGTTTATTCTGCAAACAATCAGTGCAGCATTAGTGATTGTGACAAATAAAATGTGATAGCCATATAGGGCAAAAATCGAAGGTCTAAAAATCAAAAAGGTCTATAGCTATTTTTAAATTGACAAGAATGATCAGCTAATTTATTTTATGTATAGGATCAGCCAACATGTACTTAATCTTACATTTTCCAAATTCAATGACATGCTTGCTTGAACAAGCATAAAGATTGATAAAAATATTTTTTTTGTTAAACTAAAAACATAGACACAAATGAAGATGTGGAACATTTTACTGCAAAATATAGCAGAATAACAAAGAAAATTAAGATCACTACCAGTGAAACAGAGAAAGTCCGCGGTTAAGAATGTTCACTGTCCATCATTACTACTATCATATTGGAAGGGAGAGGGAATACCCCTCATACATGATTAGGTCATGTCACCAGATTTATTATGTGCTTATAAGTGGCATTTACAGGTCATATATACTAAAGGATGTTGTTGGCAACAGGAATCAAAACTACGCCTTTCAAGCAAATGCTTTCATCCTAACCAAATTTGTGTTAATCCATATTTTCCATTCCTAATATCAAGCGCATCTTCTAGTAATGCATTTATATAAGCAATACTGGATGCTGTGCAACCTCAAGTTATTCTCTTTCACTCCGGAATAACAATAATGGATCAAAGTGCTAACAGAACATTCCTCCAATAAAAGGAATGTCCTATATCGCAAAGCCCATTATATTGAATGTGTAATTTAAAATACATTATTAAAAAGTACAGAAATAGAATACTTTCATTTATTTTGTTATAACATTAATAATTGAAATTTTCAATGAAAATCTCCCATAAATGAAATTTAAAACTTCGAAAGAAAAATCACTCTGTTTTCTTTCATTGTCTGTTTGCTTTCTCTCTCCTTTGCCCAGTGTTTTAAATCTCAGATAGTGACCCGTGGTGATTGCTATAAGTGAGATAGCTGATAGCAGGATAGCCACTGTTCTGAAAATTTTACATTTATGTATATACATATAAATTCTCAAATTCTGAAAAAAATGACTCAAAATTCACGACAGTTGCAATTAACAATAAAAAGCAGCAAATGCCGTAAATAAAGGACACAAGTAAAATGTCAAATACAAGTTTCCTAGATAAGAATCATCAATCCTCATCTTCTTAATCAAGTCCTCTTTGTCACTTTCACTACTATTACAGACAGATTTCATTCTTTAGAATCACACAGTAGTGCTATCTCATCTGCTACAGCTGCTATTTCCGCTATTTACCGCTAAACTAATTTGCTCAACAATGATGCTATAGCGGCACTGTAGCAACACTATAAACCCCTGCCTTTGCCATTATCTATCTCATATCTACAAATGGTTCTTTCATTGTTTCATTTTACCTCCCACAACCCTTTACACCAAGCGAGACTGCCCAACCAACTGAGGCTTATCACTGCTGATGTGGCCAGGTGCCCACATGCGCTGATCATTGGTTCATTTTGTCTGTGTCCATCTGAACAGTGAGGGCTAGTGTCTCCATTGACAATTTTTTTGCCACATCCGACCATAAGGGACTTGGTTTGTCACTTAATAGTGGCTGTTTACCTTGCTATCCCAGTATTAACAAGATACAATTCACACGGTTACCACAACCACGAGAGCAGCTTGGAATACAAGTGCTAAACAGCTAGAAATAAAATTTATTTGATCATATTTCCTGTTACAAAGGTATTTGTTGAAATAAAAGACAATTTGTACCTTAATAAAAACCCATGACGGCATAAATCCTTCACCAAGCACCCAAGTTACAAGTCCTTGAATATCCTGCTTCATCATCTCAGTCATGACTACTTTTGATTCAAATTTCAATTCACCAATGGATGCAAAAAACTTACATTAAGATCAAGAATTGAATTATCTTCTGGTGACTTGAAAACAACATCTGCCTTGCCCTGCAAAAGCACAAACGATTAATCAACTCCTTTTAATTATATACCAACAACACAAAATCCCATGAAGAAACAAACAGCACAACCATAACAAGGAAAACTTATTAGCAGTTTAGGAAACCATTTCAAGGGATAATATAAATGTATCCGTTCACAGCAAACTACATAGCTACTTAAAAACAATAAAAAATGAAAAAAAAAACTAGCCTTGAATAAATAAAGAAAAACCAGCCAGTGCAATCCTGTTGATTAAAACCACATTTTGATTTTTCTTTCTTAATAAAATCTCAGACATAACACACAGGAGAGGAACGAAAACAAAACCTTCTCCTGAACAAGAAGTTGAAAACAATTGAAAGAACAGACACATTGAAAAGGAAAATAAAGATATGAAAATATACTTCAGGACCATAAACATCGTAGAACTGGCCACGCTTTTTGTTAGCAGTAGAATCCTCTTCTTCAACGCAGCGGAAGGCTTCGGAGGAAGTCATGCTCCCTGCGGCTACTACTTGGGGGCACGATTCGTTGTAACGAGGTAGCACGTTTTATTTGTACAGGTGTTACGGGTCGGGTACCGTCTTTTTTCTTTCTGAACCCATGGGCCACGAATTCTAGTGTTATGGGTCAGGATTCTTTCTCCACCTCTACTTTCAACCTTCAGTCCCATAATATTAAAACATTCTAAAAGTGTCTCTACCATTTTAGTGTTTTTGAGAGCTATGAGTATATTTTGGGTTGGACAAATCCAATCAGATTTTGGATTTTACAATCCAAAAGTGAAATAGCAATTTAAATTTTGATTTTTGAATTGTATTTTTCTGCTTTTAAATAAGAATCGTTTAAGATTTATTTTACACAGACCAATAAAAGTAATAATTCCTATAATTTATAATAAATTTTTAAAAAAAAAATTCCAATAATACCCTTAAAGAATTAAATGTAATTTATTGATTGACGAAAAAGTAGATGAAAAGATAAAAAATAATTGGTTAATACAAACAGCTGGTCCATTAAAGTCTCATAAAAAGAATCATTTAATTTTTTATATTTTTTAAAATAAGGGTATAGTTGGTAAAAAACAATTAATGTATCATTGAAATTTGCAAATGACAGATAATATCAAACAAATTTCTTCTCCTAGAACGACACTTATTTAACAACAGAGGAGTATAATTTAAAAATCATTTTTATCTTTTAGATTACAAAATTTGAAAGCATAAAATGATTATCGGACTATGTAATTCATAAGTTAAAATATATTTAAAATTTTGACTTTCGGATTGTACAATTCCAGTGACTTCCGAATGTCAAAATGATTTTCGGATCATGTCATCCGAAAGTCAACAAAAATGACTTCCAAATTGCACAATCTAGAAATAAAAAATAAATGCACATATTACGAGAAAGATGTATTGATGGCTTCTGGATCAGAGAAGGAGAAAATAACTTCTAGATGCATTGAGATGTAATTATGTGAGGTTTTTTTATTCTTTTCAATTGTCCATTAGGGTGTAGCTGGAAGTGATGGCGGTGCATAAAGAATCATCCTATTAACCCACATCATAAGCTTATCGGTCCTATCTTTATTAAAACGGTTATTTTATGAACTCCCATGATTTTCATCTGCACTTCTATGGGTGGGTAAAAGAAAAAATTATCTTACAGCCTATTGTCACTCTTTGTCATCATCTCTTGTTGTCACTCATTGTCGCACCTCTTAATTGAAAAAGAAGAAAGAAAAGAAGTAATGACGGTTGAGAAAGAATAAGAGGTATGAGAGATGTGTTCTAGATTGTACAATTCGGAAGATACTTTCAAATTGCACAATTTGGAAGCCTTTTTTATGCAAAAAAATGACTTACAAATTGCATATTTTTTAAGTGTTTCACAAATTGAATTGTTCAATCCAGAAGGGCCTTCCAGATTGCACAAATTTGGAAGTAGCTTCCGTTTTGCACAATTCAAAAATCATATTTTTTCTTAAAGAAAAAAAACTTTTGAATTATGTAATTCATAAGTCAATTTTAACTTTTAGATTGACTTTCAGAATATATAATCTAGAAGTCAGTTTTGACTTCCAAATTAGATTACATAACTTGGAAGTCAAAATTAACTTTTAGATTATACAATCTTAAAAGTTTTCAAAAATAATGTAGGAATTTCTATATTTATGAGTGTAGAAAGAAGGTATGAAGGTGAAAAAAGAAATTCTCCTTTAGTAATTCAATAGCAAATATGATGATTTTGTTGTATTTATCATTATTTGATTTGTCAATTTTATTTATGATCCTTTGAATATATATTTATATTTATTGTTTAAAAAATAAAAAATAATAAACAATAAATTCATTTAATATATAATTTCATTTTAATTACATAAATATATTAACTATACAATTTTTTTTATTTAATCATATAAACTTATTTATCAATTAAATTGAAAAGATAACTTAATCATATGAATACTATATTATTTAATTTATCATTTTAGGTATTACACTGAATTGAAATTTTATAAATTTATCAATAAAAATACAAATATTAATAACAAATATTTAATAATGTATAATTTAACTAAAAAATAATAATATCAATATACTTAATGAATACTTTGGTTAAATCAAGTTGCGCAACCAAATTATAATGTAAATTTCATAAATTTATCAATGAAAAATACAAATATTTAATAATGCATAATTTAACTAAGAAATAATAATATCAATATACTTAATGAATACTTTGGTTAAATCAAGTTGCGCAATCAAATTATAATACAAATGAAGTTTTTAAAGTTAAGTAACTTACAAAGTATTTTTTAAATATTTAGTGATAGAAGATAAAAGAAGAGTAAAAATAGTTATTTTTCTCTTTTTATATTTGATATTAAAATTTTAATAATATCATAATTTTTTTTTTGTAATTTGTTTCTTTTTTTAAAAAAAATATTAAATTAATATTTAGAATAATAAGAATGCGGATACGGACATGAGTATGAACATATATCTGATATTTAATGGGGATGAGACAAAGTTTCCTTACCAATTAGGTATAGGAATGAGGATGGAGATGAATTTTTATCTTAGGGATGGGATAGTGAAACTCGCATTCACCCCGTCCCATTTTCATCCCTACTCAAGGATGACCCATGAAGAGAATAAGTTGGGCCTACTGGTCTCAGTAAAGGCCCAATCTTCTTGAATCTTCTGGCTATTGCCCTGCTGGTTGGTCCCTTTCTTAGGGGTCTTCCATCAATATGTCATCCAAAGCACATTACGAAGGTGACATAGGGTTTCTAGTCTCCCTAAAAACCAACCACTAAACTATTATCTTGAAAATTTTATATGTCCATCAATACTCAATGTCTCTTAATGATTCCAACAGGTTTAGTTTTCCAAAATCTAGTATTTAAAATTAAAAATGATAACACAATTTAAAAGTTTACTTTTTGTTCTCATGTTTCAAAGAAATGGACAACAACAAATTTGGTTTGCATTTCCAGTTACCAGTGAACACTTTTCTAAAAAATCATAACTCATAAAGTAAATCATGTTTCTGGTCATTCCTGAACTTACATTACCAAAATAAACAAGTCTACAAATACTTAGTTCATATCTACACCAAAAAGTAGTCCCTATGATTTCCAAATTCTAAGCACAATACAAAACAAATTTTTGGACTAGAGGAAACTTGGTAAGAAATGTCATTTAATAAAAATGTCAACACTCATAAAATTGTTTGGCATGAAGGATGAAGTCTGGTCATACGTACCAGAAGAGCAAGTGAAGTTGGTTTTAATGGTGATGTTGATGAAGATAATATTGAAGATGTATTGTTTGTTAAAGCTTTCATTGCATGTGTGTGTGAGTCTTACACAAGTAATTCACAAGTGCACCTATACAAAACAAAAATAAGATTTGATGAATTTTCCTCTAACAATCTAGCCCTTTTTTATGATGCTTAAAATAATAAAGTTTAAACATAAAAGTTTCCACAAAAAGGACAATCAGATCAAGTTTTCTGATAACACAGTTGTCGTAATCGGAATCGTGATAGAGTTGACAAAAAAGATAACAAAGGAGTTGTCACCAATATTTATTAGAGAAAACATTCGGAAAACCATTAAAAAAAGACTGGTCTGTGAAACTGGATTTTTGAGTTCGGGAGTCAATTACGTGTAGGAAAGGTATTAACACCCTACAATGTCCATCATAAAGATGATTACTCATAATTAATTAAGCATATTGTCTATATTTTTTAAAATATTTATCTCACCCTAAAAATAATTAAAAAAACATTAATTTAAACAAACATTAATTTATATTTTATCATTTAAAAATTATAATTATTATTATTATGTTAAATATGATATAAGTAAAATATTATATTTTTTTATATATTTAGCTCGGGAGTAGATTATTGCTCTACGTATCTCCAGGTAGGTGGTGGAATGGAGAATCAAAGTTACGTATTCTTGTACAGAAGAGAAAGATGTTAAATTTTAAATCTTTATTATTTCATGAATCCTAAGATATTTTATATATCATTAGGAGAATTGATAAGAATGTACACCCATTATAGTCTATTAAAATATTTTGTTATTTCATTATTATTATTATTAAAGGAAAGTTGAGTTAGAAAAAAACTTGTAAAATACATATTGTAATAACATGTATCTATAAGTCTTAAAAGAATGTCACATCCAATTAACTTATTATCAAAATAAAAAAAATATAAAATTATTTAAATTAAAATAAAACTAAAACTATACATTTTTGTAGAAATTATTAAATTTGAAAAGTTACCTATTTTATCCATATCTATACCTATATAATGAAACTAAATTTTTAAATTTTATAACAATTTTGTAATAGATTAAAAAAGAGTAATACTTTAAAACTTGTATTTTTAAATCCAAAAAAGTAAGAGAATGTATTAGTTCATTCTCTAAATATTTTATTGTCATCCTTTTTTACATATAATAATATTTTAATATTTATAATTATTATAATAAAACTAAAACTACATATTTTATAATTATATATAATCATTACAAATAATTATTATAATAAATGAACATCATATCCTAATCTATTATAAATTATGTATGTAAAAATAATTTTTTTAAAAATATATCTATTTATATTTATTATTATTATTAGTTTATATAATCTTAACTCATTTAGTTATTAATTAATGTTTTGTTATTATTTATAAATATAGCATACCAATCGACCTGCATATTACATATCCTCTAATATTTTATACTTAATTTTTATGGAATAAATTCAAATGACAATTTATACCTATAGCAATATTATATATAGCAAATCTACTTAATCTCATATAACCTTATCAAGTCATATTTGCTAACATAAGAAGATTTTATCCTAACTAAAAGAATTTCAAACAAATTAAAATGGTCTCGACCCGACCTAAATGGTAGTAGAGAAAGAAAAAAAACAACTTTGCTTATAGTTATGAAAAGAAACCCATAACCCCAAATCTAAAAGTTGGGATGAAGCTTGGAATAAATTCTTGTGTATGGATGTAGCAGCCAATCATATGCATTTCCTTTTCTCATCCATCCTACAATGCGTGAGGTCCTTGTGATAGAAAGGAGTGACCAATGTGTGCCATAGGAAGTGAGATTCAGTGATCGGGAAGCAAACAAATGTGTATATTTCGAAAAAAAAAAAACAAATAAAGAGAGTTGGGAAGAATAATAACAAGTGAGTTATGTACAACCAGGGTCACTGCAATTCGTTTTATTTTACTTTTTGTTGTTCTTTTTTATTTACATTTTGCATTTGATTAAGGAAATGTTGAAATTTTTGTATATCCTAATTAGGATAGTTTGACTTATCAACTATGATACTTGTTTTAACATGTGAGCCTTGCGCTAATCGTATAACTTAGAATCGAGAGAAAAGTTTGCACCAAGATAGTTTTACCTGGATGTAGTTTTTAATGTGGTTTTTTTTACCCGTGGTCCCTAAATCTTCTCCCAGTTCTTTCTTTCTTCTTTTTTTGTTTTTCCTATTTTTTGTTCTCCACCCCTTTTTTTTTATCTCAAGCATTAGTATTTATAGTGTAAAATGTTCCTAAATAATTTGAGTTTACTTGAAAATTTTGTTAATGTAATAGTACAAATTTATCAACTTGAATTAAGAAAAAAAATATAATGTTGAAGAAGTAATAGGGAATGAGTGAAGTGAAAATTAGTAAGAGTTGGTGAGACTAAATGTTTGAAAGGTGAAAGTGGTGTAGAGAAACAAGGAAAAGACAAGACAGATAACAAAGAAAATAAAAAAGGGTTAAATATGTTTTTAGTCTCTGAACTATTTGTCAAAATTATGTTTTGTTCTTGGAGCAAACTTTGAACCTATTTTGTCCTTATACTCTATAAACACGTATAAATGATCTTCGATGACAAATAAAAACATCCTTAATAAGAAGAAAATGATAGCAAATGAATGGGAAAAGAGTGAAAGAAGCTTAAGAGACGGATGATAATAAAATTGGAAACTATGAAGAAGAAAAATAAAGAGATAAAAAAAAATTATGACACATCATCAATGATTGTTTACACCACTTTTTAGCCTACTAAGTCGCTATATCTTTTGCCTAAGCTGCCTTTTCAGGTTTTTAGCTTAGTGAGTTTCTTTTTCATGTGACTTTGTCTTTTGTTTAAGTCACTCTTTTCGAGTTTTCATCCTACCAGGTCACTCTATCTTTTGCCTAAGCTGCCTTTACAAGTTTTCATCTTAGTGACCATCTTTTTATTTATTTCTTTATTATATATATATATATATTAAGTATAGTATTTCTCAACTGCATAAGAGTTTACAATAAATGGTAATTCTTTCTCATCCATGTTTGTAAGAATTACAACTCCTCCTGAAAATGCCATCTTTACAACATATGGTCCTTCATAATTCAGAGTCCATTTTCGTTTATGATCTTTCTGAGTTGGTAGAAGCTTCTTGAGTACCAAGTCTCCTCTAAATTCTCGAAAGTGAACTTTTTTATCAAAAGATCTTTTCAACATTTTTTTATATAATTGTCCATGGTACAAGACAATCAATCTTTTTTCTTCAATGAGGTTCAATTGATCATAGCGAGTTTGAACCCATTCACTTCCCCAAGTTTTGTTTATGTTAAATACCCTTAGTGAAGGGATTTCAACTTCAATTGGGAGTACAACTTCCATCCCATACACCAAAGAATATCAAGTTGCTCCAATAGAAGTTCGAACAGAGGTATGATAGCCATGCAATGCAAATGGCAACATCCCATGCCAATCTTTATATGTTACTACCATCTTTTGGACAATCTTCTTGATATTCTTATTTGTCACTTCAACTGCTCCATTCATCTTGGAACGATATGGTGAAGAATTATGATATTGAATCTTGAAATCATCGCACAACTCTTTCATTATATTGTTATTCAAATTGGTTCCATTATCCGTAATAATCTTACTTAGCAAGTCATAATGACAAATTAAATCCCTTTTAATGAACTTGACCACCACATTTTTTGTTATGCTAGCATATGATGATGCCTCAACCCATTTGGTGAATTAATCATTGGTAATAAGAATGAAACGATGTCCATTGGATGCTTTAAGCTTAATTGGACCAATCACATCCATACCCCACACTGAAAATGACCATGGTGTAGCCAAAACATTTAATGATGTTGGTGGAGCATGTCTGTTATCTGCATATATCTAACATTTGTGACACTTTCTTACATAACTGCAATAATCAGCTTCCATGGTCAACCAATAATAATCAGCTCTCAAAGTCTTCTTTGTCATTGCATGTCCATTTGCATGTGTTCTGAACGATCCTTCATGGACTTCTTCCATTATCTTATTAGCTCCAGTCACATCAACACATCAAAGTAATACCATGTTATTATTTCTCTTATAAAGCACGTCATCATTTAAGAAGAATCTCATTGCCAATCTTCTTAAGGTTCTTTTGTTATTTTCTGAAACACTAGGAGGATATTCTCTATCTTTCATATAGAGTTTGATATCATAAAACCATGGCTTCCCATCCCATTCTTCATCCATTGCTGGTAGTAGGCCAATTGATCTCGATTTTGCATTTTTATTACTAGCATGTCCTCCTGTTGACTTATTTTAAACATTAAAGACAAAGTAGCTAAAGCATCATCTAGTTGGTTATCATCACGAGGGATATGATGGAAAGTTATTTCATCAAATTGTTCCATCAATCCCCTAATGTAAGAATGGTATAGAATTAGCTTTGATTATCGAGTCTCTCACTCTCCTTTGAGCTGATGGATAACTAGTGCCGAGTCTCCATAAACTTCTAAGTTTCTAGCCTCAAATTTGAGAGTTGCTAGAACCCCCATTGCACATGCTTCATATTCTGCCATAGTATTTGCACATTCAAAACTCAATCTTAATACAAATGGGATGAATTGACCTTTAGGAGAGATTAACACAACACCAATTTCGTATCCGAATGCATCTGATGCTCCATCAAACAACAAAGTGCATTTTTCCTCCTTTATAGGTTCTCCTTGTTCAAATAATGCCATTATGTCTTCATCTAGAAAGTCACATTACATTGATTAATAATCTTATATTGGATAATGTGTCAAATATTCTGCCAAAACAATACCACCTTTGACTTCATTCTTATCCTCTTCATTTCCTATATTAATCATTGATTTCTTCTTTATGAGGTTGAATTATTCGACCTTCTTGCTCAATTAACCACTTCTACTCAGGAAGAGTTTCCAAGTCAATTGTCTTCATTAGCTTGAAAAATGGGATGATCAAAATTGTAAAATGAGATACTACCATTGTTATTTTCATAATGGTTATTTTGATATGTAACAATATGGGAGTTAATAGGAATAAATATAGGAGATGTACAAAGGTTAAGATTATAAGAAAGAAGAGATAGGGAAATAAAGAGAATAATTGGAAAGTTCAAACTGCATTTCATTCACATGATATTCCGAAATGTAACATGCAAGTCCTTAACAAAAGGTGAAACAGAAGTTATGGGCATCATCATAATAGTTTGTGATTACTTTGAAAGTGCATTCAAAATCATAGGAATTTCGATGATCTCCTAATTGTGAAGCTCTTCATGAGGATCACATGGATACACCATCTTGGCATGATCTTCAACATCTCTTTCTTCTTAAGCCATAACCACTTGATCTATATGTATGAGTCCTCCACTTTGGAAACTTTGATAAAGCCTACAAATGAGAATTCTCTCAGCTTTCGGTGCTCGATTCTCTAGACAATATAATTTCAGCTCATTCTTTTCCTCAACCATTTATTTATCAGCCTTAGTGAACTTCTATCCCAATCCACAACGATTCTTGTTATTTGGGAGCTCTAAAAACTTTGTGTCCCCTTTTAATCGTTTCCCTAATCCAAGCCCTGGTTGATACCTAACACTCATCATAACTTGTGTTGCCATTATTATTGCATTCGAGGGTCATGGATTTCTAGGCAGAGGCTCCACATAAGCAGTGCTGATTACCTATAAAGATTAAAAAGAGGTCTCTAAAGCTTATTTACTTGCTTCAATATAACGAGTGGGGTAGGGCTAGTCACAAATATATCCTTTTCACCTGAAATGATGACTAGTTTATCATCTACAACAAATTTCAACTTTTGGTGCAAGGTAGAAAGAATTACTCCAATCGAATGAATCCATGCTCTATCCAAAAGGTAGTTATATGATATCTTCATATCCATGACTTAAAAGTTGGTTTGAAAAGTGAAAGGCCCAAATCTGAACGAGGATCTCAATCTCTCCCATGACTTCCATATGTGATCCATCAAAAGCTCTCACAATCAGGGAAGATCCATTATCAATCAAAACTCTAGCTATAATTTGGTCCATGCATTTTACTGAGATGTGCAAAGCCTTGTTATGACTCCTTCCTTTAGCTGGAACCTCATCATCTGTTCCAAGTCAGCCATAAGACATAGGTTGATAAGTATTCCCATGTAGCCATAAAACTTTTCTTCTTGAATCTTGATTTACCTTTCCACTTAGGACAATCAATATGCATTGTCCTAACTTTCTGTATTCGTAGCAGATAATATCTTGGTCTTCTTCATCCTTTTTTTCTTAAAGAATGCATCTTTCGTCTTGTTGGGAAACCTTTTGTTTCCTTGTCCATGTCATTTAAGAATTTGCTTAAACTTTATGGACATTAAGGACATTTCTTCATCAGTTGAGTTGTCAGACTCAACCTCAGATACATCATCCTCTTCTAGAGCTTTTAGCTCTCTAGTATTCTATTGTCTGGTCTGCACATACTTTACTTTGGCTTGAAGCCTTTTGTTAGACATGGTAATCACTTCCTTCCGATCACAGTCTTAAAGGTTAACTTCATAGACTCCCAAAAATCCTTATAGCTCATCTTATGTAAGCTTATTTAAATCATGGGTCTTTATGATGATCATTGTTTTGGGTTCCCAAATCTTAGTGATGTTATCTTGCATCGTTAGGTTAATTTAGGCTTCAGATAAGTTTTTTCCAAGAGCTTCTAGACCATTTAGAAGAATATGCATTCTTCCAGACATATCATCCACTATCTCACCATCCTTCATGGTAAAAGACTTATATTGACGAATGAAAGTGGAAACTTTTCTTAGTTGAACACCTTCACTTTCCTCCCAGTTTACTTTCAAAGAGTGAACCTTGCTTTGTTGTTTAATTACATTAAGTCAAACTCTTGTTCTCCCCAATCGTCTGCTAGAGACTCTCTCTTAATATCTCTTCTCGTGACGATTTTTCATAATTGATAGTGTGGGAACTTAACGTATATTTCCATCCCATCTTTCCAGTAAGGAAAGTCTTTGCTAAGGAAGGTTGGAGGTCTTGAAAGAGACATTCTGTCAGCAATCAACTGTGGCTTAGTAGTTGTTAGGTGCTCAAATTACTAGAGGTTGAACTTTGATACCAATTGTGAAAATAGACCAAATACCTAAGAAGGGAGCGTGGAATTATGTATTTAAAACTTTTAAAATTATTTTCGCAAATGTGCATCTAATGGTGTATATGGCCTGAGGCAAGTTCAAGTTTGACAAATGATCTGTCAAATAAAAGGTTTATCATAAACATATCTTTTTTAAAAAAAGAATCTCCTTCTTTGGTTAACATAGAATGTATAACATGCAATATAATTGAGATAAAAGGAGGGAAATATATACTTTATGTTTTTATACCGATTCATCTGTAAAAGAAAACAACGTCCAATTCTTGATCAACAAGTCAAGTTCTCTTAAGCAGACTAATGTTTCAAAGATACACGATAAGTATTCTTGGATCTCAACCACTTTTAGCTAAAACACTACCCAAATATTATTTGGAACTCAGCCACTCCTGGCTAAAGACCAAGTATCATTTGGAACACAACCACTCCTGGTTAGTCAACCCAAAGTATTATTTGGAACTGCAACCACTCTTGGCTAAAAATAGAGTATTATTTGAAATGCAATCACTTAAAAAAAAAGGTTTTCTCAAACATTAGTGATATGAAAGATCATTATTTTGGCTAACTAGAGAGAGGTAACATTTTGCAACGTGTACAAAGTTTAATCAATTTACTAGAAGCAATAAAGAACACAACAATGTTCTCAAGAAACTTTTAGGGCTTAGAGATGAGGAAAAATTTCATCAATATTCTTACACTTATGATCAATGTTCTATCTTTATTTCTTCTTGAGTGAGAGCTTTAAATAGTGTGTTAAGTTACAACTCATGCATGTGTTCATTGTGTTTCTTATACATCTCTTCCATGTGAGTTTTTTTAAAGCTATTAATAAATAAGGATGTGTTCATCATATACATTAATGAAGTTAAAATATTTTGACTTCTTGTCAAAATCATAAACTTAAGCGACATAAGAAAACAGTTACGTTAACATAAAATATTTTTACCAAAAAATAATATCTTTAACCAAATTATTAAAGAACCTTAAGCTTTATAAATTTAATTGTGAAAGTTAATAAGAATATATCTCTATACTAATAAGATACGAATAAAAACTAAATGGTCATCTACCTACAAATGTCCTTATAACACTCAATTTATTAAGAATATAATAAAAAGTATAAAAACAAATGTAAGTTGAAGTATCAATTAGTTGAAATATTAATATAGAATAGTTCTAAAATTTTAGTTTTAAGATTAAATATATAAATAATAATATAATAATTATTGTTTTTTGTAATTTTTTTATAAATGATAATATTTTACATAAAAAAATATGATTTGTTTTAATTTTTCTCATTTTTATAAACACTTTTGAAAATGTTTATTTAACTTACTTTAAAACCAACTATTTTAAATTAAGATAAAAAATGATTTTTAAATTTAAGGTAAAATATAAACTTAAAGCTAAATTTAAAAAGTTAAAAGATGATATATTTATTATAATTAAAATGGTGAAATATATTTTTAGTATTTGTCAAAAAGTTTTGTTTCCTCTCTTAACCAAATTTATACTTTATAAACAATTCTTAACTATATATCAATTTTTTTTTATAATTTTCTATTCTACTATGTGTTTCCTAAACTTTTATTCTTTTTTTTTTATTATTTTTTTTAAAGATATTTTTATTTGTTATCAATGATTATTTACACAAATTTATAAAATATAAAGATGAATAAAAATTTATTCCAAAAATAAAAAGTAATCTTGACATAGTTCATGGAATTAAACCATGTTTAACCTAATTTAAAAAACATTATAATATATAAAAAATAGTATAATATTGTAATTGTAATATTAATAATGATAGAGTATGACGATGGACGGCTGAGATGATGGGGGAGGATGAACGGCGAGGCAACGCATGGTTCATCTACAAAACAGAGAAAGTGAGAGGCCAATTGGAAGAATAAGATTTGACTTGAGTGTGCTCGAACTAAATATTATAAAGAAGAAAGAAACAGAAAACGAAAGAAAGAAAGAAAAAGGAGAGAGAGAGAGAGAAGCAAAATTCAATCAGATCGAATACAATCTTGACGTCCGCAGAAACCCAGCAGCAATCTCTCTCTAATTTCTCTCTCTAAAAAGGACCTCAGCGTGAGAACACAGTAGGGCCCCTTCACTGAACAAGAAGAAGAAGGAGAAACCCTAGAAAGAAAGGACCAACTCAACTCAACTCAGTTCAGCTCTACTCAACTTAACTCAACTCAACTCTTCATAGTTCTCGGCACAATTCAATTTCTTTTCCATTTCGTTCTCCTTTTTCTTTTCTCTCAGCACTGTTTTCTCTTCGGTTTCAACTCGGTAGGTTCTTTTGAGTCCAACTCACTTTCTTTCTTCCGAGTCATGGATCGTTGATTCGCTCCACCTAGGGCTCGATCGACCCCTTTTTGTTTCGCTGCTGTTTCTCTTAGTTTTTTTCTTTTAAATTCAACCGTGCATTTTAGTTTGATTAAATTAAGTTAAATTTCTTGATATATATATATATGAAGAAGCTCTAATTTGGTATATTTTTTTAAGATTTCGGTGATTAGTGTGATTTACTGTGTTACTTTATTTATTTGTTTATTTATGTTAATTGGTACCGGGTGGTGTTTTATTGACTGTTGTTGATGATTTGGATCTGAAAATTGGTGTGTTGTGCAGACTCATGCGGAAGGTGTTTGAAGAGTGCACATTTGAATGTTTGAGTTTGTTTTGGAGGCGCAGCAAGGGCTTGGACTTTGGGTTGAAATGAAACGTTGTGTGGTTTGAGATTGAGAGGGTTTGTTTGTGGTAATTATTGGGCTTAGGTTTTTAAAAGGGCAGTGATAGTGGAGAGGATGGTTCCTCCTGGGCCACCTACGCCTCTTGGTGCCCAGTCTGTGCCTTCACTTTTGAGATCGAATTCCGGAATGTTGGGTGGTCAAGGTGGCCCTGTGCCTTCACAGCCTTCGTTCCCTTCGCTGGTTGCGCAGCGAAACCAGTTTAACAACATGAACATGATAGGTAATATGTCTAATGTAACTTCCTTACTGAATCAGTCTTTTCCGAATGGAATTCCGAATTCTGGACTAGCTGGCCATGGGAGCAGCCAGCGCGGTGGAGGCGTTGATGCTGGGGCGGAATCGGATCCGCTCTCTGGTGTTGGCAGTGGAATGAATTTTGGCAATACTTTGCAATCGAATTTGGGGAACCCGGGTTCATCTGGTCAAGGTCAGGGTCAACAATTTTCAAATGCTTCTGGTAACCAGATGTTGTCAGATCAACAGCATTCCCAGCAACTCGAACTTCAGAGTTTTCAGCATAGTCAGCCATCAATGCAACAGTTCTCCACTCCTGTGAATGCTCAGCAGCAACAACAGCATTTTCAGTCAATTCGTAGTGGAATGGGTGGTATTGGATCGGTTAAGTTGGAGCCACAGGTAAACAACGATCAGTTTGGGCAGCAACAGCAGCAATTGCCCTCAAGGAATCTTGCTCAGGTGAAGTTGGAACCTCAACAACTTAACACAATGAGAAACATGGCAGCAGTAAAAATGGAGCCTCAACATACTGATCAGCAGTTTTTGCATCAGCAGCAACAGCAGCAACAACAACAACAACTTCTTCACATGTCAAGGCAATCCTCTCAGGCTGCTGCTGCCCAGATGAACCATCTTTTGCAGCAGCAGAGACTTTTGCAATATCAGCAACATCATCAGCAGCAGCAGCAACAGCAACAACTCTTGAAGGCAATGCCTCAACAACGGCCCCATCTACAACAGCAGTTTCAACAGCAGAATATGCGGTCTCCTGTGAAACCACCATATGAACCTGGAATGTGTGCTAGGCGGCTGACACATTACATGTATCAGCAACAACATAGGCCTGAAGTAAGAATTATTCTCAATATTGCGTTTTCTCTAATATCTATATCTTCTGTCTTATTATGATGCATTTGCACTTGATGTGATACAGGATAATAACATTGAATTCTGGAGGAAATTTGTTGCCGAGTATTTTGCTCCGAATGCAAAAAAGAAGTGGTGTGTTTCTATGTATGGAAGTGGCAGACAAACTACTGGAGTTTTCCCTCAGGTCTGCTGCAAGAGAAAACCTTATAAACTATTTCTGATGCCTGGATAACTTCATCTAAGTTAGTCTCTTGATTATTCAATAATGTCTGTATTCCATTCTGCATTATACCATTTTCATTTATTTGCATCTTGATTTTGAAGTTTTGATTGCCAAATTATTATGTATCAAGCAACTGTTGTCTTAAAAATTCTATGGGAATCAAGGACGCCCAACCATGTTAAGTTCATGAAGCTAAGCATTAGTTTAAGCTAACATATTGGTTTTTCAAATTCTTTTCAGGATGTATGGCACTGTGAAATATGTAATCGCAAACCCGGCCGTGGGTTTGGTGAGTTTGTTTTTTTCAGTTTACCTCTGTCCAATTATGTTTTGGTCTGCTACTATTTTACTGTCAGTGATTTTGAATTTTTGAGCATTACGAATCTTTTAAAATATGATTATGCTGCATTATCCTCTTTCTGAAGTTTTTATGTGTTTTCAGAAGCAACTGCCGAGGTTCTTCCCAGGCTTTTCAAAATAAAGTATGAAAGTGGTACTCTGGAAGAGCTTCTTTATGTTGACATGCCTCGAGAATATCATAATTCCTCTGGCCAGATTGTTCTAGATTATTCAAAAGCAATACAAGAAAGTGTTTTTGAGCAACTTCGTGTTGTTCGTGATGGTCAACTCCGAATAGTTTTTTCTCCTGACCTGAAGGTTGTGAATAGGAAGAATTACCTTTAGCTTTTAACTAAGTCAACAGACATTATTATTGATATTTTCTTAGAATTACCTTTAGCTTTTTAGCTAAAAGTCAACACATTATTATTGATATTTTCTTAGAATTACCTTTAGCTTTTAACCTAAAGTCAGCATACATTATTATTGATATTTTCTTTATTTCCTAAATTAGTTGACATTTTGTTGGTTATTTCCTTTTCAGATATGCTCTTGGGAATTTTGTGCTCGGCGACATGAAGAGCTCATTCCCAGAAGACTGTTAATACCTCAGGTTTGTGGTAAATTAATTGGTGAGAGCCTTTATATCCTGATGACGTATCAATGTATGAATGCAAGATGTTCTGTTATGATGTTAACCGATATTGTAGGCTTAGAATTTAGAGAGATTTTATATGTTTGTGATATGTATTGTTCAGATTAAGCAGACTTATACATTTTGATTATGGGTTTTCAAAGACAATGACAAAGTGTTGTGCATGATGGTTATTTATTCTTATATGTACTCTATTGTTGTATGCAGATTAGTCAGCTTGGAGCAGTTGCTCAAAAATACCAGGCGATTACTCAAAATGCGGCACCCAATTTATCGGTTCCAGAGTTACAAAGTAATTGCAATATGTGAGTGTACTTTTCCTTTTTATTCTTTTTAATAATGTCTGAGCTGCAGTCTTTTATTAATGATCTAATCATGAAATTGTTATGATACCTGCAAAATTGTTCCTGCTCTTAAAACTTGTACATTATTTGTTTAGTAAGTGGTAAGTATCTTCTTCATTTCCTGAATTGTTACTGGATCTTTTATATGAATCTCATACTAAATGTGTTCATAGTAGCTTCTAATGAAATCTTATTTTTTATTTATGGCATAGTAAGAGAACAAATGTCCTGGCTTATTTAAAGTCTAGCTATCCTTGATTGATACATATATTTAATCGGAGAAGGTGCAAACATTTGTCTTTTCCATGTCCATAACAAATATCGATCTTTAAAGTTTTTCATTTGTGCTCCTTGTCTGCGCAAATGTCTTAGACTAAGAATTTAGGAATTGCTACACACACGTATTGTTTTCCATTTTGAAAAAAAATGTTATTCCTGGGTTTTCATGTGACTTCTAAACTCAGGTGTTGCTATCAAGAAATTTGCATGTGTAATGTAAGCTCTTATCATAGTTAGGCTTTTAGGGATGTGTGTGATATGCCTACCTTTTCCACTTACACCACTTGTTCTTGATCCATTTGGGGGTCTAACATAAGTAGGTTCACTTGATTTAATAATCTATGTTTGTTTTCCTTAATTTATGTGTTGCTTTAACTGCTTTTCTAGGTTTGTTGCATCAGCCCGTCAGTTGGCGAAAGCTTTGGAAGTTCCATTGGTCAATGATTTAGGATATACAAAGAGATATGTGCGGTGCCTTCAGGTAATGTTCTACTTGTTGAGGCATGTCCTTTAATTTTGAAAGTCGAATCCTATTGTGATTTTGACTGCTGCATATGGAAAGATTGACAACTGTAGATTTTTATTTTCTTATGTGTAATATTTTCATGGTGGTTTTTTATTATTTTCTTTACAATTTTCAGGAGTTGTTATGAAAGTTTTCCTTTAATTACTTAAAGTGGTACACCTAAAGAGACAGTTTTATGGTTTAGATTTTCCATGGATAAGTAAATAAAAAGTAATTGGATTGGAAAAATGATCGAATTATGAGCTTATGGAAATATGCTCTCTGGTGAATTTTATTGAGTAATTAGGCTCTTCGGAGTAAACTTGACAAACCTTCCTTTCTCGCATGTTGCAGATATCAGAAGTGGTAAATAGTATGAAGGACCTGATAGATTATAGCAGAGAAACTAGGACTGGACCCATGGGTAAGTTAATGATCTTTTAACTGGTTTGAAACACATTTGTGTGCATGGACATGAATATGGTTATGAAATAGTGTCATGTTTTATCAAAAGAGCCAGCTATCTTATCCACGTATATTGTTGCAATGTTACATTTTCTAATTGAACAATGAGCTTCATATGGATGTGGAAAGCCTCAATTCATATACCTTTATAGTTTCTGTTGGGCTATATATTATTTATTTAGTTCCTATGCTTTCTGGCTAAATAAATTCAGCTTAGTCCCAACTATTTTGACAAAAGTACAGGTTTGTATAATCATCCAAACTATGCAAAACGATCCTGACTGTCAGATGTCATTATGTCCCTCTGATAACTGTGTTAATCCGAATTCCTGTTAATCTGAATTCAAAATACGAAGTATCAAATGGTGATACTACTGGCAAATTGTTAAGATCTATTTGGAAGGTACGGGACTTGAGTCTCACATTGGCAATAAATATAGGATTCTAGTCTAGATATTGGTAAGGCCTTGGGCTCTCCAACTACATAAGCTAGCTGTTGTGGTGTGTCTCCCAAGGTTCTTATCAATTGGTATCAAACCTTCTAGCATGTCTCTTAGCTGCAAACCAGAGGAACCAGTGGTGACACCGGTTTTGCAGTCAGTGTTCACCCCCAAAAGGCTAGTGCATGGCCAACCTGTGTGGAGACGGGAGGCTGCAAATATTGTTGGGATATCAGGATCGAATTGTTGAATGAGACTTGAATTCCACATTGGTAGTATGAGATTCTAGTGTGGGGTTTACAAGGTTCTTAGCTCTCCATCTACAACTACTAGCTTTTGTGGTGTGGCTCTCCCAAGGTTCGTATCCTTTATTAGGTGTCTGTTAGTAATTGTTAATGAGGAGTTAGTTAATTGCACTTGAGTTAGTTGGTTGAAGAAATAAGCAGAGGGAAGACAGAGACCATCTTGTCATTTGCAAAGAGAGTTGAAGCTTTTGGCATTCTGCAAATTAGGCACTGTTATGAAGTAAGATATTCCTTGGAGCTGTGGGGATCTGTTCATGAAAATGATTACAATGTCACAGGGTCAGTGTCAGCTTGGATTTCTATATATGCTGACAAAGCACTATCAGGAGAACTGCTACACCTTGGTGCTTGTAGGTTTGTCAGTATCATGCTAGACTCAGAGAAGGTGAACTCCAAATTAGAAATGCTGCTGGCGAGGTAATGCAGACAAGGGCAAGATTGTAATTACAAATAGTTGGTTTATTGTTTTACCTAATGGACCAGGCCCTTAGCACTGAAGTTTATTATCACCAGACACCCAGGGTTGTTTACTCATGTGTCAAAGCCAACAAAGTGAGGCAAAGGAATGGACCTTAGTGATGAAGGACAAGAAAAAACAGAAGGTTCTTTTTCTAAATTCACAGACCAAGCCCAGTTAGTTAAAGAGAAGAACAATGACTCTGAAAAGGGATGGAAGTGATTTTCTATGATTTGTGTATTTAACCCATATTTGTTTTCAGTGTAGAAGCATTAAAAGTGAGTTTTCGGCTACAGTTGTTTTGTTGGCTTGGTGATCATGCTTGAACCAACCTGAACACTGATATGGACTTTATTGGCAGCAGCTGGCATCACTCTTCACCTTGAGGACAAGGTGAATTAAGTGGGGATGATTGTTAGGTGTCTGTTAATGTTGGTATCTCTTACCAGTCTTTTTAGAATTTGTTAATGAGTTTGTTACTTTAGTTATGGTAGTTGGTAAAAGAAACAAGGCATGGTGCCTCCTATAAATAAAAGAGGAGGGAAGATCGTGATTGCCTTGTCAAAAGGCTCCAATTCTCACAAATGATGGGCAATAATGTTACATTTTTGGGGACGCAAAAGTGTTACTTGTCAGCCCATGTGCTTCAGTTATGATCATTATTTGGATTTTGTTTGTTTATTGTTGTCAGTGTGAATTATTGATGTTGACTTTATTTGATATAATTGTGTTATAGTATGATTAAAAATATAAAGCTCTAACCACCCTTATTTATACCAATAGTCAACAAGGAAAAATTCATGAAATATTGGGAAATATAGAATAAAATCTTAAGAAATCTAAGATACTCTTAAACTATTCTAAAACTATAAGCGAGGATATTATTGGATATTTTAAATATTTTACTATGCTTTAAGCTATAAAAATATATCTTTTAAATATAATTGGCTGCACAAACATGGCTGAAGTGATTATCATCCTAGAGAGTTATGTGGAGTACTTCATTACAAAGGAGGGAATTAATCAGCTACTCATGGTTCATCAGTGAGATACGAGAAGTCACCAATAGTGCAAGTATTGTGTGGCCAGTCTTATGGTATTGTACAGTTCGTTTAGCTAAAATTAGTTAGCCCCTCAACAGTTGTCAGTTACTGTTGTAAAGTTTGCAGAGAAAGCTACCTCTAGTATACAACTTGATCAGTTCTCAGATCGTGATAAGAAGAATAATTCTCAATTACAAAAGATATATTCAGATTCACTGTCCTCTCTTTTTTAAACTCTAGAATTCTTTTAGTCATTGCATCAAATGGGAGGTTGGTAATATAGATCCTAGCCAATTTATCTCTATACAAAGAATTGTGAAAAAAAGTCAAATGGAAGGAGTGATGCTGCTAAAGAACATCCTGAGAAACATTAAAAGGTTTGGGATGAAGATGAGGCGAGTCTCTAAGGACAATCTCATTTGGAAGAGCAGATCGCATTTGTGAAAAAATTGGGGTTAAATTGCATTTTGGAACAAAAACTGGCTGGTGGCCAGGCTGCACCTGGGATTGAGTTTGATGCTAGATCATAGTAATCAATTCTGGATAGTGGTGCAGAAGGACCGACCCTAAAATTGCTGTAGTGGGTTGAGCTATTGTGAAATTTTATATCCAAGTTAAACAAATCATAATTTCATATGCGCACGTATACAAAAGCTCATAAAAATCCTGTAAATTATATACATTCATATGTTGGGGATAGAGAACGGAGATGAAATCATGAAAGATCTGTGAGAATGAGCATTTACTGCAACGTAATGAAAGGGTAGAACAATAAGTAAAAGAAAAGATGAGAACAGTTAGACAGTGAACTGAGTAGAACCAACAGTGCAAAACGTTTCAGAGAGCAGAGCAAGATCAGAAACACTAAGGAAGTACTGGAATACGTTAGAAATTACGAGAGATGGCATTAGAGAGTAGGGGCTCATGTTTCAGAAACAGAAGGGAGAACATAAAATCAGAGATGGTGCCAAAGAACATTGCCAGGCTAGTCAGATGTATTTTGTATATGAGCAAGGTTGAACTGCAGAACAGAGACTAGGGCACAAAGAAGTGACGAGACAACTTGAGAAATGAACAAAGCAGGTCAGTTTATAGGAGTTGCAAAGTTTACAAATTTTCCCCTCAACAAACCAATGAAGTGACACTGATTCAGGGGTGTCTTTCACATGAGAAAGACGTGTTGTTGACATGTGAAATTAATGGCACACTGACAGTGGACACAATTTTGGCCATGAAAAGCACACCACTTTGGTTGCAGTGAACACGACATGGGGATAGTGCTGCTATCACAAGCCATTAACCGCTATGGGCTAGATCACATGGGACAATGGTGGTCCAATCACATCTGACTGAGATCATCAGGGTCAGACGATGTAGGTTTGTTTATAAAAAATGCTTGTTTTGGAAACTTAGCAGCTGAATATTTTAGATATCTGAAGATGGTACTGCTATACTACTAAGTTGAAATTGTACGATTTTAGGTATAGAGGGAGAAAAAGTAGACAAGAGAGACTGATTTATTATTTGACTTAACATATGATGAAAAACCTAAAGCACTAGACCTTATTTATTTACTAGATCATCATGCTAAATAAAGAAACAAGTAATTTTGTATCAGTAAATATAAAAACAATCTTGCAAGATAATCTAAGATCCTCTAAATTAGTCTAAAGATATAATGTAGATACTATTGTACATTTTCCATATATACTAACATCATGTGGCTTCATTACTTCTCATTCTGGGAATATGCTTGTCCTTTTAATTGGTGAGCTATGCCTTGTGTTTATGCAAGTTCTCAAGTCTTTACATGCTTGTTGGCGGATGGTAAGAGCAATTGGTCAAACCAATTTTTACTGAGTTAAGCTGTTTATTTGGTTCCGAGGGAAGAAACTGTATTTAATTGTCTTTCGGAAGTGGATGATATTATTTGAGTATACTTTCATTGTAGATAAATAAACCATCAAGCTTGAGAGTAAGGGTAATTTAGTCATAAATGTTTATTAAGTTAAAGCATTTTCCTTCCTCTTCCAATTCAACAAAACATGGGAAGGGAGGGATTTTTGCATCCTTATTTTTCTCTGCACTCCTTTCCGTTTTCTTTTAACCACTCATTAAAAAGTTACAATGTACAAGTATGCATCTCTTTCTTGCTTGGGACTAGGGAAACTGGATAAACCCTTTTCACAAGTTTTGGTACTCAATAAATTTGAATTTGAAATTGTTGGAAAGTGTTTTTAATGAATAATTGCCAGATGTTTGGCTGTAATGATATGCTAATTTTGGAATCATATATTTGTTTCATTTTATCAGACAGCTTAGCTAAATTTCCTCGGAGAACAAGTGGTTCATCTGGACTTCATAGTCAGGCACAACAGTCTGAAGATCAATTACAGCAGCAGTCACAGAGTCAGCAGCCAACCCCGCATATGGTTCCCCATACTTCAAATGGTGATCAAAACTCTGTGCAAACTGCCCCAATGCAAATTGCTTCTACCAATGGTGTGACAAATGTAAATAATTCTGTCAATGCAGCATCTGTATCAACCACCACAAGCACCATTGTCGGACTTCTCCACCAGAATTCTGTCAATTCTAGACAAAATTCAATGAACAATGCAAGCAGCCCTTATGGAGGTAGTTCTGTTCAAATTCCATCACCAGGTTCCTCTGGTAATGTGCCACAAGCGCAGCCAAATGCATCCCCTTTTCAATCACCCACACCATCCTCATCTAACAACCCACAAACATCTCATCCGGCATTAACTTCTGCAAATCACATGGGTACAGCAAATTCACCTGCTAATATTTCCTTGCAACAACAGCAGACTTCTCTCCCTGCTGAAGTTGACACAACCGATGCCCAGAGCTCAGTGCAGAAAATCATTCATGAGATGATGTCCTCCCAAATGAACGGTCCAGGTGGAATGGCTGGCGGTTCTCTTGGGAACGACATGAAAAATGTAAATGGGATTCTACAAGGGAGTAACAATTCAGGGCTCAACAGTGGCAGTGGCCTTGTGGGTAATGGGGCTGTGAACAGTAATTCAGGTGTTGGGGTTGGTGGTTATGGCACAATGGGTCTTGGTCCATCTGGTATGACCAATGGAATGAGACCTGTAATGGGACATAATTCCATCATGAATGGACGGGGAGGACTGGCATCTCTTGCTCGCGATCAAGTTATGAATCAACCAGATTTGTCAACCCAACTACTTAGTGGGCTAGGAGCAGTAAATGGCTTTAGTAATCTTCAATTTGATTGGAAACCATCTCCATGAGAGCCTTTGTAATCTTGTGGATGTTGCGATTCTTGGGCGGCTGCTTGTGCAGCATGAGAAATGCTAGAATTGCCTTCGGCCCCTTGGCCCTGGAGATGGCAGAACACAATGGGGTCGTGATAGGTCGTTGTACTAATCTGTTGTTTTTATATATATATATATAAAAATGAAATTTGTTGGCTGGTTGTTTGGCTGATGGGGCAGATTTTTCTTTTGAATTCAATTGTAACTTTTAATTTTTGTATTTTTTAAATATCTTGACGGCATTCACAACTTATCCTTTGCACACGCAAGAAAGTTGATACTTGGGGCTGCATTTGTAAGTGATTAGGAGCAGTGGACAAGTCCGACACCATGTTAGAGGTAATGCTCAGCTTGAAAGGCCATGAAGACATTGGAATTTCCCTTTTACTCCTAAACCTGGAGTAATTGTGCCAAATTAAAACATGGCATGAGAAATTATTTGTTCGGAAATCGAATTCGGGACTAAAGATTTCCCTCCATCGGGAAATTATACAGTGTAATCTTTACAAAATGTTTAAACGGATATGGATACAAAGTACTTTTGGTGTGTTGATAACCATAAAATGAAAATGATAGATGATCCGTAATTTATGGTGGATTTCCTTATTATAACAAAGTTTTATAGTTTACATATCAGCATATTTCTTCACTGTTAAGGACAGGGCAGACTAGGGACCTGGGCAAACAATTTCGCTTTCTTTCCTTTTTTAAACTTTTTTTTTATTGAAGAACGGAACACTTGGTATGCTTCTGATTCTGTACTGTGGAGCTATGTTGGGACAGTCGTTAGTGTAAGCTTGTGGCATGCAATTCTTCCGGCATACTCTTTTGCTAAATCCTCAAGGCCATCATCCTGCATGGACCAGACCATGATGCTCAAAACTGTGTTATGTTGCTTATCATTTCCAATTCATGGATATTATGTCCTTTGACCACTAGAAATCAACCTAATTTTTTAATTGTCAATGAAGTTATACATATTTGTCTGCAAAAAAATTAATGGATTTTGGTTGTGCTTTATTTTTGTTTCATTTACAATTTTTAAGAAATAAGTGGCCAATTATTAAGGTCAAATTTCAGATAACTAAAGGGTTTTCATAACTGTTATAGACATGCTCCAACTAGAAATTGTCTCATATCTAGGTTGTAAAGTTCGACAAACTTAAGAATAACAATTTGGAGAGAAAATGAGTCCAATGCTTGAGTAGTGAGGTGGAGTTTATTTGGTGAATTACTTAGTTTTTGGGTTAAAAATCAATAGACTAATTTTCTAATTTCATAAATTTCTATAGTTTATTTTGATATAGTTAGTTTATATAACTTTTTCATATGTTTTAAGTTAATTTTTATGTTTTTTAAGTCATTATTAGAGGTATTCAAAACTGAATTGATTTAAAAAAATAACTAAAAATTAATCTAAAAATTTGATAATCGATTGGAGTAGAAATGTTTTGATTGATTTAGATAATATTTTTTTTTAAAATTGTACGTTTAGATAAAATTGTGGTTTGAAATTTTAGAACCAATTTAAATCGAATCGAAATTAATTATTTAAATATTATTATATTACTTATTATCTTATTCATATACAAAATATGTGTATTTGAGAGAAAAATGTAATGTGCTTAACTTAGTTTTTGTCTATAAATGTGTGATACAAGTGTAACACAATATATATATATATATATATATATTTAACATATGAATAAAGTGGAAGAAGAGTTATTTTGATTATGTAAAACGTCACATTCTTAGTCTTAAGGGAAAATGTTAAAACAAAATATCAAAAGAAAACAATACATAAGAACTAATTTTGTTTGTTTATGTTTTGAATTTGTGAAATATTGTACATATGTGTGGAGGATTGGAGCAAGAGATTTATTAGACTTATGAGTATAGCTGTCAAAATGGGTCTGATCCGATGGGTTGACCCATGTGGCCTATGATTTAAGTCTAGACTTAAAAAATAGTGACCTAAAATAACAAGAGCGTTTCTTCCTGCACCTCCATATATTTCTCCCTGCACCCCAAGCGCACAGTGAAATTATCAAAATACCCTTGAACCCTAAATCATATGCACCCCTCTTCTTTCTCTTTTCGTGCCGCTTCCATTCTTCCCTTCCGCATTCTCATTCTCTTCCGGTTCCGGCGTGGTCGCTCTCCATCTCCTTCTTCTTGCATTTCGTCCCTCTCCTCCTCCTTGTTGCATTTGGTGGTGAGAAGCAAGCCCTTCGACTGCACACCGGCGCCAGCACAGGTATCCCGCATTCATTTTGTGCTTTTCGCGTTTTTCCGCTTTGAGAGTGACTTCCGGCGTGTACAGACCGGAAGTCAAATCGGATACGAAGTAGAAATTGGCTTCCGGTCTATACAAGCCGGAAGCAATTTTTTTTGGCTTCCAGCTTGTACAAACCGGAAGTCATTCCCGCATCCGGAAGTCAAGTTTTTGAACTTTCCTTCCGGTTTCTACAAATCGGAAGTCAAAAAGTGACTTCCGGTTTGTACAATGTGGGACTTTCCGGATTCTATAAGCCGAAATTACTGAAAAAATTGAAAAAAAAACCTGGCTTCTTCTTCTTCGCAACCCACCACCACCAACTTCCATTCAACTTCCACCCAGGACAACTAATCATAGTGCATCTCTTCAAACTTCCACCAACATTCACTATGCACAACTAACACCACAAACCTATTCTCAACACAACACCACCTCCACTAGGGTGCATCGCATCTGCTCATGCTTCAATATATAACATCAGAAGGGCAATTTTGGCATTCTAATTTTTCGAGGGGTACAGGAAGAAATCTTGGGGGTGCAGGAAGAATTTTCCAAATAACAATTGACTTTTTTATCTTGACCTATTTGGCCTGAGACCTAAGATCAGACCTGTAGGCTAATGGGCTGACCCGTTTTTTATATTAATTTTTTGTTTTTAATTTTTATGTTGGCATATAAACCTTAAACCTTAAACCCTAAATCCTAATGTCTTAGAGTCTCTCTTCTCTTTTTAATCTTTTTCCTTCCTCTCTTACAAACTCCTATCTCCTCTTTACTGAAAATCGTGCCTTCTATCACTTTTACTACCACAACTTCACACTTCCTCCATAACTTTTCTGTTTCACATTAGGTTAGGTTCTTTTTTACTCTTTTCTTTTTAATTTATATTCTCACTTTTTACATTTATAATCAAAACTCTAGATTTGCTTTTGTTTTCCTCATATAATCATGCAAGTTGTCTTATTTTGTTAATATTTGGTGAGTTATATAGAAATTGTTAATATTTGTGACATTTTAAGCATTTCTATTACAACAGTGAATCTTCATTATCATTGGTGATCACATTTTGAACAAGTATAAAAATTGTTTAATCTTTGTCAATGTGCAAAACCTCATTTGTACTTCGTAATTTTATGGTATATTTAAATCATTATTGATTTTGATATAATATTTACTTTTTCTTGTTATAAAACTCTTAATTGTCAATTTTTTTTGTATTATCAAATATAGATGCAAAAGAAGTGGAAGTGATGCAATTGTTTGGCAAGTAAACTAGTGAAGGATATAAGATAATATATCTAAAGAGGTCCATATTGCATTTTAATTCTTTTCATGTATATTACATAAACTTTTTAACCAATTGGATGATATCTTTTGCAATAAACAAATGTTGAAGTACTGGAAATGCTTGATTGTCTTTGAAGTGCTTAGTAGGTGTTCTAAGTTTATATTATAAGTTGCTCAAATATGAACAATTTTACTATGTAAATTTTTTAAATATTTAAATATTATTTATTGCTTATAAAAAAAATTATATTATAGATATGTTAATATATTTTCACTTTTTAATTAGGCAAAAAATGATCTGTTGGACCGTTAGCCTAACATTGGGTCAGACTAGGCAAAAAATTATGTAATATAGGTCAGACTGGACTATTATACTTATGAGTGTTTAGTATTCCATAATGTATAAATATAATGCATATATTAATAAAAAATTATACAATAAAATTACGAAATCGATCCAAACCAATCTGCAGATATTGATTTTATTTGGTTCATATTTTTTTATGTTCAACTCAAATCATATGTAATTTTTATGTTCGATTCAGATGTATTTTTAACTAAAAACTGAACAAAACTGTACTGTAAACATCCTTAATCATTATAATGGTTGGTGAAATTTAACTTTAATGAAAACTTAATGTTTGTAGGAATTAAATTTCCTTGTAAGGTTTAGTGAGAATTAATTCCTGTGAAAAAATATAGTTTGTAATTGTATATCAAGTTCAATAAATTTAGAATTGTTGTTTATTTCATTTATTGTCTTTTTTATTTTTATATATATATTTTTTAAATTTTTTGTTTTTTGTTATAAGTTTGATGTTCAATTTGACATCAAGACAGGAGAATTTATTATTTAGTATCAAAACATGAGTTTAATTAATTGGTTTGGCATGTAAAACTCATATTCTTGTTAATGTCGACATCTATGTTAATTGGTAATTGGATATGAATGGTACAAGTAGTGAAAAATGTTGATCTAAAGCTAATAAGAGTATTGAAGATTAAAGTTTTAATATAAATTTGTTGTATTTTGATGATGAAACACAAATGTATCATTTATTTATAATTTTCATGTCTTAATCCTTGTGAATCCACTTTAAAGTGATTAAAATAAGAATAAAGTCACATTTATCATTGACATCGATTTAACCTGGAATGTTTTTTTTTTAACTTAAAAAAAAGGCTTCAAGCAAGAAATAATTATAACATAACATAACCAATCATCATTAGTGCTATAATAGATAATCTTTGATATAAATTAATTATATTTGAATTGGTTTCAAAACATAAACTCATAGTTGACTAGTCATGTCTGAAATAATCAATTAAGTTATGATTTCCTAAAAAAACTTAAGAATAAAGTAATTAATTAATTGAAGATATAATCAATTATCTCATAATTTGTATGCATATTTAATTGATTATATAGTTTAATAATTTATTAAGTTGTTCTGCTTGTGTTTCTAGATACAAGGAAGAACAATATAATCTATTATTATTAAATCTGATTGATTAAATCTTCATAAATGTTTTATATAAATTTTTTAGTGCTTTCTTGATTTCTAACAATTAAAATTGATACTACACATCTTACATATTAAAGAAAATCTTCAAGAGTTTGAAAAGTGCTAGTTTTACATCTTTTCAAAGAGTTTTTTTTTTCTCTTATCAAAAAGCATTCAGTGACTTTGATTGTTTTACTCTTTGATCTTAATCTGTTGTATATTTGTCATTTCAAGTGACTTCTTTTCCAAAACTCTTGTGAATCTTTTACACATTTTGTGGTGTTTTTTTGCAACAAGTTTTAAACATTTAGATGGTATCTCTTGGGGGTTGCTCAAAAGGTTTAATTCTTATCTTGTATGATTACATTTTTCTCATGTGAACTGTGGTTATAATCTAACTTTGGAAGATAGTGAAAATAATCTCTCTCAAGTTAAGTTCATTGTAACTAGATGTAAAATTAGGTAGATTCGAGTCAATTAAAAAAGATTTTGCATTCTCTTTTACCCTTATCTTTTATCTACTTCTTGACATATTTCTTATTTTTTAGAAACTCAAATCTTTCTGATTTGGTAGAATAGTTTTAAACACCATTTCACCCCTTCTTGGTGGTATATAACCTATTTTTTTATTTGTAATTTATATAAAAGTTTTTTATAGTCTTTTAAATTAAAACAAAGATTATAAAATGATTGAATAAAACCAAACCTTTGCTGACATTGTCTCTATTACCTCGTTTGTTTACAACCCTTTTGAAAAATTTGCATTATAATATTTCTTGAATCCATTGACATAAGAGTTTTGGATGTTATGATAAATGGACCACTTACACCTTATAAAATTATTGAAAATTTGCAAGTTCCCAAGGCTATCCCAAACAACATATGAGAACAAAAGATCTCAGTATCATGTTAGAGCACAAAACATCATATCATCCACCTCACTCTTGACAAGTTTGATAAAGTTTCCACATGTTTTATTACCAAGGAGATGTTGGTAGTACTTAAAGTCACCCATGAAGGCAAACAAGAGGTGAAGAAAGTAAGGAAAAACACTCTCATACAAGATGTTGGTATTATATCAAGAAATTTACACCCAAAATCGTGTAAGAGAACTAGATGTAGTGACTTAAGAATAAAAAACGTAAAGGAAAGAATAAAAAACACAACGTGATGAAAAAGAATGATATATATATATATATATATATATATATATATAAGTTATTGATGAAAACACACAATAACCAAATGTAATGATTCACTAAGAGTTTATAAATCACACACTCAAATAGGAAAAAGGGAATTATAGATTACAAATCCAATTTTTGAACTATCTGAATGTTAGTAAAGACTACACTATATAGGATAGTAATGACATAACTAACACTATAATAAATTAAAAAAATGTCTTAACTAACAAATGGAACAACCATCTGATAGTAGCTCACAACATATGCTTGAGTTACAAAAGATAGACTCTTTAATCCAGAAAATATGTATTAGATGGAGCTGGGTATTTGGGAAAAAGTCCACATGCTACTCATATTACCTGCAACTTGTGCGAGTGTAGACTTGTATTTTTTGGTAAATTTTAGTGTGGGTTTTTATATATCCGGTCTACACAACCTACGTGTTAAGCAGTTTTTACCCACGGTCTCCGTGGGTTACCCACAACTTGCAACACCAAGTCATTCAACAAAAAATATAATACTTATTGCTTTTATAGATTATTGTCACAAACTGACTTTCAATGGTTGAGACCTCCATTTTGAAAATTAGTTGCATCAACTTAGAGATGCCAGACAACCTGACTCTCCCTAAGTTAATGGTTTTGAAAAAGTTTTATGGAGTCGTCACCAATATTTTACATAAAACACTAGAAAAAGAAAAGGTTTTCATAAATCAAACTTTGGTCATGACAACCAAAGTTTGGATTCGGGGATCAGTTACATGTTGGGAAGGGGTTAGGCACCCAACAAGCCCATTACTGGTACTCTATGATTATATTCACAACTACAATTATACTTGAAGCTATTATATTTGCCTCTTATTTAAAATGCATTTAATAGATATTTTATTTACATGATTACTATGTTATTTCTACTTTACTCTACTAGGAAAACTATACATTAAAGCTTAGAAGAGAGAGGAGAGAAAAGAGAGAGATTGAAACCTCTTAAGCAAACTTCTTTTTCTTATTAAACGATAAAGAATTAGAGATTACAAGTCTGGTTTCTCAGTCCAACTATTGTGTATCTTAATGTGGTATCCGATTTGACATGTGAGAGTTTTTTATTTATAGTACTAATTTCGAGGCGTGGAATGACTATTCTCCACTTAAGAACGATTGTTCTAATCACCCATAATGAATACCATTTGTATTGAAGAGAACAACTAGTTCTTAGAGGGAGAACAATTATTCTACCTCGAGAATGGTTGTTCTGGCTATAAGAACAACCGTTCTACCTCAAGAATGATCGTTCTGACCATGAGAATGGTCGTTCTCACTCCCTAATTTACAACTTTATATTTTCACACCTATTATCCTAAAGACTACCCAAGTTATGTTGGAAACTCTGTAGGATTCTTCATAAATAACCCTCTTTTAGTTGCTTTTCTTCTTCTTCTTCTGATTTTTCAAGATCTTCTAATTTGAGCTTTGTTTTAGTCCAGAAAAAAAACAAAGGTTTACAATTATTACCAAGTCTAATTCATTCCAAAATTTAATATTTTTTTTGCTTCTATTGGTTATCACTAAGCCCAATTCAACCCAAAATTTATTTATTTATTTTTTATTGGTTGCATTGTTTAATAAATTGAGTAAATTGTTGTTATATAAATGAATGCTAAAAAATCTTAATGTATCTTTATGAGTACGAGCTTACTTGTTTAACCCATGGATTTTGTGTAATGGATGCAGTTTATAAAAATTAAAGATTGTTTAAAATGTAGGTTAAACAAATGGGTTTTTCATAGTGCAAGTTTATGCGAGTGCGGGCTTAAACGGACGAACTCGTCCATATACCTAGCTCTAACATTAAAGAGTCTAGTAGAGTAAGATGACACAAGGCCTTCTCAACAAACTCTAACTTGAATTAAGTCTTCTTATACCACGAGATTCAGATCAGTGTTATCAAACAATTGCTACTAGTAATCAACGTTCAACAAATCCAAACATGCCTGAAGTTACTTCCAGGGATGAGCTTAGTGAATATATCAACTAGATTCTCCTTTTGTAGTAATATTTTTCACCTCAATGTTTTCTTCAATGAAAAGAAATAATACCTAATCTTAATGTGCTTGGTTCACTCATGATAAACTTTATCCTTTTCTAAGCGTATTGCACTTAGGCTATCATAATAAATAATAACATTTTCATGTGAGAAACCCTCATTAACATCTAAACCCTTTAACTAGATTCCATCTTTTGGTGCCTTTGTAAAAGTAATATATTATGCTTCAGTAGTAGGAAACACTACTATTTGTTATAGAATTTCTCTCCAACTGACTAACAAAACACCAATTTAAAAGTATAGCCAATGATGATTGTTTTGCATCTAGTTCAACATAGTCTAAATATGAGTATGAAACAAGCATACAATCAATGTCACCCTTATAGATGAGTCCAACATCAAACTACCCTTAAGATACTTGAGGATACACTTCAACACCTACCAATGTACCTTTCCTATGTACCTACTCATTAGACTGATTGTTTGAGCATGGTCCAGTCTAATGCATATTGTTGCGTACATCAAACTTTCTATTGCACTAGTATAAAGAACATGAGTGACGTATTCCTTCTTATCTTATGATAAAGAGGTACTAGCTATGAATAGATGAATGCATGGTGTTAATAAAGTAGCATATGACTTGGCACCACTCATGCCAAAATAGTTAAGGAACTTTTAAATGTATCCTTTTCAACCGAAAAAGAGGTTCTTCTAAGTACTATCATGCTTGACCTCCATGCCCAAAATATCGCTAACAACTCGCAAGTCCTTCATTTCAAACTTAATGCTCAATAGTCACTTTAGCTTCTGAATCTCCATCTTATGTTTATACACTATCAACATTATCACTTACATACAACAAAAAGTATACTAGGGAATCTTCTTCCACCTACTTATGATAAACACAAACATCATGAGGAATTATTTTGTATTTGTGAGAGATAATGAACTAAAAAAATTGTAGCACTGCCTTGGAGATTACTTCAAACTATACAATGATTTCCATAGTTTGCAAACCTAGTTCTCTTTCCTCAATTCTTTGGAACCTTCATGTTTAGAAATCAAAATATACTCCTCAATGTTTGCATGGAGGAAAGTGTTTTTTTCACCTCATGTTGCTTTAACTTCATATCAATGGACGCTACAGGTGCTAGTAAAACTTTGGTGGACATATGTTTGATTATAGAAGAGATGCTAGTGTAATCTACTCTTTCTTTTTTACTATAGTTTGATGGACATATGTTTGAACCATTAACCGATTCAATTGAGCAATTAAACTAGTTATACAAATCAAATCAAAATATAATTCAACTTAATCAGTATTTAATTATCAAATATGATTCAAGCAATTTCTAATTTGATTTCTAAAATCAGAAACAAAATTTGTAATTACAAAATGCAAATTCAAAATTAAGAGAAGAACAAACTTGAGGTGCTACATCATTGATGTGAACTCAGTTCAGATTGTTTGATCCTTAAGATTTAGCTCTCAGTGGATGAAGAATGAAGAGCACAAAGGATATAAAACAAAAAGACAATTTTAGAAATTGAGAGTAAAGGAGAGAAAAAGACTAGCTTCTAAAATTTTAAAACTACACAAATGATTATTATCTAGAGTACAATTAAACTATTTATATGCTCTTTAATATGAGGTAAAGATGATCCTAAAAGTGGGCTTTAATTTGGTCCAGAAGCCCAATTAGAAAACAAGGAAATTGAAATTTGTATGTGTTTCTTTGCAAAAGTTTAGAAAATATGCCTCAACTTCTAAAAATATTAGAAAATAGAAGAGAAATATAAATCTATGGAATTATATATCCATTTTAAAGCCATGAAAATTTAGAATCAAATGCAAACTAAAATAAGCCAAAAATAATATCTACAAAAAAGTTACAACCAAAATACTAGACAAAGGTCAGATTAGCTGAAAATACAAAAGTAAAACAAATATGTATGTTGTTACTATTGATGTTGTTTGACTTGAAGAGTGAATACAAGTCATGTTTCTTGGATTATCTATGATTAGTGCAGATTTGTTCATAATTATACATTTACAATTGTGTTATTATTAAATAACTCAGTTGTAGGATTAATATTTATATATAATATTATGCATATTGTATTATCACTATTTTAATGAGAATTCTCTAATAGGAGAATAGTTTTTTTTAACTTATTTTCTTCTAAGTTAAACACATGTTAGATGAAGATGGTATTGAAGATGTAGTATATGTTATAACTTTCATTGCATGTGTTTGTGAGTCTTTCACACAAGGTAATTCACAAGTGTTTTAGATTTATACATAGCCTAATCTTAAAACTTAAAATTGATATAGTTTTCTAAAAAGGTTGAAATGATTTTAGACTTTTCATTCTAGTTTAATTGATTAAATACTTTAATAATAAATTAATATGTTATTGATGAATTTATAAAATTCAACAAGAACATAACAATATTAACAATTTTTAATAATTGATTAAAATATTGATGAGTTGAAACATGAGTTTTGATAGGTCTTTAGTTTAATCGATTAACAAAATTAATAATTGATTATTTCATTCTTCCTAAATCAGATATTCGAGGGTGCTTAAAAGCTAACTCGTTGTTGTAAGTGATTTAATAGATTAAATTTTGAAATAATCCACTAAAATGTTTTTGGGTTTTTCAGAAATATGAAGAAAATTTTAATAGATTAAATAAAAAAATAATTGATTAAAACAAAAGAATATGATAATCTTATATTAGAGTGTGTTCTCATGCCTTCTTCACATCAATTGTTTCTTCATGGCTAACTTCAAAGTGTTATTACCTTTTGTATTGTTGCAATGAGATACAAAAAATTTATTAAAATTCAATGTAAAAGTTATTATGTTCTTAAGATTGCAATCATGTTGAGTCATTCTTTGTTTAAATTTATTTAGACCATTCCATGGATTTTCTTCTTCTTTAGTGTTATTAACATGTTTTGAAATATAAGAAAAATTGATTATAGCATCCCAAATTCCTTTATCAATTGATTCAATGAAAATCTTTATTCTAATTTTCAAAACTAATAAAGCACCCTAGAAAATATAGGTACTTTTAGCAAAAGATGGCTTTTCCTAACTTTCAAATTAGTTGTTGAAATATAGGCTAAGTTCAAGAGTGGGTGAATTGAACTTATCAAGAAACCTCACAACACCACTTGTAAAATCCTATCACACACAACTTGATCACCTCGATCAAGAAACAAAAACTCCAGAAAAAAAACCTGAATGGAATAAGATTATTTTAAAAAACGAAACTCATTTTTTGTAAACAATTTTAAAAGGTGACGTTCAATTTAAGATAACAATAATGTGATCCTTATTTTTAATCTTTAAAGAACATCTTGAAGAAAGTGTTTTTCACTTAACAAAGTATTGGTCCACAATTTCAAAATTTTCTTAGCTCTTAAAATTATTGGTTCATTTTGTCTTTAAGTGGTATGAACTATGGATTTTTAGTAATGATAGTTTTAACTAACTAAAGCACATTTTAGCCAAATAAAACATGGCAAAATGAAGTCTCATGACATTTTAGCCAACTAAAATTACTTAAAGAATGACTATATTGATTTTAGTTGATTAAAAGTACATTTTAATTGTTTAAAACAAAACAAATTTTATTTGTTAAAAATTTTAAGTGATTTATGTAAAATAAAATGAAGTTTTAATCGACTAAAACATTCTAGCTTACAAACCAAGAAAAATCATTAACATTTTAGCTTACTAAAATCATTTTTAATAAACTAAAATTAGCTTAACATATAAAGTTAAGTTCTAATAACTTCTTAAAAATATTTTAATCAAAACTAATCGTTAAGGAAAAAACTTCTCGATTTTGAACTTATGCTTAAGAATATTTAATGTACAAAAGAAAAGAAGTTTTCTATCTAACAAAGGATCTTAACTGACGAAACCTTCATTAGATCATGCATGTATCGTCTGGCAAACGATACTTCTCACTTTCATTATATGATGAGTCATCAGATGATACATATTTCAAAATGCTTAACCGTAAATGATTATTCCTTTGTTTTTCAGAAACGTTCTTCTGGTAGATCTGAAGCTCAAGTGCAAAGACAAATCTCACATCTTCTCATAGCACATCCTTGGGAGAAGAGCTAAAGCTTCTTTCTCACTAAATTCCTGATATGACAAGCTTTGTCAACTCTTGAAGTATGCTTGCCCTGTATAGAAGTCTCCTTTCACCGAAAGAAGAAAAACCCATTGTCAAATGGAGGATAAGTGCTACAAGCTACCAGGTTTTGTGTTGAAAGAACAATCATGCATTTAGTGCACGAAGATGTGCATTTAATGCATCTATGTGAAACCTTCACAAGATGATAGAAAAAGAAGAAGTTGAAGACCAACTTAAAGGTAAAGTTGTTAGAACGAATCTCCAACGAATAGTTTATCTTTCAAAGTGTTAAAACTCTGCTTGTTTTCGCTCTTTAATCTTTCATAAGCTTTAGAAGAACACTATTAGTATTTCATAGAAAACTCTAGAAGAAAGTCTTATCTTGTATTCGTCTCTAAGATGTTAAAGCTTCTAGATTAGCTAGTCTTGTGAGAGTTTAATCTCTCTTTTATATCGTGTAAAGGGGTTAGCTAGGAATGACTGCATTCCCTAATAATACTCTGGTTTAAGCCAATAGTGACTTGTTGAAACAATATTTGGTTAAGCCAGAAGTAGCTTATGGTAAAAAATACTAAACGAATTAGCCAAAAGTTGCTACGAGTCGAAAGAATACTTATTTTGTTGTAACAATAATCTGCTAGGAAAACTCAATTGGGTTGGTTGAGAATTGGATATCAAACAAACCAGTATAAAAATTCGAGTTCAGTATTCTCTTTCTTAACTCCATTGCATGTTATAATTATTACTAACATAAATGAATATTTTTTTATTAAAAAAATATTTTTTACCTATAAAATCTGTATATCTGTTGAAGTCAAACTTCATCTATTCAACTTCTCTTAACAAACGAATTATTTTTGGTTGTGAAATTTTTTAAAAATACAATTCAACATCCCTTCTCGTGTTTTTTCCTGCTTTCATACTAATCGAGACCAAAACATGCATTACAATATATTAAAATACAAAATTGCATAAGAAATACTAATTAAACTACAATTAAAATACAAGATTACATATGAAATACTAATTAAACTACAAATATCAATCCAATTCAATCTTCACCAAGGCTATTTAGTTTGGTGCATCAAATCTACTTAAAATGAATTTTCTTGAATATTTAATCTAGACATACACTACACCAAAGTTGCATGTTATAAGTTACTCTTTTATTGGATTGAATGACCACTTGTTGTTTATGTAGAAACATATATCTATCAAATAATTTCCTCCTTTATAACATCTCTCATGTTATGCAGTTGTTTGGATGTTGCATCTTTTTCTTTTGTCAAATATCCATTTATCGTTTATATGGAGACACATATCTACTAAATAATTTTGTACTTTGTAATATCTTTCACTTTATACTAATGTTACATGTTTCATGCTTATCTTTTTATTAAATATTTACATACATATAACCTCCAAATAATTTCCTATTTTATAACATTTCCCTTTATGACTGGTACTTGATAAAAATGAAACTATTATTTTGTTTTATTTTCAACAATAACTTATTCTTCAATTTTTCATAATTCTATCAAACTCAAAACTCCACCATCCTTTATAACATTTCATAACTTAATTGTTTTTTTTTTAATTTGACAATCACAAATATGTTCAATAAATCCATCTATATAAAAAATATTAATTATTTTATTTCTAATTACCTTCAAATAAATTCATGATTATATTTTGTAATAAATAAAAGTAAAATATTTATTAAGAAAGTAAAATTATGTTAATAAGTGACATATTTACTATGATTCTTATTTTATGGAAAACAGATTGATGAAGTAATAATATGTAATACTTTATTTAATTTTTGGATAGAAATTATAATTAATATATTTATGTTGTCTTATAAAATTTGCAGAAATTAAATATTTAAATTTAAGGATATATATACATATATATTATAAATGTTTATAAATAAATAACGCTAACATGTAAAATATTAAATTATACAAGATATTTTTTTACTATAAGTTATGGTTTTTATCTTAATTGCAATTAAAACTAGTAATCTTTAGTAAATGTTTTACTTTTCATATATTTTGTTTTCATGGTGATAAACTGAATGCATTGTTCTTTTTCCTTGTTTTAAAATTATTAAAATAAATATTAATAAGATAAATCTAAAAAATTATATCCAAAATCAAAATTGTGTAGAATTTTTTCCTTTATAAATTTATATATATTAATTTATATTTTAAAAGATTGTCTAAATTTAAAAATTCTTATATCATTAAAAACTTATCGAGTTAATATATTGGTATTTTTAGTTAATATCCATTCTATACTCATTAAGAAAAACGCTGATACAATAGTACATTCTATTTTGTGTAATAAATATTTCAATACAAAAATTAATTGTTAAGTTGTCTTTACATGTTTTATTTGTTAACTAACCCAACCATTTACCATAAAATAAAAAAGGAATCAAAATAATAAAAAAATGAGCTGGCAATTTGAAAGACGCCCACAAGGAGGAAAAAGATCCACAGAAATCACAAGTGACCGGTCTCTGTTATTCTACCAAAACCAGAGCACCCCCTGTTTTACAAATCCAAATCCTCCATGTTTATTTAATATCAACCCTGCAACTTTTGTCCTTCCATGCCCCATAGCTTTTCTTCAATGACCACTCTACCCCTCACTACCCTTAATTCTCATTATTTTCTTAACCATAACTATCCAATCCAACCTATCTATATACAACTTATCCCATGGAGTCAAAATTGCACAAAAATTCTCATAAATTTCAACTACTTCAAAACTTGACATGGCATTTCTGCAATTATTTACAAGATCAAGGACTGATCACTACTCTCACCCTTTACAAATATCTCCCTCCTCTGTGGAACACTCACAGTTTCACTCAAACAACACAAGTCTAAACCAACACCATGCAGATACGACCCTGCCACTCCATCACCACCCAACCCCTTGTTCCACGGGCTTTTAGAAATTCTTGCCACAGACAACATCGCCACCTCTTGCCACCACCCAATGCCGCCATGTCCACAGCGTCCTTGAAGACGCGGAGGACCCACTCAATGCCTGTGGAGAAAATGGAGGTTTTCAAGTCGTTGGAAGGGTGGGCCTCGCAGTGGGTCCTTCCATTGTTGAAGCCCGTAGAGCAATGCTGGCAGCCCCAGAACTTGGTCCCTGACTCCACACTGCCATTTGAAGAGTTCAGTGAGGAGGTGAAGGCCCTTCGCGAACGTACAAAGGAGTTACCTGACGAGTACTTTGTGGTGTTGGTGGGTGATATGGTCACTGAAGATGCACTTCCTACTTATCAGACCATGATCAACAACCTCGATGGAGTGAAAGACGAGTGTGGAACGAGTCCAAGCCCATGGGCAGTATGGACCCGGGCCTGGACGGCAGAAGAAAACAGACATGGAGATTTGCTCCGAACTTATTTGTACCTTTCTGGTCGTGTTGACATGGTTAAGGTCGAGAAAACAGTTCATTACCTCATTGGAGCTGGCATGGTAAATGTTCTTTTATTTGAATTCATGTACTAGTTATAGATCCTATTTTTTGTTTTCATATGTTTTTTTTTTCTACTTCACATTACATTCTTAATTTCTTTTATACACGTAATAAAAAGTTTGATCTTTTTCCTTTTGCTCCTCTGCATTCTAAAAAGTTTGATCTTTTTCATTTTGTTCCTCTGCATTATAAGAGATTCATAACAAAGAATTGGATTTTAGTTTCTTTTATTTGTAAAGTTTCTACCTTTTAGAATGTACCATTTTAGTAGTTAAAAATTGCAAGGAAACACCGAAGATTTTATTATTTTTATGTTGAAATTGGATTGAAGTTCATATAGATTCATTGAAGTGTATATTAGGTTGTACTATGAAAACTGAAAGTCATTCTCTGTGTTAATAACTTTTTGGATTTACAGTAACAGACCCTTTTTACAAATTTAAGTTGAAGAGTGAAGTGAAATTATTCCTTAAAATTTGTTATGAAATTGACATATAATATTATGTTTTGTTTTGATTGGTAGGATCCTGGAACAGAGAACAATCCTTATCTGGGTTTTGTGTACACTTCATTTCAAGAGAGAGCAACTTTCGTGGCGCACGGGAACACGGCTCGGCTTGCTAAGGAAGGCGGTGATCCAGTGCTTGCTCGCATATGTGGGACCATTGCTGCGGACGAGAAACGTCATGAGAATGCATATTCAAGAATTGTGGAGAAGCTTCTAGAAGTGGACCCCAGTGGAGCAATGGTGGCCATAGGAAATATGATGGAGAAGAAGATTACAATGCCGGCACATCTTATGTACGATGGGGACGACCCTAAGCTATTCGAGCATTACTCTGCAGTAGCCCAGCGAATGGGTGTGTACACAGCCAATGATTATGCAGATATCTTGGAGTTTCTAGTTGGACGGTGGAGATTGGAGAAGCTGGAGGGTTTGACAGGTGAGGGAAAGCAGGCACAGGATTACGTGTGTGGGTTAGCGCCTAGGATTAGGAAGTTGCAAGAACGCGCTGACGAGCGAGCGCGTAAGATGAAGCCACAGAGCATCAAGTTCAGCTGGATCTTCAATAGAGAATTGCTTTTGTAAAATTGAGTTGAAAAGTGGGTGATGGTGAAATTAAAATCTCAAACCCCTCTAGCAAGTGGAACTTTCGTCAATGGAATGTTTGAAGTTTAGCATAGTAACTATTAAGATTATAGATTTTTTTTTACTTTTCACTTGTGCTTATGATAATTAGGAAGGAAGAATTAACATGGATTGCGTGTAATGTACACATTGTTGGATCCATGGTTGTTTTGGTGGATACAAAACTAGTAGGACTTTTGGTTTGAGTCCAGTTTAGCTTGCCCGTGTTTATTTAAAATCTTATAGATCAAATATCAGATTTTGTGATACCAAAGAAGTTCTGATTTTTATTGTTTAGTAAATATTTTTCTTTTTTAAAGTTAATTTATTTAAAAGAAAAAAGTTGGATGAACTCCTTATCATTATTTAAATATTATTTTTAATTTTTTAATTTTTAATCATTTTAAATTGTGTAATGAAAAATGAAAAGTCATTTTAAATAGTGTAATGAAAAGAATAAATTATTTAATATAATGGATGATGGATAGAGGAACATGAATCTTCATTATTATTTGTGTATCATTACCCTTATTTAAAATCACATTAAATTTAAATTTTACTTCGGATGATGATGATGATTTCGGTTATGTTTATTGAAGGCATAATTGAAACTTCTCTCATACCCATCAAATGTCAAATGTTGTTGATGGAATTTAATGTGTGAGAGTTACTAATTACTAAAAATACAATAACAAATAATAAAAAAAAAAGAAAATTTGTTGTGTTTTTCACATACCCACTAAAGTATAAATTTTCAAATTACACTTAGAAATTTGTTGACAGTATGATTAGGTTGATTTAATAAGGAGAGAGATTCATTTGAGCATTATATTTTTTTTGACTGAATATATATATATATATATATATATATATATATTATTTATATATTTATTGAAAAAAATTTTATACCTGAATTGATCATAGCAAATTTATTTTTTTTATCAAGATAACTCGTATTTTTTAACTTTACCTTGAAAGTTTTCCAGTGTCACATTTATTTTATTTTGGGTGTTCTTCATGCATGGTTATTGTTCTACTGTTTTAGTTCTTATGATCCATTTTCTCCTAAAATATAACAAGAAAAAAAAGTACACTGATATTTATTTTAAATTATGGATTTAAATTATGGGATTTTTAACAATGGAAGTACGGAAGAAACAACATCTAATTTTTGTCCTAACCCACAGACCATGTGTACTGTGCTAAATTTGCCGCTCATCCGTCTATAGAAAAAATGAAGAAAGTGGAAGAAGAGCCCTAAACCCCTTATCCTGGAAGCACAAATTTAAATTTAAAATGATTGAATAATCAAGATTAGTGTTACTGTTATCATTTTTTTAATAGTTTAGATGTTTTGAGAATAAGAGATGTGAAACATAAAATGTGAATCGCATAAAGTAGTAACATTAAAATTAAAGGGCAGTTAAAGGAATAAAAAAATTCAAATATAGAGAAAAGTTTATTTGTATTATACTCAGTGGAGGCTTCTCACATTCTTTTCATGTAGAAGTAAAATCACATAAACAATCAAACACCAAAATTACAAGAAGACATAAGCCGCAACCAAGTAACAAAGGATGAAGTGCCTCTATCAGTCTCAACTCTCCTGTAAAAATACAATCATAATCCTAATAGAGGATTACCTATAAAAATTTTATTCTCTCTCTTGACAATTCAGAAGGAGACCTCTGTCCCCAACAGAGTCTTGGTGTATTTCATCCATGTTACTCTTGCATGCGGATAATACACCTAATGGACTGTCCATTTAGCATGTATTCAAAGGCTTTGTTGATCTCTGAGAAGGGAACAGAGTGAGTGATGAATTTATCAACTTCTAGCTCCTGCAATATCCATAATAATCATGTTAGCAACATAATAAACGAGTGAGGCTTCTCCCATATTGGTTCTCCTAAAGACCACAGAAGTCATTGTGTAAGCTTACCCCGCTCATGTACTTTTCCACAACAGAAGGAATATCAGATCGGGGTTTGTAGTTACCATAAAAGGTACCTTTAAGAGTCCTCTCATTCAAGAAATTCACAGGAGCTGTTTTGAATGCATCATCTTTACTAGGCACACCAACAAGTACAGCAACACCCCAACCCTGACAAGAAGAAATCAAGGTTCAGCCTCTTAATTCAATGTTTTTTGCAACAAGAGATAATGTGTTATGATTCAATTACATCGTGGACACATTCAAAAGCCGAAATCATGGCCTGGATGCTGCCAGTACATTCAACAGCCCGATCCACACCTCCATTGGTCATGTCAGCAATTACCTGTTCACCAACATTCACTCCTCAATCTCTCTTGTTCAAACAAAGACACTAAGATCTTATTTATTAATAATGTCATAATTGAAACTGAAATGAAAGGTTTAACAACGATAGCATTAGAAGAACATAATTAACAAGCATGGTGAAACTATAAGAGTGTAAGTAGTTGTGGAAAGGGTATTGAACTTCACCAAATTGTTTAAGAACTAACCTGTTGTATAGGTTTATCATGATCCTTTGGATTCACAAACTCATTAACCCCAAACTTCTTAGCTGCCAACAAAAATAAAATCATCAGCCATCATAAATAAACCAAAAGGAATTTAATTAGGTTTTGCCGAATCTATAAACATCTCATCGATGATGAATACATTATACCTTCTTCAAATCTGTCCGGAACTAAATCAATACCAATAATTCTTGAAGCACCTGAAATCCTTGCCCCTTCTGCAGCCTAAAATAGTTATTGAAAATCAAGAGTAGGAATTAATATTCCTCTGTCACATTATCAACTGCTGAAAGAAACACTATTAAATGTGAAAGGAAAAACATACCGCAAGGCCAACGGCTCCAAGTCCGAATATGGCAATGGAGGAACCAGGTTTTGGCTTTGCAACATTAACTGTAGCACCAAGACCTACCACATGGAACCAAATTTACATCAGATAATATAATCATTTAGCTGGTTTGCTACACAAAAACATTATATATTTCTATCTGAACTCTGCAAGCTGTATACTTCCAAACCTGTGCAAATTCCACAACTGAGAACGCAAGCTTTGTCAAGTGGAGCTTCTGGGTTGATCTTTGCAACACATCCAGCGTGGACAACAGTGTATTCACTGAATGTCGAGGTTCCCAAGAAATGGTATATGGGTTTTCCATCCTTAGAGAACCTTGATTGACCATCGTTGATCATGACACCCCTATCGGTGTTGATCCTGAGGAGATCACACATGTTGCTCTCTTCTGACTTACAATGTGCGCATTCCCCACACTCTCCTGTGAACACAGGGAGGGCATGGTCTCCTGGTTGCACATGAGTCACACCCTCGCCAATGCTCTCCACAACACTGAATAAAACAACGGAAATCTATTAAGTAATTGCTCATTACAGATAAACCCTCCCTTCTTAATTTTCTTACTCTTTAATGCAGGAGCTAGATGTACAAAAATAGGAAAGAAAAGTTTCAAACAAATTAAATGGGCAAGTATGGCCAAGATACCCTGAAGCTTCATGGCCAAAAATACGAGGAAACAATGGAGTCTGGCCCTGAAAAAAAAAGGAAAATCATGTTAGATAGTAATGCATTGATCATGCATAATACATCGGATCAGAAGAATGGAAGGGGAAACAATACCTAAGTTTCCAATCTTTCAAAACAAATTTATATTACAGAGATGGATCTTGCTCCACAACATGTCATTGGTACCAAATCCCAGTAATACTAGACTCAATTCCTCAAACAAAATCTCAAATTTGAGATTTTCGGATAAAAAAAATTATTGTTGAAAGAAGATACGTGATTAGCCATGGTGAAAAGTAGTCATTAGAGAAAAACCGTATTTGTAGTCACACCAATGTCATGGTGATAAAGTAATATATTTGACTACTCTTAAGTGAGTAAAGTACTAATTCGTTGAGAAAATCAACTGTCAATATTATGTATACATTATTCTTATCAACGACTGTTTGTGTTCAGTTGTTTGTTCCAAACATACTTCCACAGTTTCCAAGTGAACAAACAGTGAAGGAAGTATGCAGCATCAGTGAGTTTAAGGTATGGTTTGCATGGAGACGTGATCATATTAAATAGGTGATTTTGGACGACTTCCCGAACACACTCTAAGATCACTTAGCATATCCTTCATCACCAAAGCTAGCTCCCACAGATAAAACAACAAAAACCAACCTTTCATAGACATCATATCTATCTGCTAATCACCACGATATATATCCTATATTCGATAAAATCAGCTACATAATTTTAATTTAACGGTAAAAAACACCTAGTAAACACTTTTTTTCTTCTATCACTCTCCCACATCACATTATTATAAAAATCATATCTTAAGTGTTTTTTTACTGTTTGAGTATCTGTATATCATACCTCGAAAGAAAGAAAATGTTATAACACATGCAAACCTTGGGATCCCAAAAGTAAACATCGGTGTGGCAAAGAGAGGTGTAGAGGATTTTCAAACGGACTTCCCCAGCTTGGGGTGGCGCCACCTCTACCTCTTCAATTACCAGTGGCTTCCCAGCCTCCCATGAAATCGCAGCTGTGACAATGTAACCACCAACCGATGAGTAACAATGATACATGACCACATATACCCTAAAAAAGAAAGAACGAAAAAGAAAATGATGATGATAATAATGAGAGTGAAGTATGAAAAGGGTAACCTTTGCACTTGATGATTTGGCCAGCGGTTGTAGACATGGCTGGAAAGAGATGAACGAAATGAAGGAAGATGAGAGAGTTTTTCTTGGGATCAAAGCGTGGGTTTGGAGAGGGTACTTATTCTGGTGAAATAGGTAAGAAGAAAAACGCGGCGAAAGGTGAGCCACAAAACAAAACCACGTTGCTCGTGGTATTGCACGTTATTCCCAGCGGCTCTATCTTTGAAATCGAATGGCCATGCTCGAGTTGCATGCTCTTCGGTGTTCTGTTTTCCTCTATAATCCCGCCTCTGGTTTTTTGCACGTCGCCACGTAACTTTGACCCACTAAACAAAATTAGAGAATTAGAATTTCAATTTGCAGTGTTTTATACCATTTTTGAACTCAAAGAGAAATTAAGAGAAAAAAAATCTAATAAGAAAAGAAAGAGAAGAAAATATTAATAGGTTTCAAGAATAATTAACACTAGTTAATATTAGAGTTGTCGGGACTGCTCTTTACTATTGACAATGAAAAAAAATATATAATTAAGAATAATAATAACATTAATAATAAAAATGTAATTTTCTAATTTTCTTATATAAAGGAGTAGTTTAAGACACCAGAGATATAAAAGAATTTTGTTAGGGTTCAGGGTCAGCGTCCTGGGATCCGGGGTCTAAGGTGTGGGGACGAAGGCATGGAAACTGGAGCTTAGGGTTTAGAGTTTTTTAGGTTTAGGCTCATGTAGGAACGACATTTGTAGTGATTCCTCTTTGGGATGCATTCCTTGTGGTGACAATAGTTCCAACATCAATGTTCGTCACGACGCTTCTCCCGATGTCAACAATGCTCGCAGAAGCACCTCTGGATACTCCTCACGACGTTGCTTCTGGATGCTCCTCTCAACGGTGCCTCTGGATGCTCGTCTCAACTACACCTCTGAATGCTCCTAACGGCGACACCTCTGGATGCTCCTCACGAAGACACATCTGGATGCTCCTCATGACAACACCTCTGGATGCTCCTCGCAACGACACCTCCAATGTTTCTCTTAGATGTAGTAATTGGGTAAGGTAAGTTTCTAGGTTAATTGAACTGTTATGAAAGTCAGGCTAGGCTTAGAAAATAATAATAATATAGGCTAAAGTCAGGTTGACTGGTAAACTAATGGATTGACCTATTCATTTTTTATATTATTTGATTTTTATGTTGTCATATAAAAAAAATCTTAATGTTTTAGAGTCTCTATTCATTTTTTCATATCTTCTTTTTCTCACTTACAAGCTCATCTCTCTCTCGTCTGTTGTATCTTGTATCACTTTCACTGTCACAGTTCCAAGCTTCTGTCACAACTTCTTTATGTCACTTACAAGCTCATCTCTTTCTCGTCTGTTGTATCTTGTATCACTTTCACTGTCACAGTTCCAAGCTTCTGTCACAACTTCTTTATGTCACATTAGGTTATGTTTTTCTTTATGCCTTTAGCGTTAAAACAAAGAAAATACTACAAAATTGTAAATTTTATACACAAACTTCCAGATATAATTCATCATGGAAAAATAAAAAAAGCATAAAAAAGACCTGTGTCTTTCTTGAGCATCAATAAATTCATTATAAACTCTCAGCATGTCCGAGGCAACAAACTTCTGATATCCAGAAAAAATAAAATAGTATTAAGAATATTAGTATTAATGTAGAAAGTAGAATAAATGCAAACTGAGACTACATGATTTTAGATTTGCTTATGTTTTTCTCATATCATCATGGAGTTTGTCTTCTTTTGTTAATATTAATTATAGGCTTATCATCAAGAAATAATAGAAAATGCTTTAAATGGAGGCAAGTCTCAACTTGACTTTTACTTGAGTGAATCATGTGTTGTTGGTGAAGACTTAGATGTCCCAATATTGAAAGTTGAATAAGCATTGGTTCCCTTAACTTGCAATTATGATTTGTAATATTTTAAACATTCGAATCACAAAAGTATAGAATCTTCATTTAGAATAGGTGGTGCATCTTGAAGTATGAAAATTGTTTACTCCTTGCCAATGTGCAAACCCTCATTTTACTCATAATTGGTTGTATGGTTATGAGTAAGTTGGACATTTTGGTATAATTAAACTATTATTGATTTTGATATAATATTTTTTTTCGTTATAGAATTGTTAATTGCTTATTTTTTGTGTATTATCAAATATAGATCTAAAAGAAGTGAAAGAAATATAATTTGTTTAGTGAGCAAAATAGTGAAGGAGATAATATATCTAAAGAGGTCTATCATAAATATTTGATATATTTTGATTTCTTTTCATGTATATTACATAGACATTTTAACTAATTAAATATTATCTTTTGCTGTAAACAAATGTTAAAGTACTTGAAATGTATGACTGTCTTGGAAGTGCTTAGTTTTGCACAAAATTTCAAGTAAATTTGTTAAATATTTATATATTACTTATTGCTGATAAAAAATATTATATTATAGATATGTTGTAATATCTTTTAATTTTTAATTAGGCCAAAAACTGTCAGTTGGCCCATTGGCCTAACATAGGACTAGACTAGGCCACAAATTATTGCCCATTTTATGTTGAGAATCACACAAAAGGAAATAATCTCTTCAAGGAGAGGCAACCGACAAATAAGACCACAAATAAAGCACACAAAAATTTAACGTGGTTCGGCACCTCAAGGCCTACATCCACAAATACTCAACAAAAATATTTTATTACTCAACATGCAATTTTTCTGACAAAAACTGCAAACCTTCATGTATAGTTTTTCTGAAAAAAGAAAACTGCAAACCCTCTTCGTAACACATAACTACCCAAGAGACCTATTGAGTTATGATGAAAATACTCAAACTCACTCTTCATGTTTATAGTAGTTTCCTACTTTTCACTTCTTCATATTGCTCAATGTGAGACTTTGGTGAATGTCCCATCTCAGAACAACATATCCTCTCTTCACCGAAATTCTATAATGAAACTTCAACATCTTTAAATCTTCTTCTTCTTCATGCTTCGACTCAAACGTCTTACTTAACCGTTGAAAGATCCGCTCGCACCACTCTACCACCAGTGACCTGCATGAGCTCATCAATGGCAACAATCCTTCCTTGATGTCGGTCCTCACTGCCTTGCACTCTGTTGGGAATCACACAAAAGAAAATAATCTCTTCAAGCGGAAGCAACCCACAAATAAGAGCACAAATAAAGCACACAAAAATTTAACATGGTTCAACACCTCAAGGCCTACATCCACATATACTCAACAAAAATATTTTATTACTCAACATGCACTTTTTCTGTTAAAAACTGCAAACCTTCTCATACAATTTTTTTGGCAAAAACTACAAACCCTCCCGTACAAATTTTCTGGCAAAAACTACAAACCTTCATCTACATTGTAGAAAAAAATTGCAAACCCTCTCCATGACATACAACTACCCAAGTCCCCTATACACCCAAGAGACTTATTGAGTTGTGGTGAGAATACTCAAACCGACTCTTCATTTTTATAGTAGTTTCCTACTCTTCACTTCTTCATATTACTCAATGTGGGACTTTGGTGAATACCCATCTTAAAACAACATTTTAAAATATAGATCAAACAAGACTTTCATATTTTTCTACCTTATCCCATAGGGCCATACCCGATTAGGCCAGACCGCTCATTTTTGCTAATGTGGATGAGGAATGCCACATCCTTCGCTATGTGGAGCATGTGTTCCAACACATGTGTTCTGACACATGTGTTTTGTCACATTCTTTAATAAGTCATGTCTAAAGTGGCTTATAAGTAAAATGCAAAATTTAAAAAAGAAGATTTTGGATACATTTTTTAGGATGTTTTGGGTGAAAAAATATTGACAAGTGGTTTATTTACCTTTAATTTATGATCTTATATTTAATTTTATTTAAATAATTAAATAATAATAATATTTGAAATTGTATAAATATTTGAATTCAAACATAGTATTATATTCCATATATTTATAAAATGACTTGATCACCAGTACAAAGAGTAAACACATATATTAACTATTGAATAATTAAATGAATACTATATTTATTTTAAAAATGAAATTATGAAAAGTACATAAAAAAAGCGGAATGAAAGCAATTAAAGAGTAAGTGAAAACCTTCAATAAAAAAAGAAAAAAGAAAAAAATTGGTCAAGAAATACATAAGAATTTCAATTCTTTTCATTGTTATTGTGTTATTTTCATGGAAGTGAGTTTTCAAATTATTCTTACCTCAAAAGGTGATAATCCTATTGTATATGTAATTCTTATATAATAGTTTAAATTTAAAAAATTGTAAATTTTCGTAAATTTCATTTTGTGTGTAAGAAGTTGGGTAATTGTCCCATGTGCCATGATTTCTTTGAAAAATCAGTTGTACTTGTAACATTCTCATGACTCATTCTTGAATAATTGCTTTGTCAAATTCTTGATTTAATATTTATGGAGTCAAGTTTATGTTAAATTCATTAGGCTTCCATGAACATTACTCAAGTTGAACTTCTTTTCATTTTAATTATCATTAGCAATCACTCTCCTCGAGAGTTTATGTTATCTATCATAATACCTCAATTCTTATCATTTTTCTCAAAATGCATTATTCTAGTGTTCTCAATGTTTTATACATATTTTCATTCAAGGGCTAACAAACCTCGAGTCAAATTGTTTCTCCCTATGATATGCTTATAAGAGAATATTAATTTTAAAATAAAATCTTTTCGGTTATTCTTTCTATCATTGCCATCAATTGCTTATAAAGCTTACATGGTTAAATCTTTTTACCCTTAACCCTTTTAGCCTTTTTGCATTCTCTACCTGTCTCTATTCTTCTACACCTTCATCTTTTTGCACACTCTTATGTTCCTTTAACTTATTTATGGCCTCCAGCTTTGTCAAATATCCTTCTAAGTCCTTTACCACTACCTCTAGGCCTCTAGGGCCACTCTTTCAAATGAACCATTAAAGGTTAATGACCGAAAATTCGCACTGGAACTAAACTTAGAATAAGAGTTTAGAAAAATCACTTCTACATGGGTATTCTTAGGCTCGACAAGCTTCTTGGTTTTTATGATGAAGTTTCAAGAAATTAAACATGATGGAGACAAATATTTTTTATTAAGTGTTAAAGCTTTCATTGCATGTGATGATTGGGAGTCTTTCACAACAAGATAAGTCACAAATGCCTTAGCTCATTAAATAGCTTAATCAAACAAATTTTCAAAAGACTAAATATGTTTTAAAAAGGTTTTTAACTATGTTTAATCCATTACTAATGAATATAATAAATTAATTTGTACTTAGCATGATTTATATGGATAATTGATTATGAATTTTTATAAAAAATTAAAACAAAGAATACTTTTCAAGAGTTTTCAAAATTTGTTTAATATAATTGATTAACTCCTAATATAATAAATTAATTTGTTATTGAGATTTTTCAAAAATTTTCTCACTAAATAATCAATTAAAATATAAAAGTTTATTTTCATAAAATACACATAAATAGTTAAAATAGTAGATTGATAACTTATGTAATTGATTAAATGCATTAGGATCACTTTTTAAATGTGCTTTTCGAAATCTATATAAAGAGATTCATTTAGTATTTTTAATCATTGAGAAACCAAGTATTCAAAACGCATTTCAAGTGTATTTTTAAGCTTAAAATGTATATTTCAAGCTTGCCTCAAGAAAGATTTAAAGAGGTCAAATAACATCCTATGGGTTTTCACAATTTCAAAGAGTTGTGTGTTCAAGGTTAAGTATCAACGTGATTTTGCTTCTATTAAGAAATGGTAACTTTTATTTTTATATCTTTTGTTGTTTGGGAGTGTTCCATGTATATCCTCTTAGTCTATTAAGAGTTGATTTATTGCATATCCTTCTTGAATTGGTTAGGAGTTGATTGTGATAAATTTTTACTTTTTGATTTTTGTATGTAAAATGAAACAATATTAGTTTCTTTGAATACATACATTCGTCTTATGCTTCTTTGTGTTTCATTCGTTTGATGATTATGTGTTACATCCATAGATCATCTATCAACTCCATGTTTTTTCTCTTTTACTTTAATACCTATTATATGATCTTATGCATTCTACATATGCAATAAGCTTCTCTTGTAGAAAAGGTTGTTCGGGCTATACATGAAGAAGAGTACACCAGTAAAGACTTATCTTCTTGGGCTCAATTTAGTTTTGATGGAGCTTTAGGACATCACAAAAAGGTAGATGATAAAGATGCAATAATGATTATGATAGTCTTTCTCTCACCTCCCTAGGGGAACTTGATAAGCTTTTTGGGTGTAAGGAAGGGTTACATTACATTAGAGAAAGTTAATTCAAGTCTCTATACATAGGAGCTTCACCTAAAAGTATTGAATACCATTAAGGACGTATTGTCTTTTGTGTTGGTTGTCTTTAGGAAAGACAAAAAAGTCAAGAAGAAGATCAGGATGATCATAAGGATGTTTGTAGGTCCTACATGAAGTCAAGGAATTGCATGAGAGATTGTCCAAGATTGGGGAATCAAAACATAGTGACTCTCGTTCAAAAGGTGGAGTCATCAAATGATGAGTTAGTGTTAACTATTGTCTCATGGTAACAAACATTTGATAGGAGGATGTTGGACTCCTACTTATCTTTTCACATGAGTCCTCGATGGGATTGGTTTGCCACATTTCACAATTTGGATGGTGGTAACATTTTGATGGACAATGATGCTTCTTGCAAGGCGATTGGTATAGTTTACTTACAAATAAGGATTCTTTATGGTGTCATTCATACATTGACCAATGTCAAGTATGTTCCGGAGCTTAAGAAAAACCCTATATCTACTAGAGACTTGGACATAAAGGGTTTTAAGTACAATGTCAAGGGTAGAGTGATGCATGTTAAAGGGAGAAGTGGTGTTGCAATTATGCAAGGAACTAGGGAAGGAAATCCATATTTCATTCAAGAAGCATTTGTAGATGCAGGAGGTGATGTTTTCATCTCGACATCATCTAGTGCCTCATTTAGGAAGCAATTTGGAACATGCTTCTAGGACACATATTAGCGGCTTCGTAATCTTGTCCAAATGGGGGCTACTAAGGAATTGGAGGTTGGAGACTGTACCATTTTGCTAATATTGTAGGCTGAGTTTTCCAATAGGGTTGCCACATTAGGTTGCATCAACGCGAGTTGTTGGGGTCATCTAAAGTCCCATTTATAATCAAGGCTCACATGGGTTTTCATGATGAAGAAGAAATCAAAGGTCTTCAAGAAGTTTAAGCATTGCATGCTCCTAATGCTTAACCAAACCAGGAAGATAGTCAAATGTCTATAAACTAAATAGTTTGGAATTCTTCTTTAAGGAGTGATATGATCCTGGATGAAGAAGTATTTGTTGAAGATGGAGAAAATGAACTTCAAGAATAAATACATGAGGCATGGAAAGGAAAAGAATAAAAAAGTAAAACAAAAGATTCTAGGAAGATTCTTAGAGAGATTCACAAGAGTGAGACCCAAAAAAAAGAGAGAGAAAGAAATAAAGAAGAATTTTAAAGGAAGATTGACAAGAGGAAGACTTCAAGCCTTATAAGAAGAAATCAAAAGGAAAATAAAGACATAAGATTCTAAAGAATATTCTAATAAAAACGAAGTCCAAAGTTTCTTCAATTTTTTAAGTAGAAGAAATGCTTTTTGGAGCGTGACCATATCATTTCTCTTTATATTTTTTTGGCACATGGGGCGCACACCACATGACTCTCGGAGATCTCTTATCCTTTTTCACATGCAAGGGTCAAATGTAATCATTACTTTTCCTAGATTCAAGGAATACCCATGTGACTTCTCCTAATTTTGTAGGATTAATTGTACTAATCATGATTAAGGAGAGTTAACTCTAGGATTAGGAATTAACTTTGATTGACTCTTGGCACTCCTTTTGGATGTCACCTAGGCCTATAAAAGGAGAGCTACCCTAATTGTAAAATTCACTTATGAGTGTTGAATGAAAATCTCTTTGTGAGTTCATGTCTTGAAATTCATTTCAAGGGTGTTTCTCTCTTGTTTTGGTTCTTATCTTGAGAAGCTTACTCAAGTGGAAAATCCTCATGCACTTATCCTTGAGTTCTTCCATTCAAGGTGGCGTCTTCCCATTTCTTATCTCAATCCATTTTCTTTTTCAATAGATTACTTGTTCTTGTTTTACTTTGTTGTTTTGAATGAAACCGCAAGCTATCTTCATGGGTTTACATGCTTCTGCAACTCTAATCTCATAATCCATGGAGGATTGTGTCTCCTTCATCTCCTTAGGTTGATCAAGATCTATCCATCCTTCTAAGGATGATATCAAAGAGTTTAACAACTTCTACAAATATAAAGGCATTGCAGGATTCATCATACTCAATAACAAAATAATGTTTTTGACAAGGTGAATAAGATCTTGTTGGGGAGAAATGATGATTCATATTTTATACCCAGATTTATAGTCTTATTGTACCTCCTAAGTACTTCTTCTTTTGGCATGTATTTGTATTTTGTGCAATAAATAGGAGCTTTTATAAACACGTACTATCTACTGTATTTTTTCATTTTTTCCAGTTCGATATTTTCTCATTATTTTGCTTATAACTTTTTTTTCATTGTTCTTTTTGAGCTGATTCTTTTTGTGTTGGATTCTACATTTTCTAGGCTTTAATTTGGACATCTAGAATGTTGTATTTGGAACTCGTAGCTATTTTTAATAAATCATGGAAGTTTAGGACCAAACATGTGTTGTTCTATGTAGATTGAATTTGTAATTGGGCTTTCTTGGGCCTAGAATTGTGACTTTTCACTTCCCTTTATTTAGAGATTATAAGAGTTCTAAAACACTTAGATTTTAGGGAGTTAGCTCATATTTTTATTTTACATTTTATGCAAGTTTTATTTTTACAAACTCTCTTTTCTTTGCCTTTCCATTTTTTTCAATTTATCTCTTTCTCCATGTAGACACCTGCTTTTGTCCAGGCTGAAGAAGCAAAGCCCAATCAAGACTCAAGAGAAGCTGATTTCCAAACAAAGCCTTGTCCCTGAAGAATATTGAGGATCCATTAAAGAGACTTGGGTGGCATTTACAGAAAAGGATGTAAAAATGTAATATCCCATGTTTAGGAGGAGAATGACCTGTTCTCAGGCATACAAGAATGACCTGTTCTGTGTTCGAGAACGACTCGTTCTTAGTTGCTTGAGAATAACCCGTTTTGTGCTAGAGAATGACCATTCTGTGTTTCAAAAAATATGTATAAATAGGGCACTCTTTCACACACAGACAGGAGATACCGTAAATACTAGCTGATACTCTCAGAAACTGATATTGTAGCTCTAATTCTTCTTCTCTTCTATAAGTAATAAAAAGCTTGCTTCAAATGTTCTTATTTCTCTCTTCTCAATTTTATTTATCATATTTATAGTCTTTATCGTTGCTTCTGGTTATTGGTTGCTATCTTTTACCTTCTTTTAACTGTTTTTCCCCAGAAGGGGTTAGGGCAAGACAATCTCTTATAGGAATTGGGAAAAGAGTAGTTATCATCTAGATTAATTGTTCTCGTCCCTTTACCCCTGTAGGGGTTAATGTACAAAAATGCTATAGTTTCTTATAGTGATATAATCCAGGATGAAGAAGGAACTAATGAAGGTAGAAAAGAAGAACCTCAAGGAATTAATACAAGAAGCATGACCAATAAAATTGAAGAAATTAAGAAGAAATGTGAAGGAAGACTAACTAGAGGAAGACTTCAAGCTTTAGAAGAGGAGATCCAAAAGGAAATAAATGCACGAAGAATATTCCAAGAAAAATGAAGTCCATGATTCCTCATAGTGTTAAAAATATAAGTGTTTTTTTAAGGTGACCTTTGGAGGTTTGAAGAGTCACTTCTCCTAATACTAGCACATGGGTTGCATGGAGTCTTTTGGAGAGTGACTCTTGAAAGCTTGAAAGATCATCCTTAGCACTCTTAGATGTCACTTTCATTGACTCTTGGAACTCTTTAAACCTTTCACACATGAAAGGGTCAAGTGTCGGTTAGAAATAATGACAGTGCAAAATCCAAGATGGGGTGAATTGGGTTTTTAAAAACTTTTTCTGGTTTAAAAATAATTTTAATTTTAATTTCAATTTTATTATAAAAACTAGGATTTAGATTTTCCTTTATCTTTGATAAAAGCAATTGGGATAACAATTGTTAATATGATCTGAATATAATAAAATAAAAAGAGAGGGAAAGAGAGAATGAACGCAAAGAATTATAATGGTTCGGATTTAGCCAATCCTACATCCAGTGCCCGATCACCACAACACGTGATGATATGCCCCACTATCTTTAAATGCAATTAAAAATAAAGATAAACAGAAACACCTCCTTAGACACACTAAGGATGAACACACCTCCTTAGACACACTAAGGATGAAAACACCTCCTTAAACACACTAAGGATGATCTCACCTATCTTGACACACAAGAGATGAATAAACACCTCCCTTTAAAACTGATCCAAGGGATGAATTTACAGTAATCAATAACCAAGAAAGAATTCACCTGATGTGTGATGGATATGAAAGCTTAAGCACAATATAATCACCACTTCCAAGAACTAAGATCAATCTTGAGAGAGAAAGAAAGCGTCTTTGAAAAGATTTGAGTGCAAGAACACTGGATTTTCATGTTTGATTATATGTGTATTAACCTAAGACCTTGCCATTCAATTTATAATTTGAAATCAACTTAAAGTTTCCATTCTTAGGTTGATTTAGCTTTTAATTCACAAAAATGTCGTATTTAATCGATTGTATAAAAGCCATAATCGATTATTCCAAAGATTTGGAAAAACATATTTTTCCTTAAATAATCAATTAGATAAAGACATAATCGATTACATGCTAACCCAGAAACAATATAATTGATTATCAAAACACTTAATCGATTATTCTATTCATTAAACTTGTTTAATTCAAATTTTAAGTGATATAATCGATTTTATTTCGATTTTTAATCAATTAAAAGCGTAGAAAATGCTTTTTGCGAAAATACGACTTGCTCTCAAGATTTAAATGGTCTTGGGGGGAAGGTATGACTTACTCTTTTTATCCAACACCCAAAACTGAAAAACTCTTTTTATGATAAAATCAAGTCTTTAATGTTGCAATATGCTTTGTATCTTCATCATCAAAACACCAATCCTCAGCATTCTTTTTGAATTTAATTCTTCAAATAAATTCTACATTTATTCTTGAATTAAATCAACAGTGTCATTATTAATTTTCCTAAATTCAAGGACCACCCATGTGACTTCTCCTAATTTTGTGAGATTAATTGTACTAATCATGATTAAAGTGAGTTAACTCTAGAATTAAGAATTAACTTTGATTAACTCTTGACACTCCTCTTGGACCTCCACTTGGCCTATAAAAGGGGAGCTTGCCTCATTGTAAAAATCACTTTTTGAATATTGAATGAAATTATCCCTTTGTGTGTTCATATTTGAGAGTCTTTCCAAGGGTGTTTCGCTCTTGTTTTGGTTCTTATCTTGAGAAGCTTTCTCAAGTGGCAAATCCTTTTGCACTTATCCTTGAGTTCTTCCATTCAAGGTGGCGTGTTCTTTCCTTTTTCTTATCTCAATCCATTTTCTTTTTCAATTGGTTACTTGTTCTCATTTCTCTTTGTTGTTTGGATGAAAATCGCAAGCTCTCTCCATGGAATACATGCTTTCGTAACTCTAATTCTTTCATCCATGGAGGATTGTGTCTCTTTCATCTCCTTGAGTTGATCAAGATCCATCCATCCTTCTAAGGATCATATCATATAGGAATTGGGGAAAAGAGTAATTATCATGTAGACAAATTGCTCTTGTACTAACCTTTTGCCCCCATTGGGTTTGGGGTAAATAAAGGTGAAGCGAAACAAAAAGATTTTATGACTAATTAATTTATCACTTTTACTTCTTGTAAATAGTTAACTTTCTTTTTACAATAGTAAGGCGGAAACAATAATTTGAAATTTGATTTTGATTGCGGATTCATCATAGGGTATCAATAATGGGTGTTATGGGAGTGCCTAACATCTTCCCCACATGTAACCGATCCCGGAACCCGATTTCTGGTTGTGTTGACCTAAAAAAATTTTCTTATTAAAAATCTTTTCTTTTCTTTTTCCAATGTTTTGAGCAAAATATTGGTGAAAACTCCTAAAATCCTAATTTTCCAATAGGGAGTCCTGAGCACCAGAATTCCATCGGCGACACTCCATCTTTTCCAATTTTGTTCTTTAACAATTTAACCACAGTAAAATAGAGAAATCCTTGGATCACAAAACGCAAGCATGGAATGTGAATTGATAAATGCTCTGAGTTTGTGTTTCTAATCTTGATTCTCTTTATATTACCTTTCTTTATTAAGAATTGTATGATAAGCGTGTGTAATTCAATTGAATTCCATATCAACCTCAATGCAAGAGATTTGATATTGAATTTCTTAGGCTCAAGATTGGAAACCAATTCGGTAAAATAGTTTGATATTTCTAATTTTGTGTTCATGAACCCAAAATGTTTCTATTTCTATGTTTGCATTTTTGTTTTTATGTTTGCATTTCTGTTTTTACGTTGCATTTATGCTTTTGGGTTTGCATTTATATTCTTGCATTTTAATTCAATTCAATTTTTGGGCTTACAAGTTGTTTGTGTTTTGCCATTGCCTTTTCTTGTTTTAGTTTTAATTGCAAAACCCCCAATTAATTATTTTAGGAAGATTATTAAGAAATGAACACAAGTGATATGTGTCTTTGGGGATTCGACCTAGGTTAGCCTCTATATTGCATATTTTCGAGAGAACTTATTTCTTTGCCAAACTCATTGAGACGTGGTGTTTATCAAGGATAAGGAGCATGTTATCACACTCTAGTTTGGATAGTCACTATTGGAGTGAAGGTGTGAACACAACGTCCTATATAGTGAATTGTTCTCCATCCATGACCATTGAATTCAAGACTTCGATTAAGATGTGGTCAAGCGAACCTGATGACTATTCAATGTTGAAGATCTTTGTGTGACCAACTTACTATCATATGTTGTAAACACAACTAAAATAGAATTAAGATCTATGAAAATGAAAGCATAAATGAAAATTGCAAAGCAAAAACTAAGGAAGAACATTGTGGATAGAATAATGTGTCTCCAGCAACAATGTCAGTTTTATTTTCAATATGGTTTTGAAATCAAACATTCTAAGTTTTCTATAAAAATTTTCATAAAAACACAGCCTAGGTTGATTATCAGAGGACATATATAAATTGTATTCAATCTTTAATATTTTTCCTTTATAAATTAATTTGGGAATTTTTTTTAGAATTGTAAAAGAGAATTGAAAAAACACAATAGATTGGAAAAACGAAAAAAATATTCAAGATCCAAACTATTCCTCTTATCATATTTCTCTAAATATTGAAATCCAAGTTCGAACAATTAAAAAGTTCAATCAATACAATTGAATTAGTGCTATCGAACCAGAAATATGAAGCAAATTAAAATATGTTTCAATTTAATCCATATGCAATTATCAAATCAAGATTCCATTGATTCATAATTTTATTTCTAAAATTTGAAACACAAATTATAATCATGAAGTACAAATCCAAGAAAAAAACCCAAGTGTTCAATAATTGGTGCAAAACTCAATTCAATTGTATGATATTTATTTTGTGAATCAAACCTCAAGAATTAGTTCTCCATTGGTGAAGAACAATGAACAGAAAGAGAGAGGAAGATGAAGAGGTAATTTAAAATTTGAGAAAAGGAGAGGAAGAGATAATTTTTGAAACTGAAAAACTAAACCAAACAATACTCAGGTTTAAGTAAGGAGTGACATATTGAAACAATACTTGACGAGTTAGTCAAAAGTGACTATAAGCCGAAAAATACCTGTGTTGTTGTAACAATAGTCTATTAGTAAAACTTAATCAAGTTGATTGAGAACTAGACGTAATCTGCACTGTCAGACGAACTAATATAAAAATATGGGTTTAGTATTTTCTTCCTTAAATCTTAAGTTCATTACATGTTATAAGTGTTGCTAACAAAAGGGAAGAATTTAAATCCTAAAGAGTTTTTCTTTAAACAAAATGTTTTCCACTAACAGAGTTTGTGCATCTGTTGAAGTTAAACTTTGTTTGCTCAGCCTTGCTTGTTAGACGAATTATTTTTAACTATAAAATTTTTTAAAAACACAATTCAACCCTCCCTTATTGTGTTTTTGTCTAATTTCACAATAATAAACTCACAACTCATCACATAGATTAACAAAGGAACCCATCTATAAAAGTATTATCGTTTAGTTACCCAATTATTGAAAGATTTCACAGATTTCAAGTTGAGCACATCTCCGCAGAAAAAAGAAAAGGAGGAGGAAGAGAGGAAAAGAAGAGGGTTTGAAGAAAAACTCTTAGAAACTTAACCAAAATAACAACGGTAATGTTAGGTTTCTCTTGAAGATCTTTGTGAATCCAATGAGTCATGAGTCAACACAAAACCCATATGAGTTTCTTCCACACATTGCTAACTCTCTTTCAAACTTGAAGTGTTTTATCCACGAGTCTCTTACTCGTAACACTTTTCCATAGATAACGCTAATTGTTGGATTTCTCTTGAATGGACACACTGGGAGAGTCAGTACTCTAGGAGATCTTGATGGATCCAATGAGTCATGAGCCAACACAAAATCATACAAGAGACCTTGACACCACCTTAAACCCAAAACCTTAAGACAATGGGTTTGTGGTTTTTTTTCCTTATATACTTCTCATCTTACTTATCTCCACCTAATATGGGATTCTTAAACTCCATACTTGAATTCCTGAGATATAAAGATGTTGCAAAAACAATAAAAATCAGGAAACATGTAGCTTTGTCAAAAATAAGTTACAGGTGAACAATGTTAGTCCCATTTTGTTCCCGACCAAGTGAAGTGATACATGCTAGCTTATTTGCCTATGCTTTTGTGGAGGGCATCACAGAAAGCAAAATATAGACAGATGAGAGTTTTCCCCTGCATGTTCCTATGTGAGATCGAACTGATTGCTTGCAAGATAAATGTGGAATCAAGAATGGTGTCATGAAATGTCTATAACAAAATGGAGTGAATAAAAAGAGATGCAAATGCAATAACGTGAAACGTAGACACAGTGAGAGAAATAAGAAGTAACAAAGGCCTAATACATTGTAAACGCGTCAGCTTTCTGAAACCAGTTGTATTCATATTAGACTGACTTTGTCAACAATTAAAGAAATCATCTAATAAATTTATCAAGTGTGATACTCAATTATTTAAACATAACTGAATTTTTCATTTTCTAATCCGAAATGGATTTCATGCGCCCAAAAATCTTATTTCCAGATCAGGTTAAGCGGTTCGTGGACTGGTCTTGGATTGTTGATCAGCTATAAAACATTTATAAACTTGTATAACAACGCACTGCTACTTTTTTTTTGCTACTTGAGAAATACTTGTGTACATATGACCATGCTTCAGTTCCTATACTTTGAGAATATTTGAATTCATCATGTTTAGTCACATGCAGTGCAGCTTTATTAAGACATCCAAAGGGATCTTCTAACTTTTTATTATGGAGAAAGGTTTAACATCAATTTCCTTCAAAGTTTGGTGTATTTAACAATCATTAAACACGGCTTCAACTGTCATTGATCAAGGAATTTGTTTATGCTAATTATTTGTTGATGAAATGTTCATAAATATCGTTGTCCAATTATACTTTAGAGAAAAAGGCAGAAACTAGGGAAAGAAGTTTTGTAGTGTACTTAATTACCAAGAGCATAATTAATTGTATGTATTGCTCTTTCCCCTCAAAAGAAAGAAACTATGATGTTGAAGCCTTATGCCTGAAGAAATCCTATAAGATTATTATGACTCATTCAATTTTATGTCTACTTTAATAAGTTGAAAATTTGGGGGTTATAATAAGTAATAACATTATCTTGTCATTGTTGTATGCTACACCTCACCCCAACCCCACCCCTTCTTGCATTAAAAGAGAAAAAATCTGCTTTAGAAAGCCTTAATTCTACTGTGATAAGGCATTGTTTCACATACAATCAATTACTATATTCGCATTGGTTTGTTATATTGAAGACAAAAACATAAATCACCTTAGAGTGCCATAAATCTGGCAAAATGTCGCCTTCCAACTTTTATATGGGGGGAGGAGGGGTCAACATTTGTTCCCACGACCTTTTCCAACCTCCAACAAGAAAACAAGTTTCTTACCTTAATAATTGGTCATGATAATATTTATTTCCCTTTCGGCTACCACTAATCTATGTAGCAGGGCATGTCGAGAACTATAAACCCTAGCTACAACTGTGTCATCTCTGTCACACCTCTGCACTACGTACAACCATCACACTTGTGTCTTTTGAAAAAGTTTGGCCTTACCAAAGTCAACCTTCTCCGCAGGTAGTGTCTACAATAATGGACAGCCTTCTCATATAATTGTGGTCGGTGCTGACAGAATCATGGGGAAACATGGAAGCTTTCCAATATATATATATTACCCCACCTAGTCTAGTAGGGATATTATAGTTTGGATCATACTTTTTTTCAATTGTAACTTCTCTTCTTTCCCTTCACAAGCCAAGAAATATGTAATATAAGAGAGTTATTGGTAAGGAAACTAGCATGCCAAAGATAACCCTGCAAAAGAAAAAAAAACAGCAAATGTTAATTGAAACTTAACATAACTTGACTTAATTTGACCTAAAGGGTCACCATAGAAAGGTAATTTACATATGTCGGTACCAAATGGTGGGGTAAAAAGTCTTACTAGATCAAGTTTTGCAAGAGAGCCTTCTCTAGGTTTTCAGTATCAAGAAAACTCTTCGTGTACTAATGATTACCTATTAACAACGTAAAAGAGGGTGCTCGAAAATGCTTTCACGGTTAAAATTTTGAGGGAAACTCGTCATGAAAAGGCAAATGCATTTTCAATCACAATTAACACACATAATTATGTACTTCCAAATTATACATGCCCTGGGTGTTATGGACAATATGTTTGATAGATTCGGTATCCTATCCTAGCTAAGCCGCATAATAATGAAGTTATTATGTGGGGTATGTTAACATACAATACTCTTTGCTTAGTCTTCCCATCATTTCATTTTCCGAGTACTTTATCCTCCAATCAACCTTCTACAATGAATATTACCCCACTCTCACACAACTAGCACCTTGATGTTGTATCATTAAACTATTTTTGGGGCCTGACTTCTAATTAAGAAAGTGAAAAGCATATTCTTACACATATAATCCAATGTAGCCAACAACGACAGCATGACAAGCAGCATTGAAATTTTATATATCTTAAACATTAGTTTTCTCTTTCAGTTTGTAACTTTTTCAATTTGTTAAGATGCTATACACATTGAATGAAGTCCAAATTATAGATGTCTCATAAATAAAAATTACCAGCTTACCCTGTGCTCAAAATATCAGGATGCAGTCCATATTCTCTGGCAAATACAAATGGCACTATCCCCTGCGGAAGAGCAGCCTGGAAGCACAAATTGAAGCTAAGTTAAAAACATATGTACAGGAATTTCAGCTATTGGTCTAACTGTAACAGGATATATTAAAATTTCACTTTAGCAACATTTATGACCCTAGAAGTATAAACCTATTATTCTGATGTATATGAAGCAACAATTTCCATGTGGTGGTGCGTGCAGATGTGAAGTCATTCCACATATATGTATAGTCCAAGTACCTGTACAATGGCAGTGTGAAGTGTGTCATGTCTTAATCCAATGGCAATGGAAGATGCAGACATTACAAGAGGACCACAGAGGAAGCGAATGACCATGCCCATAACTGCCCTTTTAGTACCGCAGGCTATGATACGGGGTTGAAGGGCCATGAAAAGCCCTGCACATTTGGCAATTTGTATCTGTCACTGTTTGTATAACTAGATATATGACTACGAATAACTTTGTACTCATTTTCACAATTGCATCAGACCTTCATTTTACATGCTACATTTTCCCGCCAAATATCATGTGCTATCGGGACATAACACTTATTTTATTTAGTTGCCAAAAACACCCGAGTACATGACAACTCATGTGTTTCACTTGCCTATCCTCTTAAGTATCTTTTGTCTTCATCTCCAATTTGATATTAGGTCAGGAGATTTGTGAAGATGGATATATATAAAAAGAAACTCCCTCTGTGTACGTCTCCTTGGTTCTCTTTCTTTATAGAAAAATTATAATGTAGTGCAGAAATTGCTTGAGGCCATAGGTAAATGGTGATGTGTACTACTTCTTCGACACTTTCGTACCTGTAAGAGGGCTTTTATATAATATTTAATTTATATTTATTTTTGTTATTATAATATAATATTTAATTATCACAAACTGTTGTCAATTGAATTTCAAAAGAATTTTTTTCCTTATAATAATGTTACCTAAGGTCTTTAAATTTTTATATTTTTTATATAAAAAAACTTTTTTAAACTATCCTTTATCATATTATTGAAAATGGTATTTACATTTGGACTTAAGAAAACTTTCTTAATAATAAGATTACATGTGAATGAATTATTTTTACTTGGCTTATATTTTCAGGTTTTCAATGAGTATTTGTTTCATATATTTGAATGCAGACGTGATAGTATATATGAAACTAATATGCCCGGTATGTATAATTAATGCTGCTTATATATAGGTAATGTAATACCTAAGCTAAACATTGCCATCCCAAGGCCGGCATCTGAGATGATTTTGACGGATGATTTGATAAGACTTGGCATTTCCATATTCCACCTGTAAAATCACATCATAAAATGTATGAAATTTACATGTGCATAACAGGTTTTTTAATATGAAATTTTACCACGAGAGAAATAGTTTACTCTAAAGTGAAGAAAGTTGGTTGAAAATAAATGAAAAAGAAGAAAATTAAAATGGAAAATGAAATTGAGTGAATGAACTTAAATAGAGTGGAATAAGAAAAAGAAAGTGATAAAAAGTGTCAATATGTGTTTAATTTGAATTAAGAAAGAAAAGTGAAGATGATTATGAAACGATAGTTATATTTTTATTATAACATTGTTTTAATTTAAAAATTTTAAACAAATTTCTCATCATCATTTTGGAAATATGATGTTGGTTAAAAGTGTAAATAGATGCATAATAATGACATGTTCATAATAGATTATCTACTATTAATTAACAACTATTATTGATTTTATTGTCAACGAAATAGTTTAATTTTAGGTAACCCATATTATGGTAGTCTACAATTAATTATGACAGATTATGTATGTGTAAACATGAGTGGTGATTTAGATGAATGAATAAGTGGGAAAAAATGAGAAGAAAAGAGATATGTGAAGAATACAGAAGGAAAACAAGAGGAAAACTTCACTTCGCACATAAAAGTGCCAAAAAAATTGTTAAAATGCAACATATTGCTAAAAAAGGTGAAAAAACAACTGTTTTTTATAACTGCAATAATAAAAGTAATTTTCTTTTTATTCATTTATTTTTCATGAAACTATCTCTTTATTCACTTATTTTTCTCTCTTTTTTTTCCTTTATTTATTTGTTCTTTATTGAATCAAACAAAATGAAACATTAGTGTTAATTACTTTCTGGTGAAGAGGTTCTGTGTATGACTTACTTGAAAGAGATTAAAGACCAAAGAAGCCCTAATACACTAGAATATGTATTAGGATTTCGGGAAAGTTTTCTTCCTACTACAACCAGTATAAGCCTCATCATGACAAAGGCATGAGGCATTTTCTGGTCACTGGCAACTCTGTCTTTGGGGTCTGCAGCATCCCCCGGCATTGGGACTTTGGTGCTGTCTCTGAAACTGATTTCTTTATCTGCGTGATTGTCAAAAATAATTGTAGTTAAAAACATATATACGTATGAAGAGCTTGAAAACGGAAAGTTGTAATAAGCTCAATCTTTTGCCACCTGAATTTCATAGTTGAGTATGAATTATTAGAGGGAGACTTGAATGACAATTAAGAATAAAAAATATTACTCTCACGCTTTGTTATATTATTTTACTCCCCATAAAGATAAACATAACCCATCACAATCAGTACCTATTTAACAATCTTATTATAAATAATTTAAAAAACTAAAAAATAATGAATAAATTAACTTAGTTATTAGAGGGTTTGATAAAATGAATGGTCTTTTATACCTATTTGAAAACCCCAGAAGATGTGAACCAGAGAAAAAGTAAAGAGATATAAAATAAAAAGAAGAAACAAAATAAAAAAATGTAATAAAGCAATAAAAAGACGTTAAAAATGGCTGTGCTGTAAGAAATATTTCTTAAAAACATCTTATTACACCTTTTACTTAATCTTTCAGGTGAGTTAATATTTGTTTTTCTATAAAAATTTTACCAGAAAATGTATTCGAGTTGAGTGGTAGAAATAGAAGGAAAAGTAAAAAAAAAAAGACGAAATTGTGTGAAAAATGAAAATTTAGGTGCCCATGATTCGGTGTTATGATTTGGAAGACTGTACACCATTTTCACCACCAATTAGGGAATGATACAACTTCTATATCATCATTACACACGTGCTCTCATCCAAATGATGGCTACTATCAATTAAGCTTCTGACTAAGCAAAGTGGCAAAAATTTTGTATAAAGGTAAATAACTCTATAATGCTTTGACCACTTGTAGGTTTTATATATTTTAAGTAACTACATGTTCACACTTTAGAGATGGCGTGAGAGGGTACGAGGGACCACCTGTCTAGTGCCCCAGACTACTCATCAGGATCTAAAATCAAATTATGAACCCATCCTCTTTATTTATTAACTTCTCTTTCAGAGTTTAATATGCATGGTCATTTCTCACGTGCATAGTTTACAGTTTATGATGGAACATAACGAAAACCATAATTTGCTTCAAGAATACCAAAGTTGGAATAACAATTTCTCAAAGGAAAGCACTTAGAGCTAAAAAAATGCAAGTTCCTCTTCAATAGAAAACACGTGCTTAACCTAAATTTGTTTCAGTCTATGTTTGATTAGGCGTGTGCTTGCTTAGGTACTTGAAATCTTGTATTTAAATGCCAAAAAAAATGAAAATTATTTAAAATTGTTTAAGGTTGAACAAAGATCAGATATGTACGTTTTACTTGATTTCACGTCAAATTGACATTTGCTTGTTGAGTGAGCTATGACTTCTACCTGGGAAGTCGTTCCTCTGTGACTACTCTGTAGACTAAAATTTTCAGTTACCGACACATGCATAGTACCAAACCAATGGTGGAATATTTAATAGTGAGTCCAATTAAAATAAATTATTATTCCATTATATAGATTTTTTTTTACCAATATATATGCCTAATATGAACTTAATACAGACCAACCAATTAAATATAGTCATATAAAATAAATTTATTGAATTTTATATTATCTATCTTAAAAAATCACCCTAATGAAAATATTTTTTATGTGATGAATAGTAACAATAAATAAAATTAAAGTTTTTGAATAAAATAATAATATATAGACAATCACACACGCATATAATGTATCAAATATCTCATTAATATTATTACTTTTATTTATATTTTTCCTAACATTTTATTTATCATACCTAAGTTTTTCACTCTTTCTCTAAATGGATATACTATCTAGTATTGCGGTATCCATAGGTGATTTCCCTATTTTATATACTTCTATTCAATGAAAAAGAAAAGATAGTAAAGGAAATGATAAAGGCACTTCCCATCCACAATCTATATACGAGAAGAGAAAAATGCCAAGAAGAAAATAAAAAAAATACTAAAAATAATGCGAGCAGAAAAAAACAAAATGAATATTGAAATATTTTTAGTTAAATAATTATAAAAAATATATAGTTTTCCATTTTAGTTGGCTTCATCCAAACATAAATAGTTGAACAAATTTATGAAGAAAAAAAATGAAAGCAAACAAATGATGAGTATGGCACGAGGAATGAATTGGTGAGAGTGGGACAAAGACCATGGCTGACGAGGGTCGGGGACAAAACGTACGCCCAGTGCCTGAAAAGCTCGCATGGGCATGCGTAACTCAACCTACAAGAACCAACGTTCGATAATTCTGATTTAGATGTCAAACAAACACACTGCCATTAAAATGACATGTCTTTCCTCTCATTCCCCCAAAACGACACCGGTCATTCACGGGACTGTTGCTATATGCTATCTACACTTTCATAGTTTAATTTCACTCCCTATAATATAAGACACTATCATCAGCCACTAATGTTTATAATTTTTTAACTAAGCAATGATATCTTTTACACTCGCACGTACCATAAGTATTAATTTGTCAAATGTTAGTGCAGCACGTTAGAATGTTGGTGCAAAACTTCAAAGTCTATTCAACAACACTATCATAATCATAAATTTCACTTGTCTGTTAATGGCGATTTATTTATAAATAAATCTGTGTGTCTATTCATTTTTGTTTGAGGATAGTTCAAAAAGTTATAAAAAGTATAATATGAATAAATGAAGAAGTATAAATGTACAAGTTAATTCAGAAATGTAGACCAAAAAGTTTCCAACGATAATTAATGCTTTATGTAACTTACAACAATATCATATTAATATTATAAAAACTTATTTTTACAACCTTTACTTAAAAGTTATTCTTATTCATTACATTTTGTTAAATATGGAATAAAACTTACTCAATTTTTTTGTATAAAAAAATCTTTACTATTATATTTTGTGATATGCCATGTTAAAAATGATCATAAAAATATCTCATGTTAACATTTATTATCGAGATTACTTTCACATCTACTAATCTCAAAAATTAGAGCTGACAATATAGAGGCAGGTACTTCAGGTTTGTCTGCCATAAAATATAAAATAAACTGAAAATTTTATTTTTCAGCAGTTTGCAGAGGTTTGTTATGTGTAATTCATATTTTGTGTACACTAAAATTTGGACTAATTCCCTCTATCTCACAAACTTGTTTTATATTTTTTATTTTTATGTAATTATACGAAATATGATTAAATATTTTTATTTATTATTTTATTAATATTTTATTTATAAGTATAAAATTAAATTTTATTTTATGATTAATTTAATATATTTTTATTAATTGTAATAAGTTATTATGATTTTTTTAATTATTATACTTACATTAAATTTAAAATTAAAAAATTATAATTCTTTTTTTATATTTTTATTTCTATAAGTTTGTACAACTGATTAGTAGGTCCATAAATTCACATATAGCTAAACGAGTTAAACTTCTGACTAAGTATGAAACGAGCTAAAACGAAACATTTCAGTCCGCTTTATCAAACCTACCTCAATTTTAAATATGAAAATGAAAATTTTCTAATACCAATAATATTTATATATTTTTTATTAAATTAACAATAACATATGCTTATATTTATTTTTCTGTATTTCTCTTTTATTTATTATATTATATATATATATAAGTTATAAAAAAATTAGGGTTTTTCTTTTTCTTTTATCTTTCTTATTTCACGGTATGTCTACAGCTAACAATTACAACCATTATTTTTAATTTAAGAAAATTATGAAGGCCTAGAAAAATATAAAAAGTTTGAAGAAAAAAGGGGAATGCAAATTGTATAATTGTCTCAATGAATGAGCAGTAAACTAAAGAAATAGAGAAATGAAATGAAGAAAAGAAAAACTTCTACTAAGCTGAGACATAATGTTTGTCTTCCTAGTTTATTAGCAAACATTAATGTCGTGACTAGTTATATTTATTATACTTTTCTGTAACAAGTGTTAACTACGAGTTCCCCATAAAGAAACTCCGGTGAAATGACAGAGAGAAAAACAGAATTGAAAAAAGAAGAGGGAAAAAGAAATAATAATATAAATAAGAATGAAATATATTATTAAATAATTAATATTATAGATTTTACGCATCGCACTACTTTTTCTATTTTCAAAAGTGTTAATTATACATATTCTTTTAATTCTTTGATCCAATTTAATAATTTTAATAAGGAATTAGATAAAGATGTATTAAAAAATAAACAATAAACCTTCACCAAAACATAAAAAACCCACACTCACACTTATGTACCTGAGAGCGTAATGTCCTTGCAAACTTGTCTCTCTTCTCCTCTAACGCATTTCCCCGGCGACTCCCACACCACCCTGGCCACCGGGGATGACTGGAGGCACACCCTTCCAGCGGCGACCGGCGACCTTCCCCAGACGGGGGTGCCGGCCTCCATCTCGTTGAAGTTGGATGCTCGCGGCGTGGGCTGCAGCGAGTACGCGTCGGAGGAGGCGTAGCCAGAGAGGTGGGGGCTGGCGCCGACGGGGAGGTCGCCATCGTGAAGGTGCAGGGGCGTGTTGATGGAGAAAATGTCGGCGTTGGAGAGGTTGGAGGGTCGCGGAGTGAGGACGGCGGCGTTGCCAACGGAGGAGCTGGACTCTTGCGCCGACGAAACGGATCGCCGGATCCGCACCCGGATCCGGCCGTGGTCGTCGGTCTCTGACTCCGTCCGCAGCGGCATGTCGTGGCCGTCGAGCGATATAACGTCGCCGTCCACCTCGAATTGCGTGATGGACGCCGCTGCTTGCCCCGGAAACTGCCTCTGGATCAAAAGCGTCGCCGCTCGGTACTCGAACAAAAACAGAAGTAGAGTATACCTGAAGCAAAACACCATTCACCAACACGTGTGGTGAGTCAAATTGAAAAAAAAAATAATGCAATTTATAATAGTATAAGAATGCAAAATTTTAAACTAAGCTCAAGTAATATAAGTGGTTAAAAAAACAATGATTAATATTTGTTATCATTAATAGAAACAGCGATATTCATTTTCTTACTTTCTTAATATGAGTTGCTCCACCAAATATTAAATAGTGCGAAACTAATATATTGTTGTTTTTACCATTTAGAAAACTAATATGATATAGGCGATATATAGTTTTAATCTAACTATTTGTTTGGAAAAAAATTTACTTTCGTGTAACGATAAAAAAATCCAAATTGGATTTTGGGAATAAAAAAAATAGGTAGATGGAGAAAAAATAATAGATACAATAAACAATGTAATTAGAAGTAAAGAAAGAAATACGAAAATATGAATTGTATAATATACCATAAAGTAAAAATAAAATAGTGGAATCAAATATTTATTTGTTTAAGTATTTTAAAATGTTGAATTCTATTTTTACCAGTAAAAGTTAGAAAATAGAAAATATAAAATGGGTGAGTAGTGAGAAGAAAAAGAAATTGAAAGCAAATAAACGTGTGAACATTTTGGTGATATTGTAATTTGGACTTTTGAGTTATCACACAGAAGAAGAGGAGGTTTGGGTTAGTTGGTTACCATATGATGCATTGGAGGACGACGAGTTGCACCATGAGGGACTGGGTGAAGTCGCCGTACATGGCTTGGAGGAGGGGAATGCCCATGACGAGGGTGTTGGGCAGGGTGGCGAGGGAGAAGAGAGTGATGAGCCACTCAAGAGAGCCTTTTGCGAAGAAAAGGACCCAAAGCGAGAGGAAGAGAAGCACGAGGAGCTTGGAGAGTGTGTCCGCGATGATGAACCGCGTGTTCATTTGGTACGGGTTGTTCATCGAAATGAAGTGGAAGGAGAGCACCGGAACGGCGAACACCGCCACGAACCGGTTTATGCCCGAACACTGCTCCGGGCTGAACATCTTGCACCATTTCACCGAACCGTACGCCACCAGCATTGCGAAGTACAGAGGCACCATGGCGCACATCACCTTGTACAAATCTTCTCCCGTGATCATCTTCAGTGAGGATAATGCTGTGTTTTATATTATAAACTGAAAAGTGCTTTTCTTGTTGCTGAGATGGTTAGTATGATGTGAATGTGAGTGGTAAAAGAGTGAGGGGAATGAAAATGGAGGGGTTTTAATTTATAGGGTGTTTATGGACCGGTTTGCCCTTCGCTAAGATGGTGATTTACTCGGAAGGTATTTTGGGCCGTGCTCAGTGGTTGTTAGGGTTAATGATTGATAAATATATATATAGAGAGATAGAGAAAAAAAGAGAGAGAAAGACGGAGAGAGACCATGATGTCATTTTTTAGTCACTTAATTTTTATATCTTAACTATTATTATGAGTTCTTTATGATTTTTTTTATCTCATGACTTTTTCTTATTCACCGGAACATTAGCTAAATAACAATCAGTAAATTATAAAATTAAGGTTTAGAATTATAATAAAATCAAACATAATATATATACACTATCGTAAATACTATTGATATTATCTTTTAATTATATTTAAAACTGTATCTTGTATATATAATGTATTTAATAAGATACAAATTATTAAAAAATAAAATTAAATAAAGGATTACATTCATAATTTACTGTTTTATAAACTCATTTTAGATTTTTCGCCAAACAAATGATAGAGAAATCACAAAAGAATATGTAGGTAGGAAGAAAAAAAATCAAAGAATAAACCACATATAAAAGTAATGTGATTCATTTGAAGTTTCAACTTATGTCATTGACAAAATTTATTATCTCTCATAGAAGAATAGAAGAAGTTAAAGTTTTTCTCTTAATAAACTTTTACTTAAATACAATTTAAATTTTAATTACAAACTAGTGATAGAAGTTCCTATTTATATTGTAATATTTCTATAATTAACACTTGTTAAACACGTCTATACTAATGAGAAAGACATGTGAAAAATGTCTCACATTACAGAGCTTGAAATATCATTAGACAGTTTCACCAAACTGTAGTGGTCTCAATAGATGCGAAAGGACTAAACAATTTATTGAGATTCTCCACCACATACACTAGAAGCTTAATCTTCTATTAAACAATCTTATACAACTAAATGGTCTACGAACCTTAATAAGATTTTACTAAACTAATCTTTACAAATCTCTATCTTGATTCAACATAAAGCTTTTGAGTGAGAATCACTATACCTGCCTCTATGCACATTACAGGTATAATCACCAATTCAAACAATGAAACAACTTGCTACTCAATAGAACCTTCATAATCATATAAGAAGGATTATGATATGTTGAAACCTTCATCACATTCACATTTCCTCCAATAATCATCTCTCTTATGAAACGTAGCTTGACATCAATGTGCTTCATTCTTTCATGGTAGATTTGGTTCTTGGACAACTATATAGCATTATTTTTGTTACATTAGACAGTGATAATCTAGTCTTGCACCTTCAACTCCTTGGATAGACCCTTCAGTCATAAGGCTTCCTTCACTACTTCTTGATGAAACTAGAGCTATGGACTTGAATGTTTTGATGAAGTCAACCATTATCTTGATAAAGCTTAAATCTTGATGAAGAATGAAGTATTTTAAAGGCCTTGTCACATAATTGACTTATGTCAACAAACTATACCTTAGGCATTCAAAATATAAAACATTTTTAATGGAAATAAGGGTAGATATACCTATGGTGCCGATTCTAGAAATCTTACCCTTGCCTATGCCTCCAAAGGAAACTTTTCCACCTTCATATTTTTGGAGGTCTAGGAACACAAACCTTTCTCCCATCATCTGACGCGAGCATCCATTGTCCAAGTACAACTTTGACTTCATCCTTTTTCCCATAAAGCACATCTACAATAGGAATTATGAGATACTTTGGTACCCAAACTTTCTTAGGTCCTTTCTTATTAGGCTTGCTGACATGTTTTTTGTGTCTGTCCTTCATACTAGGATGATCGTGCTTTCCACAATAGGAACATGCCTTTTTAGGATTTTTAGAAACATTTTCTTTTTATCTGTCTTATGTTTCAGATCATAGCCCAGACCAGACTTATCCGATGCATGGCTTGATGTAAAAACATGTTTAAAGCTTTGGAACTCTTAGAAAACTTTTGAAAATCATGCTTGCAACATTCAATTTGTTTTTCAAAGATTTGATTTGTGCATCGTCTGAAGCCTTCATCTGTTCTAGGATTTGAATCTTAACAACTGGCGCAACATTATCACTCTTAAGTTTTTCGTTTTCAATGAAAAAGCTTTAAATTTTTGTTTCAATTTCAAATATTTCTCTGAGAGTATGTTGCAGTTGTTAAGGAGATCTTCATAAGACAAATCCTCCTCACCTTCATCAGATGACTCAATCGGTGACTAAATTATTGGCATAATCGGTGACTCAATCGGTGACACATCAATGATTAAATATGTGATAGAATGGTGACTAAATCAATGACTGCATTTGGTGACTAAATCGATCATTATATACATTAGTTACCAACAAAATAGTGACTAAAGTTGGTTGATGACTAAATCAGTCACCCTTTCGATTAGTGACTGATTTTTTTTCATTTAGTCATCGATTTTTTTATCATTATTTCCAGCTTTTCTTGTGGTGATCAAAGGTACTTCCAAGATACCTAATGTAAAGGCCAATTACAACATAAGTAAGAAAAGTTACAAGGAAAGAAAACAAAGTAGAGAAGGAATTAATGATGAATTTTTGCAATGACTTCTAGCTTGCTATGATTTTGAGAATGGTTGGAAATTAAATTCATCTCAAAATTCGTTGCTAATTCAATATCTAAGGTATTGGCACAAAAATTTGCTATGTATTTGAGATGTCATCTTCCAATCTCTCAAATGTTTAACTCTTACTCTCTCTTGATTATGAAGCTCTTCAATTGAGTACACCAAAGGAGTGTCTCCTCTTAATCTCTCATCAACACCTAATATGAAACCTTGTGAAGTTAAGAGTTCTTAAAAAAGCATGCACAAGCCAAACCACATAATTCACTTCAAGAGGTTAAAGGAGAAGGCAAGAAAAGCACAAATTTAGAAGCTAAACTCAAAAGAGAGATTTATGACATTAAACCAGTAGAAAGTTGAGAACATACAAATCTAAAATTAAAGCACTAAAATAAGCTAGCACTCAAAAGGAAAACCTAGGATAGGTTCTAGAGTAGATGAACAAAAAAAAATTAAACTAAAGATGATGATATGATTTATTCTTTTAGGTGAATGTTCTCAAGTCTTGGTTAAGTCCATTTTGCAAATACCATATACTAACTAGGGTTCATGATCCATGAGGTAATTTCAACTCCAATTGCTTATGAACAAGTTAAGATCAATATTCTTCAAGGAGTCATAAGTGGTGCCGACTTCAAAGCCCAATTTCTTTTAAGGTCCTTCTCCTTCTTTGGCTTTTATCTCTTGTTTTCAGTTAAGGGGTTTGCCTTTTACTTTGCAATTTTTGAAGCCAAAAATGATCAACAACAAATAGGCACTACTGGTTATGATACTTCAATGTTATCCACTTGCAATATAATTTGGACTTGTAATTGAAAAGATATGTTGAATGAAATAGTCTAAAGGAATCAAGGTATTACATAAACTCAAGCAAAAACATGAAGGAATCTTAACTCTAAGAGCTCACTAATGGTAGTGGTAAGCATGAACTCAAAATAGTAAAGCAAAAGCACACAAAGGCATTATGTAATTCGATTTTCATTTATGACTCGACAAAGAAATTCAAACGGTTCACTTATGAGTTTATGACAAAATAAGGACTAAACATGACTTCTAGACACAACATATGGTCAAAAATTTCAAATGGACTCAATTATAAATCAATCTAATCGAACAAATTCAATAAGGGCTCAAGAAAATGTAAAAGCTCATGACAAAGTATCATACCAGTTCACACTTATGGTTCAAGAAGAATTCAAATGAATTTGAACCACATTTAGAAACATGTATGTACATATCAATTAGTGGAAAGCATCAAGACAATCAAGAGATAGTAAAAAAACCATGGATCCCAAAAAGAAAAGAAAATTGCACTTATCTCTTGTAGACCTTGCTCTTGATACAACTTGATAGGCAGGCTCCATGGAAGAGATGCGACTTGCTCATTGGAGTGGATGAAGATGGCAGAAGCTTGAGTAAAAGAAGATGAAGATGAAAGTATGGTGCCATTGTAAAACTCTTAAAAGGACTGGGAGAAGGCCTAATTCACAAGGAAGATTCCTTGAGACTAGACTAGGTAGGAGAGGACTCCTAAGATGACTCAAGATGAGTGATTGACACACAAAATTGGCAACATTTGAATACTCATTCAAAAGTGAAAATACTAGCTATAGGAGAGTTTATTTATAGGGTGAGGATTGATAAAGTGTCGACCAAGGAGAGAGTAAAAGGGAGGGAAGTTCAAATTGAATTCCCCCATGTGCTTTTAAATATATGTCACATATAATGGATCAAGTGCCATGTGGCACACTCATGTTTTCCACATTTGCACATGGACAAAATCTAGAGCTTCTATATGGCTTCTCAAACCTTAATCCGACCTAGGGTTGTGTATGTGCATTAGGTTTCCCAATGCACACCTTATTTAGCTATCAACACCCTCCTTTTTGTTCCTACCTACACTAATGGATCAAAATACAAACCCAGAAAAATATTCTACACAATGGGCCCGAAATACAAAGCTCAAGAATAACATATTCTACTATTTACAACTATGAATGACACATGTTGCACATGGACAAAATCTAGAGCTTCTATATGGCTTCTCAAACCTTAATCCGACCTAGGGTTGTGTATGTGCATTAGGTTTCCCAATGCACACCTCATTTAGCTATCAACACCCTCCTTTTTGTTCCTACCTACACTAATGGATCAAAATACAAACCCAGAAAAATATTCTACACAATGGGCCCGAAATACAAAGCTCAAGAATAATATATTCTACTATTTACAACTATGAATGACACATGTGGATAGAAATTTGGGCCTACTTATGTTAGTGGAGGCCAAGTCATTTTAAATCTTCATGGTCATTGCCTTAATAGTGAGTCTCTTGTTTAGAGTTCATCCATTATAATATGTCTTTTATTAGCATTTAATTGAATACATATTACATAAGTTTTTATCATAACCGATGTAATATCTTGTGCTCTTTTTAAGAAAACAACATAATTTGCGAACATGCTTATATGTAGTTGAAAATAATTTCAAACAACTATACAATATTAGTTTTACTTCAAGATCTTTAAGAGAAATATATAAATAGGACATTATACTTATTGGAGTGGATATTTTGTGTGGTATGGTTCTCTACAAAGGTTCCAAAATGGATTTTTCTCATACATACTACTATTCACGTCTTTTATTCACATTAATGTAGAATTAATAAGAAAGTCAGTCAAATAAATGCAAATTCGAGAAATAATGAGCAGAATTGGTGTTAGATTAATTTATGTTAACATAAGTAGAAATATGCATGGTTTTGGGAAGTGAAACCTCTCAGTTAGTCAATATATTACTCCAAGACCAATACAGAGGATTGGTCTTTTACATATTGAAGCAAATAGCAGTAGTGGAATAAGTGATGGATGAGAAATTTAATGGATATTGGTTGGTGTTTCCACCAATTATAAACACATGAAGGGTCATAATCTAGACTTTGATGGTAGTAACATTCAACCTGTTCTGGGATGGTATTTTCTACATTCTACTCTGGTATTCAATTAAAGAGAAAACAATTCATGTTTATCAAACTTAATTAATATTGTTTTATTTTATTATCTCTATATTATATATATAAAAATATATAAAAATTAAATATGTCCTTATTTGATATTAAAAATAAAATAGCATCATTAAAAGTACAAGTTCCAGTTGAAGAGAATTTTATTAAGAAACTTAATTGATCAAAACTTATTTATGTGTTACATTTGAAATCAGTGAGAATATATAATTATTTTATGATTTCTTACATTTTATCTTTTTCACATACATATCAAAAAGTATTTTCGAAAATAAAGTAAAACAAAAATAATCATTATAAGAGAATATTATTGTTTTAGATTTAAATGTAATGATTGAAGTGTTCTTGTTTCAAGTATTTTATAAGGCATTAAAGTTTCATATTTTTTTAAAGAGTTTATTTATCAATACAGTACTTATATCTACAAAGTGGATACTCAATATGACATGCGATGAATTTTTATATAATTTTTAATTATTATTTTAAATTTTTAACATGTTTTCTAAAAGCACTAGTTAATCATTTGTTGGGACATATTGCATAGTTTGATACCTAATTACAACATCATGAACCTGTATGTGTTTTGCACCTGTTTTTTAGTATCAAATCTTGGTCACCTTGGCATATTAACTCTTGACTGTAATCCCAGTTTTTGTCTTATTTAATTTATAATATTAATTCTTGTATATAATTGTTGCCCTAGAAGAGATGCATCAAGATATCACGCTCTCTTCTCTCACTACCAATCCCATTTGCTAGCTACACAACTATAATCTAAAGATGGATTTTGTAAGTTGTGCCCTGCTCATGCTATTGTCATGCACCACCATTCATGTTACACTTTCATTCCTAGGAAGATTCAAAAAACCACAATAAAAACTTCTACCAGGACCCTTCTTACCATCATAAGAAACCTTCTTAAACTAGGTAACAAACCCCACCAATCATAGGCCGAGGTTGCCAAGATGCATGGCCCTATAATGAGCCTAAAGTTGGGCCAAATAACCATGGTAGTGGTGTGTCTTTGGCTGAGACGGCCGAAGAGGTACTCTTAACCCATGATCACTTTTTTTGTCAAACCGAACCATTACCGAATTTGTGCCAGTTTTGAACCAATAAAACAATAGGCTTGCCTTCATTCTCGTTTCCCTTCTTTTACGATACTTGAGGAGTATATGCAATGGGCATAACAAACTGCAGGATCCTTATTCATGTACCTCCTTCTTTTCTATTTCGTACCTCCAAAACACAGTCAAAATTACTAAACTATCCTTACACCCTTGTGTCATTTAGAAATGATTTAATTTGAATAAATTAACAGTTACTAGTGATCTAATAATTGGTAGGTTACTATAGTACACAGTAATGCACAATTATGTTTTGAATAATTTTTATTGTTCAGTTTTAGTCTGCAGATTTAATTCTCAATTATGTGAGAATATCAAGAGTTTTTGTAATGTGCTTATTTAAGAGGTTATGTAATTATGAATAATATACAGAGAGTTAGATAATTTTCTATTAGTGGTATCAAGAGCAAGGTTCTTTCTTTCTGGGACTTTGGGACTTCCTTTGCAGTAGCAAATGGCAAGTGAAGGATCTTTTGTACAGATAGCAATTCCTTGTTTTGATGGTCAATATGACCATTGGTGTATGTTGATGGAAAATTTCCTAAGATCCAAGGAGTACTGGCAGATTATTGAAGTCGGTGTGCCTAAGAGTAGTACAATGCTCACTGATGAACAACGAAAGGAGGTGGATGCACTAAAGTTACAAGACTTGAAAACAAAAAACTATTTGTTTCAAGTCATTGATCGATCTATCTTGGAAACCATTCTAAACAAAGAAACCTCCAAGGATATTTGGGATTCAATGAAGAAGAAATATCAAGGGTCTGCAAGATCAAAGAGGCAGCAACTTCAAGCTTTTCATGCTGAGTTCGAAACAATTCGAATGAAGTCGGGAGAATCAATCACAGATTATTTTTCTCGTGTGATGACAATTGTCACCAAGATGCGCACATATGGTGACAAAACTGAAGAAACAACAATTGTTGAAAAAATATTGTGGTTTCTAGAACCAAAATTCAATTTTGTTGTATGTGCTATAGAAGAATCCCAAGACATTGATGATCTATCACTTGATGAACTGCAAAGTTCATTGTTGGTACATGGACAAAAATTTAAACAGCCAAAAGTTGAGGAGCAAGTGTTGAAAGCTTCTACCAATACTCATTCCAACAACTTCAAAAGATGGGGTAGAGGTAGAGGTAGAGGACGAGGGAGACAAAGCCATAATGATCAATCTCAAGGCAGAGACAGAGGAAAGGAACATGACAAATCTAAGGTAGAATGTTTTAGATGTCATAAGTTTGGTTATTATGCTTCTGAATGTTATACCAGGTTGCCTCGAGACAAGGAAAAGGCAGAAAAGTCAAATCTAACAATGAGAGAAGAAAAGGAGACATTGCTAATGGTTGTTCAAGATGAAGAAAATGGTGAATCGGATTTATGGTACGTAGATACAGGCTGTAGTAACCATATGAGTGGAAATAAATCTTCATTTTCATTTCTAAACGAAGATTTCAAATCAACTGTGAGTTTTGGGGATTGCTCTATGGTGAAAGTAATGGGAAAAGGTGATATTAAAATCAGAACCAAGAATGGTTTTATTGAAACAATTTCTAATGTGTTGTGTGTTCCTGATTTAAAAAGTAATTTGTTAAGTGCTAGACAGTTACAGGAAAAAGGTTACACAATCACCATTAGCAAAGGTGTTTGTGAAATTTATGATCCTGTTAGAGGAGCAATTGTTGTTATAAAAATGAGTTCAAACAGGTTGTTCCCTTTAAAGATTGAAAGCATTCAATCTAGTTTAATAGCTAAAGGAAAAGATCCTTTCTGGCTTTGGCATTATCGTTATGGGCATTTGCATTCTGGAGGATTAAGGACTCTCAAATAGAAAAGAATGGTAACGGGTCTTCCAGAAATTGTTGTACCTTCTCAAGTGTGTGAAGAATGTGTTGTTAACAAACAACATCGATCTCATTTTCCTAGTGGAAAATCATGGAGAGCAAAACATCTTTTGGAACTTGTGCATTCAGACTTATGTGGCCCAATAAAACCTTTATCCAATGGAGGTAATAAGTATTTAATTACTTTCATTGACGATTATTCTAGAAAAGTGTGGGTCTATTTTTTACAGGAAAAGTCAGAAGCCTTTGATGTTTTTAAAACATTCAAAGCAAGAGTTGAAAAGGATGAGTAAAAAGTTACTCAGAAAGTGTTGATGAAGTTTTATCCCAATAAGTCATGAAGATTGAAGTTTTGATGATGAAGATATAAAGTTTTAGTGCAACATTAAAGACTTGTTTTTATCTCATAAAGGAAGGTTGCTTCATGAAATAAAGGCAAGACATAAAGAAGAATAGATGCTTTCAAGAGAGAAGATTGTTGAAGATTTTCTCAAGAGCTGAAGTTTCAAGTTTAAAAGTTTCTGTTTTGGGTGATAGATAAAAAGAGTAAGTCATAAATCCCATTCAAGACCATTTCAAACTTGAGAGCAAGTCATTTTTTCGCAAAAACGTTTTTCTACACTTTTAATCGATTAAGTAACGAAATAGAATCGATTATTTCACTTAAAAATTGAATTAAAAGAGTTTAACGAACAAAATAATCGATTAAGTGTTTTTGATAATCGATTATATTGCTTCTGGGTTTCATATAATCGATTATGGCCTTAATCTAATCGATTATATCAGGAAAAATATGTTTTCCAGCTTTGCTTTAATATAATCGATTACACCTTTTATATAATCGATTAAATACGACGTTTTTGCGAATTCAATGTTGAATCAACCTAAGAATGGAAACTTTGAGCTGATTTCAAATTATAAAATGAAAAAGGCAACGTCTTAGGTTAAACAACATCTGATCAAACACGAAATTCAAAGTGTTCTTGCGCTAAAGTTTTCAAAACCGCTTTCTTGCTCTCTCAAGGTTGATCTAAGTTCTTGGAAGTGGTGATCATTATGCTTAAGCTTTCATATCCAGCACTCATCAGGTGTTTTCTTCATTGTTTTATTGATTGTTGTAATTCATCCCTTGAATTTGTTCTAAAGGGAGGTGTGTTCATCTTTTGTGTGTCAAGAGAGGTGGGAATCATCCTTAGTGTGTTTGAGGAGGTGTGTTCATCCTTAGTGTGTCTAAGGAGGTATTGCTATTTATCTTTATTTGTTTTTACATGTGATCACTGGATTGGTGTTTGTAATTGCAATTAAAGATAGTGGGGTGATCATCACGTGCTTATGGTGATTGGGAACTAGACGTAGGATTGGCTAAATCTAAACCAGTATAAATCTCTATGTTCTATCTCTCTTTCCCTATCTCTTTATTTTATTGTGGATCATATTAACAATTGCTATTCAAACTACGCTTATCAAAGATTAAGGAAAATCTGAATCTTGTTTTTAGAAGATTTATTTAAAATCTGGAAAATTATTTTCAAAGGGAAAAAGTTTTTAAAAATCCAATTCACCCCCTCTTGATTTTTACACTGTAGTTATTTCTAACTGTACCTTCTCAAGTGTGTGAAGAATGTGTTGTTAGCAAACAACATCGATCTCATTTTCCTAGTGGAAAATCATGGAGAGCAAAACATGTTTTGGAACTTGTGCATTCAGACTTATGTGGCCCAATAAAACCTTTATCCAATGGAGGTAATAAGTATTTAATTACTTTCATTGACGATTACTCTAGAAAAGTGTGGGTCTATTTTTTATAGGAAAAGTCAGAAGCCTTTGATGTTTTTAAAACATTTAAAACAAGAGTTGAAAAGGAATAAGGAAAGCCTATTAAAACTCTTCGAACAGATCGTGGTGGAGAATATTGTTCAAATGAATTTGATGTTTTTTGTGCAGAACATGGCATTAGGAAAGAGCTAACAACTGCTTATACACCATAACAAAATGGTATATCAGAGAGGAATAACAGAACAATTTTCAACATGGTGAGGAGTTTGCTAACAAAAGGGTGAGTTCCAAAGGCATTTTGGCCAGAAGCTATATGTTGGAGTGTTCATGTTTTAAACAGAAGCCCAACCTATGCTATTCAAAACATGACACCTGAGGAGGCTTGGAGTGGAAGAAAACCAGCAGTACATTATTTTAGAATTTTTTGGGTGTGTTGGTTATGCCCATATTCCAGATCAAAAGAGAAAAAAACTTGATGACAAAGGAGAAAAATGCATTTTTCTTGGTGTTATTGAGTAATCAAAAGCTTACAAATTGTATAATCCCATCACCAATTAAAATTGTTATTAGTCGTGATGTGGTGTTTGATGAAGATCAATTTTGGAGTTGGGATGCAGACAAAGTTGAACAACATCTGTAAGCAGATATGATGATGATGATGATGATGTTGATGGTGATAATGATTTTAATGGTGGTGACAAGGAAGAAGGGAGGCAACAACCAACAACTCAAGTGCATAGTAAGCAACAAACAGTTGAACCTACAAATGAACGCCCTCAACAAAACAGAAGGAAACCGACATGGATGGAGAATTTTGTTGTAGATGAAATAAATAATGAGGAAATTACTCATTTTGCTTTATTTGCATATTGTGATCCTACAAGTTTTGAAACTACATTCAAAGAAGAAAAGTGGAGAAAAGCAATGGATGATGAAATTAATTCCATTGAAAAGAACGAGACTTGGGAGTTATGTGATCTACCTAAGGATCAGAAAACCATTGGAGTAAAATGGGTTTTCAAAACAAAGTTAAACAAAGATGGTGGAGTAGGCAAGTATAAAGTACGTCTGGTGGCAAAAGGATACAACCAACGGTATGGGGTTGATTAGACAAAAGTATTTTCTCTCGTTGCAAGACATGACTCAATCCATTTGGTGGTTGCATTAGCAGCACAAAATTCCTGTCAAATCTTCTAGTTAGATGTCAAATCGGCATTCCTGCATGGATACTTGGAAGAACAGGTATTTATTGATCAACCTCCTAGGTATGTTAAATTTGGATATGAAAATAAGGTTTATAGATTGAAGAAAGCTCTTTATGGGTTAAAGCGAGCCCCAAGAGTTTGGTATAATCGCATTGAGACTTATTTTCTAAAAATTAGATTTGTGAAATATCCTTATGAGCATACCTTGTTTGTTAAGGTAGGAGATAAAGGAAAAATGCTTATAGTGTGTTTGTGTGTTGATGATCTTATATTCACTGGAAATTGTGATGTCATGTTTAGTGAATTCAAGAAGTCTATGATGAATGAATTTGAAATGTCTGATATGGGTTTGATGAATTATTTTCTGGGCATAGAAGTAATTCAATCAGATCATGGGATTTTTCTATCTCAGAAGAAATATGTTGGAGAAATCTTGAGCAGGTTTCAAATGAAGGATTGCAATCCTGTATGTACTCCAGTTGAATGTGGTGAAAAGCTAAACAAAGATCATGATGGGAAGAAGGTTGATAGCACACTATTCAAACAAATTGTTGGCAGTCTAATGTATCTTACTGCAACTAGACCAGATATCATGTATTCTGTGAGTTTGATTAGCAGGTACATGGAGAATCCCACTAAGTTACATATGTTTGCTGCCAAAAGAATTCTTCGTTATTTACAAGGAACTCGTGACTTGGGATTATATTATAAAAAAGGTGAAAGGAGTGATTTGATTGGATTCACAGACAATGACTATGCAGGTGATCTGGATGATAGAAAGAGCACATCTGGTTTTGTCTTTATGCTTGGAACAGGTGCTATTTCATGGTCTTCTAAAAAGCAATGCATTGTTACCTTATTCAGTACTGAAGTTGAGTTTGTTGCAGGTACAACTTGTGCTTGTCAAGCCATATGGTTGAGAAAAATTCTTGAAGAACTACAATTCAAGCAAACAAAGGCAACTACAATTTTTTGTGACAATAACTCAACAATCAAATTGTCAAAAAATCCAGTCCTTCATGGAAGAAGCAAGCATATTGATGTGAAATTTTATTTCTTGAGAGATCTTTGCAAAGAAGAAACTGTTGATCTAGTCCACTGCAAGAGTGAAAATCAAGTAACTGACATATTTACCAAGACTTTAAAAAGGCTGTCATTTTTTAAGTTGAGAGAGTTGCTTGGTGTCTCAACTATTAACTCTATGAAGACTTTAAATTGGTATAAGTATATATCAGTTCAAGGGAGGAAAATTTAGAAATAATTTAATTTGAATAAATTGTCAGTTACTAGTGGTATAATAATTGGTAGGTTACTATAATGCACAATTCTGTTTTGAATGATTTTTATTGTTTAGTTTTAGTCTGCAGACTTAATTCTCAATTATGTGAGAATATCAAGAGTTTTGTAATGTGCCTATTTAAGAGGCTATGTGATTATAAATAATATACAGAGAGTCAGATAATTTTCTATCAGTGTCTTCGTGTTAATTTTCTTTTCGGATTGTGTAATTCAGTAAAGACTTTTGGATTGTACAATCCAAAAAATCATATTTATGATTACACAATCGAAAATAACTTCCAACTTGTGCAATCCGGAAGTCATTTCCGGATTCAAAAATGACTTTTAGATTGTGCAATCCGAAAATCATTTCTGGATTTGAAAATGACTTTCGGATTGTGTAATTTGGAAGAAAAAATTTATTGTTTAAACATGACTTCCGGATTTTACAATCCGAAAGTCTGATGGAAAAAAAATTGTCTTCTGAATTCTACAATCTGAAAGTCAAAAAAATGATTTCTAGATTTTAGAATCCAGAAAACACTTTTACTTACTGGATTCTACAATCCAGAAGCCAATCCGGATATTAAATCCCAATATCATAGGAGTAATTTTGGTATTTTGAAAATTTTGGAAGTGCAGGAAGAAAATAGGGAGGTGTAGAAAGAATTACCCTAAAGTGCAACAACCCGTCTCTGGAATCCATCAAAGTTTCCAAATCGGTGAAGCAGTGGATATTAGAATAATAACCCTCAAGACTACCATCAACTTATTATCCAATATATTATTAGGTTAAATATTTATTGCAAGACTTTAGGAATTGGGTTAATGGATGTAAAACTTAATCTTTTATTATTTTTAATATTTTATTTTATATGTTGTTTTGTTGCATAATATATTATTGGGTTAATGGGAGTTATTTCCAATATGTTTGAGGTATATATACAATAAACTAACACTTTGGCCATCAAATATATACTAGATGCGTAAGTTTTTAATTGTATTGTAATTCTTATGTTATTATTAATATGATTTAGTGAATGTCTACTTTTTATAGTGCTATGGAAGTTCATACGAAGTTGTGGTAGTTTCCATAGGAAGATGATACAATTAATTGCATCTAATGTAGCTTATTTATCTCAATACTATTTAATTATAATGTAAAATATATTTTAATTATTTGTATTTAATTTGCAGTATCCACATCAATCAGGGAACCATGAGTGTGGATATTATGTGATGAAACACATGCACACAATCATATATGCAAACATCACTGACTCATGGAGAGAGGTAATACAAAATAAACTTAAAAATTTTAATTATTTAACTGTAAATTTCACCTTTTATTGATTAAGTCATTTTTTGTAGTTATTCAATGCTCCATCCCTATTGAAGGATAAGATATGGAAGACATAAGGATGCAGTGAGCTTTATTTATTTTAAGTATTTTTGATAAATTGTATAATTCGTTAGTTTGTTTAAATTGCAACCAAATGCTATATTTTTTATCTTTTTTTGCATAATGTCATTTGATAATGTCATTTAATTATCAATGAATTGGTTTGTTTGGAAATTGTACACTGCTGTTATATATGAGTGAATGATACTATTATAAAGGGAGGAAAATCACTAAAAAAAATTATAAGAAAAACAATAACTTATTATGATGGTTATTACTATAACAATCATAAAAAGTTTCTCTTACTATAACGGTTGAAGCGCTAACTGTCATAGTAAAACAAACTTTCTATGTCAGTTATAAAAATACCTGTCATAGAAAGTGACATCTGAAAAATTAACTTTTACACATGTTAAAGATACTACGAAAGTTATTACTAGACTTATCATAGTAAGTCAAACTTACCATGATGGATTTTTAACTGACATAGAAAGTTCACATATACTATATTGCCTGCATTTATGACAAACAGAGAATTTTCATAGAAAGCCTTGTAGAACCATAGGAGAAATTATCGTTTAGAGTAGTGTCAATTACCATACTCTGTTTCAACTTTACACTGTTTTCAATTTCGTTTACTAATTTTGATTTCAATTTCATTTGTTGCAATTTTGTTTTTTGCTTCTAATTTCAATTTCATTTGTTGCTTTCCATTTTGATTTCAATTTCATCATTGATTCATTGCTTACACTTTCTGTTTTTTATTTTTAATTTCAATTTTAATTTTCAATTCTGTTTTCTATTTATAGTAGCTTATTCAACTGAATTTTGCTTCCTTATTGTTTTGATTGTTAAATTTAGTTTAGTTATGTTCAATTCAATTACCGTTTTCTATTTTCAATAGTTAGTTTACGTTCCTGATTTCAAATCCTCCAACCTTAATTTGCACTAGAATGAAGCATAAAGCAATGAACATGAATGGATGTGTATCCTTGGATTCTGATCTAGGTCATCTCTATACAACATTAGTTTAGGGAACATAGTATTTGTTATCAACTTCACAACGATAGTGAGCTTGCATCAAACACTTGAGATTTTGTGGCTTCCTTCAAACTCAAATGAATAACTTCCTCTATGTGGATTTGAAAGATCTCTTCTTGGTGTTGGTCCAAGGTCTTTTCCTTCTTAGACTCAACCAAAGAATGGATGGTTTGGAAGTTTTCATCTTTGATGTAAATCCCCGCTTTTGTCCAAGCAAAGCAATAAACTAGAAACAAAAGAAGCAAAAGAGGAATAAGAGCCTAATCCCTGAAGAATCTCAAGAAACCACTAAAGAGACTTGGGTAGCATGTAGGAAAAAGGGTGTGAAAATGTAATCTTGTGTTTTAGAAGTAGACCAACCCATTCTCAAACAGAGAACGAATTGTTCACACCTCATTTAATGCTTCATGTAATGTCATTAATGGGTGATGAGAACGAGTCGTTCTCCCTTGAGAATAGGCTATTCTACACCTCGATTTTTGTGCATAAATAGAGCAGTCTGATAGCCACATCACACACCAGTCAAAATACTAGCCAATGCACTCTAAAACTGGAAACTATAGCTTTGATACTTCCTCTCCCTCTTTGATTAATAAAAAGCTTGTTTCAGATGTTCTTACTTCTTCCATTTTTTCTCTTTTCATAAATTTTATTTGTCGCTTTTATAGTCTTTATTGTTGCTTTTGTGTATCGCTTTTTACTATCTTTTATCGCTTTCCCATTAAATTAAAATAAGCAAGATTAAGGATAGAGCAATAAACATGTAGATAAATAATTAAAAATGCTCTTAAGTAATTCCTTGCCCCATTGGGTTGGGGCAAATGAAGACTAAGCAGAGAGTAATACTCTTATGGGTTAATCAATTCACCCTTTATTTTCCCTCCCTTTAGGGTAGGGTAGATAACAGATTGAACTAGGTTAACAAAAGAATGAATGATGTAAATAACTAACCTTTTTTTATTATTAGAATAATAAGAAAAAAAATAATAATTTGAAATTTGGTTTTGATTCAAATTCATCATAGGCTACCAGTAATGTGCGTTCTAGGATGCCTAACACCTTCCCCACATGTAATTGACCCTCGAACTCGACTTCTGGTTGTGTTGACCTAAATTTTTTCTTTTAAAAAAATTATATTTCTTTTTCCAATATTCTGAGCAATATATTGGTGGTGATTCCTAGAACCTTAATCTTCATACGGAAGTCTTGGACGTCGAAAATCTATTGGCTATAGATGGCAACTCCACTCAAGATTATTTTTGTGTGGGTCAAGCCCATTTAGTGATGAATGTAGACCCCTATTTCTTTGCAAGATGAAGTCAAGCCAACAGAATAATCATAAGAGAAGAGAAGGAGTTGCAGAGCCTAATTTATAAAGATTCTTTAGAAGTTTCCAACACAAAAAGTGGTAGCGTTTAGACCAATAAATGTAGAAATAAAAAGTTGTATTTTAGTAAAGATTATGAATGACCGTTCTCAAGTTTAGAAGGACCTGTTCTCAACAGCTTTTTGTAGGCTTGTTGTAAGGCGGAGAATAGTTGTTCTCAAGCTAAGAACGTTCGTTCTCAGGTTAAGAATGAATTGTTCTCAGAGTTTTATTGTAGGCTTGTTCTCAGAGGGAGAATGACCGTTCTCCGCCTCTGACACACCTATAAATAACAACTTTCTGCACTGTACAACACACACACCTCACAAAAATATATTCTTGTATGCTTAAGTTGTAACTCTGAAATTCTCTAAATAAAGAAAGAAAAACTTGCTTCGGAGGTTTCAATTTCTCTTTTCTCTCTTTTCTCTCTTTTCTCTCTTCTCTCTCTTTTAAGCTTTAATTTATAGTTTTCTTAGTACAATAGAATAAAAGTAGCATAGAAGTTATGTGGATAAACAATTGAATATGCATGCTATAATAACGAGGTAAAAATAGTAGCTTGAAGTAATATTTTTAATCGCAAATGTCAGCATAGGATACTAGTAATGGGTGAATAAGGTGCCTAATACCTTCCTTATTCATAACCGACCCCCAAATCCAAACTTTGGTTAAAAAGGCCAAAGCTTGATTTGCAAAAGCTCTTCTCTTTTTTCAGTGTTTTGTGTAAAACACTGGTGGCGACTCCATATCGAATTTTGGTTTACGACAATGAATATTCACAATTAAAATCAAATTCCAAATTTATATTTCTGCCTCTTTTAATTATTCTTTTATTGTAAATACATGCATTTTAGTGTGGCTTTAATAATTGTGTGTATGTTTGTATTTTCGCTTTGATTGCAAATAAATTGTACACAACCCTAGCACACAACAATTTGCCTATACCCCGGGGGCATGAGTGATTGTCCATAAGGAGTGTATGACATACAACTGATCGCGGATGGACCTTGCTGCTCATAGGTCATTGTGAGAAATCATTACTCAAGGTGATAACTGACTACTCTAGCTTAATTCCATACAGACCTCATTGTCTTGTGGTTGAAGGTGACAAAAATACTAGGTCCCTATAATGGGGGCACCTTGGAGGCATGGCCTTGGCGAGTAATAGATAAAATCACCTTAGACCACACACCTTTCTGTAGGGACCCCAACCCATGGATGTATGTTACTCCTCGTGGGTGTATCATTGTTTGTGCATTTGTTTGAACATGTGTTTGTGCATTTATTGTGTTTGATTGAATAGTTTGCAGTGTAAAAAATAATAAATAAAAAAAAAATAATTCCCTTTACCATAAAATTTACATGCATACCATTATGAGAGAAAACCAATCGCAAAAATAAAAAAAAATAGTGAGGGACATGCATAGAAAATTAAACATTCATTAGCTAAGGACATATAGAAACTATGTCGTAAGATATGAATATCCCACAGAAAAACCTTTTGAAAAAAAATCTTCATTCAAAATTTTTCTATGTGATCCATCCATAATAATAAAGGGAAATAATTTTGAACAAAAATATGAAGAGACTAAGAAAATAAAGATTGTGAAATACTAGAAATGTTTGACTATCTTCAAAGTGTCCAATAGGTGCTCTAAGTTTGTTTTATAATTTGTTTAAATGTGAACAGTTTTGTTCAAACTTTCATATAAATTTGTTATATATTTATATATTATTTATTGATGATAAAAAATAATATACTACGGATATATTGTAATATTTTTTTAATTTTTAATTAGGCCAAAAATGGATTGTTGGTCCTTTGGCGTAACATAGAACCAGGTCAGGCAAATTTTTTTGGCCCGTTTTAAATTATAGGTCAAGTTGAGCTGTCAGGTTTTTTTACCTTAGCATATAAGGTTTGGTCCGGTTAAGTTCGACCATCCGTTTTAACAACTTTAATCTCAACTGGGAGTCTTGAGACTACAAAACACTTATATCATTCTAATTGATGTCAAAATGAAACGAGATAGACTCAATTGAAAAATATAAATATTTTGAACACTTAATAGAATGAAAATATGAAATATTTAAGAGAAATTCAATTGAAAATATTCTATGAGAAACTTCAAATTTAATTAAGTCATTTTTATTTTTTCTGTGGAGACAAGCTAACAATGATGATGCTAGTTAACAACCATGTCACTCCGACAAAATCAAAGAACATATATGTACTCAATAAAACAAAAATATTTAAATTTATGAAAAACTTAAAACATTTTTTTTCGTGTGAATACATGTTAACCATGATAATACTAATTAACAACCATGTTATCTACTAGAACAAAAACATTTAAATGATACTCAATTATAAAAAAATTAAATTTATAAAGAATTTAAAATTTAATTAAACCTATACAAGAAAGAAATAGACAAATGAGTCCATAAGATTAAAAATGACCAAATATATTAATTTAACAATAATCTTTTAAGTTTTAATATTTTTAATTAATAAAAGAAGTCTTAGTTTCTTGAAAAAGTTAATTTATTTTAAAATTAAATTATAGAAATATTTATTTTTAATTTTAACAAAATACATGAAAAAACAAAAATATATATTTTTATTTTTATTTTTAGAAAAAGAAAAAAATATTAATTTAAATTATTTATATTATATATACAAATATAATTATATAATAAAAAGATAAATTTTGATTTGTCAAAGAATTATTTGATTCTTCATTTTGTTGAAAAATTTTCATATGGTACGGTAATTATTCTTTGGGTTAAATATGATTTTCGTCCTTATAAAATACATAATATGTTAAAATAGTCCCTATAAAATTTTTTGAGTTTGTTTGGTATCTATAAAATTGAAACCTGTTATTTTAGTCCAATTTTTTAACGATAGATGACGTGGCTAACAGAGTGCTACGTGTGAGAAGTTTCATTGACGTGGTTGGTTGTTTCCCTTAGATTCGTGAAAATGTCTTTAGAAACAAGCGCGCCCAGTGACAGTGTTCGATTTCCGTGCCTGTCTACAGAACAGGAACGAGGTCGTCAAGAAGGTTTCAATCAGGTGTCTATCCCCACCTCAATCGGTTCGATATTCAACATATACCGTGCTCCGCCTCCAATTTAAGTAAGATCTCCTCGTTGGTCGGGATTATGCCCAATACCCCACTCACTTCCATCAATCCAGCTGGTAAGTTCCAGTTTATTTTGTGCATCTTTCTCTGTTGGTAAACAACCAACCACATCTATAGTTCTATAATAACTACTCCGTGCAATAATCTCTTTATGGAGGGAATTTTGATTTCTTATAGCAATCAATGTGGAACTGGTTGGATAGCGTATTTCAAGACAATCAAATATGGTGGCTATTTCTGGGTTTCTTATACATCGTCTATCTCTGTTACGCCTTGATCTTGCACCGAAAAGATGTAAAGAACTCGAACCTTCGTTGTGTTCCAGATACGTTTCAATCTGGCTCTTCCTTTTTGTTCCGTAAACTGGTTCGTTCAGCGGCAACAGCACAGTCTCCGAGTTGTTCGCCAGAACCACCGAGTTCAAACCGCTCTCGCTCGTTCCCACGTCCTCCGCGGTGAAGTTTTTAAGATAGTTCACCGCCGGCGCCAGCTCCGGCACGTTCCCGACTGCGTGGTCCAGCCGCCGGATCCCATAGTCTAGCTCCTAGAAAGCCGCCGCCGAAGCCTTGAATCCAGGCAGGAACCACCGCGAGGGATCAGCCACGTGTTCGTGCAAACTAATTGATAAGCCACGTGCAAACTAAAGTCTACGGGGCGTCCACGTCACGACACGTGTCAATGTAAATACCTCACACGTCACCACTCCGTTTTCCATGTCAACTTCCGTCACGTCCCGTTAAAAAATTGAACTAAAATAACAGGTTTAAATTTTATAGATACCAAACAAACCCAAAATTTTTTACAGGGACTATTTTAACATATTATGTATTTTATAGGGACGAAAATCATATTTAACCCTTATTCTTTTAACTTCTGTATATTTTTTAATTTTCAATTATTCTCTGTTCAATTTAAATTTTAAATTTTAGATTATTTAATTATATAAAATTTAAATTTTGAATTTTAAGTTAATTTGAACTTTAAATTTTTGAATTTTAAATTAATTTAAGGTTTAATAGGCTTTTTGGTCTCAATTTTTGAAGTCATTTTGCAATGTTTTTCTCTAATTATTTTTTTTCTCAATCAAGTCTCAATTTTGATTAAAAACAATCAATGTGGTCCTTCTATTAAATTAGTGTTAACAGTGTTAGAAAAGTGAAGACTTGTCACATACAATGACAGGTGGCATATCCAGTGGGAGACACGTATTGTGTCTTTTCTCTCTCTTACTTTATCTATCTTCTCTCCTCCTTTGTCTTCTTCCTCTCCTCTCTCTCCCCTTCTTTTTCACCCTCTCATTCCCTCCTCTCCCACTCTCCCATTCCCTCCTCTTCCACTCTCCTATTGACTGTTGAACCATCTCTCATTAAGTCCGCATAAAAAACTTCATTTGTCCACTCCTCTTTGACAATAGAGGCAACCCACTGAGGTAAATCTACTTCATTCATAGACACCCCAGGTGACTTCCTCGTTAGGAGTTCTAACAAGATAACACCAAGACTATAGATATCAGTTTTGGAGTTGGCTTTCTTGAGCTTTGAGAGCTCAGGTGTCTGGTATCCCAATGCCCCTGCAGTAGCTATCACGTTGGAATTAGCAGCAGTTGTCATCAACCTATAGAAAGACCAGAATCTGCAATTTTTATCATTTGTATTTTCATCAAGCAGTGGAAGAGGAGTGAATGGGAGAGCGGGAGAGGAGGGAATGGGAGGGTGAAGAAGAAGGGGAGAGAGAGGAGTGGAAGAAGACAAAGGAGGAGAGGAGATATATAAAGTAAGAGAGAGAAAAGACACAACACGTGTCTCCCACTGGATATGACTAGAGCTGTCAAAACGGGCGGCCCGGCCCAGCTTGGCCTGGCCCTACGGGCCAAGTTCAGAAAATCTGATAGCCTAGCCTGACCTATATTTTAAAATGGGTCATAATTTTTAGCCTGGTCTGGCCCTATGTTAGGCCAACGAGCCAACGGGCCATTTTAGGCTTGATTAAAAATTGAAAAAATATTACAATATATCTATAATATAATTTTTTATCAACAATATAAATATAGATATATAATATATTTACATGAATGTGTGTGTAAAACTGTTTACATTTGAATAACTTGTAAAAAAAACTTAGATCACATACTAAGTACTTCCAAAATAGTTAAGCACCTACTGAATAACATAAGAGAGACTTGTGAGATGTCAGAGGAGTAGTGCAGTAGAGGAGATGAAATAGCTTGTGAGAAAGAAAGAGAAGAAATGAAGAAGAAAACAGAGACTCTGAAATACTAGAGTTTCTTTCTTTGGTATGACAACATAACAATTAAGAAAAAAAATTTAATATAAAAAATAAACGGGCCAGCTCATTAGCCTACGGGCCAGCCTGGCCTTGGCCCATATGGGCATCGGGCCAAATGGGTCAGGCTAAAAAAGGCCTATTGTTATATAGGCCACAATTTTTTAAGCCTAGCCTGAATCATAGGCTATACGGGCCAGCCCATCGGGCCAGACCTATTTTGACAGCTCTAGATATGACACCTGTCATTGTATGTGACAAGTCTTCACTTTTCTAACACCGTCAACATCAATTTAACAGAAGGAACCATATTGATTGTTTTTAATCAAAATTGGGATTTGATTGAGAAAAAAAATAATTAGAAAAAAACATTGCAAAATGACTCAAAAAATTGGAACAAAAAAGTCTATTAAACCTTAATTTAAATTTTCTATTCTTTTAAGTTTTTAATAAATGTATAAGGATATAACATTCCTTTATCTAAGATTAAGAAAACCATAAATGCATCAAAGCACTTCACTACCTACATTACTTATACAAATCACACGTGAGATTATTGGTACTCACATATACAAAGGTTATGATCTGAAGTCTCTATGTACTACTTAACCATTAGTTGACTAAAAACAAGACCCAAACTTAATCTTGAGTCCATCCAACTCATTCTGTGCATGTGTTTTATATTCTTGTAAAACTTGCTCTTCATTTATCTCAATGAACCCATATTAATAAATTAATTTACGCCTATTTAAATTAGTTACACTTTATTAATAAGTATTTAATTTAAATAAATAGGGATGCTGTTTATATTAATTTTATGAGTTTAATATGGTTAGATAAATTTAACTATTTTTAAAAAATTGATTCCAATGATAAAGTCCCTAAAACGTGTACATTTTAGTTATATTTTCTCTAAATAATTTCATTTTATCTAAATATTTTTTTATTCTTAGACAAGTATAAATAATCACATATTAATAGGTTTCGGATACAAAGTTTGTTAAGTAAAGTTCTTTATTTTGATACCGCTTTTACCAACATGATATAAAATTATCTAAAATAATTAATTTTTTAATTTAAAATTACTTTATTTCCTAAATATTTTAATTGATATTTTTAATTTAAAATTACTTTATTTCCTAAATATTTTAATTGATATTTTTATTCTATTTTATAGTCATATAAACTATAATTAATTATAAAGATTAAAAGAATCTGTATTTGAATAGAATCATACATTTTTCTTTTATTAGTCAGTTCTCTAAGTAAAATATTTATGCACACTTTTCAAACACGAAAAATTATTCTCTTTTAAGTGAAATTCATAAAATGAACGATTTAGTTTAACTTCTCTTATCTCCACATATTAAGTTAAAAAAAATTTACAATTCAATCTAAGTTACATTTTAAATCATAATCTTCTACTTAATCTAATTCTATATTAAACGTTGGATTAATAAATCTTGATTAATAGATACTTTTTACTTAATTAAAAATTAAAATAGTCATAATTGTATTTATAAAAAAATCATAATATATTATTATTTAAAAATCTAAAATCTAAAATCTAAAATTTAATATTTAATATTTAAATATTTTATATAATAATATCGGATATTTTAGTCTAATGTTATTTTTTTCAACATCGAAATATATATGTACAATACATCAAAATCAAAATATTTATACAAAGAAATACTCAAAATAACGTAGAAAACATTCTATTAAATAAATTTTGACAGGTTTAGTTTTAAGTTTTTTACAAATTCTAAATCTATAAAAATATATGAAATGTCACTGATACTTCGGAAATATTGAGTAACAAGTAATCCCAATATTCTTTTTCCCATTCTCCGCATTTCAACACCGAACCTTGCGGTTGTGGATCATCATCGGAAAGGACTCCTTCTCCTTCAATTCCGGGTATGTTTCTGTCTTAGCTTATTTATTTGCTTCCTTTGGGTTTCATTTCGTTTCCCTTTTGTTTCTTCTCGTAATAATCGAACCAGCTTTTGCAACACATGCCATCATTCTAACCATCACGATACCCAAATTTTAGATTATGGCATAAATAAAATGTTTTCAATTTTCCTACCAAAACTTGTGTTTCTGTATGGTCTCGAACAAATGTGTGACGGCGACTCAGAAGTGAAAAAGATCTTTAGAACTTTAGATTGCTCTGCAAATCTGAATGCCTCCTGTGCAATTTGTGTTTTTAGTTTCTTTTGGGTAACTGGGTCATCGTGTTCCGAAACATCTACTGGCTTTGCCATGATTGATTTTCTGGTGAGGAGTATTCCTCGGTCACTTTTGTGGGCTATCTTCTTCGCAATCTCAATCATGTTTTTCATCAACGAGTCAATTGATTCTTGGTTAAGGAATTCGACTTCAGTTCCACTTGGACCAACGACACTGTCCTTTCAGTTTTTGATTAATCAACTGAGTATTGACTTGAAAGTGTCTAATTCATCAAGTTTATGTATTGGTTATGTGATGTATTTTTTTGAGTTACAAATTCAAGGCTAATTGGCTAATTCATTGATCTAAAATGCACATGAAGCTCGGACACGCCTCTTCAATGGCGTGTCCATGTGTCTGACATGTATCGGATTCCAACACCTATACGACACTCATACGCCACGTAGTCATAAAGTCTTCAATTTCAATAATTTTTTTTCATTTTTGATACAGTTTTGATAGAGCTCAGACACAGACTTTGACATGGCTCCCACAATATTAATAATGATAAACAAATAAATTTTGTTAGAAATTAGAAATTCATAAACTTATTCTGTAATTTTCTATTATAATTATAGAAAAAAGTCTAAATCCTATACAATCAAGAATATCTAAATTATATATGTATTATTAGAGACATTTTTATTCATTTTCCTATCATATCTTCTATATTGTGAAATTCTTAAAAGTTTGTTAATTTTGTCTGTAGATAAACTAAGTTAAATTATTTTTTTCAATGTTAATGACCAAGAAATGATGCATACATACATATATATACACACAACCATATATATATATATCCATATCCGTTTCGTGACTGGTGTCCGTATTACTGTCTGGGCTTCGTATTAATACATATACTGGCTCATGAAGCGTAAATAGCCTTTGAGCTTTAATGTGAGCTGAGCTTGAGCAAAGAATTTAAAATGAGCATTATATGTTATATGTTAGTGAGTGAAACCCTAAGCCTGCTTGGTATGATTCAACTTGGTTGAATGCTAGCCAAACTGCTTTAAGTATAGTTGATGCTTAAGATGGTAGTTTTAGATGATTATTAGAGTTTTAAGTGATCGCATAAATGTGTGGGTGTGTGTTTTGCATATACAAATGCCTTTGGTATGTTTTCTTTACAGGAAATAAATAAATAAAAAAAAAGTTAGGCCTACCTATTAATCCATTGGCCATTGCATATATAGTATTGGATTTGGTCATCATACATACCCCTTGATAATTTTGGCATAAGTTTTGGTGTGGTCAAGATGTTGGAGATCAACTAGAAGTATGACCAAGTTATGACATATAGTATGAGTGATGCAAATCTCACTTTACAAGACAGTTTTATAGGGTTGAGTTAAGGCTAAACCAACTTTCTGATACAAGACTTGATGTTAGACAATTTTCTTGAATAGGAATGCTAGACTTGATAAGATTTTTAATAATTATAGTTAAATGGTTTGTGTTGTTTCTTTTCATGATCAAACGTTGGCATAAGAAAGGATAAACATTAAAGGACGAAAAGTATTGTTAAAGATTTTTTACCTAGGTGGTGTTCAGTTCATGTGGATGTATATGCAGTGGAAGGAACTTCCTTTCATGTGGATGTATATGCAGTGGAAGGAACTTCCTTGATCTCTTTTGCAATTTCTTATTGTCCTAAACTTTTCCATTTTTTATGTTTTCACTTGTTGACAAATGTTATGTATTGCATGATAGAGTTGAGTTGTTCTTGCGTTTCCCCTCCTTAATGCTTTGTGGTTCTTTTTAAAAGATCTTAATCGGATATTTGTTTTCACTCAATTATCTCACCTTGACCGCATGCCACTATGCCTAGTTTTGAACATGATATAATGTTCTATTTTGGTTTTTAAACATTGACGAGTTTGTGATTTGCTTAATATTAGATTTATAGCTATTAAATAAGTTCTTTTACCTATGAGTTGTGTCTTCTAGAATATTTCTTTTCACCTTCTCCCTAATTAATGTATCTGAGAACCTTTCCATTGTAAATCTAAGATGATTAGGGTTGTGGATCACACACCAAAAAATATAACTTTTTTCATTTATTTATTTATTTTCTTAAGTTGGTATCAAAGGGGGTTGATCCCGCTTTGTCTATGGGTCTTGTTCGGCAGCCAAATCATTGCCTGTTCAGCATCTGTCGCCGTTTGCCATCCAGTTTTCGCTGGAAACAACCAGATCTGGACCATTATTTTGAGGGACAACCAACCATCCAAGTCCCAACTTTTAAATCCTAGACATGCGCTGCCACGTGCCTCCTTTCTTCTCACTACAACTAGGCATGTGAAGGCCATGCGCCACCCTCCCACTGTCGTAACTGCTCTTCGTTGCTTCTGTAGGTGTCTTCGGGCCTCCCTGTCCCTTTCAGGACTATCAACCTGTCTCCTATCTCGGTTGAAGGGGAAAACCCTTTCTCTCTCTACCTCTCTCTGTTTCGATCCCTCTCGATTCTCTCCTTTTGTGAGCTATCTCACCTCCTTTAGGACAGAAATGGCCTTTGGACCAGCCCACTGGTTCTTAGGAACTCCTTCCATTACATCAAAAAAGCTTAATGGTAAAAATTATCTATCTTGGTTAGTATCTATGGAACTTTGGTTTCTAGGACAAGGTTACCATGAACACATTGAAAGAGATGAGAGTGAAATTTTAGAAGAGTGCGAAATGGAAAAAACTAGTATTTTCAGCTGTGTGCTCTATTATGGCAATATGTGGAGCCCAACATATTGGGAACTCTTAGAACTTTCAAAACATGCAAATCTTTTTGCAAGAAAGTCCAAAGTATCTTTGCAAATGATATTCAGTGCCTGTATGACTCTGCCCCTAGCTAGCATCTCTTAAACAGGTAGATCATGATATGATGTCCTTTATTGTTGAGGGTCAATTTGTAGTTGAAGAACTGAAGATGTTCTTAGAAGCTAATTCTTTAGAAAAAATTAAGAAGTTGGACAAGTTTTATATGGTGATGATCCTTCGGGCAATAAACTCAGGCTTTGATCATATTAGGGATTAAATCTTAACTAGTCATGAGGTTCCAACCATGGACAGTTTAATAACACAACTTCTTTGTGTTCCAACTCGTAAAGATAAATAGGTTCAAGAATTTGTATAATCTTCAGCCATGGTAACTGCTCGTAGAAGAGAGGGTTGTGAAACAAAAAGAGAACGTGGTGGTAGAGAACGTCCTCAATGCACACACTGTAAGAGAATGAGTCATATGCAGGAGATCTATTACTCTTCACATGGTTTTCCTGACAAGATAGCCTATGTCTCTAAGACTGAAGTTGTTGCACCTAATATTATCTATTATGATATTTAGAGTCCAAATCGTGTCTCATCTTTTGGTTTTAAATATGTTGTCACCTTTATTGATGATTTTTTTCAGGTGCACTTGGGTTTATCTATTGAAAGATCGTTCTAAACTGTTGTCTATCTTTACATTTTTTTTAATGAAATAAAAGATCAATTTGACAAAGTAATTAAAATTTTAAGAAGTGACAATGTCAAAGAATATTTTTCCCCTCATTTCTATGCACTTTTAAGCTCATAATGACATTTTACATTAGTCTACTTGTCCTCACACACCTCAACAAAACGGTGTGATTGAAAGGAAAAATACACACTTGGTTGAGACTGCAAGGACCCTATTGCTTGGTTCCAATATACCTATCAATCATTGGGTTGATGCTATCTTAACCACTTGTTTTCTTATTAACAAAATCTCATCTTCTCACAGCAATAAAGTCCCTCATTCCATTCTATTTCCAGATGAACCTCTATTTCATATTTCTCCTCGTGTGTTTGGTTGTGTCAGTTTTGTTCATGATATGTCACCCGGATTGGACAAACTCTCTGCTTGAGCAATCAAATGTGTCTTCTTGGGTTATTCTAGACTTCAAAAAGGATGTCGTTGTTACTCTCCTAAAATCAAGAAGTACTACATGTTCGCCCATGTCACCTTTTTTGAACAAACTCTCTTCATTCCTTCATTTGTTTAAGATGTTCAGTCTGTCCAACAGGTTCTCCCTATTCCATCAATTGAGGCCCATGTCTGTCCATGTCCACCCCTGTCCGCCCATGTCCAGTCTGCTCAGGCAATCAAATGTGTCTTCTTGGGATATTCTAGACTTCAAAAAGGATATCATTGTTACTGTCCTGAAACCAAGTACTATGTGCCCGTCCATCTCACCTTTTTTGAACAAACTTTCTTCTTTCTTTCATCTGTTCAGGATGTCCAGTCTGTCTAACAGGTTCTCCCTATTCCATCAGTTGAAGCATTTGTTCCTCCTGCTTCTCACCTTTCCTAATCCCATTCGGGATCCTCCTGCACCATCTGCTCCTACCCTAATTACTTACCAACATGGAACCCAGATGACTAGTCCCATGCCTCAAGATGAATCCTCTTTATCAAGTCCTTCCCAATTGTTACCCAATTTCACGGTTCCTGATAATGATGATTCAGATTTGTCCATTGCTCTTCGGAGAGGTAGTCGTTCTACACGTAATCCACATCCTATTTATAATTTTCTTATTTATCACAGGTTGTCACCTTCTTATTTTTCCTTTATATCCTCTATCTCTTCTATTACTATTCTAAAAAATGTGAATGAAACACTTGATCATCCTAGATGGAGATAGGCCATGACTATAGAGATGCAAACTCTTGACCATAATCATACATGGGAGTTAGTTCCCCTTCCTTCAAGGAAGAAGGCTGTTGGATGTCGTAGGGTATATGCTATTAAAGTTGGTCCCTATGGTAAAGTGGATCGTCTCAAATCCTGACTGGTTGTCGAAGGATATACTCAGATTTATGGCCTTGATTATAGTGACACTTTTTCTCCAGTGGCCAAAATAATGACTATGCGCCTTTTCTCTGCTATTCGTCATTGGCTACCTCCTAGGTTTGTTGCTTAAGGGGAGTCTAGGTTAGTGTGTAAGTTGCTTCATTCTTTCTATGGCCTAAAGCAGTCTCCACGTGCTTGGTTTGGAAAATTTAGCTCCATTGCTCAAGCCTTTGGGTTGAAACGTAGTGAGGTAGATCATTCAGTTTTTTACTAGCATACATCTCCTAGAAAATGTGTTTACTTAATAGTGTATGTTGATGACATAGTTATTATAGAGAATAATGCTGCTAGAATATCTCAACTTAAGGAGCACTTGTGCAGTCACTTCCGAACCAAGGATCTTGGAAGTTTCAAATATTTCTTGGGTCTTGAAGTAGCCTAATCAAAAGGTGTTGTAATTTCTCAAAGAAAATATGCTCTTGATATTCTGAAAGAGACAAGTATGATTGATTGTAAACTTGTGGATAGTCCTATGGCTCCAAATAAAATATTGATGGTAGATTAGGATGAAGTGTTCTCTAATCCAAAAAGATATGGAAGATTGGCTAGAAAACTTATTTATCTTACTATTACCAGACCTAATTGTCATTTGCAGTTGGTGTTGTTAATCAATTCATGCAAACTCCCTATATGAATCATTGGAATGCTATCATCCACATCCTAAGATACATAAAAAAGGCTCCAGGACAAGGTATATGAAGACAAAGGAAATACCCAAATCTCTGGGTATTGTGATGTTGATTGGGTAGGATCTCCTATGAGCAGATGCTCTACTACAAGATATTGTGTCTTCCTTGGAGGGAACACTATTTCCTAGAAAAACAAGAAACAAAACCTAGTTGTCCGATCAACTGCTAAAGTTGAGTATAGGACAATGACATCTCTCATGTGTGAACTTATGTGGGTAAAAGAGTTCCTTCAAGAACTAAACTTTTGTTAGATTCAACAAATGAAGATGTATTGTGATAATCAAGTTGTTCTCCACATTGTTTCTAATCCAGTGTTCCATGAGAGGACTAAGCACATAGAAATTGGCTGTCATTTTATCTGGGAGAAGTTGTTGTGCAAAGAAATATGTATTGAGTTTGTTGGGTCCAATGATCAATTTGCAGATGTGTTTACAAATTGCTTGAGAGAACCTCAAATTGAATTTATTTGTTTCAACAATTTGTATGTCCTAGCTTGAGGGGAGTGAGTGTTAGATTTATAGCTATTAAATAGGTTCTTTTACCTATGAGTTGTATCTTCTAGAATAGGTATTTTCACCTTCTCCTTAATTAATGTATTTGAGAATCTATCCATTATAAATCTAAGATGATTAGGATTGTGGATTACACACCCAAAAATATAACTTTCACATCTATTATTTTTTTCCTTAAGTATTGGAGGAGGAAAAGTATTGTTAAAGATTTTTTACCTAGGTGGTGTTCAGTTGATGTAGATGTATATGTGGTGGAAGAAACTTCCTTGATCTCTTTCGCAATTTCTTATTGTCCTAAACTTTTGAATTTTTTTATGTTTTCACTAGTTGACAAATGTTATGTATTGTGGGATACAGTTGAGTTGTCCTTGCGTTTCCCCTCATTAATGCTTTGTGGTTTTTTTTAAAAGAGTGTAATTGGATATTTGTTTTCACTCAGTTATCTCACCCTGACCGTATGCCACTATGCCTAGTTTTGAACATGATATACTGTTCTATTTTAGTTTTTAAACATTGATGAGTCTGTGATTTGCTTAAAATACACAATATTCTTTTCTAGTATAAAAGTGAGGTTTCCTACCATATATCCATGCATCAAATAGAGAAACATTGTTCAATTATTTATCTATTTGGTGTTGTAACTTGGCAATTTGGTTCTTGAAGATAGTTTTTTCTTGGTCATGGATTCCTCTTTGGTCATGAGGTGAGCCAACACCGTGTTTTATTATGTACATGGGCATAAGCATGGACACATGTTTTATGTGGGGGAGGTGGTTGGAAAATTTAATGAATCAGGAAAGCTGGGTTTGTTAGTTCGAGTTTTGACGTGAGGGGAAGATGACTATTTGTTACTGGATAGATTATGCTTGTTCTTTGTGAGATTGAGGACTATTTGAAATGTTAATTAAGATGTTTTTGATCTGTTGTCAATGAAAGCTATTGATACTTCTTATTCACATTGTATAGGTTAGTTAGTTGTTTTCGTTAAATTTTTTCTTGACAAACCCTCCCTAGTCTCCACATCCTACTCACAATAAGAAGAGCCTTTAGTATTCGGTTTCGCTTTCTTCAAAAATGATAGTTGCTTTGTATCTATCTGCCTTTTGTTGATGACTCTCTCTGGGCTTGTCATCTTTGGCTAACTTAGGTCATTGAAATTTAAAAACTATATCTATTACTATCACCAATTGCAATTATAGTAAGGGGGAACTTTACATCTGACAAAATAACCTGATATGTTGTTTGCATGAAAGTTCAAAACATGTAAAATATTAGTGTAATCCATTCAGTGGTGTTAGATATATTTTACTATATGGGCCTAGGCCCATCTCTATGTAATGCAATGTACATTCTACATATAATATGTTTCTTTGTTGTGCTATTAACATAGAAGGGTTCCATCATATGACTATCCATCATTTGTTTCTAAATGGTATCTGGAGCCTAGTTGAATCCTAGCCTGCTTGATGGACTTGTTGTCCATTGGTGCCAAACTGGAAATCGAGTTTCTTTCTGATTTTTCGGCATCCTCTCATTGGAAGTGTTGGTTTTGCAAGATTAAATGAGGATTAAATCCACTTTCTATGAACTCTAATGATAGAGATAAGGTTAGATAGAAAAAAATAATGAGTGTGGATAAAAGGTGACTACTTAAAATTATTTTGGACGTTACTTAACTCCTTTTATATATATATATATATATATATATATATATATATATATATATATATATATATATATATATACCTGTTACTTTTAGGGAACGGTGGAACATCTGAATTTGTGTCTATACTTTTTACTCAACAATCTATACTGGTTCAAAGGTCGTTAGTTTTCAGGTTTTTATCCTTTTTACCAAATATGTTTCTTTTTTTGCAGACTAAGCAGCAACCATGGCCTTTTTTCTTCCTGCCACAACAGACTCAATTGCTCTGGCACTGGAAGCCGAAGACCCATCTGAGAAAATACCCATTCTTTATCGGGTACTTGATGATCCTTCTTCTTCCCCGGACGCTCTGCGCATAAAAGAGCAGGCCATCACAAACCTCACTGAGCAGCTCATGAAAGAGAATAGGGCAGAGGATCTGTGCAGCCTTCTTACTCAGTTGAGGCCCTTCTTTTCCCTGATTCCAAAGGCAAAAACTGCAAAGATTGTGAGGGGCATAATTGATTCTGTAGCTAAAATACCAGGGACTTCTGATCTACAAATCGCATTGTGCAAAGAAATGGTGCAATGGACTCGCGCTGAAAGGCGTACCTTTCTGAGGCAACGAGTTGAGGCAAGACTTGCGGCACTACTTATGGAAAATAAGGAGTATTCAGAAGCTTTGACTCTCCTCAATGGCCTGGTCAAAGAGGTTAGAAGACTAGATGACAAGCTTCTACTTGTAGACATAGACTTGCTTGAAAGCAAGCTACACTTTTCCTTAAGAAACCTTCCAAAGGCAAAAGCCGCCCTAACAGCTGCAAGAACAGCTGCAAATGCTATTTATGTTCCTCCAGCTCAACAAGGTGCCATAGATTTGCAGAGTGGGATTCTTCATGCGGAGGAGAAGGATTACAAAACTGCATATAGTTATTTCTTTGAAGCTTTTGAGTCTTTCAGTGCTCTTGACGACCCCAAGGCGGTATTTAGCCTGAAATACATGCTGTTGTGTAAGATCATGGTGAGTCAAGCTGAAGATGTGGCTGGAATTATATCTTCTAAAGCTGGCCTACAGTATCTTGGACCCGACTTGGATGCCATGAAAGCCGTTGCAGATGCTCATTCCAAGCGATCTCTGAATTTGTTCGAAATCGCTTTGCGAGATTACAAGGCTCAGTTGGAGGAAGACCCAATTGTCCACCGACACCTTTCATCCCTGTATGATACTCTTCTGGAGCAGAACCTATGCAGATTGATTGAACCTTTCTCAAGGGTTGAGATTGCTCACGTTTCTGAACTAATTGAACTTCCTGTTGATCATGTGGAGCGAAAGTTGTCTCAGATGATTTTGGACAAGAAGTTCGCTGGGACATTGGATCAAGGAGCTGGATGCCTTGTCATATTTGATGATCCCAAAACAGATGCCATATACTCTGCAACCTTAGAAACCATTTCAAATACTGGGAAAGTCGTCGACAGTCTTTATGCTAGGTCTGCCAAGATAATTGCATGAGCTCTCCATCCCTCACTTCATTCGGTATTTTCTAACTATACTTTTCCATATTCTCTTTACAAGTAGTAGGATACCATTTTTTTTCCCAAATTTGTTGGACTCGATACAATTTTTAGCTATTGAATTCATTGATCTCCTAACTACCTGAGGGGCTTTATTATTGTAATGTTATAAATAATTAAATTTTTTAGTAAAAATAATATCATCTGATTCCATTTAACTCTGATATTTTAGGAATAATATTTTAGGGCCAACCATAGTGTGCAATAATGTTTTAATTATATTTATAGTTAGTAAAATCATCAAGTACATTTAATTAAATTATCTTCCTTGAATATTTTGCTAACTAAACACCTAAAGTAAAAAATGAAAAATAAGGAAGATATTAGCTCACAACTAGATGCATTAAAATAATGTATGCACGAGTACGTATTTTGAGTCAAGTAATCATAGAGGTTTACTTTAGTTTGGGTGAATTGAGGTGAAAATAAGACACATGAAGAAAATGGCAAGGATAGGGAAAGAAATTTATTTTTCTGCTGTAGGAATTAATATAAGTTTATCACTATATAAATCGTTTCTAACTGTGAGTGTAAAATGTTTAACCGTTACGTCAATTTATGAAATTCATAATTTCTAATATATGGTGCTTAAATACTAATATTAAGTCACATCCAATTTGTTTATGGAGAATCACATTTTATTAGTTATTTAAATTAATTACATATAAAATCAATTCATAGTATGTGAGATATGCATGATGAAAGTTTTTTGTTTTACTCTTTCCGTGTTGAAAGCTCTTTTCCATGAGTATTGGGAAAAAATCATTAAATTTGAACCATAGGATACATATATAAAAGAAGAGAAAGGTTACGTATTCAACCTTCTAATGTGTCTGGATTAGACAATTTAAGAGGATAATTCATTTATTTGAGAAAGTTAAAATGCTTCCGAGTTAACATATTTGGATAAGAAGAAAATTAAAAAGAAATTGAAATTTAGAAATTTTGATAAGGTATTTCAAATAACTAAAATAATAGAATTTGAAATACTTTAAAAAAGGAAAGAAATTAAAATTCCACAACTAGATTTAGCCAGGTCGAGTATACTCGCCCCAATCTAAGTCAGGTTGAATCAGGCCCGTCCAAGGTGAGTTGAGTCAAGTTAGACCCACCCAAAACCCAGTTGAGTTAAACCTGTCCAGGGTAGGAATCTAGTTGGGCCTGACCAACGCTAAGATGAGTTGGCCCAGCCAACGCCAAGATGAGTTGGCTCGGCTAACGCCAAGACGAGTTGGACCTAACCAACGCCAAGATGAGTTTGAATTTATCAACACCAAGACGAGTCAGGCTCAACCAATGCCAATATGAATCAGACCCGACTAGCACCAAGATGCGTCAGGCTCATCCACAACGAGTCGAGTAGGCTCCACCCCATGCTGAGTTGAGTTAGAGTCGACCTAGGCCAAGTTATGATAAAGATTTGTTTTAGTGATTAGCAATTAAGGTATTTGATGAATGACAATTAGAAAGAAAGTCACAAGCAGTGATGTTAAATATCGGCCATGGCGGCGCCATGGCGGCGCCATGGCGGATGGCGATCTCAAATTTTTCGACGACCGCCACACTATGTCGGTGGCGAAGCGGTTTTCATGTGGCGGGTTATGGCGGCCGCTTTTGCTGTTGCGGCATGGCGTCTCCAACGGGTCATGACGGAAATTTCGTTTTAGGAAGCTGAAATGTTTTGCGGTTTTCAAAAACCCTAATTTTTTGGGTCAAAACCCGGCCCAAACCCATCAAAGAGTAAGTATATCTTACTCATAAACTTACCCGATTCATCTCACTCTCTCTCTCTCTCTCTCTCTCAACGCCTTACGTTGGTGGCCATTGTTGTTCTACTGTCCGCCTGACGCCGCCGCCCGCCTGGCACAGAGACCATCTCTCTCCATTTCCTCTCTTTCACGGTTCATGCCTTCTCTTATAAAGTTTTTTTTTTCTATTTTGTTTTATTGTTTTAATGTTTGCTAAATTTTTATTTTTTCTTTTCTATTTTTTAAATTTTCTTTTTATTTTTATTTTCTGATTTTTTTATTTTTTTATTTCTTTAAATTTTCTTTTTCTTTTTATTTTCTAATTTCTTTAAATTTTTTTTTCTGAATTTTTTTAAATTTTCTTTTTCTTTTTCTTTTCTGATTTTTTTTTTTAAATTTTCTTTTTCTTTTTATTTTCTGATTTTTTAAATTTTCTTCTTCTTTTTATTTTCTGATTTTTTAAATTTTCTTTTTCTTTTTATTTTCTGACTTTTTAAATTTTCTTTTTCTTTTTATTTTCTGATTTTTTAAATTTTCTTTTTCTTTTTCTTTTCTATTTTTTTAAATTTTCTTTTTCCTTTTCTTTTTGATTTTCTTAAAATTTTCTTTTTCTTTTTATTTTCTGATTTTTTTAAATTTTCTTTTTCTTTTTCTTTTCTATTTTTAAAATTTTCTTTTTCCTTTTCTTTTCTGATTTTTTTTAAATTTTCTTTTTCTTTTTATTTTCTGATTTTTTTAAATTTTCTTTTTCTTTTTCTTTTCTATTTTTTAAAATTTTCTTTTTCCTTTTCTTTTCTGATTTTTTTAAAATTTTCTTTTTCTTTTTATTTTCTAATTTTTTAAAATTTTCTTTTTCTTTTTCTTTTCTATTTTTTTAAATTTTATTTTTCTTTTTCTTTTCTATTTTTTTAAATTTTCTTTTTCCTTTTCTTTTCTATTTTTTTTAAATTTTCTTTTTCTTTTTATTTTCTTATTTTTTTAAATTTTCTTTTTCTTTTTATTTCCTGATTTTTTTTATATTTTCTTTTTCGTTTTATTTTTTATTTTTCTATATTTTTTTCTTTCTTATGTTTTTGAATTCTTTTATTTTTAATATTTTCTTTTTCTTTTCTATTTTTTTTAGTTTAATCGCAACAACTGAACAAGGTAGTTCAAGATCTTTTACTAGAAATAATTCGAGTTGGAAATATTGTCATCCTTTAGATGAATGAAACCTACACACTACAGTTTACAATTATTGTGGAAAAATTATGAAAGGAGGAGTTACAAGAGCTAAAGAGCATCTAATGACAAAAAAAGGTAATGTTGCACCTTGCTCAAAGGCTCCAAAAGATGTTAGAGAAGAACTTTGGAAATTATTTAGGGAGAAAACAACTGCTTCAATAAATTTTGTTGATAATGTGGGGAGCTTTGGTGATACTAATGAGAGTGAGAATGAAGTTGAATTTTCAGCTGCTGCTAGTAATCCTAAAGGGAGAAAGAATGATGGAAGAAAAGGGCCAATGATATGTTTTGTAGGAATCCTACCCTTGCTTTAGAGAAGAGAAAGAAAGAAAAACAAAGACAAACTAATATTAAAGAGGCATGTGACAAAAATTTAAAGGTCTCGATTCATCAATATATTGCTCGTTTTTTGTACCGAACAGGCTTGCCATTTAATCTTGTTAAATTGAAGAGCTTTCAAGACATGATTGAAGCTATTGGAGCTTATGGTCCACATTTACCAGCTCCTTCTTATCATGAAATTAGAGTTCCACTTCTTAACAAGGAGGTGGAGTACACTGAAGGATTGTTAAAAGATCATAAAGTGCAATGGAGCAAACATGGGTGTTCTATCATGTCAGATGCATGGACTGATAGAAAGCAAAGATGTTTGATTAACTTCTTAGTAAACTCTCCTGCAGGACAATGTTTGTAAAGTCCATTGATGGGTCAAAATTTGTGAAGACAGGTGGGAAATTGTTTGAGATGCTTGATTCCCTTGTAGAGGAGATTGGGGAAGAGAATTTTGTTCAAGTTATCACTAATAATGGAAGCAATTATTTATTAGCTAGTAAGCTTCTGGAGGAGAAAAGACCCAATCTATATTGGACTCCCTATGTTGCCCATTGCATAACTTGATGCTTGAAGACATCAAAAAACTTCCTTTAATAAGGAAGACAATCCAAAGGGGAGTTAGGCTGGTTGGTTTTATATATAGTCATTCAAGTACCTTGAGTTTGTTGAGACAATTCACAAACAAAAGGGAACTGGTAAGACATGCTGTTACAAGATTTGCTACATCCTATTTATCATTAGAAAGACTTCATCAAGAGAAAGGAAATTTAAGAAAGATGTTTACTTTTGACAAGTGGAGCAAAAATAAGCTATCTAAGGAAGCTAAGGGGAGGGAAGCTTCAAAAATTGTTCTTATGCCTGCATTTTGGAACCATGTGGTTTTTACTTTGAAAGTCATGGCTCCTCTTGTTAGAGTACTTCGTCTCGTAGATGGGGAAAGAAAAGCAGCAATGGAATATATTTATGAAGCAATGGAGAAGGCCAAAGAAACCATAATGAAGTCTTTCAATAACAATGAAAGTAAATACAAGGATGTATTTACAATCATTGATAATAGGTGGACTTGCCAACTTCATCGTCCATTGCATGCAACTGGTCATTTTTTGAATCCAGAATTCTATTACTCTAACCTCGAAATGGAGTTTGATTTGGAGGTAACTAATGGGTTGTATGCTTGCATCAAAAGGTTGGTGTCAAGTAAAGATATACAACAGAAAATTTTAACCGAGCTACCTCTCTATAAAAGTGGAAGTGGATTATTTGGCGATGACTTTGCCAAAGAATCAAGGAAGACCACAACTCCTGGTGAGATACTTAAACAATTCCAAGTGTTGTAATGAATTACTTTAAGTTATAATTAATAAATTTTAAGTTACTTTTATCTGTTTTTATAGCTCAATGGTGGAAAAACTATGGTCATGCTACTCCAAATCTACAAAGGCTAACTATCAAGATTTTAAGCTTGACATGTAGCTCATCAGGATGTGAGCGCAATTGGAGTGTATTTGAACAAGTAATAATTGTTGTTCATGATGTCTCATCTCATTCTTATATTTTTTAAAAGTAAGAAGAAACTAATTATTATTTTATTTATTTATGCAGATTCATTTAAAAAAGAGAAATAGACTTGAGCACAAGAAACTTCATGATTTGGTTTACATTAAGTATAACCAACAACTTGCTCAAAGATACAATATTAGAGATGAGATTGACCCTATTGTACTCAATGACATTGATGAGTACAATGAGTGGTTAGTAGGGGAAGTGGATGATGATAATGAAGATAGGGGGGATGACTTGGTTTTTGATGATGATTCCACCCTCAATTGGGCAACTGTTTATGAAGCTTCAGGTGTTGGTGAGCCAATCATTTGCACAAGAAGAAGAGAAAATAATAAAAGAAAGCAACCATCAGGTAGTATTGTTATTGAATCTTCCCAACCTTCCAAGAAAGGAGGAGGTGCTACTTTGGCCTTAACACAAAGGAAGGGCAAAGAGAATATTCAAGTTGGAGTTCATCATGAATTGGAATTTGATAACTCCAACTCTGAGTCTAAAAATATTGAAGAATTATTTAACTTTAACCAATCTTTCTCTGAAGGGGAAGAAGAGGAGGGACATGTCCCATTAGACAATATTGAAGATAATTATGTTGGGGTTGAGGAAGAACCTGATGATTAGAAATTTAGGATATTTATCATATGTTTTGTTGTTGTTTTAATTCTTAGAACTTCAAATTTTGAAGTCTAAACTTGTTATTACAAGTAAATCTATGGTTGTGTTTCATTCTTTTTTGGATTTCAATTATATTTATGCAATCTACTTACTTATTGAAATATATATATATATGTTGTTTTTTTTTCCGCCATGCTTCCGCCATAACCCGTCATAGAATCCGATATATTTTCATAAAGGATTTTTGAGATACTGATATTTTCCGATATCCAATATTGATAACACTGGTCACAAGGAATATTCGCACTGGACACAAAAATAATCTCAGAGGTTATCTAAGTGTGAAGGTTCACTTTACAAGAGCTCAAGAGAAAGAGGAGAAGACAAGAAATAAAGCAGGATAGCAAGAAGAACAAGTAATTGCAAGAAAGTAAAGAACATGGAAAGCAATGTAAGAGGAGATTAAAAGAGGAGGAAGGGGATGAAGTGCTACATGCCACCTAGAGGATGGACCAACCCAAGATGAGTGGTGATAGCCACCACTTAAGCCAAGGCAAAAGATAAGACTCCAACAAAGGGGAAGAACACTCCCACACACAAGCTCACGAGTATGAAGTGTCTATTCTCATAAAATGTTCAACCATTTACAAGTGGTGAGGAGACCTCTTTATATAGCATGGGATAGGGACTTAGAGGGAAATACAATGCACAAGATCCTAAGAATATTCCCTTCTAAATCAGTCCACCTAGGGATTTAGAGAGCAAGGTAAGAGTTTCTAGAAGCTAGGGCAACCTAGCCATGTGCGACACCCTTCTTTGGGCACCAAGGTCGCCCCTCACTCATCTAGAAGGTCAAATGTTGACCTCTCTTCCTTCCCATGGACGTCCACCCACTTGGGCCTAGGGTCAAAGTGCTCCTCTCTTCCAAACAAGGATCTTAAAGGTAGAAAAGGGTGTTCCAAAAGCAATCCTACAAAAACAAGACAAAAGATATAAGTCTAGAAAATGTTAAACAAACTAAAGAAAGAGGGTGAGGAGGAAGTGTCCCTTCTAATCATGCTTCTTGTGATCCTCCTAGAACACTCATCTCGATTATTGGTGGTCCAAGTGGTCAAGGGCTCATCATCCTCCCCCTCTTGGAGAGAATTCAACCACGAATTTGCAAAATCTACACCAAAATGATTAAGATCACCAACATTAAAAGTGATACTAACATTATACTCAAATGGCAAATCTAACTCATGCATTATTATTTATTTTTCGCACAACTTGGAAAGGTCCATCACCTCTTGGGTTGAGTTTGAACTTCCTTTGAGTAGGGAACCTCTCCTTCCTTAAGGGAAGTCAAGCCCAATCCCCAGGTTGAAAAATGACTTCCTTCTTTTCCTTGTTGACATGTTTTTGGTACTGACCAGTCTTCCTCTCAATTCCATCATTGACTTGAGCATGCAAGTCTTTCATCATGTTTGACCTTTCCAACCCATCTTGGCTTGCCTAAGCCTCACGAGTTGGAAAAGGGAGGAGGTTAAGAGGTGTTAAGGGATTAAACCCATACACAACCTCAAAGGGAAAATGGGAAGTAGTGAACCACTCTATCGTAAGAAAACTTCACATGAGGGAGAATGTCTTCCCACTTCCTAGGATTCCTAGAAAGCATGCACCTCCAAAGTTGAGACAAGGTTCTATTCACCACATTCGTTTGACTATTAGTTTGGGAGTGGCAAGTTCTAGAAAAGAGAAGTTGTGCCAAGTTTCCCTCACAAGGTTATTGATGCTTTGTCAAGAAGGCACCCTCTTTTCTACTCTTCGGGCCCCAAATTCTTGGATTTGATCACATACCTAAACTGTATGTTGATGACTTTGAGTTCTCCACCACCTTTGCTAGTTGCCAGAAAAATGCACAAGGAGGATTTTATGAATCTTAGGGGCATTTGTATACCCTAATGATTACATAGAAAACTCCTTGTTAAAGAAACACATGAAGGAGGCCTCATGGGACACTTTGGAGTTGAGAAAACTCTAAGGGTCCTTAAATAGAAATTATTTTTTCCCCATATAAGGATGTTCAATGACATTTCCATTAATGCATTTCATGTTTACAAGCTAAATCTAGAGCAATGTCACATGGACTCTATACTTCTTTACCTGTTGCTTCATCTCCTTGGGCATATGCTAGTATGGACTTTGTCCTTGGGCTACCCAGAACCTAGAGGAGATTTGATTCCATCTTTGTGATGGTGGACCATTTTAGCAAGATGACTCATTTTATATCATGCCACAAAGTGGATGATGCTAGTAATATAACTCAACTCTTTTTTTAGGGATATATTATGTCTTGATGGACTACCCAAGACTATAATGTCCATCTTAATGAGAGTAGAGTTTAAGCTAGAACTCTAAAACAACCATGATAACAAAACATAAGCATGAAATCATCTACTTCCAACTTATTCTTCCCTTTCAACTTCACATGTTTCTAAAATGGTCAACATATAAGGTGACTCTTCAAGCCTCACCTCCACTCTATTTACAAACATACTTGCTAAATTATACAACATTAGACATCAACTTCCAATACTTTAGTCAACAACACAACATCATAATCATCAAGTACATTCTATTAACAACGGAATACAATTAGTACTTTATCAACATATGAAATCATTCACACCTAATTGCTAAGGTATTGTTACATTAGAACATAAGCATTGTACAAGCATACATATTTATACTATATACACAACTGGTATCAACTTACTTTTAACACGAATACCTCATTACATACTCACATATCAAATTTATCTTCACACATCATCATTGTTAGGGAAATGTCCAACACTCCATAATTTTGAATCATGCTGAAAACAATTAATGTTAGGTCTTGACATATGAAGAGTCTTGACAAACAATGGAACCTGTCAGACAAACGAGTCACAAATATTTGTCTTTCACCAGATCATGCATATATCGTATGTCGGACAATACCTCAAATAATCAGCAGATGATAAGTCATAAGATGATATACATGATTATCTTGACTAACATTAAAAAGTTTGTTCCTTAGTTTTTAAAGACATTCTTCTGAACAGTCTGATGATCAAGTACCAAGGCGATTCTCACGTCCCATTACAGCACCTTCCCCATGAATAGTAAAAACTGCTTTCTTCACCAAATTCCTGACGCGCTTGAGTTTTGTCAACTCTAAAAGTACACCTGCCATGTACAAAAGTGTTGCTTTTATCAAAAGAAGTAAAGCTCACTGTCCAATGGAGGATAAGTGCAACAAGCTATCAGGTTCTATGTGAAAATAAGAAACAAACATTTATTGCATGAAAGAGAGCATTTAATGCATCTACCTGAAGCGCTCATCAGACACAAGAAGAAGTGTTGAAACTTTAACCAAAAGCTAAAGATGTCAAAACGAATCTCTAATTGGTAGTTGCGAATGCATTATATAAGGGATCAAGTTCATCTTAAAGAGATATAGAAACAAGTTAAGATAAACGCACTGTTGAAAATTGTGCTTACTCAAATCTCTTCTCAAAGCTTTAGAGAAACACTGCTAAGCTATCTCTAGAAGCAAAATCTTTCAATCTTACCGTCTTTTAGATGTAGATCTTTTAGACTAGCTCAAAAGTTGTGATTTTAAATCACAACCTCTTTAAAACCTTTTGTAGTTGAGCCAAGGGTGACTTTGTTAGAAAAAATACTTAGTTGAACCAAAAGTGACTTTGTAAAAAAAAAGTACTTGTACAGGTTAGCTAGAAGTGGCTACGAGCTTAAAAAATTACTTGTAGTTTGCAGCGTTAGTTTACTAGTGGAATTCAATCAGGTTAATTGAGAATTGCACGTAGTCTGTGGTTTCAGAAGAACTAGTATAAAAATATGAGTAATTTCTCTCATCTTTTAACTTCTTTATATTGCATATTATCACTTGTGGTTAACGTTATAAAGGGAAGAATCTTTAACAAAATATTTGTTTGTGAAATTATTCTTTAACTAATAGATTTCATTTGTTTGTTAGTCCAAACCATCATCTGATGCACTTTATGTCTTTAGACGAATTGCGAAAAACTGCAAAATGAAGACTCAATGCAAGACTTTTGCTTTCCCATTTTCTACAATATTAATCAAAATAAGATAAGTTTTTTATAAATATTTTCTGCATAATATTTTATTCAAAATTCATCAAATGTAAACAAGTACTAGATAAGTTCAACATTAACATTCAATAAATTAATAACAAATGTAAAATCTAGTGTGAGAAGTTTGAACACCTATTTTCTCTATTGAAAGATGCAAAATTTTTATATTTGTTGAATTTCCCTCTCCATATTTAACATTCTATCACGAAGTTGAAGTGGAATCATAATAACCTTCATCCAAGCCCATACACCAAAGTTGTAATCATAAGGTGGAGACACTCCTGTAACAGATGCTAAATGGGATGCTTCTTCTCATGCATCTTTGTGATAGTCCTATTAAGAGTATTGCTATATAAGATTTTAGTAGTTGCTCATCAATTAAGGAATTGACTTCTCTTAAATCTATTGACCATTCTATTTACAATATAAACCTCATCTAAGAGCCAAAGACCTGAAAAGCCAAATCGACTTCAAAATATTAGCAACAACACCACAATTATCAACATTTACTAATCTTTTATTAATTTATTTTTTTGGAGAAAACAAGAAAGGTTATGTTAATAATGAATACAAGGGTAGCTATAAGAAATATTGTACAATGTGTTTCTTTTTACATTTATATGTTCTAACATGCAGAAGAAGGAAAATTGCATGAGAGCAAAGTCAACCAACCATAACCATTCATGAGAATCCTAATGATTCTTTTACTTCTTTCTTATTAGAAGTTTTCCAAAATATAAAAAATAATAACATATAGTTATCTCGGTTTCTTAGACAAGTTATCGAATTAGAGTTTTGGGAATGAAAAAGGTAATTCGAAAAAGATATACACCTCTCCAAAGTTGCTCAACTAAGGAAATAATGTTGTTATATACTCACATAAATATGAGGATTTTGATGTAGTTATTTTTTTACGCAATAGTTAAATGTAATTGAACATACTATAGGCATGGAACTCATACGTTAGGAACTTTATCAATTCATAATTTTTAGATTAACTTGACAATTAAAGCTACAAATTTCTAGTGTCATGAAGTATGTATTTAGTATAAATTAGTGGTTAAAAGTAACACATCATTTTCTCTATATATTAGGCAGTGTTATCGATATCAGATATCGAAAAATATCAGTATCTCAAAAATCATTTTATGAAAATATATCGAATTTTATAACGGGTTATGGCGGAAGCATGGCAGACAAAAAAACAACATATATATATATATATATATATATTTCAATAAGTAAGTAGATTGCATAAATATAATAGAAATCCAAAAAAGAATGAAACACAACCATAGATTTACTTGTAATAACAAGTTTAGACTTCAAAATTTGAAGTTCTAAGAATTAAAACAACAACAAAACATATGATAAATATCCTAAACCCCAACATAATTATCTTCAATATTATCTAATGGGGCATGTCCCTCCTCTTCTTCCCCTTTAGAGAAAGCTTGGTTAAAGTTAAATAATTCTTCAATATTTTCAGACTCAGAGTTGGAGTTATCAAATTCCAATTCATGATGAACTCCAACTTGAATCTTCTCTTTTCCCTTCCTTGTGTTAAGGCCAAAGTTGCACCTCCTCCTTTCTTGGAAGGTTGGGAAGATTCAATAACAATACCACCTGATGGTTGCTTTCTTTTATTGTTTTCTCTTCTTCTTGTGTAAATGATTGGTTCACCAACACCTCTAACACCTGAAGCTTCATAAACAGTTGCCCAATTAAGGGTGGAATCATCATAAAAAACCAAGTCATTCCCCCCATCTTCATTACCATCATCCACTTCCCCCACTAACCACTCATTGCACTCATCAATGTCCTTGAGTACAATAGGGTCAATTTCATCTCTAATATTGTATCTTTGAGCAAGTTGTTGGTTATACTTAATGTAAACCAAATCATGAAGTTTCTTGTGCTCAAGTCTATTTCTCTTTTTTGAATGAATTTGCATAAATAAATAAAATAATAATTGGTTTCTTCCTACTTTTTAAAAATATAAGAATGAGATGAGGCATCATGAACAACAATTATTACCTGTTCAAATACACTCCAATTGCGCTCACATCTTGATGAGCTACATGTCAAGCTTAAAATCTTGATAGCTAGTCTTTGTAGATTTGGAACATCATGACCATAATTTTTCCACCATTAAGCTATAAAAACAGATAAAAGTAACTTAAAATTTATTAATTATAACTTAAAGTAATTCATTACAACACTTGGAATTATTTAAGTATCTCACCAGGAGTTGTGGTCTTCCTTGATTCTTTGGCAAAGTCATCGCCAAATAATCCACTTCCACTTTTATAGAGAGGTAGCTCGGTTAAAATTTGTTGTTGTACATCTTTACTTGGCACCAACCTTTTGATGCAAGCGTACAATCCATTAGTTACCTCCAAATCAAACTCCATTTTGGGGTTAGAGTAATAGAATTCTGGATTCAAAAAATGACCAGCTACATGCAATGGACGATGAAGTTTGCAAGTCCACCTATTATCAATGATTGTAAATACATCCTTGTATTTACTTTCATTGTTATTGAAAGACTTCATTATGGTTTCTTTGGTCTTCTCCATTACTTCATAAATATATCTTATTGATGTTTTTCTTTCCCCATCTACGAGACGAAGTACTCTAACAAGAGGAGCCATGACTTTTAAAGTAAAAACCACATGGTTCCAAAATGCAGGCATAAGAACAATTTTTGAAGCTTCCCTCGCCTTAGCTTCCTTAGATAGCTTATTTTTGCTCCACTAATCAGAAGTAAACATCTTTCTTAAATTTCCTTTCTCTTGATAAAGTCTTTCTAATGATAAATAGGATGTAGCAAATCTTATAACAGCATGTCTTACCAGTTTCCTTTTGTTTGTGAATTGTCTCAACAAACTCAAGGTACTTGAATGACTATATATAAAACTAACCAGCCTAACTCCCCTTTGGTTTGTCTTCCTTATTATAGAAAGTTTTCCGATGTCTTCAAGCATCAAGTCTATGCAATGGGCAGCACAGGGAGTCCAATATAGATTGGGTCTTTTCTGCTCCAGAAGCTTACTAGCTAATACATAATTGCTTCCATTATCAATGATAACTTGAACGACATTCTCTTCCCCAATCTCCTCTACAAAGGAATTAAGCATCTCAAACAATTTCTCACTTGTCTTCACAAATTTTGACCCATCAATGGACTTCACAAACATTGTCCCTGTAGGAGAGTTTACTAAGAAGTTAGTCAAACATCTTTGCTTTCTATCAGTCCATGCATCTTACATGATAGAACACTCATGTTTGCTCCATTGCACTTTATGATCTTTTAACAATCCTTCAGTGTACTCCACCTCCTTGTTAAGAAGTGGAACTCTAATTTCATGATAAGAAGGAGTTGGTAATTGTGGACCATAAGCTCCAATAGTTTCAATCATGTCTTGAAAGCTCTTCAATTTAACAAGATTAAATGACAAGCCTGCTTGGTACAAAAAACGAGCAATATATTGATGAACCGAGACCTTTAAATTTTTGTCACATGCCTCTTTAATATTAATTTGTCTTTGTTTTTCTTTCTTTCTCTTCTCTAAAGCAAGGGTAGGATTCCTACAAAACATATCCATTGGCCCTTTTCTTCCATCATTTTTTCTCCCTTTAGGATTACTAGCAGCAGCTAAAAATTCAACTTCATCCTTACTCTCATTAGTATCACCAAAGCTCCTCACATTATCAACAAAATTTACTCAGGCAGTTGTTTTCTCCCTAAATAATTTCCAAAGTTCTTCTCTAACATCTTTTGGAGCCTTTGAGCAAGGTGCAACATTACCTTTTTTTGTCATTAGATGCTCTTTAGCTCTTGTAACTCCTCCTTTCATAATTTTTCCACAATAATTGCAAACGATAGTGTTTAGGTTTGATTCATCTAAAGGATGACAATATTTCCAATCCGGATCATTTCTAGTAAAAGATCTTGAACTGCCTTGTTCAGTTGTTGCCATTGAATACGATTAAACTAAAAAAAATAGAAAAGAAAAAGAAAATATTAAAAATAAAAGAATTCAGGAAAAATAAGAAAGAAAAAAATATTAAAAAAATCAGAAAATAAAACGAAAAAAGAAAATATAAAAAAAAATCAGGAAATAAAAAGAAAAAGAAAATTTAAAAAAATCAGAAAATAAAAAGAAAAAGAAAATTTAAAAAAATCAGAAAAGAAAAAGAAAAAGAAAATTTAAAAAAATCAGAAAAAAAATTTTAAAAATCAGAAAAAAAGAAAATTTAAAGAAATCAGAAAATAAAAAGAAAAAGAAAATTTAAAGAAATCAGAAAAAAAAAGAAAAAAATTTAAAAAAATCAAAAAATAAAAATAAAAAGAAAATTTAAAAAATAGAAAAGAAAATATAAAAATTCAGCAAATATTAAAACAATAAAAAAAACAGAAAAAAAAAATATAAACTTTAGAAGAGAAGGCATGAACCATGAAAGAGAGGAAATGGAGAGAGATGGTCTGAGCTGCAACATCAATGTCAGGCGGCAGCGTCTGGCGAACGGCGGCGTCAGACGGACAGTAGAACAGCAATGGCCAGCAACATAAGGAAGGAAACAAAACATCAAGGCGTTGAGAGAGAGAGAAATGAATCGGTTAAGTTTATGAGTAAGAAATACTTACTCTTTGGTGGGTTTGGACCGGGTTTTGATACAAAAAATTAGGGTTACATGATTTTCAAAGGAACCGTAAAGCATTTCAGCTTCTAAAAACGAAATTTTCGCCATGACCCGTTGAAGACGCCATGTCGCGACAACAAAAGCGGCCGCCACATGAAAACCGGTTCGCCGCTTACATAGTGTGGCGGTCACCGGAAAATCTAAAACCGCCATCTGCCATGACCGATATTTAACATCACTTATATATATTAGGTAGAGATTTAAGTACATGTTTTATTTCCTAGAAGCAAGCCACAACTAGCTTTATCATAAACCATTATCTAAAATCATTAAAATTTGTTTTGAGCATTCACAAAATAAATATGAAAAAAGAAATTCCAAAAAGTTCTTACTACGTACTATGAGAGTCAATGAAAACCATAAGAGTCTTATTTTCTATTATTTGGTGAAGCCTTCTACGTGAACATTAAAAATGGATATATGTCAGATGCCTTATATAAATTAAAATTTACAATTGGAGAATACCTTAATAATAGATTCATTTTGTCACTTCCTTCCTCTGGAAACTGCATTTTATTTTTTCCAAAACATCTCAGAAATATTAGGAACATAAACTAAGTAAAAGTTGAATTTCACATATTTGCATGAGGTCATAAAGAAGACGATTTACCAAAAGGAATAGACGATATGTCAATCGGTCCACATAGATGTTACACAAGTGGTTTCAAATTCTTAAATAGACGAATCTTGAAAATCAAAGAATAATATGACATATATTGAAATGAATCATATTTGAAAGGCTGAATAGGCGCAACTGAAAATTACAAATTTGAAACTCGCATTAAACAAAAGACCTTAAACACCCAAAAATCACCTTTTCGATTGACAACTCCAAAACTCTAAAATTGATTTCTAGCCTATTTTCATCATGAAAACCCTAAACATTAGTTTTGTAAAATACCTGAATATGACATTCCACTGCCTTCACCTTCAATCTCACTAAACCCTAATTCCTACACTTAGACCTACATTATGTTTGGGAAAAATTAGAGAATGCAAGTGTGAACGATGTAGTGCAATGATAGAGGAGTGTGAGCCGGAGGTAGAGTGTGAGCCACAGGTAGAGGAGCGTGATTTTGATTTTCGTAGTATGAGAGGAAGATCTTTCACGGCATTGGAGTGTGCCATTTTTTTAGTTCCTAGGTATAATCCGGGCACATTTTTTATGTTGCTTTTAGGATTAATTAAAGGCAACAATCGTGCAGAAATTTTTTGGAGAGAAAATGAATGTTTGAAAAATAGATAGGGGAAATAATATTTTCTTAGTATTTTAATTAATAAAATAAAAAAATTTAATAAAAGAATTACCAATTTAATAATTGGTCTTTTTATTGAAAAGTTAGTGATCACTCATTTAAAAAAAATGTCACTGATTCAATTATTAATAATAACTAAAATGTTTAATCATTGATTAGTTATTATTTTTTGATTTTTTAGTAGTACAGTTTTTTTTCAACTCCTAAAACAAGCAAAAGTTTTGCATCCTAAAACGACCCGTTCTCAATCCGAGAATGGTTGTTTTACCTTTGAGAATACTCATTCTAGTCATAAAAACGACTTTTCTCTTACAAAAATAAGGCACTTTCAATTTTTACACTTATTGTTCTAAAAGCTACTCAAGTTGCTTTAGTAACTTTTCAGGATTCTTCATAAATAAGGTTTTGAACCATTTCTTCTCTTTTAGGTCTTTCATTTTGTGTTTTGTTTCGATCTAGACAAAAATAAGAGTCTACAATGCATAAAATATCACAAACACAATCAATTAATCAATCACTAAAAACTAATCACTATATTATCAAACTGTTAATTTTGTTAAAATCATCCATTAAGCGTGTCATTTTGTTTGTGTCATTTTGTTTGTGGTGGATAATGGATTTTTTTTATTACTGACTAACAACTAATGTTTTCAACTTATATGTTATTGATTTTAATTAAAGGTTAGCATGAAATATCTAATATGATATACACTTCCATATTTGTATACACAATTATGATTTTAATGCTCACAATCATTCCCTTTCTTCGTTTTAGTTTAGTTTTGTTATTTTCTGAAGAATAAGATAAAGAAAATAAAAGACAAGAAATTAAATGAAAAACTTGAAAATGAGCCAGCAAAGAGATTTTATTCATTACCACTACGTCATGGCATGTTATGACACTATACAAAGTAACTCTTGAATGTGGTTGTAAGTGTTCCTCACATTCTCTCTTACATGTTTTCAACTTCTTCACCTTCATCTTCGAAATGCAATTCGTTTTTGTCTCTTAACTTTTTATTTGGAAGAACTTATTCAAATACTTGGATGTCTCGAGCTTTATCATGCTTCTTACATTGGCTCGAAATTAATTTAAGATTTTTATTTCTCTTATTGGTACTACATTCTCATCTTCAATATCTTTGCATTCCTCTAATATTAATGTTCTTTCAACATCACTTTCTCGATTTCCTCTTTCCATTTTTCATCTGCTCCATTTACACTAATTTAGTTACACTCTTCGAAACTTATTTTCCAATCATTATGATGTCTCATACCGATAATGCTCTAACAATATTATATGCTAATAATATTATTAATAAAATATAATATAACAAATAATAAAATTTAAATTGTAAATATAATCATATAGTAAATATTCTATAAACAAATTTTAAAAAATTTATCTTACTATTATATTATTATTATTAAAACAATTCAATTTATAAAGACAAAATATTTATATTTTAGTTTCTTATATAATAAAAAAATATGATTTAGAACTAGGCTTTATTTATTATTTTGCTTACTTTTATACCGAAACATTATAGACACTATTTTTTTATAATATATTAATTTAAATTCATAATATCATATAATAAAATAGCTCATGTAAATTTAAAAATTTTAATAGTTTTAGGAGAAGTTAATTTATTTTAATCATGCAAGTACTTTCGAAAATATAAGTGTTTTCAAACCTATAAAGTATTTATGCCTTGTATTTTTATCCACCTACAATGAAGACCTTATACTGATTACATTATAAATAGAAAAAAATTGGTAGTGCCCCCAAAAAATAAAAACACTCACATATATTATTATAATTTTAAAACTTAAGCCTTAGTTATAAGTTTAAAACTTAAGTCTTAGTTATAAATTTAAAATATAAGTTTTATAAATAAAAATTACATTAAGACACTGATATAATAATAAATTTAAAATCAAAATTATAAAAATAAAAAATTATTATTTTTTGCTTTAAAAATAAATATTATGTTAAAACATTTTTAAATTAAAAGATTAATATATTAATGAGATTTTATAAAACTTTTTTATTAAAGAGAGCAAGTAAACATTATATCTTAAAAATAATATAATATAATCAAACTCATAAAAAAAGTAAATTAAGACATTATTTTGAAGATTCTTTAATAAAATAACTATTTTAATTAATACAAGAGTGTAATTATTATGTTATATAAATATTAAATAAGTATATGATTTTTATTTCTATTTGCTAGTTATTAAATATATACAATTATTTTACTTTTTAAAATTTTTGTAATAAGCATTTATTATGAAAATTTGGAATGAAGAGTATCCAAAATCCAACAATTTATATATAACTATTTTAGTTATTAAAAAGTAATTATGTATATTATGAGGCTTAAAGTCTGGAATTGAAATCATTCTGGAAGTGTTTGATGAAAAAGAACTGTGTAGAAGGAAGAAAGAGAAAACCTAAAAGAGGAGAAGAATATGTGAATGTGATCGAAAACACGCAAGAAAAAGAAAAGCTTATAATTTTATACTTTGTGTACTAGATAGATCATGTCTCAAAAAGTCCTCAAAAGGAAAAAAAAATGCATTGGCCTAATCTTTCAACTTCAAAACTTTCATTGTTCAACATCTCATGTTATATCTTTTATGTCACTCATTATCATTTTGCCAATGCTTTAGAAACTCTTCCTATGTGAAAAAGAAGTAAAACATTGTTTTTAATGTTAGAAAAATTTCTTAAAGATAATATATATAAGAAAAGATGACATCATTTTTAACATAAAAAGTATAATATTTATGAATTTTTATTTTTTTATACAGCTCAACACTCTTTTTATATAAAAAAAAGGATAAAACATTGCTTTTAATGTTGAAATTTGTTTTTAGGAGGAGCTTATATAAGAAAAGATGACACCACTTTTAATACAAGACCGAATGTTTATGGATCTTTATTTTTTTTTATACAACTCAACTTTATCATTTTTATTCAATGTAGGATTTTTACTTTTATTCTCTCACTTTTGTATTACTTAATAAAGCCAAAATTATTGGTGTCCTATCCATTTGTTTGCTTGAACAAAATTAATTTCTTGAGTCTAATATAAGAAGAAAAAAAAGCATGACAACTAATTAGAAAAATAAAAAAGTTTAACTATATTTTTTTTATTTCTAAGTTATTCAATTGTGTAATTTTAGTCCCTTAAACCCCAATTGAATCAATGGTTTATTTCAGGTACTACAAATTTTACATTCTTATTTCTTTAAGTTCCAATTGCTAATTGAGTTTTCCATATCTCAGACACCCTTATTATGTCAGCTAATAAATTAAAATTGTAAAAAAAAAGTATTTATTGATCAAAATTATATATTTACAATTCTTATAATATCTCGTGAAGACAATTAAAATTTGAATTGTTAAAATCGTAAAATTACATCCAAGAAAATAAATAAAAATATGTAACCAAACCTAACTAAAATAACCATTCAAAGTGTAGGATGATTTATTTGACTAGGGAAAGGTGGATAGATTTATTCAACTCCATAATAAATAATTATTATATCCTATTTTTCACATTTTAAAAACATTTTTTAACTTATTATCATATATTATATATTTTCACAACACACTTGTGTTATGCACAAGTTTTAAGTTACTGATAACATATAAATAATCTTTCAATTATATTACTCCTTATATTTGTGGATAATAACTTTTTAGGGCTATTTTTACTAATCAAAAAAAGTATTTACCTTTTATTTTCAATGTAATTTTAAATAAGTTACCTATATTATATTTCACAACTATTTTTAGAAGAAAAAACTAATTGAGTTTTTCACCACCTTAAACTAATTTACGTATAATTAATTTTTGAAAACTTTCTCATATAACTTCTCTAATTGTTTTTACTTTTTAACGTGTATAAACTATAATATTAACTTACATAAAAATTGATTTGAGTTTTGGAATATAGAAAAACTTTTCTCAACGTACTTAAAAGTTTATTTGTTACAAAAACAAATTGTTTGAGGACTAAGTTTATTAATAACCTAATAAGGTTACATGTCATGTGTGCGAGCAATGTCTATGATCGTGTGGTCATAGTATAAATATGAATTACAAAAGGTAGGAAAAATATGGATTGTGACTCTAAATAGTACAAATTTATCTTAATTTTTATATTTAATAGATATGAAATTTGTGTTTTATCTTTATTTTTATCGATATAAGTATATTTTCATCAAATAACCAGTACAAATATTCATTTCTTTTTCTAAATATTAATTAAATATTTTTTATAAAAAATATAAAAATCATAATAAATAAAACATGACATTATAAAATATTCAATATCAAAATAATATATATATATATATATATATTTTAATATTAAATACTAATTACAATTACAATTACATAAATCTTATATTAGAATATTATTAAATAAAAAAATCAAATAATCATAAAAAACAAAAAAAACATTAAATATATATTCTAAAAATAAATTATAAAATTAAAAATAAAAAAATAAAAAAAATTATTAAATTACTTAATAAACTAGATATATTTTAATAATTTTTATATCCATATCCAATTTAAAAGTATTATATATAACTCATATTCATACTATATCGGTCAATTATGGAATTCTATCAAAATTGAAAGAGATTTTGGTAATACCAATCTCACCACGGTGTCATTTGTGCCCACTATAGTTTAAATGACAAATTTGATGGTGGTTTTAAGGGTGATCTATCTCATAAAGTTAGGGCATTGAGTGATTATAAAAAGGAAAAATAAAGTTGAGGTGAGAATAATAATAAACAAATAAAGCAAATTGGTAGTTACCATAACACTTTTGGGGAGTGGGGAGTGGAGAAAACAAGGCCAAGTTGCCATCTTTTGTTGCTTGGTTGGGTGCATGTCCAATCAATCTCCATTACTTTAACCAGAACTTACACATTAAGAAACTAATTTTAATTTGCTGAAACCCCCTTTGTTCTTTGCCTCTGATACACATTCCATTGCTGCATGAGCCACATCAAGGTGCAGAAAATGGCTTTAGTGCTTTTCCAAAAAGTAAAGTTGTTTGCAGGGCTTTGTTTTGCTTTGTTGGGTTTGGAATTTGGACCTCGTCTCATTGGGTGGCTGCTATATTTTTTAGTGCCACCATGCTTTCTTAGATTTGAATCCCTTGCATGGTGCTTCCCCACTCCCACTTTGTTATCACAAGCTCATTAACTTTTGCATGATTGAAGTTTTGATTGCCAATTGTGCTAAAATATTTTCTTCCAACCAAATACTTCATTAATTATTGCTCTACACTTTCTTGACTTGCCATCTGCTCCCATAGCGAAACTTAAGACAAAACATGTGCACCTGACTTTTGTACTATTTTTAACCTGCTTTTTAATTTGTATGCATTATATATGAGTTACTATGAAACTATAATGGGCACTTTGAAGAGACTGAAAGTGAAAGCTAGATTCATCTAAATCCTTTGCTGAATTAATTATTTAATAGTATAATCTTATCCCTGGATGGGATGGATTGGATTAAAATTTGTCTCGTTATTCTTTAATATTTTTAAAACAATAATAATACTAAATCAGATACGATAGTGTTTAATCAATATTTCTTACATTTAATATGGTGATTTTTTTAGTGTCGGCATCATTTTTATTTAGAAATTAAGATTGGAGTCCGCTTTTTTTATCGATTTAGGGTGAGTCGGGTTAGAAAAACACAAATGTTGTGAAGAAGTCATGTTTTCTGATAATGTTAATTTTTACCACTTTTTTTAGTCTTTTCACATTAACAAAATCAACTCTTTCTTAAGCTTTTAACTTGTTTAGTTCTCCTTTTGATATTTTTTGTAAGTAATTTGAAATTTATTACTCTTATCTAATTATACTATTAATCCCTATACTTTTTGTCTAATAGTGTTATAGAAAGCATTTGCGATTGAAAGAAACAAGTTTGAAATCCTTAGGATGGAGAAGGAAGACCTTAATAGAAGATTAAAGAAAATTTCTAGTGTTGGGCACCCCCTGAAGGAGGCCTGACGCTATATGGATAGAGACCAGATCTATCAACGGGACCGGGCGTCAGCTACTTGAGGCAGGGTGCCAGACTCCAGAGTTCACCTGAGGTCGAGCGCCACTCCAGTGAGGTCGGACGCCAGTTGGACCGAGACCACATATCCATGAGTGCGCCGGGCGCTGAATGGATTGCGCCAGGCGCCAACTTGCTAACATGACACTCTTATGTCTATTTATTCATACTCTTCGAGAGAGAGGGATCATCTTGGCAAAAACTCGAGTTGGAACGCGATTTGGAGCTCCTAGGGCTTCCTTGGAGACCACCTTCCTCCTCTTGGGTTATCATTCTTCTTCCATTGCTCATCTTTTATTTTTTGTACTTTTCATGACAATGAAGAGCTAAAACCCATTTTGTTGGGATTAGATGTAGCCAAACAAACTCTCATGTACTCTCTTTGTTTATATATATATATGTCTTTCCATTCAATGTTAGTATTTTGTTTCTATGCTTAATGCTTGTTGTGGTTTGATCACCCATAGCTTGATATTTGATTCATTAGGTTTTGAAAATTATCTTTTGTAATCTTGGATTGAAGCAAAATATCTAATGAAACTTGTATCCAGGAATGGAACTTGATTCATTAGTTGTCTTAAACCCTTGTCATGATTACAAGTTTGCTTATTAGGAGATCCAGGAATTGACTCATAATAGGGAAACTTAGGCTCATTTCACAAAGGGATTAGAGTTTGAGTAAACTAGTGGGTTGACATTTACATTAAAGTAGAGAGAAGTTGAGTGATTATATGTATGAGGGTTTGAGTAAACTAGTGGGTTGACATTTACATTAAAGTGGAGAGAAGTTGAGTGATTATATGCATGAGAGTGAGTTTTGGTGAAATCTAATCATAACATTTACATTTCATATCACTTCATATCTTTATCGCCTTCTAAGTGTTTGTAAAAATACCAAAAAGAGTTTTTATTGTTGTTTGCACAATTTTATTTCTTTTAAACACTAAAACAAATTATGGAAATATTCTTTGTCTAATTTAGTTATCAATTGCAATTATTGTCGTGTATTGCACAAGTCCTTTGGAAAACGTATTCGGACTTTCCGAATTATTACTTGAACGATTTGGTGCACTTGCCAAAAAGTTAACAAGTTTTTGGCGCCGTTGCTGAGGACTTATGTTCTATTACAAGGCGATTGTGCACTTATAGCTATTTTAGACGTCATTCTTTTATTCTTTCTTTTCATTGTATATACAATTCATTGGGCTAACTTGTTGTTCTAGTTGCTTTTGTGTTCTCGTGTATGCAAGGTACCATCCGCACAAGGAGAACTATTTCTTTGGAACCATTGTTTGACGATCCTGAAATAAAAAGGACTGCTAGAAGAAACAACAGTGACACAAGGAGATAGAGATTTACTAGCTCAACAAGCTGTCTTTCAATCTTCATCTTCTGCTACCACTGACACTCAGGATCTTGGATTATCCTTTGAAGAAGAAATGGCTGAAGAGAATCAAAACTGCAGGAGAACCATAGGGGACTCAATGACATACACCAGTCCTAGAAATTTCTCTAGCATTGTGAGGCCTTCTATGAATGAGAAAATCGTAGAAATGAAGTCTGCTATCTTACAGCTCATAAGTATTAATCAATTTGCTGGCATGGATCATGAAGACCCACACACTCATCTCTACATTTTCTATGAGTTGTGTGGCTCATTTGGGATCATGGGAGAGGATGAAGAGGCTTTGTTCTTGAGGTTATTCCCATTTTCTCTCACTAGAAAGGCTAAAGCTTGGCTACAATCTCAACTTAACCAAAGTCTGACTAGTTGTAGGGATGTGGAAGCTAAATTCTTGTCTCGTTTCTTCCCTCCATCCAAGAACACAGAAGTTAAGGCAGCCATTGCTACTTTTGTTCAAGCGGTTGATGAGCCCCTGTGTGAAGTATGGGAAAGATACAAGGCATTGTTGAGGAAGTGTCCCAATCATGGTTTTGAAATAGAGATGCAAGTTCAAACTCTGTAATGGATTGCAAGCACAGACTAAGATGATTTTGGATGCTTCTTTTGATGGCTCTGTTTTGTTCAAGAGTGTTGAGGAGGCCATCACAATCATTAAATCTATGGCTTCCACAGACTTGTGAAGTCAACATGGTAGGACTCAATCACAGAAAAGGAGAATATTAGAGTTGAATTCTCAAGATACCCTTCTAGCTCAACACAAGCTTCTTTCTAGCAAATGGAGGTTCTCAATCAACAAATAGCTAAGTTGCCTCAGCAATTACATGCTATGCATGCAAATACCTACTCAGCTCAACAAGTGATGAGGTGTGATTTTTGTGGAGATGATTACTCCAATGGGTTTTGTCAAACTCTTAGTGGTTTCCAAGGTGAAGAAGTTAATTATATGGGGACAGAGAAAATTTGTAGGATTGATGATATGATCAGGTGGTTAACTACGAGGAGGATTTTGGCTGGTGGAAGCCATGGTTGATCAAAGAACACAGAAAGGACGTGCAAAAATGCATATGATTTCTTTTATACTAATATCATATTAGTGTTTTTGAAGAGAGAAAAATAGAATACTCAAACAAAACACTGATCACCATATTATTGATCAGCTTGCCGAAGGAAGTATTATACAAGAATATATATACAACAAAAAAACAGAATAACAGAAAAACTAATTATAACAACAAAAATGCTTTCCTACATCTGTGCTAAACGAATCTATTCTTCAATAATGTCCAACGCTTTCATTCTTCTACGCTTCTTCAAAAGTAGATGTTTACATTTTATGTCTTTTGTAATTTTTTCTTTTAACACTTGCATCACTTGATAAAATCTTCCATAAGATCAAAACATTTTCTAATGGTTTGGTTATATACTTTTGACGCAATTATCTAATACTTAATGTGTATATGTGTTTATTCTAAACTTATTTAATCTTGTAGCTTTAACTTAAAACTTTACTTACATTTTTCTAACAACTGATATTTGATCCAATATCATCTTTTTGTTTATATTTAATACTTATTTTATATTAAATAACTCATATTAGACGAGTAAATATTATCTTATTTATTAAGATAAAAAGTTTGATTATTAATATCAGGAATTAATACTTCGTATTATAATGATTTCACTTGTCCGCATCTTAACAAACTAAACTTTATTACTATCTATTATTATCTATCTTTATTTACATAGACTTAAAAGATATATAAAAATATTTTCATCAAATGAAATAATTATTTTATTATTATTTAATAACTCGATCATATTTTCTATTTACTATTTCTTTTACTATGATGAAAAGTTTTTTTTTTCAAGTAAACTTTCATTTGGTGCCTGGATCACCTAAGTAAGTATTCTCCTTCTTTGAATTCATAGTTGAACACAGATTTTGTAACAATTATTTCAATGAAACTTCATTTTCGAGTAATAAGACAAACCACAATTCTAACAATTATGAACGCTTGCAAGATTCTGGGGAGGAGAATGAACTACCAACACAATTATACAAGTGTCTATAACACCATCTCCAACCCAAAATCTTAAGGCAATGGGTTTATGGGTCAACCCAAAAACCTTAAGACAATAGATTTATGGGTCTTCTCACTTATATATTATTCAACTTATTCATTCATACCTAATATGAGACTCCAATATCATACTTGTATTCTAATATAAACTTCTTTATATAGATATATAAAAAAAACTAGTTAATTTTTTAGTCATGAAACTTTTTCTTTGCACATGAATCTTGAACTCATTTACAGTAATAAATTAGATTATACTTAATATAATAAGCATACAACAACACAACACATGATTCACAGTAATCTCGAATCTTCGTGCTACTCAGTTTGACATCATGTGCCGTCCAAATTTATTGTTTTACTGCTGTCACTTTTAAAATACAAATGCTCGAATAAAATCTTCTTTCTTTCTGCTATTTTGCTGTTTTCTGAATTAAAAATTAATCACATTAACAGGGTTAAAAGTTGTTTTGCTATGTCTTTCACTGTTTTTTTTTTCCAATTTAATTAAAAAGCACCGTGTGAAGATTGTTTGTACATTGTAAAAAATTAATAACATATCACCGTGTATGCAAATTTCTCCATAATTAATTACTTGAGTTTTTTTTATCAGTTAATAATAGTCAGAAAACTTTTAGCTTGAAGACTCTTTTTATTGAAAGAATAATTTTAAATTATACAGATTGGGCTGTAAAAAATTAAAATTACACACATTAACTAGTAAAAATAGCAAACAAAATCTTAAGGAAAAACTTCTATTTATGTAACACCTTGCATAATTCTCTAATAACCCAAAGTGATGTGAGAAAAATAAACAATATATACATCCACCGTTTAAAAAAGTTTTTCAATTTAATAACAAATCATCATGATAAGTTTATTGACTTTAATATAATTAATTTAAAAAGTTATATTATCAATAATGATTTGTGATACAAGAGAACGTTTTCTACTGGCTGTGCAATAGAAGTTAAATATAAGTTTTTAACTTATGTCATAAAAAATTGAAAAAGAAAAATACAAGTTTAAATATTACAAATCTAATTTCTTACACATTCTAAAATAATTATTATAAAAATAATAAATTCATAATATATATATATATATATATATATATATATAAATTGGACAAAACTGTATCAATTAAAAAATATATTATATACAAAAATTTAAATCGGTTTCTCTATCACAAATTATTGTACGTAATAAATATATCGATTTTATGTGTTAAAAACCATATTATAATGTTATACTGAAGATACATAGGATTAACCTCATAGTTTTATTTTATTATTATTTTGAGTTGCCACATGCTTGGAACTTTCTATATATACTCATCAAACAGCTTCTCTTATTCCCTTTTCTCTCTCTCTCTACTCTTTCGTTTCCTTTTCATTTTCCGGCGAAATGGAGGCCAAGTTGGGCGGCGGCGCCGGTGTTATGGCGGCGACCTTGGACGAATTCAAGTGGATCTCCTTTATGTTCGATCACGACATAAACGACGACGTCAAACCCTGCAAGCTCGACTCCTTCACCGGCGCTTCTGCTCATCTCTACGACGCTTTTCAAAATCTGGTCAGTGCTCTCTCATCACTCTTTCTCCACGCAACACTCACAAACTCACTCTTCTTCGCTCACCTTTTACTCTAACCGTTTTTTATGTTTAGTGTTATTTTTTTCGGTAAGCACTTCATTGCACTGTTCAGTTCATCAGAGTTTAGACCAACACTGCTTCTATATACAACCCTTCTTTAAGCAACAAAAACAGCATAGTGCCCATCCACAGTGTAAATATTTTTTCTATTTTAAATATGATTTTTCTTTATTTGCTGGTGGAAATTTTTTCTCACATATAAATTAAAGTAGAACAATAGCTATTAATAATTATTATTGGATAAAACCTAGCTCCAACTATATTTTAAGGTAATAATAAAGTTTTATTATGAGAATCTATTTTGGCCTTTAACCTATTTTTTTTTTCATATTGATTTGAGATGAAATTAAAAATAACAATTATACTATTCATAGATGTATCCACTGATTTTAATCGTAATTGAAAAACTTAAATTATTTTCAGTAGAATCAATTTATCAAGATATGGTATGAAAAGAAATGAGTTAATAATTTGGTAACTATAAAACTTTTACACAACTCAAAAGAATACATATAGAGAAAGATGGTGTTGAAAGGACGAAACCTGGTTGGAGTAGAATTATTCATTTGTGTTCTGAAAACATAAGAAGGAAAAAGGATTATTTATAGAGAGTAGTTGAAGTAAAAGCAAATGGAAAAGGTGAACGCCACGTCAGTATGAATTGTTTTTGCGAAGAAGACATGCTGCTTCATTATTAGTAGCCTTTCTTCATAATCAGAACTCTTGGGAAGGCATATGTTCAGTTTAGGGTTTGGTTGTTGGGTCTACAGTTTTTCTATTTTTAACTATTTATTATTTATGTGAAAATTAAATCGAATAACTATCCACTTTTCAAAGTGCTGTATTTTTATTTTACTTAGTCTTCCCTATTTTATTTATGTTTTTTATTTTAAATATTTTAGAGACTGGTTAAAAATGAGCCAAAATTTATAGAGGCTACTGTTATAGGAATTAAAAGTTAAAATTAATTTTTTGTATATTTTTTTCTAATTTATTCATTATATTTTTAAGAAGGCAAGACCATAGACAAATATATAGAAATAGAAGTAGTAAAATGATTATTTATGCAGTTTTGAAATGGTTGTACACTTTAGTATAAAATTGATACCCATATTCTAGTTTCTTAATGACCATTAAATAAGTGGTGATTAAAAGGAAGTTGTTCAAGGTGATATCCAAGGGCTTAGTGTCTGAAGTGAAGTGAAGTGAAGGTAGTGATTGGTTTAGATCTTTCATGATGCTGATAACATATAAAATTCTGACACTTCTTTTTTTTCTTTAATTCATTGAACTGAGACTAAAATTTACATCTCTACTTAATTCTAACTTTGATTATCATGACTTTTTTTTTTCTTTTTTACTCTAACCTAAAAGTGGATTTCGTGCTGTACTTTGATTTAATTTTTAGTTAAAAATATATTTAAATTAAATATAAAAATTATATTTGGTATGGCTTGACTTTAAAAATAAATATTTTTTAACCAAATCAAACTTATTTTGATAATTTATTTTATATCAATTTTATAATTTTATTAATATATATATATATATATTATATTTATATATTGTAAGATAATAATTAGACAATTTATTATAAGTTTAATAAATTATCTATCTATATATATATATATTTGTACAAAGTACAAAATTTAAAATATAAATATTAAAATTAATTCTTATATTTTGATCATATTTTATTTTACTTTATTTTTTTTCAATGTAAGATAACTTTTTTTTTTATTTTAAGTAAAAGATTGTTACTTTTTATGAAATTACATGTATAACATATTAAATTTTTATATATATATATAATATAAAAATAAAATAATAAATAATATAATAATAATTTTCTTCATTTCAATTTAAATTGGCTTATAATATCAAATCCTAAATCAATCAGAACTACACGGATAAAAAAGATTTCAAATAAATTTAAAATTTTTTATTTTAATCCGTTATCATTTTCAAATATTATTTTATATAAATTCAGTTATAATAATCTTAATTTTACTAGTATCAACAAAAATAAAGTAAAAAATAAATATATAAATTTGCTGAGTAGCAATCTCTCCTAATCAAAACTTGCCTGCGACCAAGTTCCAATCCTTTTGTCATAATTTATGTTTTCATTTCTACACGAAATAAATATTTTATTTACAATTAAATTAATAATATATCATTATCTAATAATAGAAAACTGTATTGTAATTTAGAAAATATTATAAATCAATATGCTTTTAAGTATTCAAACATAAAATCCGCCAATTGTTAGGTAAATTTACTGGAGTTTGATGTTTTAGTTATTGTCACCACAGACCACCTTTATCGGATTTCGAATATGTAGAGTAAATGATCGCATAACCTTATATTTCCATCACGGTTTTATCATGTAAAAATGTTTAGATAATTAAAAAAATTATATAAACTATTATTTAGTCTCAACAAACTTCTCTCTTGGATATATGGGAGTAAATTATTCTATTTAATTTTAAAGAGTAGAAGCATTCTAAAATTATTTTATTTCCATAAAAGATGCTAATATTCCAATTTTAAATTTCTTAAGATAATATTTTTAGAATTAATTATCTCATTAAAAAATTATTTGTTTTAGGATTTGTTTCTATCATAGTTTTATCTTTAAAATATATTTAAATGAATCAAGAGAGAAAGATATATATTTTTTATTTTTTATGTTTTATTTTCAAGTGATTTGGAATTTTTTATCACAGCCAAAATAAATTATATTTTAAATTTATAATAAATGCATTTTAACTATGTATAGTATCATTTAAAATTATTTTACAACCATAATTTAGAAAAATTGGACAAGAAAGCAGAATGTAATATTATAACAATAATTTATCGAGTAAGATGTTTGTATAAAAATCTATGATTATAGTACAAATATTTTTTATTATAGTAAAACAGGTCACTGAAATAAGTTATACAGAACTTGTACTATACAGTTATCTTTTCAACGTTGATAATGCTAATTTAATAAAAAGATCATATTAATTATTTTAATTATAATTAGGATTTAATTGAGAAAAGAAAATCTTAAGACCATAATATAAAAGATTTCAAAATATTAAAGAAAAAAAATCCTATTATACCTAAAAAATAAAATAAAAAAAGAAAAAAAAACACTATTTGAGATGAAGAGAAAGAAGAAACAAATATGAATATATACACTAATATAATATGCTTAAAAGATAATAAAAAGTAAAATGTGTCAAGTAATTTGAAAAATATAATTATTTATATACATCAATTTTGGAAGAAAAAGATGATATATAGTGAGTTTACTTCCACTTTTCAAATGTAATTTTAAAGCATTTGATTGTAATTTTTAGAAGCAAATAATGTTCTGTTTAGGTGATCTTTTCTTATACCATTGAGTCTTTAAACGTGCACAAAATAAAACTTGCAACTTATATATAGGTGTTATAATATTGCAGGATGCAGTAACTGCATTTTCAACTTGTGGTGGAGTAAGTGATGATACCCTTGTCCACTTCCAAAATTTCACTCCCATCCAATCCACCATCTCTGCAACTATTGATTCTCAGTCTTCCATTTGTGGTACTGGTAATTGATTAGACTATGTTATATATATATATATATATATATATATATATATATATATATATATATGCATGCATACGAAGTTTTGATCTCCTATTTTGGCAATGTCTACACCACCAAAATTAGTACAAAAAACTGCAGAAACTAAAATTTACATAAGTCATATTTGTAAAAAGCTTGAAGCATATTTGAGTTTAAAATTATATATATTTATTTAAAATTATAAGCTCCACAATTATAGGGTTGACACGTAATCAATATAAATGGTAGCATTGATGTGGCGGACGCTACCCTTTTAATTATTTTTAAAAAATAAACTTAGCGTCGGTCAAATTAATGTTAATTACTTTTTTAAAAATTTATAACGTCGGTCTTATGTCTGCTAAACCTAAAACTTATACTACTTAATTTAATCTTTATATTATATTTTGTTTGTGTCCGTTAAGTCGACATTATTAGTATTTTTTAATTATTTTGATCCAACTCCATTAATTTTTATATTTTTAACATGACGTTAATGACGAGTTATTATCCGCTTTTTGTTAATAACATCGGTAAAAAGCCAACGTTAGATATTTTTTTTCTTGTAGTGACATGTAGTGGATAATTATGAATTGAATTAATTATTGGGGATGCATGTGCAGTTGGGAAGAAAGGAGGTGGAAGAGATAATGAAGTGAAAGGGGCTACCACAACAAGTGGTTCCTCACGTGACCCATCTGATGAAGATGATGAAGCAGGTCTTTGTGAACAAAGCACAGACGCTGTTGATACCAAGCGGCTTAGAAGGTACCTCAACCAGTGCACAAAACTGTTTAGATAAATTGCATTTAAATATTATCGAAACTGCTGAGAAAATATGGAGAACCACCTCAACCACTGAAATTGTTTAATAATTCCCCTTCTAGAGAAAATGAAATTCCCAATGACTTTCCCTTTTAGAACGAATACAGAAAAATATAAAATAAATATGAAAGACATTCAAAAGATTCGTGGTCTAAACTGTATTAGAGAATGTTTAATTCCTACCCAATATTAAAAAATATTACAAAAATTATTTGCATCGATCAAATAATTCTAATTTAACGCTAGTATTTGTAATAAAGGAAATCTTATAAAAACAATTTTATACTAACAAAAGATATAAGGGAAGAGATTATTTTAGGAACTCCTTTTTTAATCCAAATTTATCCTTTAGAGTATCTGAAATAGGAATTGATCAATATTTGAATTTATGAAACGAATGCAACCTAAAGAAATAAAAAACATAAGGGACTTAAAAGAAGAATTTGTTTAAGTATAATTAAAAATAAAGAAAGCCAAATAAGTCATATTGGAAACGAAATTAAATATAAAAGATTTGATGAAGAAGTTTTAAAATATACTGAAAATTTTAAAGAAAATAAAAAACAAATTTATATATGAAGTATGCTCTTAAATACTAGAACTACCATACAAAGAGGGCTTTCACAAAAGTAAAATTCCTACTAAAGTTAAACTAGTACAAATGAATAAAAAAACCTTTGAGTTTTGTGAAAAACGATATGAATAAATTTTTGGAACAAAAATTAATTAGACCTAGTAAATCTCCTAGGAGTTGTGTCGCGTCTTATGTAAATAATGCTAATAAATTAGAAAGAGGCAAACCAAGGATGAGATTAAATACAAACCCATAAATAATGTTCTTAAATGAATTATATATCATTTACCCAATAAATAAGAACTAATAAATAAATTATATAATATTTAGTAAATTTTTTTCTAAGTTGGATCTGAAACCAGTATATTATCAAATTAAAATTAAAGAAGATAAATACAAAAACAATTTTTATAATATCCTTTGAGATATTATGAACGTAATGTAATGCTTATAGGTTTAAAAAAAGACACTATATGTATTTTAAAATATCATAAATAAATTTTTAATTTCCTAAAAGGTTTAGGATTTAAAATTTAAAATTTATAGTTATTTATTTTGATGATGTTTTAATATTTTCAAATTTTGTGAAAAAAAAATAAAACGACTAAAAATATTCAAAAATTTAATTAAACAAAATGAGATTGTAGTGTCAGCTGAAAAGATGCACCTAGCCCAAAAAAAAAGGATTTTAGACCATGAAATATAGCAAGGAAAATTACCCAACTGCAAGAAATACAAAATTTGTTACAAAAATTCCTAATGAAATAAAAATTTAAAATCAATTAAAATTATTTTTAGGATATTTGAATTATGTTTCATTCTATATTCTAAATATAAAAATTATTGCCACACCTCTTTTTAATAGATTACAAATAAAACCCCAAACTATGGACTAATATTTTAATTAAAATAAAAAGTTTAGTTAAAATCTTCCATACCTAAAAATTCACCATTCCGAGACATTTGTGATCGTAGAAACAAATGAGTTGAAATTAGGATATAGTGAAATATTAAAACAAAAAATAAAAAATTAAAAGGAACAAATTGTGAAGTATCATTCCATAACATGAAATTATTAAGATGTAAGTAATTCTATAACATGAAATTATTAAGATGCAAGTTTAATGTTAGAGTTTCACATTGGATAAAAATAAATAAGTTAAACATTTGAGAAGACCATAAATTTATTATTTTAAAGTTTTATGTAATTAAAGATTTTAAAATAAATTAATAAATAAAAGTGTTTTTTACGGATTGATTGTAAATCAGCAAAAGAAATTTTGGAGAAAGATGTAAAAATTATCGTGTCAAAGCAAATTTTTGCTAAATGACAAAATATTTTGTTTTGTTTTGATTTTGAAATTGAGTATATGAAAGAAAAACATTTATTCCTGATTTTTAACTCGTGAATTTCTACGATTCTAACTTTTAAAGACTGAAATCAAAATCTTCTCACTAAAAAGAGATTCTCTCGACCATTTGACCCTGGAAGACCTACACATAAAATTATTAAATTTTTGTTTCTTAATAGTGTAAGTTAGTTTTGCCAACATGTCTATGAATTCCATCAACATAAACCAGAACCATTGCCCAAATCACTCTGTCTCAGGGTAAAGGTAGTGGAAGAAATTTCAAATTAAATTGCTTAGGGAAAAGTTTTGAAAATGGAAGAATAAACCCATTTTGCATGTTACCCCACATAAAAAGAAGGACAAATGTAAAAAAAATTAAGTATGAATTTTAAGGAAAAATCCATAGTTGAGATCAAAGCCTCGTTAATTAAAGCACTATCCTCTTTTGGGTCTGATGATGAAAATGAAGAATTATTGGAAGAAGTAAAAAATAGTAATAACCTTTGTCTTAAGAATGAGGATGATTATTATGGTATACAATTGGCCCCTGGGTTGGATATGCAACGAATCAACCATTTGACATTCCCTGAATTAATGGCAATAACAGACAAAAAATGGGCGAGACTCGTTAGTTATATGCAAAGGTCATCCATGTTGAAACAGAGGTTTCATAGAGGAATTGAATAGAGTCTTAAGATTTTTTTTCAAGAATACATTAAACCGTCTATCGGATGATTATAATAGAGTAGATTGTCTAATACTGAAAAAGTCAACACAAAATCTTTATACTGGTTCGTCTAAAATTTACTGGTTACGTCTAGTTCTTCCTTAAGAATTCTTCTTTAGAGGTTCTACTAATCAAACAAATTATTACAACTAATACACAAATCATTCCTGGTTATCATCAATACACAAACCACTCCCAGTTATACTAGTCCTAACCTCCTCCTGATATTAAGACTTTAGCAGAAAATAAAAGAATTTTCTCTTATAACAGACGAGAGAACAATTTAGCTCACTGGGTATCTTTCAGAATATTACAGAATTTTTGCACACATCCACTTATATAACTTTGCTGACAGACTATTCATATGTTTTTATCGTTTTTGTTCTTGTTGTTGATTTTAGCTTTCAATCTTCAAGTCTTCTTATAATTTTCGCATTTTCGAACGTTACTTGAAACTTTAATTCATCCTTAATCTTCACTTTGTAATATCCTAGACGATATCTGATATGTTTTTCTTGCGTAGCGAAATCTGTGTTCATAGAACTGTTGGACACTTGATTAGGAAAGACTTCAAAATTTCAAAACTCGTTGGCCAATTCCTTGAGTTCACATTGTATTGTCTGTTTCCTTGTTTGTTCTTTGATTTGAACGTTGAACATTTATTTCGAATACTTTCTTAATCCATAATCGTTTTAAACTTCATTTTATTCCAATTAACTCGTTATTGATTTTGAATAGAAAATTGTAGTGTGATTCGACTTGCTTATTTTAGATTAAGTGAGATTTACACTGGTAGACCATCTTATAGGTTTAATCGACATTGCTATAATTGATCAACTGCGCAAAACAACTTTCTTAAATGATAAAGTATAAATAATACATTATTTTTGTTATCATCAAAATATCTCGTACCAAAAATTTTGAAGTGTTAGACTATCTAACATGTCACAACAACACCATTAGATCTTGTAAGGGTGCTAGACTATCTAACATGTCATAACAACACCATTAAATTGTGTAAGGGTGCTAGACCATTTAAAGGTATAGACCATCTAGAGCTACCAGACCATCTAGTGTTCCAACAATCCAAAGAAGATAAAATAATTTGCAATAAGAATTATGAAGAGCCCTATTGGAAAAGCTGAAGATGCCTATTGAAATGATAAAGACAAAAGAAAAAGTTAAAGATGCCCTGCTGAAGTGATAAAAGCAAAAGAAAAAAGTTGTAGATTTTCACTTGAAGTGACAAAAGAGGTGCGTAAAAGAAAATCCGAAAATCCTCTTTATAAAAGTTGAAAATAATTATACTTTTATTATAATTTTACATTCCGCTCAATATATAATTTTTGAGTCCCGACGTATAAATAACATTGATTATAGGCAAGAAGGGTAAGTGATTCGAAAAAAACACAACCTTCTAAAACCCATCCCCTTTGTAATATTCCCTGAAGAAATCTCAAAGTTCTTTGTAACTTACCTTATTTTCTGAACAAACTTGACAAGTTTTAAGCATCTAATTATTTAAGTCTTGTTCACTTTTATTTATTTTTTCTACATTATTGTTTTTAATTATTACCGTGCTTCCCCTTGCATGACTCTGATGCCAATTGCTGTCATAGAACCCCTTTCGATATACCCATACACTTGCCTCCTACAAAGGACAAATCTTAGTCCTAGAACAGACTATGCAAGAATTGAAACATTTTGTTACTTAACCTGTTTGTTTCATTTGTTTCAGGTACATACATCCAGAAATGGATTTTATACAAAATACAAAGAAAGGACCTTTAGGTCCTAAAATTGTAAAATCTCCATTCATGGTGGAGCAATACACAAAATACGGCAAACAAGAATTGTCTGTGCTTACAAATGTCTACCATTTTAATGGAAGAGACAACACAAATGTCAAATTAAATGTTTTAATTGACAATATTTGGAATATTCCAAAACACACACCTCAGAATGAGCAACAAGTTGCAAAGGTTAAGCAGAGTATTATAAGTGCTTTGTACAACTTCTGTAACTCAGACAATAAAGGAGTTCTGTTAACTTCTTCAGCCTCTTCTTCGGTAAAGGTTTCACACATTATGCCTTGATAACAGGGCCCAACAAAGGTGTTTACACCTCATACAAAGACCTCTCTGAGGCAAAACAAGATCAATTTTGGTCTAGTTACAAAGGATTTTATTCTGCAGAGGAAGCCCAAATGACTTTAAAACTACAGACTATCGATGAAGAAAAAATCAAAATAGGTATGTCTCTAGAACCTAAATCCCAAACACATACTTATGCTTCATCATGTTGTATCCCACCACAAATAAACCCAAACATTTTCCTAGCGAAATTTGGAGTCATACAGGAATTTCTTTTTGAAGTCCACTCTGAAGCCCAAAACTATAATGGGCTTTTTGTCAAAACACAAACATACTTCAACCGAAGGAACCCTGTACAGAATCTTCGGACTATTGCAAAACAGTAAACACAGACTGTACTGTCAGATAAAATTTATTATCCGATGGGCTCAGATTGATCTAAAAACTTTCACAAGCCAACTATACAGAGACCTTGTCATAAGTACTCAATTACTATTAGAAGCTGGATGCCTACAGACCCTTTCAATCCCTCCTACAGAAAAATTCCATGCCTTAACTCCCGAAATTAATTCTGTAGTGAATGAAATACAAGCCGAACACATGAACAATGTGTTCTTACACATTACTTCTTCCCCGAAGAGTGCCTCATCTCCCACTAGTACAGCAACCCATGTAATCAAGCTGTACACAAACACAAGCCCAGAAACTAACTCCTTGTCAGAGGATGATCCATTTAAAGGATTATCTATCAACAAAGACAAAGTATATCAATACCAACTATGGAAATCCTACATAGAAGGATCAAATTGGAAATTCACCAAAAAAGACATCTTAGAATTTATCCTTCTCAAAGAAACTCCCGATACAAAACTATACTGGAAAAAACAAATGGGAAACAAATTTCATCCTTTCCCCATTGAAGCCAGTCCAGTATTAGTGAAACATTTCGAAAAAGAAAGAATTATTTACAGAGAAATCTATGAACAAACAGGACAATATGGACAAGAGACTCTTGTTCCCTCATTTCCTTCAGACAACGAAGATCCAGAATATACAGACCATATGCTCGAAGAAGAGCTTGGTGAGCTAACCTCCGTTGCTGTAACTCGGAAATGATCATAAATGTTTTACCGAGACAAAGTAATTTTACTCTTTCACTAGAGTAATAGACGAAGGGTAAAAACTTAATACACGATTTCAAGACAACAGGTGACTTACACAGAGGTTTCAGAGTAATCCTTTACTCAGGTTTAGCAGGTTGCAGGTTTCTTTAGAAATTCTATAAAAAGGCTCATAAGTCCCTTATGCTGGGCAGAGTCCCCCACTCCCCCTCTCTACCCTTTTCTCTTTGTATTTACTCTCTTCTTCCAATAAATAAATGAGAAGTTCTTGAAGTTCTTTTCTTGTTCACCCTCTCCTTCACCCAAGTAAGAAGTAAGCATCTCCTTTATGGAGTAGTTTTATCTTTGGGCATCCACAGATGCCTTAAGTAATATTTATCTAAAGATGCGATAACCATTTAAAGGCTTAATATTTATGTCTGTATAGCTTTATTTCTTTTTGCTTTCATAATAAATCTGGCAAAGCCGATTAGATATTCTCTCATAAGCTTATGAAAGCAAAAAGAAATAAAGCTATACAGACATAAATATTAAGCCTTTAAATGGTTATCGCATCTTTAGATAAATATTACTTAAGGCATCTGTGGATGCCCAAAGATAAAACTACTCCATAAAGGAGATGCTTACTTCTTACTTGGGTGAAGGAGAGGGTGAACAAGAAAAGAACTTCAAGAACTTCTCAATTATTTATTGGAAGAAGAGAGTAAATACAAAGAGAAAAGGGTAGAGAGAAGATTTTAGAGAGGGGGAGTGGGGGGACTCTGCCCAGCATAAGGGACTTATGTGCCTTTTTATAGAATTTCTAAAGAAACCTGCAACCCGTTGAACCGGTTAAAGGATTACTGGAAACCTCTTGTGTAAGTCACCTGTTGTCGTGGAAACTGTGTATTAAGTTTTTACCCTTCAGTCTATTACTCTAGTGAAAGAGTAAAATTACTTTGTCTCAGGTAAAAACATTTATGATCATTTCCGAGTTACAGCAATGGAGGTTAGCTCACCAAGCTCTTCTTCGAGCATATGGTCTGTATATTCTGGATCTTCGTTGTCTGAAGGAAATGAGGGAACAGGAGTCTCTTGTCCATATTGTCCTGTTTGTTCATAGATTTCTCCGTAAATTCTTTCTTTTTCGAAATGTTTCACTAATACTGGACTAGCTTCAATGGGGAAAGGATGGAATTTGTTTCCCATTTGTTTTTTCCAGTATAGTTTTGTATCGGGAGTTTCTTTGAGAAGGATAAATTCTAAGATGTATTTTTTGGTGAATTTCCAATTTGATCCTTCTATGTAGGATTTCCATAGTTGGTATTGATATACTTTGTCTTTGTTGATAGATAATCCTTTAAATGGATCATCCTCTGACAAGGAGTTAGTTTCTGGGCTTGTGTTTGTGTACAGCTTGATTACATGGGTTGCTGTACTAGTGGGAGATGAGGCACTCTTCGGGGAAGAAGTAATGTGTAAGAACACATTGTTCATGTGTTCGGCTTGTATTTCATTCACTATAGAATTAATTTCGGGAGTTAAGGCATGGAATTTTTCTGTAGGAGGGATTGAAAGGGTCTGTAGGCATCCAGCTTCTAATAGTAATTGAGTACTTATGACAAGGTCTCTGTATAGCTGGCTTGTGAAAGTTTTTAGATCAATCTGAGCCCGTCGAATAATAAATTTTATCTGGCAGGTACAGTCTGTGTTTATTGTTTTGCAATAGTCCGAAGATTTTGTACAGGGGTTCCTTCGGTTGAAGTATGTTTGTGTTTTGACAAAAAGCCCATTATAGTTTTGGGCTTCAGAGTGGACTTCAAAAAGAAATTCCTGTATGACTCCAAATTTTGCTAGGAAAATGTTTGGGTTTATTTGTGGTGGGATACAACATGATGAAGCATAAGTATGTGTTTGATATTTAGGTTCTAGAGACATACCTATTTTGATTTTTTCTTCATCGATAGTCTGTAGTTTTAAAGCCATTTGGGCTTCCTCTGCAGAATAAAATCCTTTGTAACTAGACCAAAATTGATCTTGTTTTGCCTCAGAGAGGTCTTTGTATGAGGTGTACACCTTTGTTGGGCCCTGTTATCAAGACATAATGTGTGAAACCTTTACCCGAAGGAGAGGCTGAAGAAGTTAACAGAACTCCTTTATTGTCTGAGTTACAGAAGTTGTACAAAGCACTTATAATACTCTGCTTAACCTTTGCAACTTGTTGCTCATTCTGAGCTGTGTGTTTTGGAATATTCCAAATATTGTCAATTAAAACATTTAATTTGACATTTGTGTTGTCTCTTCCATTAAAATGGTAGACATTTGTAAGCACATGCAATTCTTGTTTGCCGTATTTTGTGTATTGCTCCACCATGAATGGGGATTTTACAATTTTAGGACCTAAAGGTCCTTTCTTTGTATTTTGTATAAAATCCATTTATGGATGTATGTACCTGAAACAAATGAAACAAACAGGTTAAGTAACAAAATGTTTCAATTTTTGCATAGTCTGTTCTAGGACTAAGATTTGTCCTTTGTAGGAGGCAAGTGTATGGGTATATCGAAAGGGGTTGTTGGAATAATTTGGTTCATCGTAGCCTGAGTTTGGCTTTTATTTGTTTCAAGATTTCTATGGCAGGATTAGGACTAAAAATAGGACTAATCTGTATTGGACGTATTGGTTGTATCATGACCCGAAATCCAGGAGGGATTTCAGGATCTTCAATGTGCAAAATATCCATATTTTCAAAAATATATGGAAGAAATTTTGAGTTTTTACTTTTCTAAGATGTACCTGGAAAGGATATCAGCAAACATATTATCGGATCCTTTAATATGTTCAAAATTTATGATTTTTCCAGAATTCATATAATCTCTAAAAAGTAACCACCTTCGGTGGGGTTTTTTATCATTATTGATTTGGTTTTTTCCATAAGAAACAATTGCTTCACAATCTGTCCTAATGGTTATTTCTGGTTTATTTATCAAAAATAATTTAAATGCTTCTAAAGCATGTATAATTGCATTGACCTCATAGTCAGTGCTAGTTTGGTAAACTTGTGGTTTGGCAGTATATTTTCCGGAGGCATACCTGCATATTTGTTCGGTATCTTTTGGAAAATATTTATTTTTCTTTTTTTTAAGGATAGCGCCCAATCCTGACTCACATCCATCACATTCAATTATTAAATAATCTGAATCTAATGGTAATTGTAATGTAGGTAATCTATTTACCTTTTGTTTTATATCCTGAACTAATTTTTTATCTTCAGAATTAAATCTTCTTTCTCCTTTTAGAGAGGTCTTGTTGTACAAAGGGGTGGTGTATTTTCCTAGGTCTGGGATGAAATTCCTAGCATAATTTATTTTCATAAATCTCAAAGGGCTCATTGTCCCCAATGTTACAAAAACTTTTGTATCAAATGTATTAAAATAGACCTGACAACACAAGAAATACCAATTTTCTTAGAACAAAAGGAAAATGCAAAAGATAAAAACATTCTTCCATGTTTCGTTGCCAGAAGAGAGTAATAAAATTAACCTAGAAAAGAATATTATATTAAACAACTAGTTAGATGTTGGTGTCCACTAGAGGTGGTCATGGTAGTAAGATCTGTTGCGAATGACATAAAGACTAGTAGATAGAGATCATATGAATTAAGTCATAATTGAACTATGATATGTTACTCTCTTAAATAAAAATAATTATATTATAACTAACAATTATAAGTTTTAGTATATTGATAAGAACATGATCTAATAATTGATATTAGAGTCAAAATCACAAGTTAGATTAATTGAAATAATTGTTAGAAGAAAACATTATTATAGTTAACATCAATTATCTCATGAAATATTAAAAAAAAAATTATTGTAATTAACATCAAGTATTTGATAGAGTAAAACTTTTTGAATTTTTTTCAATAGGGTCTCTCTTGTTGCAAATTGTTTTATCTTCCTTTTAATGACCTTTAAATGTAACTAATGAGTCCTACCCATTTTCCATTCATTATTGTCATTAACTTAGGGAATGTACATGGGTCGATTCATTTAGGGACCAGTTGTGTAGCATAACAGTCATCATCATTTTCAAGATAAGGGTTAGTACTATTTTTTTTACTTATTCTAATAATTCTTCATTTTTGTCACCAGACCCTAAAGAGGATAGCTCTTTAATTAATGAAGCTTTGATCTTAAGGAATTTAATTAGAAATTTCATCCACCAGAACACCTTTACCCTGAGATAGAATAATTTGGAGAATGGTTCCGATTTATGTTGACGAAATCTACAGACATGCTGACAAGCCAACTTACTCCCATCAAGGAATAAAAATTTAATAATTTCAGATGTGTAGGTATTTTAGGGGTCAATTTTTACAAATTGTCATAGTATTTTACAACTTGTGATGGCAAGGTGGCTTTTTTCGGTCAATCCAACAAAACCATTCTTGAAACTAAGTAGGCAATTCAAGGGCAATGGATTTTAAAAGAAATATATCACAAATTCTTTGGATTGAGTTCAATGAGGATTTTATACCAGGTGGGTGGGTGGGTCAAATGGTCAAGAGAATCTCCTTTTAGTGAGAGGGTTTTGGTTCCAATATTTAAAAGTTAAAACCCTAGAGAATTTTAGTTTAGAATAACTAATAACTAATTATGAACAAGTCCTTGTTATCAAATTTTGGGGTTATGAACTGATAGAACTTCTTTTTTGTTTTAAATGATTGAAGGGGATCCACTTTGTCTTCAAATTCAAGTTCCAGAGCAAATATTGAATCACATTGTACTTTTGGTACAAATTCAACAAAAGGCTTTTATGATGTTTTGGGATGTGTCCCTAACACTGTAATTATTTGATGTTTTTGGGTATTTAAAGCTTTTGATTATATTCTAAGAGATTAAACATTTCAATGAGAAGGAAAGTTGAGGTATTTTCGTTTTCTATATGTTTTTTTATTGAAGTTTGGTGTAAAATTATCTAAGGTTAAGTCCTTCTATAGACAATTTTTAAAAGGATATTTTTCTATAAAATCTGCGAATTAAAAAATTTGGAATAAAATTATGTTTTCGGTTTATAAATTTGATTTGAAAAATAAGAAAATGACGAAATATTTTTTCATTTGACGAAAATTTGTTATGATATACTATGTTTTTTATGTCTTTTTCCAAAATTTATTTTGTTGATTTACAATCAATATGTAACAAACACCTTTTATTTGTTATTTTATTTTGAAATTTTGTGATACATACAACAATGAAAAGTAATTCTTTTTTAATCGTACTGTACTTATTTTCTGTGTCTTTTAATTTTCTATTTTTTGTTTTAATATTACCATATCCTAATTTCATATCAAACTTCTAAAAAATTACTGCATTATATAATTTATTTATTAATTAGCTCTTCTCTATTAGGGAAAGGGTGGGCTTACATGAAACTAAATGTAGATTAGCTATTTTCTCTTTTAATTCTTCACTCATCTAAAAAAATCAAAATCAAAGATAATTTATTTGAATTTAAAAAATCGATGAAGCCTAAAGAAATAAAAAATATAAGGGAGTCAGAAGAAGATAACCTTTTAAGTATAATTGAAAATAAAGAAATCCAAGTAAATAATATTAAAAACGAAATTAAATATAAAAGAGTTGAAGAAAAAGTATTAAAATATACTGAAAAATTTAAGGAAATAGAAAACAAATTTATATATGAAGTATGCTCTCAAATACCTACCGCTTTCTGGCATAGAAATTCATTCACAGTAGAACTACCATACTAAGAGTACATAGTACTTTCATGAAACTAAAATTCTTACTAAAGCTAAACTAGTACAAATGAATAAAGAAACCTTATAATTTTGTAAAAAATATATAAATAAATTTTTGGTACGAAAGTTAAGTAGACCTAGTAAATCTCTTGGTGTTTTGTGGCATTTTATGTAAATAATCTTGATGAATTAGAAAGAAGCAAACCAAGGATGGTGATTAATTACAAATCCTTAAATAAAGTTCTTAAATGAATTAGATACCAATAAATAAATTATATAGTGTAGCAATTTTCTTTAAGTTTGATATGAAATTAGGATATTATGAAATATTAAAAAAATAGAAAATCGGAAGTAACAGATTTTGAGATATCATTTCAGAACATGACACGCAAAGTCTGTATAATATGATTAAAAAAGAATTAATAAATAAAAGGTTTTTGTTACGAATTGATTAAAAATTAGCAGACGAACATTTTGGAGTAAGATGTAAAAAATAATGTATCAAAGCAAATTTTTGTTAGATGGCAAAGTATATTGCCTTGTTTTGATTTTGAAATTGAATGAATAAAAGGAAAATATTGTAGAATTAGTTCACATAAAATATAAATTCATTCTGCATCGTCAAAACCTATTAATAAACTCTACAACAAAATAAAATAAAAGAAGTTATATAAATAAGCTGGTAGAAAGTAAATAGTAAATAATATTATAAATAAGAAAGATTTATACACATTTATTCAATTAAAGTGTTAATCAACTTTGATCTATCTCTATGATAGAATTCACTATGAAGAAGAGATTATAACTCTTAGGTTCACTGAATTCTCAACTCAAACATTATAATTCTCAAAGTTATAATAAATATGATACAAGATTCCTATAAGTATCATTATAACTAACTTTTGTGAAACGCTTATACATTAGTATGGATGACACGTGAAGAGTGTTTCACTTACAAACCTCTAAACGTGACTAAACACTCTCATCAACAATATTCATGACTAGACGGTCTAATGATACTAGACAGTCTATTAAGACTTTCCACCATATACAAAAGCTTGACTTTTTACTGGATGGTTTTCAAGAGTTAAATGGTCTAGGAACCTTCAACAACATTTTACCAGACCAATTCTTCACAAATGTCCATATTGGTTCAACACAAAAGTGAGAATCACTACCTACCATTAAGCCCATCACAGGCTTTATCATCAATCAACTAGATTAAATCCAAGCAATGAAAGAATTTGTTGCTTGCGAAAACCTTCATAGTCATATGAGAGGGATTATGATCTGTTGAGACCTTTATCACCTTCACAGATCCTCCAAAATTAACCTCTCTTACAAAATGCAGCTTGATATCAATGCGTTTTTTCTTTCACAGACTTGTTTCTTTAACAATTGTATAACACTGTAACTGTCATAGTAGACGGTAACATTCTAGTCTTGCACCTTCAGCTCCTTTGCTAGACCTTTCAACCACAAGACTTCCTTTACTGCTTCTGTCATGACAACGTACTCTGCTTTAGTGGTTGATAAAGCTACTACCTTTTCCAATTGATTTCAGTACCATATGCAGTAAACACATAACCCGTGAGTGATTTTCTGGTGTCCAAACATCCAGTTTAGTCTGAATCAATAAAACCTTCTACGGGAATGTCTCTAGCATATCATTCTAGCTCCACCATAAACTAGAACTCTTCCAAACGATCCATTCAAATAACAAAGAATCCACTTAAGAGCTTGTCAGTGAGCTTTCCTAGGATGTTCCATGAACCTACTAACAATACTTATTGCATAGGCTATATGTTAGGGAGAGTGCAAACTATTGCATAAATCATAGAACCAACAATGTTTTCATATGGAATGTCATCCACATATCTTTGTTCCTCTAGCGTCTTAGAAAACTGTTCATCACTCAACTTATAATGAGAAGCAAAAGGTGTAGACACAAGTTTCAAGTTCGTCCTCTCAAACTTGTCAAAGATTTTTCTGAGGTAGGTCTCTTAAGACACCACTAGATGCTTCAAATCACATTGTCTAGTGATCTAAATTCCCAAAATCTTCCTAACAGCTTCAGGATCCTTCATATCAACTTTTCTTTCTAGCTCAACCTTAACCTTCTCAACCTTGTGCTTACTGATGCTTGCAATCAGAATGTCATCTACATACAATAGCAGTATTATGAAGTGACCTTCTACTAGAAACTTGAAGTAGATGCAAGTATCATACTTGCTACGTTCAAAGCCAATTCGAGCAATGAACACATCAAAATGAATGTTCCATTGCCTTGAGGATTGTTTGAGACCATACAAGGATCTATTTAATTTACAAACATATTCCTTCTTGTCTCCCACCTCAAATCCTTCTGGTTGCATCTTGTAGATGGTCTCCTTTAATTTTCTATAGAGAAATGCAGTTTTGACTAAGCTCTACAACCATGACTAACAATATCCTTATGGATTTGTGCTTTACTACTAGAAAAAACATATCATTATAATAAATTTTCTCTCTTTGAGTCAAACCCCTAGCCATCAATCTCACCTTGAATTTCTATTGATAATTTCTTGGGTTTCAATCTTTAGATCTTTATGCTTAAAGATCCATTCACAATTGACCAATTTAGAACCCACAGGTCTATGAACAAGGCTCTAGGTATTGTTCAAACAAAGTGATTTCATCTCCTCATTCATACCTTCTAGCCACTGAGTCTTCTCCTTACTTGCTAGTGTAAAGGATACACTAAACAATTCATCGTCTAACACCTCACTAGTAGCTATTAAAGAGTGTGCAATGAGCTCTACATATGCATACCTCTCTGAAGCTCTTATCACTCTACTTGTTCTATCTTTGAGAAGTTGGTAATCATCAACATGTCTATCTTCATTAAAAGATTCTTGTTTATCGTCTACCAGACCATCTACCTTACCTGTTTGTAGGAACCTAAACATTTCTTCTCTGTCAAACTTTACCTCAATATTAGCTTTTTCACCATCATGGCTACTCCTAGACTCTCATTTTAAAACTTTTGACTTGTAAGTCATCTCAATTTCATTGAAGATGATGTCATTGCTGATGATACATCTTCTTCGTGTCTATAGACACCATAGACAATTTCCCTTCACATCTTTTGGGTATCTAAGAAACATGCATTTAAAAACATGCACTTCTAGTTTTCCTTGCTTCATGTGAGCATAGGCAACACAATCAAAGATTCTTAGATTCTTAAGGTTGGAGGAATGCTCTGATCAAATCTCCTCAAGGGTCTTCATCTCCAGCATCGTTGAAAGACATTGATCAAGTAGAAAACAGTAGCAGTAACCTCAATCCAAAATACTTTTGGAACTCCAACACTTAGCAACATACATCTCACTCTTTCCAGAATAGTTCTATTGGACCTCCCTGCTAGGCCATTGTAGTAAGTAGCCCTAGCTACTTTCTGGTGTCTTGCTATGTCATTCTCTTTGCAGAAGCAAAATTTAAGATCGTTATCAGTTATGAACCTCTTCATTGTCTTACTATTTTGGTTCTCTACTAGACACTTCCTGCTTTTAAAATTCTCCAAGGTTTCCTCCTTAGTCTTCTAAGGCTAGATTCATAACTTCCTCAAGTAATCATCTACTATGGACAAGAAGTATCTAGCTCCAAAGTGTTATGGAGATGAAGATTGTCCCCACAGGTTATTATGAACGTAATCAAGGGTGTCTTTTGTTCTTTGTTGTCCTTGATTAAATCTGACCCTACACGTTTTTCCTTTGACACAATGCTCACGAAATCTTAGGTGCTCAATTTTGTCACTATCAAACAAGTAAACACTGAGCCAGACACTATAGTACCTTTCAGGGTATACATGTCATTTTTTCTCACTCTTGTCACTATCATGGATCCCCTCATCACCTTGAGCATCCCCCTCTCTCCTTTAAACTCATATCCCTTCTTTTCAAGTTCACAAAGAGATATAAGATTGCACTCCAAGTTAAATGCAAACCTAATTCTTCAAGCACTCTCTTAGTTGCATCATACTTACAAAACTTGATAGTTACAATGTCAATTATCTTACATGACTTGTTATCACCAATCTTAGTTACATCATACTTACAAAACTTGATAGTTTCAATGTTAATTATCTTACATTACTTAATATCACCAATAAGAACCGAACCTCCTTCAAATTTTGTAAACTTCTATATATGTATCTTGGAGAAGGAACATCCTCCATCTATATAGTTACAACCATCAACCACACCAAACACCATACAAATCTATGATAATTCATAACCGTCTTTCCACCGGTTTGTAAGCATGACTCTAGTATGGTTATATATATATATATATTGTCAAATTAAAGATCTAATTTCAAGTAGAAAACATAAAACATCTCCGTTCTGAATTGCAATTACAAGCATTGCGACTGCGGTGCGGGTTGCATCCGTTACAGCGGGAAAATAATTTATATGTAATATAAGCCGTGGTAGTTAAATATAATAATTTTGTAATTATTCTAATTATAGATGTGTCTTTTACAATTATGAAGTGCTACCACGCAGTTTAGAAATTTTGCTTTTTTATTCTTGAAATAAAAATGAAATAGAACGTGGCAGTTATTGATATGGGAACAGCAATTTAGAACGATGCTTTGTGTGAGTTTTATCTATTTCAATGGAGTTGAATTGAATATATTGATGAGCATCATACGATTCATATCCTCATTGCACGGTTATTGCGATGATTTCAGGAAGGATTCTAATAGAGAGTCTGCAAGGAGGTCCAGAAGAAGAAAACAAGCCCATTTGGCTGACCTGGAGTGGCAAGTAATTTTATCAAACAACACTCTTTTCCCGTTTTCACTTTTTCTTCTTTTGCTCTTTTTTTCTCGCATCATTCACAATATTTTACCCTCTTTCTTCTTTTATTTCTATTACACTATTTTAAACGCTTTCAATTTTAACTGAAATTTATTTTACAAATTTTCTCAAATATGTTTCTTATTTAATGTTTTTTATTTACGATTTAATAATTTTTAATAAAGTGATCAATTATAAAGAAATGTATTAGACAAAAAAAAAACTACTAGTACTCCTTAACCTAAAAAGATGTAGACATTGTTTCTCCATTTATCTAAATCTCGTACTTCTATTTTTCAGGTGAACGATGTAGAAGGGGACTAAGATAGTCCTTGCCCTTCTTTCTAAAAAGTTTCTTTAGAAAAAGGATTACGAATTTTTTATAAAAATAAAACCTTTTTTTTAAATACAAATTGAACCTCTACCCAACATTATTTACTTTGTATATATTAGAATTTAATTTTTGAAGGATCAAATTTTAACCTACGTTTTCCCTTCAAGTAAAAAAAAAAGAAAAAGAAAATCCTAAAAACATAAGTCGGAATTCGATTTTTCTATGCATAGTAAAAGAAACTATTTGTATAAATAATATTGGAAGGAGTCCAATTTCATATTTTTCTTTTATTTTTTTTATTTTTGTAAAAAATTCTAAAAAAACACAAAAGATAAAATATATCTTATAATTTATTAATGGGATATTGTGTATATTAAATTAGTCTTTTTTTTTTCTTTCTTATGAAAGTTGGAATATGGTTTGTCAGGTTGAGCGGTTGAGACAGGAAAACTCGGAGCTATTCAAGCAGCTGAGGGATGCAACCCAAGAATTCCGTGATGCTGATACCAATAATCGAGTGCTAAAATCAGATGTGGAAGCTTTAAGAGCTAAGGTATAATAACTTCTTCACTAAATTAACTCTCACCTTCTTTCGGATTTTTCCAATTACATTAATGTCTAAACTACTTTAACATTTTAAGTAGATATCCCAAAATCATTATGATGATACAAAATATAACAATGTTTATAAAATTTTCTAAGATGTTTGTTGAAATAATAAGTTGCTTGGTAAATATTAATTGTGGGATGGCAACCAAAGTTGAAATCATAAATTATTATATATAATAATATCTCATCTCATATTTACTATAAACAAGTTTAACTTATTTTGTAAATTTTATTTCAATAAGTCAGTTTTATAAAATTTAATTAAATTTAACGTTTATTTTTTATACAACATCAGAATCTATTTTATAAAAATTTATTGAATTTATTATATCATCCATTATCAGATTATTTAGATAGTTTCACACCGATTCTTAATATGAGAAAGTATGTCGAAGATTATATAATAATTAAAAATAACATTAAATTATATTATAGAAATGTGTGCAGTGTAAATTTCATTTATAAACTAATTTTAAGATTATAATGTATAAAAAATTATTATTTTTGTGTGAAAGAATATATAAAATAAATATTAGAAACTAGGAATGAACAACTATCAACTCATTTTATATGAGTCAACACTTTACATTAATAACTAAGGCAAGGTAATCCGTTCACATTTAATTTAATAAAGTTAGGGTCATCGCTATTATCCCCATTTTCCCATAAATATGAACAAATGGAAATAAAATTTTTCTATCTGTATTAAAAAGAATAAATCGTACGAAGAAATTGTTTATAAGAATTGCAGGTGTATCATCTATTGTCTGATATAAAAAATCATCTATTGCGATCACTAAATTCCCAAAATTTTAGCAAAACCAAGCATTCCACTTTCTACCAATATGGTCAGCAAGCATTTAATTGGTCAAATCAGTTAGTACATTTTTGTATAAATATTTCATGCAACTACGGCTAGGGTTATTAATATTAGGTTGTGTCTCAATATTTTTTTAAGAAAATAAATAGAAAATAAATATAAAATGTGGACAATAAAATAGTGAGGTAGATAAAAGCGGGTAGAACATAGATGAGTTTTACTTTCTCAATTTTTATTTTTATGATAAAAATTTATTCTCATCTTCGTTCTATATTTAATAAGTATGAAATTTTTGTTTCATTCTTATTTTTATCAAGTACGGATTATCTCCATCGGGTTACAGATATAATTGTATTCCTCTTTTGTTATTTTAAATATTAATTAAATAGTTATTTTACAGAAAAATTAAAACCACAACAAAAGAGACATGATATTATAAATTATTCAAAATCAAAATGATACACATTTTTTTCAATAACAAATATCAATAAAGAAATTATAATTGCATAAATATCATTAAATAATAATTGAATGCTGCCCTTAATATTCTCCAGAGTCACCTAATAACATCTATGCTTCGGTGCACACACGTGATCATTACAGGTAATAATACATCCTAGGGTAAACATTCATTCCAAAACAACAATGTTCATAAGTGATTTACTAAATAAATAATGAAACATAACATTTCAACACATTTAACATCCAATCACATGTTATCATACTATACCAATTATGACCACATATCCACACAACATACATCACATGTCATGATTATCTTCTGGAAGACTAAGACTATTATACCTGAACTCAGAGGCTAACATTTGTAAGTCGCACTGTGATCACCTATTGCATTGACAACTAGGACCTAGATCACCCTACCCACAGAGTAGGATCACTAACCCCGTCAACCACATCTCGTAGCCCATCTCGTAGCCCTGAGCAGGTCCGCCAGTTATCTCTCCATCAACTCCTTACTCCCTGGTATCTTAGTCTATGTAACCAGGACTACCAATGGAGCTTGGGACCTTATTAAATCTGCACAAGTATAGTTCACCATACTACTATAGTGTATCACCCTGGTACCATGTGTACACACATATACCATATCTCAATCATGCAAATAGTCTATGTGATCTTATCTTAGGCTTCACTCGGCCTATCACATCACTCATTACATTTTGGACAACAATTCTAAACTCTACTCGACCTATTACATCACTTAGTAGATATTGGACAACAATCATAAACTCTATTCAACCTATCACATCACTCAGTAGACTTTGGACAATAATTCCAAGTCCTATTAGGTCTTATACATTTTTTATAACATGATACCAATCATCACATATTCTTAAACATGCAAATAAGCATATGTCATCATTAATAACCTCTCAGCTCATGAAAAACATATTTAAATTTTCAACATCTCCAAGTAATTGACAGTTTGATCTTTGTTCACTAAAAAGAATATAATTAGATTTCTAGACCTCATTTTTAATTGATTCCAAAATTATTGAAAATCTAACATCCAAAGCTACAACTTTTATGCAGACCATTAAGTCTAATTCCAAAAGTCTGATTCACATGAGCGAAAATAAGGCAAAGAACAACTCCAGTTCTAAGGCCATTTTCGCTTAAGCGAATTTTTGTTGCTTAAGCGAAAACACCATTGTTGCATGAGTGGAATTCCTTTTGCTTGAGTGAAACCATGTGGTGGATGCATCACCTTACTTTCACTTGAGCGACCATATGTCAATCGAGTGAGGCTGCTCAAAACAACAAACCTAAGGACGAAGAACCATGGTTTCTCCTTCCCAACCAACCAGAATACATGTTGCATGCATAATGTAACATCATAAAAATCAATGAAATAATGATATAACTCATTTATGGAAATTCTACCAATTCATATCATTCATTGCACTTCTATTACATAGCTCAAAACACTTTGAATTCTATTTATATTGTTTTCAAATGAAAGTTTTCCCAACCTTAATTCTTGTAGCTTTTTTATTTTTTTAGAGAATAATATTTCACCATCAAATCTTTTATTTACTTAAAATCTAGACAATTTTTAGCTTATTTATGATTATTTTCTTATTTCTAAAAATACACTTTTAACTAAAATTTAGAAAATGGTAAAAAATTTACTTTTGTTTACAAAACTCATTGGTGAGAAACCTTATTTATACTTTCTGCTTTAACCTGCAATAAGCTTATTTATAAAATTTTGCCAGAAAAGAAGGAAGTAGAAGTAAAAGCAGGAACATGTAAAAACAGGAACATAAAAGCTCTTCTAAGATTATAAGAGTATAAATCTGGCAAAGCCGGTTAGATACTCTCTTATAAGCTTATACAAGCTGGAAACGTAAACACTGTACATGTATATTAAGCCTTTAAATGATTATCGCATCTTTTAATGAATAAAACTTAAGGCATCTGCAGATGCCTGAAAATAAACTACTCCATACCGGAGCTACTTACTTCGTGGGGGAAGAAAGGAGAGTACTGGACAATTCCTCTTTATTGATTGGGATATAATTACAAAGATTGGAGGAGGGTGAGAGATTCCAGAGAGAAGGAGGAGAGATTTCTAGAGACCGAGAGATGTGTGTGATTTGCTCTGCCCAACATAAGGGACTTACGAGTCTATTTGTAAGAAAATTTTTACACTGTATATGGGAACGAGCGTTCCCTTGAGTACATGGTCGTTCTTGTCAACCGAAAACCTGTATGTCCGGTTTTTACCCTTCAGTCTATTGCTCTTGTAAAAGAGCAAAATTACTGTGTCACAGGTAAAAACTGATGCTGAAGTTACTTCCGATTTACTGATACGGAAGTCAAGTCTACGAGCTCTTCTTCCAACATTTGGTCTGAAAACTCGGTTTCTTCATTGTCTGACGGAAAGGATTGTTCTGGGGTCCCTTGTCCGTGGCACCCTGTTTGTTCATAAATTTCTTTGTGTATCCTTTCTCGTTCAAAATGCTTTACCAATACTGGACTGGCTTCGATGGGAAAAGGATGGAATTTGTTTCCCATATGTTTCTTCCAGTATATTTTTGTGTTTACTGTCTCTTTGAGGAGGATGAACTCATGGACGTCTTTTTTAGTAAATTTCTAGTTGAATCCTTCTATATAGGCTTTCCACATATGATATTGGTACAACTGGTCTTTGTTGATACATAATCCTTTAAATGGATCATGTTCTGGGGCTGCATAGCTGTTTAGGCTAGTGTTTGTGTACAGCTTTATTACGTGAGTTGCTGTACTATTTGGGGAGGAGGCACTTCTGGGAGAAGAAGTTATATCTAGGAGGATATCATTCATGTACTCCGCCTCTATCTCGTTAACCACAGTATTGATTTCAGGGGTTAATGCCTGGAATCTTTCGGTAGGTGGAATCGAAATAGTGTGTAAACAGCCAGTTTCTAGAAGCGCTTGAGGGCTTATAACGACATCCCTGTATAGTTGGCTGGTGAATGTCCTTAGATTTATTTGGGCCTGTTTGATAATAAATTTTATCTGGCAGGTACAGTTTGTGTCTACTGTTTTACAGTAGTCCGAAGATTCTGTGCAGGAGTTTCTTTGGTTGAAATAGGTTTGTGTCTTTACATAAAGCCCGTTGTAGTTGTGGGCTTCAGAATGGGCTTCAAAAAGAAACTCTTGTATAACTCCAAACTTTGCCAGGAGGATGTTGGGATTTATTTGGGGAGGAATGCTACTGGATGCAGCAGCATATGTTTGTGTTTGGTTTTTGGGCTCCAGGGCCAGTGCTGTTTTTATCTTGCTCTCGTCAATGGTCTGTAGTTTTAAAGCCATTTGGGCTTCTTCTACAGAGTAAAAGCCTTTGTAACTGGACCCGAGTTGATCTTGCTTGGCTTCGAAGAGGTCTCTGAATGAGGTGTAGACCTCTTTGTTGGGCCCTGTTATTAGGGCAAAGTGTGTAAAACCTTTCCCAAAGGGAGAGGCGGGAGAAGTCAAAACGACTCCTTTGTTGTCTGAGTTGCAAAAGTTGTATAGAGCGCATATGATGCTTTGTTTGACTTTGACAACTTGATGCTCATTTTGAGCTGTATGTTTTGGAATGTTCCAAATGTTATCTATCAAAACATTAAGTTTTGTATTTGTAGAGTCTCTACCGTTAAAATGGTAGATATTTGTGAGAATTGGCAATTCTTGTTTGCCAAATTTTGTATACTGCTTCGCCATAAATGGGGATTTTACAGTTTTTGGGCCTGAAGGTCCTTTTTTTGTATTGTACTCCATTTCTGGAGTTTGTTCCTTCGAACTTTGTCTGTTCTTTTGAATTTTGTATGTACTATTTAGTGCTTTGTAAGTGTACTTTCGTACTTTGTAGTTGCACTTTCGTACTTGTACCTGTTACAAATTGAGGCAGAAAATTTGTTAGTAAAACGATTTTATTTCTTGCAAAAATCTTGGGAGCCTAGATCCAGTGGGGATCTTTGGGCTATTATTTTTGTTGGACATATCTGGATAAGATGTCTGCGAATATGTTGTCCGCTCCTTTGATGTGTTCAAAATTTATGATCTTTCCAGAGTTTACATATTCTCTGAATAGTAGCCATCTTTTGTGGGGCTTTTTGTCATTGTTGATCTGGTGTTTACCATAAGAAACTATTGCCTCGCAATCTGTCCTAATGGTTATTTCTGGTTTGTTTATTAAAAATAGTTTGAAAGCTTCTATGGCATGTATGATAGCATTGACTTCATAGTCAGTGCTGGTTTGGTATATTTGAGGTTTAGTAGTGTATTTACCGGAGGCATACCTACATATTTGTTCTGTGTTTTTGGGAAGGTATTTATTTTTCTTCCGTTTGAGGATTGCTCCCCATCCTAATTCGCATCCATCGCTTTCAATTATCAAGTAATCGGTATCTAATGGAAGTTGTAGAGTTGGTAATGCTTTTACTATTTGTTTTATATTCTGGACCAATCTTATGTCTTCAGAATTAAATTTTCTTTCTCCTTTTAATGAGGTTTTATTGTATAGAGGAGCTGTGTATTTTCCTAAATCAGGAATAAAATTCCTTGCATAATTTAAAAGTCCTAAAAAGGATCTTAATGTTTTTATTTCTTCCATTTTATCAAGAAATTCTTGTATTTTCTTTGAAATATGGGGTTGGAGTTTTATGGTTCCGTTCCCTATTTCTGTTCCTAAAAAATCTATAAAATTTTTACAGATTTCTATTTTTCCTTTGGATATTATTAATCCATGATTTTCAAGTTTATATAAAACTTCTTTTAAATGAAGATAATGATCTTCTTTTGTTTTGGAAAATACAAGTATATCGTCTATATAGACGTAAGTAAAAGATTCTACGATCTTTAAAAATGTTATCCATTTTTCTTTGAAAACTCGTCTGCTGCATTTTTAAGACCAAATGGCATTACATGCCATTCGTATAAGCCTTCAGAACAGGAAAAGACTGTCCATTTTATGGATTCAGGATCCATTTTAACCTGGTGAAAACCGCTTTTAAGGTCAAATTTTGAAAACCATTTCGCATTTTGAATGCGGTTTATATGTACCTCTTTAGACGGAATTGTATATCCGTCTTCGACCGTATTGTCGTTTAACCGTTTGTAATTGTAAACCATTCTAGATTTACCTCTCTTTTGTTCAGAAGATTTGTTTACTATGAAAGCGGGGCTCCTGTGAGGACTTTCACTTGGAGCTATTACCTTTAATTTTAAAAGAAGATTAATATGCGTTTGGCATTCTTCTTGTTCCCAGTTATTAAACTGTATGTCTTTTGTTTTTATAATTAAATCGGGATTGATTACCTTTATTTTACAAATAACAGGGTCACGATCCCAAAATTTTGTTGGGTCTTCCCCTATTATACTTGTCTTATTTAATCTATCCAAAATCTGTTGGATATTATCAAAAGTTATTGTTTTAGATATTTTTATAGACGAAAAAGAGTCCATAATTTCGTCTGGATAATAATAGTCCATTAAATCTAAGTTTTTATTCTTACAATCACAGTCTTCATGTGATTCAGGGTTTTTACATGAACATTCCTCGGAAGGCTGTTCTGTATAACTGTCTCCACTAATTATGGGTGACATTTGTGATTTATCACTAATAATCACATAGTCTTTGTTTATAGTGATTGATCTGTTTTGGCCTAAAATAAAATCTAGGCCTAGTATCATACTTTGTTTTGAGGGAACCAAATTTTCCACTCGCATGGTTCTTATGTGTATTTTCTGTCCAAATAAGTCACAATTTGTGCTAAACTGTAGAGAAATATTATTTATTTCTTCGTCATTTATCATAATTAGCCCAGACATGGTCCTAGTTTTACGTATTTGTTTACTTTTAGTAATCATGTGTGGGGGTACTTTTGTCTTACAGATGACTGTTTCAGAACATCCTGTGTCTAAAAGGGCTTGTATAGTTTCTTCTCTAGCAGGATTTTTGTCTTGCTTAGGGAAATTTATTTTAACTAAAACCTTGACTGAAATTAATTGTTTTTCATTACAAACTAATGGGATACATTCCGTAGTTCCCATCATGTTGTTTTGTACGTTTTTAGAGACTACGATTGTCTCTTGGTTATGAACTATTTGTTCTAATCGAATAAGTTTTTCTTCGAGATTATTTAGCCTAGTTTCTAAGATTGAAGTGCTAGTATCTATTATATTTTTATCTTCTGTATTTTCTTTGTGTTCTAGAAATACTGGTATTTCCAGTATTTGCAGGTGTGTTTTTATACAATTTATACAAAAAATTTTATAGCACTGCGAGCAATGAGCTCTTTGTGATTTGTGAAAATATCTATCACAATATTGGCAGGGACATAGGGTCAAACTCAAGGATTGATTCCCTTAAATTATGCAAGAAATTTTATTCCTGATTTAGGAAAATACACAGCTCCTCTATACAATAAAACCTCATTAAAAGGAGAAAGAAAATTTAATTCTGAAGACATAAGATTGGTCCAGAATATAAAACAAATAGTAAAAGCATTACCAACTCTACAACTTCCATTAGATACCGATTACTTGATAATTGAAAGCGATGGATGCGAATTAGGATGGGGAGCAATCCTCAAACGGAAGAAAAATAAATACCTTCCCAAAAACACAGAACAAATATGTAGGTATGCCTCCGGTAAATACACTACTAAACCTCAAATATACCAAACCAGCACTGACTATGAACTCAATGCTATCATACATGCCATAGAAGCTTTCAAACTATTTTTAATAAACAAACCAGAAATAACCATTAGGACAGATTGCGAGGCAATAGTTTCTTATGGTAAACACCAGATCAACAATGACAAAAAGCCCCACAAAAGATGGCTACTATTCAGAGAATATGTAAACTCTGGAAAGATCATAAATTTTGAACACATCAAAGGAGCGGACAACATATTCGCAGACATCTTATCCAGATATGTCCAACAAAAATAATAGCCCAAAGATCCCCACTGGATCTAGGCTCCCAAGATTTTTGCAAGAAATAAAATCGTTTTACTAACAAATTTTCTGCCTCAATTTGTAACAGGTACAAGTACGAAAAGTGCAACTACAAAGTACGAAAATACACTTACAAAGCACTAAATAGTACATACAAAATTCAAAAGAACAGACAAAGTTCGAAGGAACAAACTCTAGAAATGGAGTACAATACAAAAAAAGGACCTTCAGGCCCAAAAACTGTAAAATCCCCATTTATGGCGGAGCAGTATACAAAATTTGGCAAACAAGAATTGCCAATTCTCACAAATATCTACCATTTTAACGGTAGAGACTCTACAAATACAAAACTTAATGTTTTGATAGATAACATTTGGAACATTCCAAAACATATAGCTCAAAATGAGCATCAAGTTGCCAAAGTCAAACAAAGCATCATATGCGCTCTATACAACTTTTGCAACTCAGACAACAAAGGAGTCGTTTTGACTTCTCCCGCCTCTCCCTCTGGGAAAGGTTTTACACAATTTGCCCTAATAACAGGGCCCAACAAAGGGGTCTACACCTCATTCAGAGACCTCTCCGAAGCCAAGCAAGATCAACTCTGGTCCAGTTACAAAGGCTTTTACTCTGTAGAAGAAGCCCAAATGGCTTTAAAACTACAGACCATTGACGAGAGCAAGATAAAAACAGCACTGGCCCTGGAGCCCAAAAACCAAACACAAACATATGCTGCTGCATCCAGCAGCATTCCTCCCCAAATAAATCCCAACATCCTCCTGGCAAAGTTTGGAGTTATACAAGAGTTTCTTTTTGAAGCCCATTCTGAAGCCCACAACTACAACGGGCTTTATGTAAAGACACAAACCTATTTCAACCAAAGAAACTCCTGCACAGAATCTTCGGACTACTGCAAAACAGTAGACACAAACTGTACCTGCCAGATAAAATTTATTATCAAACAGGCCCAAATAAATCTAAGGACATTCACCAGCCAACTATACAGGGATGTCGTTATAAGCCCCCAAGCACTTCTAGAAACTGGCTGTTTACACACTATTTCGATTCCACCTACCGAAAGATTCCAGGCATTAACCCCTGAAATCAATACTGTGGTTAACGAGATACAGGCGGAGTACATGAATGATGTCCTCCTAGATATAACTTCTTCTCCCAGAAGTGCCTCCTTCCCAAACAGTACAGCAACTCACGTAATAAAGCTGTACACAAACACTAGCCTAAACAGCTGTGCAGCCCCAGAACATGATCCATTTAAAGGATTATGTATCAACAAAGACCAGTTGTACCAATATCATCTATGGAAAGCCTATATAGAAGGATTCAACTGGAAATTTACTAAAAAAGACGTCCAGGAGTTCATCCTCCTCAAAGAGACAGTAAACACAAAAATATACTGGAAGAAACATATGGGAAACAAATTCCATCCTTTTCCCATCGAAGCCAGTCCAGTATTGGTAAAGCATTTTGAACGAGAAAGGATACACAAAGAAATTTATGAACAAACAGGGTGCCACGGACAAGGGACCCCAGAACAATCCTTTCCGTCAGACAATGAAGAAACCGAGTTTTCAGACCAAATGTTGGAAGAAGAGCTCGTAGACTTGACTTCCGTATCAGTAAATCGGAAGTAACTTCAACATCAGTTTTTACCTGTGACAGAGTAATTTTGCTCTTTTACAAGAGCAATAGACTGAAGGGTAAAAACCGGACATACAGGTTTTCGGTTGACAAGAACGACCATGTACTCAAGGGAATGCTCGTTCCCATATACAGTGTAAAAATTTTCTTACAAATAGACTCGTAAGTCCCTTATGCTGGGCAGAGAAAATCACACACATCTCTCGGTCTCTAGAAATCTCTCCTCCTTCTCTCTGGAATCAATCACCCTCCTCCAATCTTTGTAATTATATCCCAATCAATAAAGAGGAATTGTTCAGTACTCTCCTTTCTTCCCCCACGAAGTAAGTAGCTCCGGTATGGAGTAGTTTATTTTCAGGCATCTGCAGATGCCTTAAGTTTTATTCATTAAAAGATGCGATAATCATTTAAAGGCTTAATATACCTGTACAGTGTTTACGTTTCCAGCTTGTATAAGCTTATAAGAGAGTATCTAACCGGCTTTGCCAGATTTATACTCTTATAATCTTAGAAGAGCTTTTATGTTCCTGTTTTTACATGTTCCTGCTTTTACTTCTACTTCCTTCTTTTCTGGTATCAGAGTCTGGCGTTCTTGGTATCGTTTTGATATGTCAGTAATTGAAGTGGTTTGTGTTCGCTAGGATTCCCTTTGTAGTTGGGCGGGTAAGGCCAGGAGGGCCGCTAGACCATAAGACCCTTGATGCTACCTAAGTGGGATGAGGAACACGTTGCATATTGCGGCACTCTTTACACACATATTTTTCCTTTTGCACATAAATTTAAAAAAAAAAAAAAAAGAGTTTTTATTAAGCCTTATGATTATCTATATTCTTTTATGAATAATACTTTACAGTGTATTCTGTAGATGCCTGCTTTTCGCCTACTGCTTTTCACATACTTTTAGCACTCCTCGCTGCTTTTTCTTTCTGCGCTCTGTTGAAATCACTCTCCACAACTTTTTAATTTTTAAAAATTTTAATGGAAAACACACAGCCCTTTCTGGGCAAAGAATACAAATCCGCCCTAGCTGTGGCAGAACAAATTACAAAGTCTCCTCCGGTAGGTTATAAAAAACCTTCTCCAGAGGTAGATCACGTACACTCAGTCTTTATTGGACAAAATAATACTATAATAGCACTACTAGAAGAAGTTTCTAGGAAGCTAACATACCTAGTGAATTCCACTAAAGAGACAAATTTGTCAAAAGATATAGATATTCTTGCAAAACAAATCACAAACTTGTCTCTAGGGACACACATCCACACAAAGGCAATCTCTAAAAGTTCCCAGAAATTCGTTAAAGTTATTACAAAAACAAAAGCTGTAGAAAATAATACAGCTATTCCCACAAACAGTAATAATATTTTTTAATGATTAGACAACCTACTTTGTCAACCACACAAACCCAACCTGAAAGTGTTAATATGAATAACACACCAAATTCAGAAAATACACAACGATTCCCTGGAAATCCCAGAAGATTAAGGGAACATCAGACTAGAAGTCAAAACCTTATACAACACCCAGGAATCCTAGACAGATTCCTAAATAGACAAAGGTCTACTAATGTGAGAAGATTAGAAGACCTAGTTGACATACAACAAAACACAGACATAGGGTCAAACTCAAGGATTGATTCCCTTAATCCTAGACTATTATATGATATAGGATGGTTAAGCCCTGAGCGAACTAGCCTTTATCGGTATAGGAGAGTAGAAGATTTCCACCTCCCAGACAATACATACGAGATAATCCCTTTGATATCTCCACAAACAGGAAGACAATTACAAGCTCAACAGGGTAGATATGTACACATGGGTCTAATTACCATTGGTGTCAGATCTTTGGCCCGACATATGATTGGAGCCAGAGCCTTAATCGTCTTACACGATTCAAGGTTCCAGAACAATGATTCACAAAGTGTGATGGGGATCTTAGAGGTAGATTTAAATCAACCTTTTTCCCTCATATATCTTGCCCCAAATTTTACATTAACACTACAAGATTTTATAAATCATATAAACTTAGAAGTGCAGACCATAGATTTCGGACCCGACTGGATGGGAGAGAACCTGCACTTAGATATAACATTCATAGGAAGAATAAGTAACCATATTACTTCCATGTATAGGATTAACACAAGGCCATTAGAAGAAGCCATCAATTCTTTTGGTACACAGTTTCTGCCCGCCCAAGCCTTCACAAGAAGAAATGAAGGACATTTATGGCAAACACATCTTCCCAGAGAAGAAAATAACACTATTACAGCTCCATCATCTGCAATTTTACATAACAGATCTAGAGGGCTGAGCCTAAGTTTCACAAATTACACAAACGTTCCATTAACAGACCTAGAACAGGAAGGAACAATACAAAATAGGCATAGTACCTCAGCTATCCCTAATAACGAAAATATTTCTATGATGAATATCTTAGAATATGACGAAGAAGATGACATGTCTGACGAAGAATGGAATCATCATCAGGCTATCATAGTCGAATTAAGGCAAGGATCTTTAGATCATGCGTCAAAAACAAAAACAGAATATACTAGTGATGAGGAAACTATCATAAAAGATTTCCTTGATTTAAATTTAAAAGAAGAGTACCTAAGACCTTCAGAGGATAATCTTTCAATCATTTCAGAACCAATATCCAAAATAGGTTTTGTCATTGAAAGTATAAGGTCAGTAAACCCCCCCAGTTATCAATTAGAACATGTTGGAACACAAAGTTATTCTACTGGTGGATTCATACCCAGAGAATCACCCACAAATGTCACGTTTTCCGACAACCAATACGTTACGTACGGAAAAAGGCTTCCAGTAGAGCCAAATTTCGTGTTACCAAACCTTTTATTAAACATAGGAGGAATTGATCCCCAATTACTTCCAACATACATCGAACAATGGACAGCGACTGTAATCCGTGATTACAGTATCCATTATGAAAAAGAATGGCTACTATTCAGAGAATATGTAAACTTTGGAAAGATCATAAATTTTGAACACATCAAAGGAGCGGACAACATATTCGCAGACATCTTATCCAGATATGTCCAACAAAAATAATCTTATCCACATCATAAATTTTCTGCTCTGATACCAGACTGCTTTAAGGTCAAATTTTGAAAACCATTTCGCATTTTGAATGCGGTTTATAAGTACCTCTTTAGACGGAATTGTATATCCGTCTTCGACCGTATTGTCGTTTAACCGTTTGTAATTGTAAACCATTCTAGATTTACCTCTCTTTTGTTCAGAAGATTTGTTTACTATGAAAGTGGGGCTCCTGTGAGGACTTTCACTTGGAGCTATTACCTTTAATTTTAAAAGAAGATTAATATGCGTTTGGCATTCTTCTTGTTCCCAGTTATTAAACTGTATGTCTTTTGTTTTTATAATTAAATCGGGATTGATTACGTTTATTTTACAAATAACAGGGTCATGATCCCAAAATTTTGTTGGGTCTTCCTCTATTATACTTGTCTTATTTAATCTATCCAAAATCTGTTGGATATTATCAAAAGTTATTGTTTTAGATATTTTTATAGACGAAAAAGAGTTATTACAAAAACAAAAGCTGTAGAAAATAATACAGCTATTCCCACAAACAGTAATAATATTTTTTATTGATTAGACAACCTATTTTATCAACCACACAAACCCAACCTGAAAGTGTTAATAAAATACTTGGTGAGATATATAATTTTGTAACGAATGAATATCATGTCTTTTTATTTATAAAGTGCTGGACAAATAAAATATTATTATTTTGCTTTTAAAATTTTTCCATCCGTTATCGTCTGAATCCACTTTAGATCACAATTTAAATAAGTTGAGAAAAAAATGACATATTTTGATTTAGATAATAATTCTTTTTATCTAATTTAACTTGTTTTTGAATATTTTTCTATGATGGCATCTTCTCGTATTTAATTTCCCAAGTTGACACATTGTATAAAATATTTTTTATGATAGCATGTTTTACTATGCTAGGTAGAATTTGGTGGATAGGTATCTGAATTCTAGCTGTATAATTTTCAATTGAAATGAGTTGAAATTTGGATTTAGGATTTTTAGAAACCGAATTTCAGTCTAACATTTTATTTTTTAAAAACATAAATTAATTAATTTTCAAATGATTTAAATAAAAAAATTATTAAAATTATTTAATCATTGCAAAATTTATTTATATTTTTAAAAAAATTAAAAAGTAAGAAAAAAAATACTTTAAAAAAATTTAAATTAAGTTTATATAATTATGTCATTTTTAATTCGGATGAATCAGTATATTATTTTACAAACCTCTTTATTTATGTAAACACAATAATATAATAATATTGCAATAAAAAAATAAATAAATTTAATACTTATTTAAACAATAACATTAAAAAAATTTCAATTAGAGAAACACAAGTTACATGACTAGAAATCAATTTCTATTAAAGGAATTCTAAGTCGTGAAATAAACCATGTTATTATTGTGGAAACTATTTTATATAATGATTCATGTCACACCTTTTCAAATAACCCTAATCAAATGTGCTACAATTATATACATCATATAAATCTCAATTATGACACTAACATTCTACAAAATAGTTTAGGCTTGACATAATATCACAAAACCAACTTCTAAAAGATATACAACAAAATTCAAACACACAACACAAAAATTATATATATATATATATGTATATTCACTTATTTATGTGCTAATTGAAGTTGTTTGTTCATTTAGGTAAAGTTAGCCGAGGGCATGGTGAGAAGGGGTACAATGACCCCTTTCAACAACCAGATTCTTCCAAACCAGAGTGAACTAAGAACTCCTTCACCTCTCAACGCCAATATTAATAATCTGCATCGCATGGCACATGTCTCACCAACCATCACTGTGCATGGGAATGATGGTGCTTCATATGGTGGTGGAATCACACTTAGTGGCCAAAACTCACCTCTTGAGCTTCGAAACTTGGATATACCATGCAGTGATTTCAATAGTGATAATGCTGTGAGCTCAATGACTAGCATGTGGGCTTAATCAACCGTTTTCATCCACCACACATTGCAGTGGTGTCACTTAGATCCAACTTTATGTATGCCTTGGCTTATTAGATTAATTTGTAGGTTAAATTGTGGAATTACCACAAAAGACTCTCTACATGTAAGAAACCACAAGACTATATACTTAGCATGTTGTGTGTTAAATGTTTCTTTTTCTTCTTTTGCTTGTTGTTACATTTAGTTAACAAAACTGAAGTGGCTGATACAACTCATTCGTGACTGTTTTCTTAAAGAGGTTTAGATTCATGTAATGTAATATTATCCTTGTTATTAATTGTTATCAATTATTGAACGACTCAAAGTAAAATATCCATCACATTTAAAAATAATTGAATATTATTAAGTAAACAAGATTATTCATTAAACACATTTAAAATAAGGGAAAAGTATAAACTCTTATATACTTTATTCTCTCCATAAATAAAACTAATAAACTTTAATTTTATTTTACTTGATTCTTCATTTTTATCTTATTTAAAAATATTCATTGTAAAATTTATTTTGTACATCTTCAAAAATCTTAGAAATATTATATATAATAAATAAATGAATAAAGTCTATTAATATAAAAATATATCATGTTCACTAATATTTATTAATATCATATATTTTTATTATTTGTATATATCTTATTATATTTTTTTAATTATAATTATCTTAATTATAAAAGGTCCTAAAGGTCCTAAAATACATGATAATCCACTAACATAATTTTTTATTCAAATACTCATATATTTGATATCTCAAGCTCTTACTAACATGAGTGTCATAAATTCTTTTGTAGGTGAATCTATTAGTGGTCCTTATGCCTACATCTTGAAAGGTCAATGCTAGATCCTCAAAAGCACAACTTTTTTCACATTGAAAAAATAATGCTTTTTCTCGATAAGAACATTTGATACCCACCGTGAGATCTAGGTAAAACTTTTTCCCAGACCACTAGGTTTACAGTACTCACTAGAAGCAAGACTACAACCACATTCTCATCAAAAACCCTGGTGAAATTCAGGGAACATTGATGAATTTCCTGGAGGCATATCTGAAGTATCAAATCAATAAGTTTACTCCCACCTTGTTATCCCATATATAACCTTTACGGATGGAGACTTTTTGCATCAATGACCCTACACAAGATGATTTGGTTGTTGTCATCCCCATAATAGCCAGTTGGTGAGTCATCGATCAAGATAAATTCAAATCTTATAATTTATCAATTTATTAATGAATCCAAATTGACCTAAAACCAATGACCAATAATGGACCACTCAAAGTACATCCAACTCAACTTAAAATCGAAAACCTACAATGGATTGCTCAAAATATTAAAGTGCATCCAGGTCAGCCTAAAATCAATAACCTATAATGGATAGCTCAAAATGTGTGCATTCAGGCCAACCTAAAACCGATGATCTATAAGGGATCACTCAAAATGCATCCATGTTGGCCTAAAATAGGAGACTTATATTGGATCACACATTTACCAAAATTATCAATGAATCCAAGTCGTACCAAATCACGACTTACATTGAATCAATCCTTTATCAAATTTTAGTGAATCCAAGTCATCTCAAATCCACGATTTATCGAAACTATCATTAAATCCAAGTCTAACCAAATCGATGACTTATATTGGATTATTTATTTATTAAATAATCACAAATTGACATATATCTATTTTAACTTACACATTTGATCACTCTCGATGATCCAAGTTATTTTAAACCGACAACTTAAACATCACTTTACTCTAATTTATCAAATTTTTCAATGATCCAAAATAATGGCCTATATATCGAATTAAAGTAATTTCCACTCTTATATTAAGTAATTTATCAATGATCCAAATTGTGCAAACTTAATATTAAACACATTGGGTCAAATTCATTAGATGAACAAGTTGCTCAAAATAAATGACATAAAATGTCGAAGAAACTCGGCTCCAAAGAGAGTTGGAAAACACCAACCTTCAAGGACACTAGTACAACATTAACCTTTTATGTCACTAAATGCATGAATGTCTCCATAGGATTGTTGTTGTTGAATGTTGATTGTATTGAACTTTTTGTTTTTAATTTTGAAATTGGTTGTTTAAATAAAAAAAATTGTTTTTCGTATACCGTGTGAATATTAAGATATATTTTAGTCTATAAGAGTGACTACATTATTTAGTCATTATTTTTTTTTAAATTTTAAGAATTAAATTATAGACAGTTTATGAAAATTATAGCGAAATGTTTAGTTTAAACCAATTGAAGGATTAAAATATGTTGTAATATGTTTGGTTGATGTAATTATTTTTGTTGTAATAATTTAATTGATGCTTATTTTTATTTTGATGCACACATTGAATGAATCTTAGTTCGCGTTTGAGATTTAGTACAAATAATTAAAAATTAATTATTTGTATTAAATCTTGAATTGTCCAATTGGACAATTCGAAAAATTATTTTTCATAATTTGTTTATATATATGTACATATTATAGTTTAACCTTACATTTGGTATAATTTTGGTTGAGATTATTTTGTGTTGTTCTCCGAGTGTGTATTTGACTATGGTGTGTTCTTTGTCACCACTTTCATTGTGTACTTTGGAGACCAATGTGAAATGTTGTCGAAATTTTGACAAAAGTAAGATAAAAGACTGGGTTTGTACGTGTTAGCGAATTATGAAAAATAATTTCTTAAATGGGTAGGATCTCACCTTCAATTACAAAAGTGAGAATCACATTGCATGGTTGATGATGTTGATGAAGTTTGCAACCTACATAGTTATGGACCAAAGTTGGATGAATGCACGTCGCATTAGTCAAGAGTACGAAAAAAGGGAGTTGACGAGTTCTTGCAACTTGCTTGCGAAAATGGAAAACCTATCAACATAACATATTATTGTCCATGTGTTCGTTGTGTGAATTAGCTATGTCAACAACTTGATGAGATACATGATCACTTGTTTGTCTTTGGTATTCTCAAGAATTATTTACAGGGATGACAAATGAACCTGTCCTGTGAGTATTACCCAAATCCGTCCCGATTTTGACGGGGAATTTATGCATTAACTGGATATGGGTATTGGTATAGGTATAAGTAATACTCGATTTTTTAAATTATGTATGGGGATAGGGATATGAATGCACATCCGCCCCGTCCTCATCCCAATACCATGTCTTTGTCGTCATACTCATTTCTGCTTTAAATTGCTAAAATACATTTAGTTTATTAAGTAATTTGAAAAAGTTATATTTTTCTTTAATTCTTAGTTTTGTAATTTATTTATAGAGCACATTTGATATTTTTTTTTACTTTTTTTCTATAATTATTTGATATTTTATTCAATTGTTATTTGATGATACTCTAATTTTATATTTCTACAGTTATAATTTCTTTATTGATATTTGTTATTAGAGAAAAGAAAACTTTGAATAATTTATAATATGATGTTTCCTTTGTTGTGATTTTTATATTTTCTAAAAATTTATTTGATTAATATTTGAAATAACGAGGGGCGAACATGATTATACATGTTATTCAATGAGGATATACCCATACTGATGGGAATGAGGATGAGAAAAAATTTCATACCTGTTACATATAGAGACGGGGATGAGGATGAATTTTTACTGTGAGAATGGGAATGAGAAAGTGAAACCTGTGTCTGCCCTATCCCATTGTCATCCTTGGTTATACAGTATGAACTGTTTAAGGTTAGTATTGGGCTCACCAAGGTTAGTTGAGACCCAAACTTCATGCATGCTCCTGATTAGGATATGTCTTCTATCTCTTTATTCTTAGAAAGGTGTGACTGAATGGTTTCCCATCATTCCCTCCCTCTTGGAAAAGATATGTCCTCGTTGTATGCACGTTTCTCAATTATAAAAACCTTTATTTGTTGGTTTTCTCTCCTGCTTTCCTCTAGGTCAAATATTATCCTATAATAAGCATCAAACAACAAAACATGTTGTATATTTTTAAATCTCTTAAGAAGGATAAATCCTTCTAAAATATAATTAAAAGAAGAGTGACTCCTGATATTCATGCACCTATTATTAAAGAAGGAATATAAGCATATACGATCAGGAGTATATTTATTTATTTTTCTTTGTTTCTTCTTTTTGAGGTTGCCATACTTATTTTTTAAGCTACAGAGTTTATTTGTTTGTTTCTTGGAAGGATTCCAACAAATATTTTTCTTTTTTTTTTTTTATCCTCCTTTTTCTTCTTTTTTTAAATTTTCCTTTTAATTTTTCTTATGTATGCTTTATTATCCCAAGCTCATTCTCTAGGATAGCAAGATGATTTTCTCTTTCAATTTTTTTCCTTTTCTATTTTTTATTTGGTTTATGCTAGATCCCTCATCACTTGAAACAATGATAAAGAATGAAACACAAACTTATTTTCCATATGAACGAAAGTAATTTTATTAATACCACCATTATGAATATGGTTATGATCAAATTGCCATGGTCGGCTTAATAAAATATGACAAATCTCCATTGGCACTAGATCACATAAAAAAATTTCTGTATAGTGACCTATGGTAAGGTTTACTTTCACTTGTTGTTTCGCTCCCATATTTCCATCTTCATTAATCCAATAAAGTTTGTAAGGGTTTGGACAAAAAAATGGAGCGAGATTTAACATTTGAACCAACCTAGTACTATAATAGTTGTAGCATGATCCAATATCCACACCGAGAGAACAAGTCATGTTAGAAATATTACATGTATTTTGAAAAATGTTCTCTCTTTGGGATGTACTAGGTTGATTGGAAGGAAGTCTCCTAACAAGAAGGAGTTTTCTCGTACAAGGATAAGTAGCCTCAACATGGGAAGCACCTTGGCTTGGCTCTTCTTCCTTCTCATTAGAAGAGGAAGAAGGAGAGCTAGCCACATCTTGACTGTCTTGACCTTTTAAGATCATGACTCTTGTGTTGAGGCATTTATAAGACTTGTGTTCTTTACCTAGACACTTAAAACATTTGATATCACTAGTTTGGGTATAGGTAGACAAATATTTCCTTTTCTTTCTCTTTCACCAGGTTCAAGGAGGTTTCTTCTTTAGATTTTTTCTCAGAGTATTTCCCCTCCTTCTTATAGTCTTCCTTTGGATAAGAACTAGAGTGGGATAAATCTCTTTGAAAGAGTTTTTTGTCAAATTTTGTTGCTTTCCCCTACACATAGTTGTACCAAGTCATTTAAATCTTGGTAGGGTAAAAGCTCCACTCCATCTCTTATTTAAAAGCTAAGACCATTGATGAACCTATCTATCCTTTTTCTCCCCTAATCCCTATCCTCATCATATAAAACTCAATTTTTTATCCATATTCTTCCACACTTACGTTTTTTTGTTAGAGTTGTTGGAGCTTGGTCATAAGCTCGTGGTTATAGTAGGAGAGCACATGTATCTTTCTTAGGGTTCTTTTCAAGTCATTCCAATATTGAATTGGAGGATCATAATGCAAGTGCCTCTCTCTTTCTAAGGAAATCCATAAATAACATTCTCTTGGAAGCTTAAGGTTGCTAAGGGTACTTTTCTATTCTTACTAACATGGTGGCAAGCAAAGAGTTTTTCTACCTTCATTTCCCAATCAAGGTAAACATCTATATTGTCTTTGTCATGAAAGTGAGGGAGATCTAACCTGTAATCTTTCTCTTTATGCTCCCTTCTATGCCTTCTTGGAGGAGGCAGTTGATAGTACCCATTCAATCTAAGACTACCTTCTTTTCAAGTTGTAGAGGACTCAGTCACTTGAGTAGAATTACTTTTACTCTTGCGAGATTTGAATTGATTTTTATGTTTTTCTTCCTTTTATTTCAAAAGTCTAAGTTCTTCTTCAATTATAACAAGATTGACTTCTCCTTCAATTTTTTCTTTTGCTTTTTGTAAAGCATCTTGTATTTTTCAAAGTTTTAGTAATTTAAACTCCCTTGCTAGTTGAGAAAAACTATTAAAGGTGTATTGAATCATTACCACTTTGTTGTGAGGTAGGTCTAAACATGTTAAAACAAAAAGTGATTTTGTGCAAATACTGTAAAGAAAAAGACTTAACTAAACTTGTCCTAATCCTAAGTAACAAAGCTAGCGTTTGGAACTTGCTAAGTTTCTATTTTAACATACAAAGATAAAAGAAAGCAAAGACAAGTTGGATGAAACCTATGTAATAGTCTAAGTGGCACCTTTTGGACCCTTTAGAACACCTTCACAAGTCTAAACAAGTTCTATTACAAGAAAGTCAATAATTGGAAGATGGAAAAATACCAAGGTTCTTCAAGATACCCAAGTAAAAGCTAAAACAAAGAATTGGAAAGGATTTGCAAGAAAGTAAATAAAACAAAGCAAGATCGGATCAATTACGGATTCAATGATGGAAAAACTTTGTTATGGTTTTCAAAATGGTTGCTAATCAAGTTCCATCACAAAATTCGTAGCTAATTCAGTCTCTAAGATTTTTTTTACAAATTTCCAAAAGCTTTCAATTCCTCTCAAATCCTCTCCAAGGTTATGCTCTCCTCCTCTATTGGTTCTCCACTTATAGAGTGCACCTTAGGAGTGAGTCCTTTTTGAATTTCAACAACACCTATGATCACTAGTATAAAAGAAGCTTTTTAGTCTGATCAAGCTCTAACATCAATGTGGGATATGTAAATTTATGTTGGACGTTTTACAACCGATGTAAATTTACTTTGAATATTTTATAACAACCATAAACGGTGATTTTTCCTGTTTGAACAATGCCCTCCACCAAGCTTCCTTTTCTCTTCCAAACTAATACCCTTCTTTCCTGTTCAAACAACCAATATCTTTCAAAAAAAACATAATCATACTCTTAATATACAAATTAATTAACATCAAACACAAAGAAAGAGAAAGAAACCCTAATTTTATTATTACACTGGTTCGGAATTCTTCAAAAACTAATTAATGTTCAATAACAATAATCAAATTGAGACATTTATACATTATCATGACCGAGATCCCCCAGAAAAACATTGAATTCAATTTAAATAAAAAAATAGAGACATAATGTACTAACCTCAATCACGCAATAAACGCCCAAATCTTTCAATCCAATTGGAGAGAAAGGTCCAAAATCATGAATAAGTCACTAGGATCTGCCGCTTGCCACTCCTCAGGGACACCACAATGCGTCACTAGAGAAAAGAAAAAAAAGAACGAAAAGGAAACCCTTGCATGTGCGAGGAAGAAAGAAGTCTTGGAGGGTTTTAAATTGAGCTTTACATTAGACACTTTTTGTTCAGATGTAAACTTCAGGATTTATGTTGCATCCTATGGTGGTTTAATGTAAATCTTGAATTTTACGTTTGACCAAAAAAGTAAAAACCCTTGAATTTTATGATGCAAAAAGTTCAACTTTCAAAATTGCCACTGTACTTTTTACGTTGGGTGTTTTAGGATCCAACGAGAAAGCGCTGATGTAATATCCCATATTTTCACTAATGGATGCTACTTTGTAATGCTAGGTGTTCTCCAAATGAAAAGCTCAAACCACAAGAAGTAAACCACTCAAGAGGTAAAAAAAGTAAAGCAACAAAAGCACAATTTAGAAAAGCTAAACTCAAAGAGACTGGATATGAGACTAAGTTTCAAGTGAATGTCGTAAAATAATAAGCTAAAAACAAAGGAAATGAACAATGGTAAACACTTAATAGAACTCATAAGACAAACTCTAGAATTGGCTAATCGCATCCCCAACGACATTCTTTGTGCGCCCCTTATCATTCTCGCTCAGTCTTTGCAACGAATGGGGAGACAGTCGTAGAAGCGAAGCCTATCGCCACGTTGACCATCAAATACAAGATTGGGCCTCTTCTCAAAGATTTGATGGAATGGCCCATGGATTAACAAAAGCAAAACAAACTATTATAAATTTTTTATAAGTTCTTATCCAAGTATTGTTCATGAACTATAATCCTTTAACTCCAAAAGTTCAAGGCTTAACGTCCAATTAACTCCAATATCTCATGGTGTTTAAGTTTCAAGTCCAACATCCAATGTTCAATGATCTAAGACACATATACGTACGACCTATACCATCAACTAATATTAATACTTTTTTGGTATTATTTATTAATACTAAAGAGGTAAATACAAATATATGAATAAAAATAAAACTAAAGAGGTAAATAAATAATACAAAAGAGGTATATATAATACAAAAGAGGTATATATAATACTAAGAAGGTATATAATACTAAAGAAGTATATAAAATACAATAAGAAGTATACTAATATTCGAACAAATCACATTGTTTAGATATTAGTATACTTTAATAGCCTTTATATGACAAGAAGCGTGAGTCAATTGGGTCTGAGTCAGTCGAGTCAAGTCGAACCTAAGTCAGTTGAGTCAAGTCGAACCTAAGTCAGTTGAGTCAAGTCGAACCTAAGTTGATTGAGTCAAAACAGGTCCATGTCAATCAATTCGAGTCGAGCTCACATCAATCGGGTCGAGTTAAGTCAACCTATGTCGATCTAATTGAGTCAAGCTCACATTAGCTTAGTTGAGTTGGATCCACATTTGTCGAGTGAGTCAAACCCACATTGACCAAGTCAAGCAGGGTTTGAGACAATTGGACCTTAGTCATTCGAGTTGAGATAGGCCTATATTGGTCAAGTCAAGTCAAACACATATTGATTATGTTGAGACAGACTTACAAAGTTAAATTGAATTCAACTCTATTGAGTTGAATCAAACTAATGTTGGTCAAGTCAAGTTAGATCCACATCAATCAAGTCAAATTGGATTCGTGTCCATCAAGTCAAATTAAACTTACTTTACCTAATCGATTGAACTGTCGTCTAGAAATTAAATTAGATCTTGTAATAAATCAAACCTATTTTGATGGTGACCCCAACCCATTTAAATGGAGAGTTTGTAAGTTGGAGTTTTTTCAACTTTTTTAACAATGGATTGATGCCATGAATCAAATTGACACATTCAGTAGTATACCACAAATTGCCAATCAAATGCTTTCAACATATTCTACCAAATTAAAAATAATGAATACTCGTAAGTTCTGACAAATTGGATTATTACAAGGAGAAACTTGCATCCACTATCTTTCTCATCATATTTGAAGTTTCATTATGATAATTTGCAATATATTTGAAATTTTATTTTGATAATATACAACATATTTGACAAAATATAAATGATTAAAGCATATCTTTGAAATTAACTAAAAAGCAACACAAGATGTAACTGCATGTAAGTTTTTCTTATTAAAACTATACCTTCGCGACCTGAGTAATAGAAGTGGCAAGAAAGAGGATCAAAAGATTCACGGTACATATAATCACCACGGCTTTAAGTAAAAGTGAAAATTATACAATAAATTGTGGTGGAAAAGGGTTAAAATGAACCTTCCACCGTCAATTAATAATGGGCCTCCCCATTTGTAATTGCTCATCCTCTCCGCTTTGCTCAACCGCAAATCTCAAGAAATCATCCGGAACAGGAATATTTAACTCTGAACACACAAGTTGGACAATTTTTCCGGTGACACCTCCAAAGGACATTTTGTTCAGTGTCACAGCAATAGAGAACTTATTGGTGACATCACAAAAACCTGTGGACCCACCCATTCCCGAGTGACCAAAGGCAATGGATGATCCATCCTTAGAAGTAAACCTCTTAAATCCTAGGCCGAAACCTCCATTCGGCAAACATAACTTCTCGTAATCTCCTGTACCCAAGAATTGATCAATAATCCTAGGATTCCTGTAGACATTACCAGGAACATGGGTGCGAAGATTATTACCAATTCTGCTACTACTTCTATCATCGCTACTGCTACTTTCTCTGTTGGTATTGCTGCCCTCATCAGCCTCCAAATCATCATAACTTGAAACTTGTTCATAACTTGTAGTAGTACTAACTGCAGGCGTAGTTGCTTTCTTCCGTCCAATGCATTTTCTCTTTTTGGGGGCTTTCTGGACAGAAGTTAACTTGGGGATATGAGGATGGCTTCCAAGTACTGGCTTAGAAGCAGAAGAATGAGGTGGCGGTATCTTGCCACCATCAGCTAGGGCTGCGTAATAACGTGCAAGTGCCCGGGCAGATAAATGTCCATTGGCTGCTGGTATGATCGCACGGCGAACATTCAGTGTATTGAAAACAACAGGTAAAGTGGTTGCCATTTGAGCAATTTGCTGTGGTTGGAAGGTGGAGGGAAGGTCAGAACGATTACTGAGTGCTGAGAGCTTGCTTAAATCATCTGTATCTACAGTCAGAGCAGCAAGACGTGATTCCACACCTAAAAATATGAACAATGAAGCATGGTTACAATTTACAAGGAAATCAAAAGAGACATACTATTAGACAAATTCCGTAAGGAAAAACAATATTTTCACAAATAATAAAAAGAAAGCTGTTTTGTTTTAAATTGATTCATGATTTAGAAGATTTGTACAAGACAAAGAAAGTATTCGAAATATTTGAAAACAAAATAAAAACAAGGTGACATTTTGTTATTTGTAAAAACAAAAAATGAAAAAAAAACTTTAATACCAAACGGATCCTAAATTTCTTTACCTACAACTACAAAAAATATTATTCATCAAAAGTTACCTGGCGGAATCCCTACATATAGCTCCCCTTCAATATTCAGGGGGCGAATTATTGCTTCTTCAAGAATATCCTGAAATTTCTTGCCAGATGCATGCTGTTTTTATACAATTCAACTATTAGAACATGGTAGAAACTCTAGTGATAAGGTAAATTCTACTAGCAACTGGTTTAGCAACTTAGTGAAAAAATAATAATTTAAAACGACTGCAAGCACGCCAAAATAACTACTTTATATAAATAGGCAACATCAAATATGTGCTATACTGTGTCATCAACAAATTGGAGAGACATGCCATGAGCATAAACACATAATCCATACACGTGTAAGGTCCTGTGTCCACACTCATTACCCACTAACCAATCACCATATAGCATTTTTCCACCATTACAAGCATGACAAGAGTACTAAAAAATATCATTCCTTACTCTTTTCTTTAAAAAAGTTATATTACTTTCTTTTTATCAAAATAAAATGATTTTTTTCATATATAAAATCGTCATCTGCTTTTAACGTCAATTGCTCTGAAAAATGAAGCATAAAATTGGAGAATATCTTTTGAACAGGAGTAAGAATTATATAAGAATTGAAAACTACGATTGACAAGGGCAAGGGCTAGCATACAGACCTCAATGATTCCACCACACAACCAGCCAAATGATAAATAATGATAAAACTGCTCCTTGCCGGGTTCAGTCTCAGGCACTGACTGACTAATGCAATTTAAACATCCATCCCAGTCAAACATTAGAAGAGGGTTTTCTTGAGCTATGTCTCCCATTGCGTTGTGCAAACCAGATGTATGGTTAAGCACATGATGAACCTGAAACAGAATATTAAAACTGATAGGTCAGTACAAGGCATCAAGCCTTAGAAAGTTTGCCAGAAGGAAAAAAAAAGTAAACTGAAAGAAGTTAGTTTAGAGGGCTTGTAACGTGTGTGGATGACAGTTATTTTACCAGTTATGCGTTTTATATGTGGACCATAATCTAAATATGTTTACTTATTAGCGGCTTTTATCTGCTCGAACAGTGGCTGAATTGTTTGCTAAAGATGTGGTGTATTTACATTGTGTGCTACATCCATAGTAAGTGATAGGGACCCCACTTTCGTTAGCAAGTTTTGGCAGGAGTTCTTTAAATTTCAGGGTGCAGCCTTTACATGAGTCCAGAAATATCACCTAGAAATGGAAATACAAACAGAGGTGCTGAATCGGGGTTGAGTATATAGTAATCTATAAGTGGATCAAATGAAGAAACCGTTGATTGGATTCAGTATTTATATGTGGATTTCTAGGTTTCTACATGGAAGTTCTTGGCGTCCTTTGGGAATTTTAGATGTATTAGGGTTTCTGTTTAATGGGCTTAGGCTCATCTCCTGTATTTTTCCTATTAATAAGTGCATAACCCTATGTGCCATACAAACATTAGGGATTCAACCTATGTCTCTCTCTCAGTTATTCTAACATGGTATGTCATCTCTGCAAATCTTTATATGGACTCAAGCAATATCCTAGGGCTTGGTTTGACAAATTTAGCATGACCTGCAATGAAACAAATCACTTAGTGTTTTACCGTCACTCAAGTGTTGGGTGTATATATATAGTAGTATATGTTGATGATATTATTCTTATAGGCAATGATTACCATGACATCACACAAGTAAAGAAACATCTTTCTTGTCATTTTCAGACCAAAGACCCTGACAAACTTAGATACTTTTTGGGGATTGAAGTAGTACAATACAACAATAGAATAGTTATTTCTCAGAGGAAATATGCATTAGACATTTTGGAGGAAACTGGGTTAATGAATTCAAAGTCTACTGACACACCAATGGATCCTAATGCTAAACTTCTACCTAATCAGGGGGAGTCACTCTTAGATCCTAAGAAGTACATAGTTACTCGCCCTGACATCTCCTATGTTATCAGTATGGTGAGTCAATTTCTTAATTCTTCAAGTACATATCATTGTGATGTTATTATTCATATATTGAAGTATATTAAAGGTTTTCCTGAAAAAGGCCTGTTATATGGACACAATAACCACACTAAAGTTGTAGTCTACTCAGATGTTGATTGGGTAGGCTCTCTTTAGGAGATCCACCTTTGGATATTGTGACTTCATTGGTGATAATTTGATTTCTTGGAAGAGCAAGAAACAAAGTGTTGTTGCATGATCTAGTGTAAAAGCAAAAAAATATAGACCTATGGCCTCCGCTACCTATGAACTTATTTGGCTTAAACAACTACTTAAAGAATTACAATTTGGAGAAGTCACTCAAATGACACTCATATTTAACAATCAAGTTGTCCTTTATGAGTTCAAATCCTGTCTTTCATGAAAGAACCAAACATATTGAGATTGATTGTCACTTCATTCGATAAAAGATTGCATCTGAAGAAATCAAGACTAAGTTTGTTAATTCTAATGATCAACTAGTAGATGTTTTTACTAAATCATTACAGAGACCTAGAATTGATATATTTGTAACAAATTTAGTTTTATCTATTTATACGCACCATCTTGAAGGGGAGTGTTAGATATATTTGTAATGGGCTTAAGCTTATCTCTTGTATTTTTCCTATTAATAATAGTATAACCTTATGTGTTCTACACACATTAGAGATTCAGCCCATGTCTCTCTCTCAGTTATTCTAACAAGAAGCTTTAAAGACCATAGAGTAAGTTTTCTAGTATAACAAGCCACAACGAGTGAGGGGAGCTAATATGGTATTGCTTTGAATTAGAAATAATGGAGTCGTTCATTATTTGTATACCTATTTCTGGTGTAGTTTGTAAAAACTTAAAAGATAGTGGATTGACTTAGCCAGAGTGACTGAGCAATGTAACTCAAGTGAACTAGTATAAATTTTTGGTATTTTTCTTCTCTCTCTCTTTTACTTCTCTGGCTCATAATTCATAGTTCTTTCTTGGAACTCAAGAATATTAAATAGCATCTCAAATTCTCAAGAAGATACAATCAGATACAATAAAAATTAGACATTTCTTTTTGAAAATTTATAATTCAATTTAGCCTCCTCTCTTAAACTCAACCTATATTTCTAACATTTATCATGGTCTGAAGCACTTGAGTGGCACATGGGTCAAGGTCTATAGGATCATCCGTGAGATAGATCCGTAGTGCAGCAAGAAGATCTAGATTTTCAGGTTTGATCCTCCTTTGACCTGGTTATCAATAACCCTTAAATTCCTTTTTCTTCATATGCAAACACAATTCGCTCTCCCGCTTATCAATTATTCTAGAACCCTAATTTCTCTCTTTCTGGATGACAGGAGTAATATTATATTATATCCTCCTAAAATCCTCTATGTTATAAAGAAAGTAGTAAAAGAAAAGTAAACGCAGTTATAGTCTTGGAAATAGAGAACATATTCAATACTAACCATGAAAGTAAGGAGGATTCAGAATTATTTGTTCTCACTAAAGTCCCTTGGGGGTCCTACATTCTAAGTTCATTTGTAATGAGGTTGGTGCTTATAATTTGTATGCACCATCTTAAGGGAAAGTGTTAATGTATTTGCATCAGGTTTATAATGTATGATATTATTGTGCTGTGAATTGGCTCACATACGAGAATATGTACCCTTTCTCATTAGAAAATTATAATACTTTTTTTACAGCATCTCTCTACTTTCTCTCTCACTTCAGCATTCCTCTCATTATTATCATTAAGAATACTAGATACATAACTTCAGTAGGGTGAAAATTCAATATTAGACCTTAATTACATTCTTCCGATTTGATCCAAATGCTGGCCATATATTTGCTACATTCTCTTCAAGGTTTAGTTGTCTGCAAGATAATAAGCAAGCAGACACCTATTTCAGGTCAAAAGGACAGAGTATATGATGTTACAATGTTAAATAGAGTATGAAAGTGTGATTTTAAAATTTCAATAACAATTTACAAACACGAACCTTAATTAAATCAAAGAATACATTTCCGACTAACGAAAAGGGAAAAGGGCACTAACATAGGAACTTTGATAGCATTTAAAACTGAGTATTTACTTACAAGTTACAACAACTAGATTCCATGGCTATCAATCTTGCTCAAATAATTAAAGCATTAAAAAGAAAGTCCAACAATATGGAAAAATTGATCGTAAGTGTAATCATACAAATATTAATCCAACAGATGATTAAAGTCTGGATAAATGCACAATTTGTCTCATTTAACAAGTCAATTCTTAGTCAAACATTCATTGATATCATCAGCATGAAGGTTGAATTAATTTCAGAGAAAAAGATTACCATATGCTCAGATGTTTGTGTGAATAAATAAATGGTGAGGAACGTAAAGAGTGAGTGCACCATTCCAAGCCCTTTTTTTATGAACTTTAATTATAGGTATTTATTTTTTTATTTTTCCCCTTGCATGTATGTGCAATATAATTTATGTTGTGTATCTTAAATTTCAAAATAGCTGTCATCCTGCTATCCGCTAGACAAATTTTGGGCTATGCATGCACCACAATTTGGGGACAGCTATGCTTATGTATAGAGTAAATTGTAAAGCAAATGTCAGTTTGGTAGTCAATAGCATACAGCCCTACTAGCCCTTTTCAATACGAAATTAGCATTTTATATTCTAACAAACAAGAAACTATAGCAACAAATTAGAGGTGCACAAACTATATGGTCATAGAATTTTATAACATACCCATTGTCAACCCTGCCAATGTATCATTCCTGTTGTGACACCCTTTGTAACAGGGAACACAGGAAAAAGGCTATCATGCAACACTAAAACTCAGTAGACACAAGAGCATAGCATGCAAAAAAGATATATGTTCAATTGTGACCACGAACTTTTCATTCAAGGAAGGAGTAAACGCAGAGCACTGGAAGCTGGTATTGATGATATTAATTGGAAGATCATTTGAAGGTAAATATCAGAGCAATAATACGAATAAGATAAATCTATCTTGGCATGAACCATTGGACAAATGTCAGTTTAGTAGTCAATAACACATAATTCAGCACAACCCTTCTAGATCTTTTTCTCTGTGAAATTAAAATTTTATATTCCAACAAACAAGAAATTATAGCAACCAATTAGTAGTGCACAATATGATCATAAAATTTTACAACATACCCATTGTCAACCATCCAATGTACCATTCCTGCTGTGATACCCTTTGTAACAGAGAACACAGGAAAAAGGCTATCAGGCTTAACTGGACGAGGATCGTATTTACCAAGCACTCCTGCAGCAGTGTCAATAATGACCTCTTGATCTTTGTATGCACATACCTTTAAGAGATTATGCGGAATTTATTAAAACAATTGAAAAAAGAACTTGAGCTATTTGTTTGACTCTTAACACCAATAATAAGAGTGAAGAACGAGAGAATACTTGAGAGAATAAAAACAGAATTTAAAAGTAGGATGCTTGAGTGAAAAATTGTCAGCCAAGAGAAATTATATGCAGAATGATTACAAAGGAATAAATAAGAATGCAATTTACAAGAGAAAATAATTAAGCTAATGACATTTCTTAAGCAGCAACGTATGCTTTTGGAAAGTAGAAGAATTATTATTATCATGTGATCCCAACTCCCAACATCAAAAATGCTCGGATACACTCTAAATTCGGTGACCCAAAAACATGGCTTATTTTGGTTTTAGTCCCCTATTTAAAAATTACAACATAATATGTGATCTTGGTCCCTCTAGATGTGATAGTGAGGGACTAAACACAGATTTTGTAAAATGTGAGGATAAAAAATCATAAATTCGATATGGATTGAAACTAAAAGATGCCTTTTATTTCTGAAATGAATACTAGTCTGATTTTAAATATTTCTCACAACATAAACATGCGAAAAAGAGAAAGCTCAGAATATATAAAATTTCTTTCAATATGGCAACTATCCTAAAAGCTTAACTTATTAGATGAAGGCCCAAGATTGGTTGATATATCAAACATGCCCCCTCACATACGAATCCTTTAGGCTTGAAGGGTAGAATTGATTAATTAATCTTGGATCATGATATTTACCTTCCTCTTTATCTCTTTTCTATTTTATAGGATTCTAATTCCCTATGATTAAGGGATTTGTCTATGTCATAAATAAATTCAGATATCTTCTTAGAATATGTTGGAGTATCTCATATTATCTTAGGATTTATTCTTTCATATTTTGATTTATTTCCTTATTTAATTAGGATCTTTACAATTTTAGGAATATGTTTTTAGAATCAAATTTATTAGAATATGATTTATAAACATACTTAAGATTAAACAAAGAGAGAACAAATATATTTAGAGGACTTAATCACACCACTCTCTCATACATAGATTTTGATATAATGGAAGATGGAAGACCAAGGATCAAAAAGATTGAACTAAAAAACCTAGATACAGAGATAGGTACTGCTCATAGGTATAATATTAAAAGTAACCATTATCAAATTACATTTAATACTTATTTTAACAGACATTTCATATGATGTATATAGGATCAAAATATCCTATAAGTATTTGTATTTATTGTCATTAGATATTAAAATAAACTCTATTGTGTACTCCATACACAAAGTTTTCAGCATCTCTTAAATATATTTTTTTGTCTTTGGACGGTCTCCACGTGTTTTCCTTTTTTATGTTGAACTTGGTAGCTGTTACCATTAGAATCAATAAATGAATTATTTCTACAAATCAATTAAGAAAAACAACGCGCACCTGGATTCCAAGTATTTTATCATTATTTCCCATCTCAAGTAAAAGCTGCCTCAGTTTGGATTCTACTTCAGAATGAACTGGTGAATCAAAAATCCATCTGTCATTTACTGATGGTCCTCTACTAATGTACCTGACAAGTGTACCTCAGTTCAGCCACAAATGAAACAAGCATGAAATAAATACCAATCATAAAAAATTTTCAAAAGACTCACCCACTCAAAACTGACTCTGCAAATGGCCTCATAATGTCCATATATATTATTCGTACATTCATGGTGGATGAAAGCCCTAAATCCACATCAGGTAGTAAAATAAGACGTGGAAAACAAATAAACATTACAATGGTATCACAATGGAAAACAGCAGACCTCTTAGTAGATTAAGAACCCTTCCAAATATTACAATGTCACCAGGAAATGCATCAACCTGTCAAAACATTTTTAAAATATTACATTGTACCTAAAGTACAATCAGTAACATAATTTTGGAAAAGGTGGAAAATGCAAGTTTATATCTTAACTCACAGGATTAAAGCGCTTCATTTCCTTTTTGTCAAGGTTCATTTTCTCCTGTATAACCTTCATATTTTTCTCCCTTTGATCAGCTAGAGATTTCATTGTTTTCTAAGTAATGGAAAATACACCAAAATTAGGGAGAAGCTAAATGTCTGAAAACTGAAGAAACCGAAGTATACTTCAGAAGCTAAATGCACACTCACATGGTATTCATTTGCAGGTGTTGTCGCACGAAAGAATACAGTTGTTACTTCCATTGCCTGCTCTGGTATGTCCAGACGCAACTTAAGCCCCATCTCAGCAAAGGCAGACAGAAGGGCCACATGGTCCCCCTTTAACAAAAAGGCTTGCATACTCAGTCATTGTTTAGAAAGATCATCTGGAGTAATTAAGGGAAAACTTGTACAAATACTAACTATCCAATAAAAACTGTAATCCAAAATGGTAAAAGGAAAAAGTTATTGAAGTAAAGATGATCTAGACATATTAAAAGTATTTGTTCCTCAATCTTATAAACACTGTGATCGTGAACTTTCTGCCATGACTGCATGAGTACAAAACCACCACTACCCAATCAAATAGCTTATTTTGCGGTTGGGAAAATGGCATTTAGATATCTTATAATTCCTTTAGAAGCCTATATGTTGCGGGGAGCACATTACCATTTAAAAGCCTCCATCTTGATCTCTTAAATTATGATCGGAAAACGTAGAAAATGTAAGTAATGAATATCAAAGTGCACTAAACCTAGTACCAACCTCAGCAGAGGCCAAAAACATCTTTGCAAGTGCTTGCTTAATGGTGCTTGATAGTTTCTTTGTAAGCCCAAAGTCAAGTAAAATGGGACGATGAGGAGATTCCTTGCTCACAAGAAAATTTCCTATAATAGAGCCAAACATTTCACGAGCACATGGAATAATCAGAAGTGTACAGAATGTTCTTATAAACTTTGTACAAAAAGCTGAAAATGCCATACATGTGTGCATCATTTGCACCAGCACACCAAGCACAAACATAGAGGGAGGGAGAGAGCACCTGGATGTGGATCACCATTGAAAAATCCATCAACATATATTTGGTGTGCATAGGCACGAGTAATCTCCTCGACAATCTTTTGTTTATTTACTCCAAAAGCTTCTAGTGATTCTAAATCATTCAGCCGAATGCCATCCATGTATTCCAAAAGAAGGACTTTTTCTGTAGACTATCATTGGAAGCAAACAGATTTTATAAATAGGAAAAAATTATGGAAAAAGATAAGAGAGTAAGAATAAACCGGAAGCACATTTCATTTTGAACCCCCCACAAACTCAAGGTACCAACACTTATCCACCCACTGGAAGTTTGCACTAAACATGATGTAGGAACATATTAATAAGCTAATCAGCATATAAATATGGAGAATTTCCTTTTTACTTTGGTAGGACCATGTACGGAAATATGTAAAATTCAGGTTACATCTATTCTCAAATACAAATATATATGTAATCGTCTAATCAGGTCACATAATAATGAATGGCAAAGTTTCTCTATGATGCCTGATTTCTAACATCATTGCGTTTGAATATTTCAATCTAACATTTTATAAATAGAAATCCAACATACCTGAATTACATCTGGGATCAAAACGTCCACTCTATTGGCACTCACATTTCCATCATATTGATTTCTGCAGCCAAGATTTTTAGCCACCGTTCTAGTGTTTTCTACAGAAATAAATGTGTTAGTAAGAAACACAGTTTAAGTGGTGCAGGGGAAATGCAATCAAATAAAGCCTGATTGTTAAGATGAGATGAGTCAACAAGTGAATACTAAATCACTAGATCGACACACCACCACCACCACCTAAAAAAATAAAAAGACAGAGAGCAAACAAGAGAAGAAACCATCATAACAGCTAGAATTTTCACAAATTTATTTATTTGGATATGTTAGTTTTGAAATCTCGTGGAATTTGAGCTTGTAAGGCTTTGTTCAAGCTCTATAAACCAGATTGTAAATTAACTTGGGCCATATCTCTAGTTTAACTTTTTTTTTGTTTCTAACAACGGTCTCTTGTCTTTAATTCTATTTATTTGTTGTAGGGCATATATCTCAATGATAGTTGTAACTGTCACAGTAGGCATGTTGTAGGTTTCCAGCTTCTGCACTAAAAATATACAAATGTAAGCAGAAGTTTTTGTGTTGTACAATTAATAAATTTCAAAAACATTTTCTCTTTCTCTCATTCCAATACAACACAAGACAAGGAATTCTTAGAACTTAGTCTAAGGACCTAACTCAATCCCACTAATTCAATTTCTAAGGTGAGGACTGCCCAAGCTTTATGGGTCATATCAAGTCAATGCGAGACTAAGCACCATCATTGAAGCTACAACTAATGTAGACTGCAAAGAAGACACAACTAAGGTGGACTAGGATTGACCATAATTAAGGATACTTTGAAATACTTCCCCTCACACCTAAGGCTACACTTGAATAATGAGAGGGAAAAAGAGATATATGGATTTGAGAGAGTGGAAAAGAAGAAAATGGAAAGTAAAGAGAAATGACTTAAAGTCTCTAAGTGATTTGATTGATGTGATAAAATATAAAAAATTGTAAAATAATTAAATATAAAAATAAATTTTAGAAATACAAAATTAGAATTAAAATAAATTTTAAATTAAAGTAAAAAAATCATTATAAAATCGTAATAAAATTATATTTAATATAAAAAATAACAATTTTTTCACAAAACATCAAAATTCAAATTATTTTATTTTATTTATTATTTTAATTATTTATTTTATTATAATATAAAAACATGTACTAATAAATTGTTAATAATTAATAAAAACTATAAACGTATCAAAACACAATTTACATATAATTGGTTACATTATACATAAATCTCTAGTTTATTTCAATCTTTTGTTGCATACTATCGCATTATATCACATTATTTTCATCTACGACTTTCGACTCTTTGATCCAAACATACAAATAAAATATAAATAAAATTCATTGGAATGAATTTCAAGATTCTAAGAATACTTTTTGTAATTACTATGGAGCTATTAGGATTTTTATCCTAATAATCCCTTATTTACAATATTCTCCCTCAAGTTGGTAAATGATTATTGATCATTCCTAACTTACCTACAAGATATTGGAAATATGCCCTGAGTAAGTTCCTTAGTGAAGATGTCTACTAATTGGAGTTGTGTAAGGACATGGGTTGTAACTACCAGACATCTATCAAGATTATCTTTGATGAAGTGTTTCTTAATTTCAATATGTTTGGTCTTATCATGTAGTAGTGGATTATGAGGAATGCTCATGACTGACTTGTTATCACATTAATTTCTATAGGAATGTCAATCTTTATTTATAATCAATGTGGGATGCAACTTTCTAGCCCACCATTATCTTCAAGGACGACGACAATGGCACTTGTTAGATGTAATGGGCTTAGGTACACTTTTTTTGTATTTTTCTAATTTATAAATGCATCACCCTATGTGCTCAATACACGTTAGGAATTCAGCCTATGTCTCTTTCTCATTTATCTTAACATGACATCTACAACTAGATTTAATCTTTGTCTCCTCGGTGAACGTTCACCAATGCTAAATATTTTTTTCGGAATTTCTCTTAGGTCTCTTCTACCCACTACCACTACAGTCAACTGCTGCCACAACTTAGACTAATGACCCATCAGTTGGCCTCTTCCCAGCTAGTGACCACCGCGTCACCAGAATCGCGTTCATTGGAGCAAGGACACTTCACCATGCCAATGCACACTGTCCATTATTGTCGCATCGTTGTTGTATCCTCTATTTGGTCTAGTGACACCACCAAAAGCATCTCGGCTTGGTGACCACCATGCCATTGGAATCGCTCCAATTGGAGCTCTAATGAGCGTCTACATGTCGCCGTTGTCACTTTCGTCTCCGCTTCCCATTGCGAGTAGTGGATCCTCCAACCACCGTTCTGGTGGCAACAAACAGTGCCAGAATTGTCTTGCCTCCCTCTTTTCGGATTGGTGACTCCTATCTTGATCGAAACTTGTTTGAATTTTTTCACTTTTTTAGAGTTTGTTTCTCTCTCCTATGAGCACTTTCTCTCTCCTATTTTTTTGTGGTATTTTCTATTGGTGTTATGTCTTATCCACCCATCCATACCAATTATGTCAACGTGTATCTATCCATTGACAAAGTAGATGGCACTAATTATGATACATGGGCATCATACATTAAACTTTGACTCAAGGGACATGATTATGTTAATCATCTTACTAAGACAGTGGCCACTATTGCTAAAAATAATCGTTCTTGTTGGTCTAAAATTGATGCTCAATTATGCATTGTAATCAAGTCCATTATACATCCATCTTTGAAACAAATATTTCATGCTCATGAGACATGTTTTGAAGTTTGGGAATAGGCCAAATTGTTGTACACCAATGATACTCAACATCTTTAGGTGTTTGCCAAAATATCCTAAATAGTGTTGCTCATAGGTATCTTGATGGTAGAATGGTTGAGTACTTGGGTAACGGTTTTCTTCATGACTTCAACGAGTTATTACCTCCTAGCTCCACTCTTTCTCAAGAACTAGAGCAACGATCTCAGTTCTTCATGTTGGCCTTACATGGTCTTCTTTATGATTATTCTCCTGTTTGTGATAAGATTTTGGGATCCTTAGTTTTGCCTAACTTTAATTCCACTTGCTCCATCCTATTGTGTGTCAAGTAAGTCAACCACTGAATTACCTTTTTCAGTCACCTAATATTACTCTTTTGCATTGGTATCTCAGCATGATGACCACAATCGTCCTCGCAAGCTAGGCAAAGGATGTCATTACTGTGATCATTGTCACAAGGTTGGTCACAAAATTGACCAACGTTATGCCTTACGTGGTCATCCTCCACGATTTGTTGTGGTTGCACAAGCATCTCCCTTGCAACCATCTTATTCGGAACCCACTCTATTTCATGCTTTAGGACAACTTGCTCTTTAATGAATTTCTCAAATGATATGAGGATTGTTAGAGCTCTAGTTCCACTGTTTTTGCTGCGCACATAGGTACCTTGTTTGTTGGCCTCACTCACTCCAACTTTCTTGGCCCTTTTTTTAGACTTAGGATCTATTGATCACATTACAAGTAATAAATCTTTTTTCTCTTTCCTTTCTACTTAGGGTTATTTACCATCTCTTACAATGACTAATGGTACTAGGGCCTCCTCACATGGTATTAGTACTCTTAAACTTCTTCCTTCTCTATCTATTAACAATGTTCTTTATGTACCTGAGTCTCCATTTTATTTATTATCTCTTAGTTGTCTCACTCATTCTCTTAATTGTATAATGTGTGTTGCCAAAGATTCTATTTGTTTACAAGATCAGAGTTCGGAACGGATGTTGACGCCAAATGTGAGTCTCATGGTCTTTACCATCTACAGACTTCTGCACATGTTGGTTCGATTATGATTCTCCTTCTCTCATTCATGCTTAATTGGGTCATCTAGCAGTGCCAAGATGCAAGAGCTTGTTCCAAGTCTATCTAAGTTACCAAGTTTCTCTTGTGAGGCCTGTTAATTAGGAAAACACAGTCGCAGTTCTTTCCTAAAAGTGTCTCACAATGCATTTTGTCTCCTTTTGCCTTAGTTCACTCTAACATTTGAGGACCAAGTCATGTTCAATCAAGCTTAGGCTTTCAGTATTTTGTTACTTTTATTGATAATTATTTAAGATGTACTTGGTTATTTTTAATGAAAAATTGTTCTGACTTGTTTTCTATTTTACAATCCTTTTACAATGAAATTATGAAAATCAATTTGGTGTTTCTGTTCATGTTTTACATAATGATAATGTTTGTGACTACCTTCCTCATTCTTTTAAAAATTTTATGGCTTCTCATGGCATTCTTTTTTAGACTTTATGTGCTTATGCACACAAGGTAGTCAAAATCGAGATCTTACTCAAGATCGAAAAGGGAAATGTAAATCGTAAATCGGAAGATCGTAACACGGATCGTAAGATCCTACAAATTTTATGAAACTTATATATGGCACTAAAAATTATTATATTTCACTCAAAACTCATAATTAAACTTCAATTTAACATGAGAAACAAAAAATAGGAGTAACTCCTTCGTACTTGAAAAACAATAGACCAATAATTCCATTCTATAAGATGCAGTTTTTTAATTAGGGATTTGGGCGGCAGTTTTTTAATTAGGGATTTGGGCTGCAGTTTTTTAATTAGCGATTTAGGCTAAAAAAAATTATTTGGGCTTTTAGGGTAAATTGGGCTTAGGTTTAGGTTATAAAATTACCCACCCCAAATATTACATCAGCTTCCTACCCTACCCCTGCAGCCCCCGAGCAGCCCCAGCCCCCCATGCTCCACCGCGAGGAGCGCCAGAGCCGCCGCGATGAGAAAAACCAGGCGTCACTGCAAGGAGCGGAGATGGACGCCACCGCCGCGCCGCCATCGTGACAGGAATCGCGATAAACGGCGATCCAGCGCGATTCCACGAAATCGCGAGTCTCATGCCATGCGAGATCGGAGACGATGAAGAAGATCGTGTAATCGTACGATCTTACGTTTTTTCTCGCGATTTTGACTACCATGTATGCACCTCAACAAAATGGGGTGACTAAGTGTAAGAATAGACATCTAATTGAAACAACTCGCACGATTGTAATTTATCAATCAAGTTCCTTGACGGTTTTAGGGTGATGTTATTCTTAGTGCATGTTATCTCATTAATTGCATGTCCTCTTTAGTCTTAGATAATAAAATTCCTCATTCTATTTTATTTCCTCATGAACTACTTCATCCCTTACCCTTAGAATATTCGGGTCCACATGCTATGTTCACATTTTAGGTTCTAGTCTTGATAAATTATTTGCTAAGTCCCACAAATATGTCTTTTTAAGATTTACTAAATCACAAAGAGGATATAAATGTTCCTCCCGTTCTCTTAACCATTATTTTATTTTAACAGATGTCATTTTCACTAAGTCTTCCCTCTACTTTAAGTTAAATCCTTCGCCCTCTGGACCTCTATCTGACCAAGTCACTATTCCTGTTGTTTGTGATCCTCTTGTTATGTCTAGTGTTTCTACAAATCCTACACCTCTACCAACTCTTCAAGTACATCATTGTCGGCAGGTTTCCCACCCTCCACCTAATGACTCTCTTCTGGTGTCAACTTCTCCATCCCCTCTAACTCCCTTGGTTGAGTCTAATCTTTCCATTACTCTTTGTAAAGGTATATGCTCCACCTGTAATCCTTCTCTTCATTATACTACTTTGAGTTATCATACTTTATCTCTACCACTTTATACTTATCTTTCGTCTATTTTCTTTGTGTCAATTCCTAAATTTGCAGGCACTGCCTTAGCCCATCCTAGTTGGCGTCAGGCCATGCATGATGAAGTAAGTTCTTTACAGAATAGTTGAACATAGGATCTTGTTCCTTTACCATCTAGGAAATCTGTTGTAGGTTATAGGTGGATTTTTTCTATCAAAGTGGATTTTTTCTATCAAAGTGGGTTTTGATGGCACTATTGATCGTCTCAAAACTTGTCTAGTGGCCAAAGCTTATACATAAATTTTTGGGTTGGACTATGGTGACACTTTTCTCCTGTTGAAAAGATGGCCTGTGTTCACTTATTCATAGCATGGCTTCTCTTCGACGTTGGCCTCTTTATCAATTGGATGTAAAAAAATGCTTTTCTTAATAGTTATTTGCAGCAAAAAATTTATATAGAACAACCTCCAGGTTTTGTTGCTAACAGGGAGTCTTCTGGATTGGTATGTCATCTTCACAAATCTTTATATAGCCTCAAGTAGTATCGTAGGACATGGTTTGGAAAATTTAGCATTGTTGTCCAACAATTTGGTATGACTCACAGTGAGACAGATAATTTATTCCTTTATGTTACTCGAGTGTTAGGTATTTGTCTAGTAGTATATGTTGATGATGTTGTTCTTACAAGTAGTGATCACCGTGGCATCTCACCATAAAACAATATCTTTGTCACCATTTTCAGACTAAAGACCTTGGCAAACTCAAATATTTCTTGCAGATTGAGGTGGCACTGTTAGATATTGTTAGATATAATACCATTTGTATTAATCATGTAATGGGCTTAGCCCATATTTTCTTCATATCTCCTTATTATATATACATTATCCTATATCTTGTTTTACACAATGGGAATTAATCATATACACAGTTTTAACCTAAATTTTACAAGCACAATCCAACAATGGAATTGTTATTTCTCAGAGGAAGAATGCATTAGAAATTTTGGAGGAAACTGGATTAATGAACTCAGTCTATTGACACACATATAGATCCTAATGTCAAACTTCTACCTAACTAGGGAGAGCCACTTTCATATCCTGAGAAGTACATAAGATAGGTTGAAAAATTGAACTATCTTACAATTATTCGCCCTGACATTTCTCAATTTCTCAATTCTCCATGTGCAGATCATTGGAATGTTGTAATTCGTATATTGAAGTACATTATAGATTCCCCTGGAAAAGGTTTGTTATATGACCACGATAGTCACACTAAAGTTGTAGGTTATTCAGATGCTGATTGGGCAAACTCTCCTAATAGGAGATCTGCTTCCGGATATTGTGTTTTTATTAATGATAATTTGATCTCTTGGAAGAGTAAGAAACAAAATGTTGTGTCAAGATCTAGTGTAGAAGCAACATATAGAGTAATGGCCTCCACTACCAGTACACTTATTTGGTTTAAACAATTATTTAAAGAATTGCAAGTTGGAGAGGTCACTCAAATAACACTTACATGTGACAATGAAATTGTTCTTCATATTAGTTCAAGTCTTATTTTTCATGAAAGGACCAAACATATTGAGATTGATTGCCATTTTATTAGCAAAAAGATTGTATCTGAAGATATCAAGACTGTGATTGTTAGTTCCAGTGATCAACTAATATATGTTTTTACTAAATCATTGTGGGGACTTAGAATTGGTTATATTTGTAACAAGCTTGGTACATACGATTTATTTGTCCAGCTTAAGGGGCAGTGTTAGATGTAACAAGCTTAGGCCCATTTCTTTATATTTTTCTTATTTATAAATACATAACCCTGTGTGCTTAATATACATTAGAGATTCAAACTATGTCTCTTTGTCATTTATCTTAACAGCACTGACTACAGAAACAGAGTCCCCAAGATTGGGAACTCTGCTACCACCTTTAAATAATGAAAGGGAAAAGAAACATGTTATTAATTTCAATTATGCTAATTATATTCACAACTCTTCTATTTATAACAGTCATATTCTCTTAAAAAGGAAATATAATATACTAGAATGAATGTGATGATTCTAAGGATATTTTATTCTAATTACTATGGAGATATTAGGAGACTCTTATCCTAATAATCTCCAATTTAACTCACAGCACCTACGATCTAGAGCAGAACAATGCAAATGACACCCAACAATAGATCCAAAATAAGATCTTATACCATCTAAGAATTTGAATTTAAGGTTAAACTCCATTCCACATAATTGAATTATAAGTTAAAGATTGTACAAACTTCAAAAGTTTTATTTAAATCATATCTCTAGTCATTATGGAACTAAATAGCCCCCTTTAGACTGCAATTAAGGAAGTTCCTAAAGTGGTCACATTTAAGATGGGTAGGAATGACAACAATTAAGGCAGTTTTCAAAATACAATACTTGTCTAAGTCATTACTTATTAGCACTCCTAAATTTCTTTACATATTCGCCAAAGAAAGAAGCCCTTAGGAAAGTCTGTGCTGAACACAAAAGTTTCTTGAAAATCGCCCAAGAGGAATATACACCAAAGATATTCTCAAGCATAAATTTAGATCTACAGCATCAAATTCAAACTTTAGAAAAGATCTGAATACCAGCTTCATGATTGAAGTCAAGTTCCTTAGGAGCTTCTTTGCACCATTCATCAATCATAGGGTTAAAGTTATATTGTGGCTCAGCCCACGCAATCCAGTCAACAATTGACTTTGCATTTTTCAAGTCCTGAAAAACAAATGTAGGCACAAAAACCTTTTGAAAGGCTCCATTGACCTCTTTACTCTTACATCCCAAAGAATACGAAACAAACCTCCAATATAACTGTCTTGATACCAGCATGTTGAACTTTAACTACCACTTCCTGTCCATTGAGCAGAGTCGCTCGGTGCACTTGTGCTATCTGCATAAATGTGTCAGATACAATTCACTCAACTCAGTTAAGGAAAATGATCAACTTACAAAGATTTTTTATGATACTCTATTAGCAAAATTATCCTTAAAATCTTACTGATGCTGTTGCCAATGGTTCGTTGACAAAATCAGCAAATAACTCATCCATTGATTTCCCCAACTCTTTCTGTATGGTGCCATAGACCTTGTATATATAAAGTCAATTCAGAAGTCTAGAGGTAATGGTGACTCAGGAAATAACTGAAATTCTCAAGGTTAGCAAATGAGGCCCTTATTCTTGTTCAAAGATAGTGAAATCCGAACTAACAGTTCCTATTTTCAACAGCAAAGTGATAATTTCACAGCCAACAAAAGTACAAAAAACAAAAGCTTTGTATTTATATAGTAACCACTTAAAGAACAAAGTTATCTCCAACGCTTGAAAATGCAGAACTTTCTTATTAAAATCACACAAAGTATATGTTTTTCTAAATGCATTTTTTTCTTCCATAAAATAAACTAAAATAACTTTCAAATAAAATATTTGAAGTAAAACCTCTTCCAAGGGTCGAGGAGGAAGAGAGTCTTGTAACTGCCTCAAAAGACGGATATAAGCAGCAGGAAGCACATCTGCACGAGTTGACATATATTGCCCAAGTTTAACCCATAAGCCTTCCATCTCTATTATCAAATTTAGAACACGCTTAGCATTACGCTCATGAGCCTTCTCCCACAATGCAGCTTGTCTAGATTTTTTAGTCCATTTGTCTCGTTGTTGTACACCCTAGAGAGCAATTGAAGAGAGCAAAAGTTCAATAGACTTAGTTATTTTAAAAAAACAAAAACTGGCGTAACCAACAAAACTCACCTTATAATCTAGGTACACTACTAGAGCCATTGTAAATACTCTAATCCGTCTTCTGTAAATATCTCCCCACCCCATTCTCGCAGGCAAGCTACACACATAATGAAGGTTGCCTTTGTAAGGCGACAGATACAGATACAACAGAGTAATAGACTGAAACATGTATTTCAAGCAAATCAAGAACCCAGAGAGTAAAAACAACGGAAACAGAGTAAAATTGGCCATTAAGCATTTTAACATATAAAGTTCGGACAACTTGGTTATTGAAGGAAAATATTCGTGTAACATACAGAAAGAGCATGTAGAGCAGTGCAATACTAGTAATTAGAAAAGACATTGAACAACACAGCTTTGATATTATTTAACATCTCTATAAAACAGCATTTAGCTCAAATTTATTGAACTTAGTATTTCCAGGGTTAAATATCCTAATAACTTTGAAGTCTATGTCCTCAAGCATATACTGTTCCTCGTTAAGAGTAGATTAGAAATATTCAAAGCAACAGCAAAATCACAGTGTAATAATTGAAATTTTTAATTTTTAATCTTTTCAACTACTGTCATTACTATGCATTGACTTCTTCCCAGAAAATTTTCAAAAGTACTACCGAAAATTTATCTTGTCGGCATGAATATCTCTCCTGCAAGAAGAGGGTCATTTCTTAAACCCAAAGTAAACTTTTCATCCCAAAATTTTCTGAAACCCAAATGAAGTGTCCATCCCGAAACTGAACAACCCCTTCCAACAATAATTAAATAAGTATATATAGTTATATATAACAACAACAATAACATAATAATCATAATCATAATCATGTACAAGGCAGAACCGACATGTCACTTGTACATATTCAATAAACCGTGTACCCATCCATCATCCATGATTAGATTCTAAATAAAATTCTGGAAAATATCGAAATTCAAGCGAAATTCGGAACATCCGTTACCGTTAGCAGAGAAAAATAAACAGAGATGATTGAATTGATGAGTGAGAACTAAAACACGTCGAAAGAGAACGGAAACAGAGTTGATGAAGGGTTGAGATGTCGTTTTGGAGAAAACGGGGGAGAAGAGCGGTAGTGAGGTTATTTACCTTAGAAGGAAGAAAGGAAGAAGGGAGCACTAACTAACTGCTTCGAGGTGAAAGTGTGTTGTTGTGTTCTGTGTGATGTAGCAATTTTGCAAAATAAATAAATAGTTTTTAAATATTTCTTTCAAGAAGCCTGCTTCCACCGAACCTTTTGCATTTTTGCAAGTACGAAAATAAAAATATTTAATCAAAGATTATTGAATTTTATAAATATTTTATTTTCTAAAAAATTAATTAATTGTTATTCTTGTGATAAAGGTGTACAAAAATTATTTCTTTTAAGAATATAGAAGATGAAAAATTATTTTCTAATAATCTCACTTTAACTGTTATTTTTCATTTAAAATTTATTTCTAATAATAATATCAAAAGTGAACTTTTACATTTAGATATCCAGAGCAGGCATTTCTAATAGAAATGTGATTTGTGTAATCTATCATTAGAACCTGAAATAAACGTTACTTAATTAATTCTCTTAAATTGAGTTAAAACATTATATTTTAAGTTTGAAAATTATATTTTTTTAATTTAAAAATATTTATTTTAAATATACTTAAATATTTCATTTATTTAATTGCACACTATAGATTATTTATATGACAGTCTAATGTGATATTGTATTTTTTAGTATCAGATTCAATATCATTTTGATTTTCTTTACAAAATGTTTATTTTGATAATTTTAAATATAAGATGTTAGGACAGAGGAAGTGAATCAAACTTGTTCGAAATACAGTAATTAAAAATATTCATTTTAAGTTTAAAAGAAGAAATAGGAGTTTAATTGAAATTATAGAAAACTAAAAATACGGTTAAAATTATTATTATTATTTTGGTGATGACGATTTTGAGAAAAGTGAAACAACGGGTAAGTCAAAGTCGTATTGAGGGGATTGGAATTTTCGTAACCCGTTTGCTTGCCAACCAGGAAAAATGTAGGAGGCTTCCTCACCAAACTGTGGAAAAACCAACGCCTTTTCTCTGTGATCCCTTAGCCGCGGAATTGTACTACACGGCGCGTTTGCGCAAGCACCATACACGTGTCATTTTGTGGACCATTTTTATTCTATTCTTTATAACTAAGAATTGATCGTATGTTAATGAAATTTACACTAATCCCCAAACTACTTAACTGATGTTATTCTTACTTGTAATCACCCGGTATCTATATATATTTGAATCCTTATTAATCAGCTATTGTTATAGGCGGAAAATTTTCATAGAGAAGATCAAATGTTGAGAGATAAGATACGACAAAATGGATTAGAACTTGATTTTTATTATATAGATTGTAATGGTATTCGCTCAAAATGAAATACAAATTCTTTCTAGAATATCTATGGTACAAACAAAATTAAAAAAAAATTGAAGATAGTAATCCGCAAAATTAATATATAAAATATAAATAATGTAAGAATCAAGAAAAAATCATATATTAAAATAACATCATTCAATTGAAGTATTAATAAATTTTGATTTATATTTATGACAGAATTTACTATGTACAAAAATTTTACCTTTCACTAATAGAGTTAAATAGTTTAGGAACTAAACATTTTACTAGATCAATTTTCACAAATTTCCACTTAGTTCAACACAAATCTTTTGAGTAAGAATTATTATTACAAGCTCAATCACTAATAAGTTAAATCAAATCCAAGCAATGAAAGAACTTGATACTTGGTATAATTATAATCATATAAGAGGGATTATGATCTATTGAGACCTTCATTACTTTCATAGATCCTTCAGCATTCACCTTTCTTACAAAATGCATTTTGATATGAATGTGCTTTGTTATTTGATGGTAGACTTGGTTCTTTGATAATTGTATAGCCTTGTTGCTTTCACATTAGATGGTGACAGTTTGATCTTGCGCCTTCAGCTCTTTGGCTAAACCCTTCAACCATAAGGTTTCCTTCACTGCTTTTGTCATATCAATGTACTCTGCTTTAGTGGTTGACAAAGTCACTACCTTCTATAGATAACCTTCCATATAATTGTAGTACCATATGCAATAAACACATAACATGTGAGATATTTTTTGTTTCCAAACATCCAATGTAGTCTGAATCAACAAATCCTTCTATGGAAGCATCTTTGGCATACCTTCTAGTTTAAGCATAAACTAAAACTCTTCCAAATGATCCCTTTAGATAACAAAGAATCCACTTAAGAGCTTGTAGTGAGCTCACCCAGGATTTGCCATGAACCTAGTAGCAACACTCACAACATAGGCTATGTTAAGGCGAGTGCAAAACATTCCATACATTAGAGAACGAAATATGTTTGCATATGGAATAACATCCATATATCCTTGTTCCTCCACCATTTTAGAAGATTGTTCATCACTCAACTTATAGTGAAAAGAGAAAGGTGTGGACACAAGTTTCTAGTTTGTCATCTCATACTTGTCAATGATTCTTTTGAGGTTAGTCTCTTAAGACACCACTAGACACTTCAAATCACTTCGTCTAATGATCTCAATCCTTAAAATATTCCTAGTAGCTCCAAGATCCTTCATGTCAAATTCACTATTAAGCTTAGTCTTAACCTTTTCAACCTCAAACTTACTATAGTTTGCAATCAGAATATCATCTACACATAGTAGCAATACTATGAAGTGACCTTCTACTAAAAACTTGAAGTAGATGTAAGTATCATATTTGCTATGTTTAAACCCAATAAGAGTAATGAACTCATCAAATTTCTTGTTCCATTGCTTTGGAGATTATTTCAAACCATACAAGGCTCTGTTTAATTTACAATCATAATCCTTTATGTCTCATACCTCAAATCCTTTTAGTTGCATAATGTAGATAGTCCCCTATAAATCACCATAGAGAAACATAGTTTTAACTGTTGGATCACTAGAGGATCTAGCATTCTTAGACAGTCTAATGGTGTTGTGACACGCTAAACAGTCTAGCATCCCAAGATCTTTGATACGAGATGTTTTGATGATAACAAAAACAATGTATTATCTATACTTTATCATCTAACAAAGTTGTTTTATGCATTTGACCAGCTATAACAAGTATAAGATTCCTAGAAGGTTTCGGTTAAACCTATCAGATGGTCTACTAGTATCAACCTCACTTAATTTAAAAGAAGCAAGTCAAATCACACTCAGATTTTCTATTCAAAATCAATAATGAGTTAATTGGAATAAAATCAATTTTAAAATGATTATGAATTAAGAAAATGTTTGAAATAAATGCTCAATGTTCTAATCAAAGAACGAACAAGGAAATATGAACTCAACCTGTGATATTATTTGTATTTGTTTGAATTGTTTCCTTTCAGGAATTGACTAGCGAGTTTCGAAATCATGAAGTCTTTCCTAATCAAGCATCCAACGGCTCTATGAATGCAGATTTCGTTATGCAAGAAAACATATCAAATATTGTCTAGGATATTGCAAAGCAAAGATTAAGGATGAATTGAAACATGAATTAAAGCTTCAAGCAACGTTTGAAAATGCAAAAGCTATAAGAAGACTTGAAGATTGAAAGCTGAAGATAACAACAAGAGCAAAAATGATCAAAGCATACGACCTACCATAGTCTATCAGCAAAGCGTCTAGTAGTTATATAAATGGGTGTGTGCGAAAATTTTTGTAATACTCTAAGCGATACCCAGTGAACTAAATTTTACTCTCATCTATTATAAGAGAGAATCCTTTTATTTTCTGTTAAGGTCTTAACCTCCCTCTGTGATTAAGACTGGTATAACCAAGAGTGGTTTGTGTACTCGTGATAATTCCATGACTAATTCCATAAGTAGTTGTTGATTGTTGAAAAATTCTTGCTGCTAATATGTTTTTGTGTGATTGTTTTTTCATAAATTTTTGTTAATCTTGGTTAAAAAATTGTTGTTAATTGAGGCATATGAAGTGTTTGTTAAAATGACATTCATTAGTCTTTGGTTACCACTAGTTTGAGTCATCCTTTTATTGGCTTTGAGTCATATGTTTGTTAAGTTTTCTTTACATCAACTTCTTGTGTTACTTGATTTAGTTTAGTCTACCTTTCTTTTTTATATTACTTGTGAAAGGAATTGATCAATTGGCTCCAAACATAGGGATTAAGTGTTCAAACTTTGTGAGATCAAATTTTGATAATTGTCTTTAGGCATTGGATCACAAAAGCACAAAGAAAGTGAAAAAAAATATACATGGCTGAAAAATTAAAAACATAAGGTTGAGACTTATGTGTTTCTAAATATATGAGAAAATTCTTTATCCTTGCCTAATACATTGTTAAATTATGGATTATTGGTTTGGTAAATTCATCCTAACATTATGGTAGTATTGAACTTCTTTTCATAAGTGATTCTGATTAGAAATTGATCTAAACTTTGTTGAGTAATCTTTCCAATGTTTCTTTGGTTCTTTTCTCTTTTATATTAGTTTCATATTGTCTCATTATGGTTATTCTTTTGTTGTCCTTATTCTTGCTTTACCCTTTCTAGGTTTCTAGTCTTCAAAACTCCTAAAGTTTTATCTTGAAGTTGTAATAATTCCTTGAAACTCTAAGTGCTTGAGCCAATAATTTTATCTTTCACTTGAATTGATCACTAAGTGGATTCTTTGATTTGAAGAATTATCTTGAGAATTGAAGGAGAAACTTGAGTACCGAAAGTAAGAGATATAATTTGTGAGATTTATGAGCCCAAAAACCGTGAGGATTAGAGTGTGATTTTGGTTTAACTCATCTAACCAATTTTCTTTGTTAGTTGGTGTGTCTTATTAATTGTTTTGTGTAGGAATGACAACTCATGAAGAATCTCCTCCTTTGTCTCCAAGACATACACAATTATATGCAAGAGTAGAAGAACTCGCAAGGTAAATAGCTCAAACCCAAACCACCTTGCAAACATATGAAGGAAGGAGAGGAAGAAGAACTCCTCATGAAGAGAGTGATGGATCATATGAAGATCATAACCGCACCTATAGGGCGAGAAGAGGAGGAAGAAATTTATACCAAAAAAGAATTGCCAAGAGCAATGTTAGATTTCCAAAATTTGTAGGAGATATTAATCTAGGAATACGAAAAGGTATACAAGTATGTAAATACTATTAGTAGTTTTTCTTCTTGCAAAATAATACTTGTAATCATTTCTTTTTACGATAAATAATAGCAATAGTTTCCATGTGAGTGACTTATCTTTGTGTGATGTAGGTACCCCAAATTCAAGGACGAATTATTTTTAAGAGGGAGAGAATAATGTGATCTCAATTCATGAAAAATATCAATCTATGCAAGGAGGAGTCACCACAAGAAGACAAGAAAAGAAAAATAAGAAAAAAAAGCTTAAAAAGAATTTTGAAGAAAAAGAAGGAAGGAAGACAAAGGAAATGTATAAGAAGCTTAAAGAAGATATTAAAAATATTAATAGCTCTTGTAATTTCCTTATAAATAAAAATAGAGAGTGTTTAGTTTCTTTCTTTAAGATAAAAATAAGAAACATGAAGTTTAGACACAAGGATACTAGTAAAAACAAGGGTCTTGTTTGGGAAGCTTTGGAGCATCACCAAACATGGCCTAACCTTTTTTTATTCCACCCATGTGACTCTTATGTGATGCACCCTTGCCTATATAAAGGCAAGTGGTCTCATTTGTATCATAATTTTGAAGATTAATAGATTGCAAGATCATTTTTCTCTCTTTGAAGTTCAAGAGGTAAGTCCTCATTCTTAGAATCTTATCTTGAGTTTTTTAAATTCAAGTGGTGATTGTCTTTTGCAGTTATCTTTTCTTGTGAGAGTGGCATGTTCTTCATTTATCATTTTATTCCATGTTTTCTATTTTCTTTTTGCTTTGTTCTTGATTTCTAAACCATGCGCACCATACATGGATCATTTCATCTAATTTCCACAGACTAAAATGTTTGTTTTCACTTCCTATGGAATTATATGGCCTGTATCTTGATTTTAATCGGTTGGTTTTCTTCCAAACTTGTTTTTACATGTTTCTATCAAACATATTCTTGTTTTAGTCACTTAGAATTGCTTCTTATCAAGTTCTACATTGTTTGCACCAAATTGAAATTTGATTTTAAGTCCAAATCATGTTTGATAGATCCTTGACTTCTCATTACACAATTTGAGTTTTCATCGGTTAAGGTCTTAACCTCCCCCTGAGATTAAGACTGATATAACCAAATCATGTTTTTATCAGTCACTAAATTAATTAATTACCATTTTTTTATTATTGATGTATTGTTCCTTTCCAGGTCCGGAAGTGCGAAGACAGAAAAATAACAAAAAAAGTTGGAAAAACAAGATAAATAAAAATAAGACAAATTTATTGAATTAGACTTTCTTCACTATATTAAAAAGATTTACGAAGAAAGTGTCGTATAAAATATAATCGATTATGATTTTTTTTTAAAACTAAACTACATTATTATATAAAATTAATTATTATTTAATATATAAATATTTATATTTTTAAAATAAATAAATACAATTAAATATATAATAAATTATAAAACAAATAATTAAAATAAATTTTTTTAAAATTAATAATATTATATATTATAAAAACATATAATTAATTAGGTATGTGGATAATCGATTATATGTTTATACATAATATATTTAATTGATTATATGGCTTTATAATATATAATATTATATTATAATATAATTAATTTTAATATATTATATAATAAAGTAAAATTTAAAAAATAGTTAAAAATTTATTTTAAATAAAAATTTAATAATACAAAATAAATTTAAAATAAATAATAATATTAATATAAATAAATTTATATAATAATGTTAAAATTAATAATATTAAATAAAAATTATTATTAATAATAATGAAATAATTTTATTTATTGATAATAAATAAAACTACTATTAGTAAAATTAAAATTGAAAAATTGAAAAAATATTTAATAATCTAATTAATTATAATTATGTTATATAATAAATAAATATTGTAACAAATGTTTAATAAAATAAATCTATATATTAATTTTAATAATAAAATTAAAATTTAAATCATAATATTGATAAAATTTAAATTTAAATCATAATATTGATAAAATTAAAATTTAAAAATAAAATTATTTTATAAAATTTTAATTAAAAATATTTTTTATTTATTATAAAAATCAAATCATATACAAATTTTCATAATAAACTTTTTTCAACTCAGTTTCTTTAATCTAAACAATCTTATTTTTTACTTTTTTTTTTAAATCCATTTTTTATCTCTACTTCAAATCTTATTTTTTACTTTCTTTCTTTAAATCCATTTTTTTTCTCTACTTCAAATCTACTCTTTGAGAGGAAGAGGGCCTTAATATTAACTATTGGTTTTCTTACTGTGGTTTTAGTTTGATGAAAGTCAGTAATAAAAAATATTAAATGCAACATTTTTAATTATTACTCATAAATAGCACGTTGTCAGTAAAATCTAAAGCTACCTTTAAACAATTTAACATCAATAAAAATAACAAATATCATGCTTAATAACTATAAATTCCATCATGACACTGAACTTTACACAACACCATGTCAAGTAATTATTAAACTAGAATATCATGCCAAATTACATTTTAGTCATTTTAAAGCTTACTAAAGGACTTTTATTCTCATAAGAACTTATAGTCACTTTTATATTTTTTATATTTTTTTATATTTTTTCTATTACTAATTTGAGTATCATAGTATCACTTACATGTAAATTTTCATTTGATTCTTAGTCCTAGCTACTTCATTAGTGTTCCTTTACAAAGCTTAAATGTTCTGCCTTATGAAAAATTTTGGTCTAAGATCTTCAATTTTCAATAAGAACAATTTTTTTCTAAATTAGTTATGTGTATATATATATTTATAAAATGTACCTAATTTCTAACCATCTTCGGGATTACTCATTGAATGTATAGCTCGTTCACAGTTGTATTCTCCCTGTTAATAAACACTTGGTAATTGTACATTAGCTGATAATTTATTAAGAGATAATTAAGAAAAGCAGCGATTCAGAATAAAACCATGTAACATTGCAAACTAGGTATCATTATTGTTTGGGTTGAAGAAGTTGTCTGGATTGGGAGTGAGGATTTGAAAACATAGTAATAAAAATTTTGTTGGCCTTAACAGAAAGTTGGAGACATTAAGGTTGGGAGATCTATTGCTGTGCTTGGAAGGGCTTGTACTTCTTGAGATCAAGAGCAAGGCCTTGGATGGAACCCACAGCTGAGATAATGGAAATGATCAAGCAGACCCAACTCAGAATCTTCAGCCAAATCCATGTGAAGGAAAATCTTTGCATGTTGGATCGCTTAATGTACATCTCTATAGGGAAGTAAACCGTCAATGGCCAGAACGAGAGTGAACCAATGAGCCCCAGAAAGTCATTGAAGAATGGAAATAGCATAGCTAACACAGCAGTGATAACCACATACGTTGTTCTCCACAGCATCCTGAAGAAATTCACGTTTAAGCTTTCACACAGAGGAACATTCACAGTATGCTCACCATTTATAAATTGGCTTTCTGGCCACTTTTCTCTGCTCCATTTCTCCACGAACCCAAATATAGGTTGGACAAAGACCTGCATGCCATGCACAATTTCAATCATCATATCTTCAACGCATATTATTGAGTCAGTTAATTCAATATTTAAGAAATAAATAGGAGTAATTACTTATTCACAAAATATACGAAACTGTCTAGTTTTAAAATAAGAAGTCTAAACAAACACATGAAAATAGAAATCTACATATTTTATTATAATTTTTTAAATATTGATCGAAGCTATTTGAGATTAATTTCTCATTTTATCACTCAATTATTATATATTTTTAAATTTTTTTCCGTCTAATTTTCTTCACGTATTTTACCTTCAACTTTTTATTTTTTTTTATATTTTATCATGTAATTCTTCTCCCACACATTCTCATTTTTTTTTTAATTTCTACGCTTTTAGTATTACACTGGTAACAAAATTAAGCATTTCACAGAAGTTGGTGAAAACATAACTTGGTGTTGTATTACAAAATTTAACAGACTCGTAAAATGTTAAAAAAAAAACTAAGGTGGTAATATTCACAGGGGAAAGGGTGATAGTTAAAATAATGAATGTAATTAAGATTTTGGTTGAATAGGTTTTTTAAGTTGAATTTTGTGTAAGTTTTTTCAATATATTTTTACTATTTTTTTTTAAATTTATTAATTTGATCTTTTTTATTAAATTAGTCTCTACAATAATAGAAGAGTGATGATCCGATATATAAAATTATATATTTTAGATTCATAAAACATATGTCATAATATTTTTTCTTTAACATTGTCTTATGTATTATGTAATTACTTTTTTAATATTATTTATAAGAATTTAACGTAAAAAATCATATTAATTAATTTTAATTAAAATTAAAATTATATTAAAAAAATAATAATGGATCATATTACAAAAACCTAAAAAAAAGTTAGGATTAAAATCCCTGCCAAAATTTTGTTTATTTTGAAAATCTATCTGTGCCAAGTGTTTTAAAAAATTCACGTATTTAATTTCCAACTTGTTTTTGTTAGATGTGCACAAGAAGAATTTGAAGAATTATGAAGAATAAAACGACACTGTGAGTTTAAGAAGTAATTTACCTGGTATGCCCCAACTAAATGCACTGCGATGCAGACATTGGCAAAGTCTATTAGCCAAAAGGGCTCGTAGAAGCCGAACCCTGTGAGGAAATTTCCTGGTGCTTCATTTCCAAATGCAGCATAACCTAAGCAACCGCACAGCACATAAAATAATGTTGTCGTCATTATCCCAATTAAACTTGCTCTCTTCATCACTTTGTTCTCAGGTGGGCTTGATTTCAATGTGTCCTGCAACATTATGGACCACATTTCTAGTTTAGTGGGCTCAACATAATAATGAAAATGAGCTAAACATAATAATGAAAATTCCAAATATTTCTAATTCAACTAAGTGTACAAGGCAAATTATTTTTTATGTTGAAATAACGAGGAACAAATTATTTTGATTCGTTATGAACGTGGTGAAAGGAAATTTGATTGTGCATAGTTGGTTTCCGTGAGCTTAGTGTGCACAATGACTTGTGCACCATTTGATCTCCATCCTATGGCTCAGTGAGTCACATCAAATCTGCTGTGATGAAAATCAATTTTTTCTTTGCCGTTTGATAGTGAAGGGACGATAGTCAAGTCAATGAATATACTAAACAAACGGCACTAATGCCCAGTCCGGGTGGGACCAAACATTTCAGACTCACATCTATAAATTCAATTTTTATCTCTATCCTATAGATATACCCAGATAATTATAAGTTTTATGAAAATTATTAATTAAATCATGTTCATAAATTTAAGAATTTGATCTAAAAATAAGATTATATAAAATTATCAAATAATATAAATCTTGTATACTCTTTCATTGAAATAAAAGTTAAAAAATATTTAAAATAATAAAAATAGGAAGACCTATAAAAAATAAATTAATATAATATATAATGATTGTTGCAATAAATTAAGAGTATTCAATTTGATGTCTATGGTTCTTGGTTCGGGACTAACCTGTTGAAGTGGGACCATTTGAGATAACAATTTATATATTAACTATTTCGATAGAGATAGTTACATGGTTCGAAAATAAATAAATAAAAAAAATATTTATTATGATTTATCTTAGAAAAATTTGCAAAGTAATAAGAAAATACAATAGAGAATAAAAAGAGTGATATTTTGGTAAATAAAATCCAACCGGTGTGCAGACTGAGCTATGGTTCTTATGAATTGATGCATCTAATCCCAAATGACACTATATTTAGATAATAAATAATTAATGCATTGACATAAAGTCAACGACAAAAGAAGAAAATAAGAAAAACAAAAGTTATGGTCAGAAATAGCAGTTGGTGTTACGTATGACTATTGACTAGTTCAATACATATAATATGCCACTACAAAATTTAATTCAGACACACATTTCAACTTTTATACTAATACAAAACACAACACTTCAAATTCCATCATACTTCAAACCGTTTCACCGCATTTTTTGTTGTCCCTATCGTAATGTATATAATCAATTATACTTTTTCATTTTAAGCATAATTAATGAATTACGTACATTATTATCATACCCAAATAAAGTTTCTTCCAAATTCTAAAAGCAAAATGCACAAATTTAATTAAATTCACACACTTACTATATAATAATTAGCAAATAATTGGTTAATAAATAAATAAAAAAACAACATAATATTATTACTTGCCTGGATCTCAATGAGCACATTAGAAAAAGCATAAGCGAAGGCAATGTCACCGATCGCTTGAAACATCCTCCAGACCTTTTCCGTTCCCGACACGTCCACCCCAATTTGCACCCCCGTTAAGGATGTTCGCACGTGTCCCCCACCTTTAAACACGGTCTTTTATTTCATTAGTATTATTCCATTAACGAAAAATACTAAAAACACTCACACAACATTTTTTTCACATATTATTAACTCAAATTTATTTAAAATAAAATAATTTAAATAAAAAAATCTACTTGGTTATAAAACAAGTTAATAGTGGATAACTTATTTAATGTTCCTTTTCTAATCTTGTAATTTTCAATAATGTTTAATGTGTTAGAAAGAATAATAGAGGATGGGTTCTTAATACTCAAATTTCAATTAATAAAGAACATTAAAACCCATTAACCCAATTTTCTTTACAATATTTTAGAAATTTATTTTGATATAAAATAATTTAATTTTTTTAACATCGTTCTTTCACATTTATTTTCAATCATAAAATCATTTAAGCAAGCAATTTAAGATAGCTTCCACTTTTAATAATTTTTTAAAAACTTCTCCTGATTGTTTTGAAAGGCTAAACTAATAATGCCCATTTGTTTTAAAGTGGTATAAAAAATTATAATTAACAGTGTGGCTAAGGTTTAAACTAGTATCACAAAATTGAGTCATGATCACAAGCTTGTTTACCTGCTACTTTGGCTAGGGAGAGACCAAGACCAATGGAAGAATAAGCAAAAGACATAACAGCTGCAACGATAGAGAGCCAAGAGAGCTTATGGAAATTTGGTATTTGGCTAAGAACAATTTGGATGCAGGCAAAAACGATCATGAAAGGGTAGTTATTTATGTTGCACTTGTCTTGATGTCCATGTTTGTGAAAACAGTTCGACCTCTTCACCGCCCTAATCAATTTTCAACAATATAAAAAAAAAATAAGGTTAGTTGAATTAGAGACAAAACACAGACACACACACTCTTGTTAGTCAAAGTTCATATGGAAACTTACACCATACTGATTGATGCAGTTATAGTGTAGCCTATGGTTACACCAACAAGATTTATGTACTGAGCCAAACCGCACAGCTGAAATTTTCTACCTCCTATGGACAGAAAAGGTAACATGTTACATTAAGGAGTATCACACAATTATGTTCCATTACTGTGAGTAGGTGTATTTTTCTACTAAAATTATTAACAAAGAATAATGGAGGAATACAAAAATACTGTCACGGGAAAAATAGTATCTCTCTTGAGAGCCAAAAAAAATGATTTTTTATTTGCATCGGCAATAAATAAATAAAAGAAGAGTGCTTGAAAACCAGAACTCTCACGTGTCACTTGTACCGACATAAATTAATGTTCTTTTGACACTACATTCATAAAATCATTTTTTTTTTTACATTTTTAAAACTAATATTCTATTTGACACTTAAACTTTTCCTTATCTTTCTATACCATATAAATGATACAAAATATCTGTAACTTCTTCGTTACTAATCTCTCCAGTGATCTTCCCTTCTATCAGTTATGTTTTTTCTGTCCATAAAACTTATCACTCATTCATAATTTTCTATATTATAATTAGTAAGTTGAATTCATATCTTGATTGTGATTAAACTATTAGGTGATTCTGAATTAGTATTAGTTTATGGCTATCTAATAATTTCTCTTTCTTACTAATTATAAACATAATTTAATGAGAAACAATATATAGAACTAAGATGAATGATGTTATTGTGGTTGTTGTGGGTACCTAAGTTAGCTTTGACAACCTCAGAATATGTGTAGTTTCGCTTGCCATGGACAGGGTCAGGTGAACGGTAACAATCAGCGAGAAGAGTGGAAGTGAAGTATGTGATTAAAGAGAAGGCAAAGAGTACTGCAGGACCAGCCACCCAACCCATCTGTGCAATTGCCCATGCAAGAGATAAAACTCCAGAACCAATCACCGCCGTTATGATATGAGCACTTGCAGTCACCCATGTCCCTTCAAATTAACCAGTTCAAAAACAACGTTAATTGAACAACTCTGAGTATGATGGTTATGAAACTCCATAATGGACTCTTAAATGAACTTCCTCATAAACACTATTAGAAGAAAGGTAAGAAATAAATAAAATAAACCTTTTTCATACATGAGATTGATTTAAATATAAACTAAAAATAGAAATTAGTTCGAGAGAATATTTATAAATTTATACATGACTTAGACGGAGTGAACAAAAATTCATTTTACTTTTCTGCTGTATTTTCTTGTGTCTAAAATTTTACAGGAACTTTATCCAGAAAGCCTGATATCAAATTTTAATACATGTGAAGTGGTAATATACCTGTTCTTTTGGCTCGTCCATCTTCATCGAAGTTTTTGCTGCCATGAGCCAAAGTTTCTGGGGTTTCTATGTGCATGCTGCTCATCTCTGAAACCGACCAATGGGCTCTGTGTTTGTATTTGTGAGTGCAAATGTGTTGAGTGGGTTGGTGGCCAACACCCCAAAAGAAAGGAAAAGAGATGGCAAAAAAGAAGTGTGTTTTATTGTTGATTGGCCTGTAGTTGGTGTTTGCTTTTGGTTAGAATATAGAAGTTTGCGGTGAAAGGCTGAAAGGAGCAGAGAAAATTGAATTGGAGAAAGGGTATTGTGGCTAAGGAAAGATGAGAATGGATTAAATAGATGGGAGGAGTAGGAGAGAAGTCAAGGGTTGTGTAGTTTTGTGGCACATGTAATTTCAAAGATGGCTGAGAATTTCTTTTACTGATGAAAAAGTGAGTCACTTTATAAAAAAGGAAAAGTTGGAGTGTAGGGCAGTGAAAAGGAAAACTCAGAAACTTTGAGAAGAGAGAGTGAGACGATAGGTGGGTTGAAAGGAGAGGAATTTTTTTCAGGCATGTGGACCATCAAAGGTGGCAAATTCTGCTCTGGCCGGGGAACCTAAAGAGTTCCCTACGCTATTTGGTTTTTTGTTTTTGTCCATCCATTTCAAGATTGAAGTTTATGGTAGCCACATATTTTGGGTCTGTCTTCCAAAGGGCCACAAATCTATCTTATTAAGACACACCATGCTTCCCACTTGATTCCCTAATCATCTTCTGTATCAGTGTTTTAAATCACTCTCACAATTTCTCCCATTACGTGCACTGTTTCATTGAGTTTCTTCTATTTCTTTTAAGAATCTTCATTCAATAATTGGAGACTATTTTCCTTTCAGAGTTTTTAGATTATGGAAGTGAATTTTGTTTCCTTCAATAACATCTTCTATATTCATGCTTATAAATCAAATTTCTAACAACATGCCTAAAACTCTAGCTACAATCTAGCAGTTGCTCTTTGTTGCTGATAAATTTCTTTACAAATACCTGTTAAAAGTAAATATATTAAATTTTTCACAAATTAAAATCAGTTTAGGAGTTTTCCTTTTGGAAAAACTAAATGGATTTTTGATATAAAAATTAAGAATATATCATATGAAAAAACTATTTTATTTTACAAATACATAAAATCTTATCCTCGAAAGACTTAGAAATCGAAATTCTTGATGATTCAAAAACCTTCATTATGACGCAGCAAAGTCTTGCCATGCAAATTCGTTTCTCAATCATAGAAGTTGACCGACTCTCAATTATAATCTGTATAATTAAGGTGTTATAACACGTCTCTGCTATGGTATCATGTTCGCTAAGAATTTTAATAATTTAGTGTCTGTTTGTTAAAATATTGTACTATGTATAGAAACTTTTCTGTCGATATTATCTGTCATTTTAAAAAAAATCAATGTTATGATTTTTTTATCTTTTTATGTTCAGATTAATAATGCTGGGTGAATCAATCCAAATAGATACTCATTATCTTCTTTAATATAAGCATATCAATAAAAATAATTAATTAAATTAAATTTTTTAAAAAATTATAATGTTATTATGGTTTACTAATACAAAGTTACAAAACACTAGATAGACGGACAATATAGATGATATAAACAGTTACTCGTAATATAATTTATTTTTTATATTTATTAAATTTAATATTAATATTTTTTTAATATTTATTAAGTTTAATATAAGTCTAGTCAATATTAATATTATTTTTTTAATATTTATTTTAATTAATATAAACTAATATATTTTTTAACAAACATTTATGTAAGTTTATTAGGTTAGATTAGACAATAATTTTATCATTTGTTTATGTTAGTTAAATAGAATTGTAGATAAATTTTAATATAACGGAGAAAAGACACTAGTTCTTGATAGAACAATTGTAAAGTTATAATTTGTACATCACAATTCGTCATAAAATAATTACAAAATCATAATTCATGCATTACAATTTATTACCATCTTCATTTGTGTATACCTAGATGTATTTAATTCACAAAATTAAGAGAAGAAAATAAAAAATAGACTATGAGTTGATTCACATAACACACGAGAATCGACTATCGCAACTTTGAGTTGGCATCTATATCCAATTTTCTGCTAAAATCAACGAGTCACATTGATAAAATGTTGCACAAGTGTATCCCATTTCTCCTTGTGGGTGTGACAATCACCACTTTCTTTTTCTATATTCTACCTTCTTAATTCATTGTGCCAACTCGCCACATATTGTTGGATCCTGGTCTTTAGTAGTGTCAGCTTCGTTGGAAGCTACATAGTGGACCATCTAATGGAAAGAGGTGACAATATAATTGATAAATATTTTACTAGAAGGAAGTGAATGTGTTACACCAAATGTGAAACCTCAACTTCAACTCTATTTAGAGTCAACATAGGGTTATATAAATAATAAGGAAGAACTTGTTGAAGATGAAGATGTAGAAAGACAATGAGTAAACACAAGAATCACGACTAGAAAACAAAAAGAAGAGAAAATTAGAAAAGATTCCAAGGAAAATTCACAAGAGACAATCCACTACACCATTTTTTACTTTAGATAACAACTAAAAAGTATTATTTGAAGTTAAAAAAGTATGACCTAAATTTTTGGTAACACTTTGACAATGATTTTTTCAGTCATGGAGTATGCGATCGTGGGCATAGGTTATAGGCAACAATTTTTCCTCTAAAGTCAAGGATTTCATAAAAACTATTACCATTGTCTTATAACGGTACAATAAGTCATAGTTTTTATGCAACTTTTAGACAATGGTTTTATCCATAATGTTTAACATTTTGTAAAATGCTATTTGTGTAAAGACCACATTTTTGTAAAGTGTTGTCATGTTTAAACTCCACATTTTTTCATGTGTTGTCTATCTTTCAGACAACACTTTTTCTAATGTGGCAAAAAATTAAATATTAGGCAATAGTTTTATGTTGTTGTCATACATTTTAAATTAAACATTTTGTTAGGCAACATTTTATATGTTATTAAAAATTTTCAATTAATGTACATTTTCAATTAAACATTTTAGTAATGCAACATTTTTAATGTGTTATACATTTAAAATATGATTTACTCCTTTTATACAACAAATAGTTGGTAATATGTAACATAATTAAATAAATAATTAATTAAATAAAAATCAGTGGCATCATTTTACTAAAAAGTGTTAGGGAAAAGTCCAACATCCTAAGGTTTTGAATCAATGCTTTAGAACATTCAAGTATAAAAAAAACTAAGGAATTTGTGTTTGATAAACGATCCCTTGTATCAGATCATGGTTGTATCATTTGACAAACGATACCTTTTTGGTTCATCAGCTGATAAGTCACAAGATGATATTCTTCAACAACGTTAACATTAATGTTTATTACTTTAAAGTACAGGAACATTCTCTAGATCATCCTAAACACAATGTCCAAGAAAATCTCACGTCTTCTTAAGCATGCTTTGAAAGAAGAGCTAAAGCTACTTTATCACATCAAATTCCTGATGCACCTAGCTTTGTCAACTCTTGGAGTACACCTATCATGTACAAAAGTCTGCTTATTTGAAAAAAGTAAAGTTCACTGTCCAATGTAGGACAAGTGTTATAAGTTATCAGGTTTTTAGCTAAAACAAGAAGCATGCATTTATTGCATGAAGAGTTGCATTTAATGCACTCTATCTGAAGCCTCAAACAAACAATTGAAGATCAAGCTATTGATGTCAATCTAAAGCTGAAGATGTCAGAACGAGACTCTAACGACTAATTGCTTTCAAGCACTATATAAGAGTCTAGATGAAGAATGAAAACAAGGAACATGAACTTTGCTAAAATGTTCAATCTCTGTTGTTTTTTATCCTATTCTCTTAAAGCCTTAGAAGAACACTTATGTGTTTATTTGCAAAATCTAGAAGAAAACTTAATCATGTATCCATTTGTAAGACGTTACCCTTTTAGACTAGCTACCTTGTGATTTTTAATCACACTCTCTCTATCTTGTAAAGGGGTTAGGCCAGAGTGGCTACGTTCCCAAAGAATACTTGGGTTTAAGCCAGGAGTGACTTGTTGAAAGAATAGTTGGCTTTAAGCTAGGAGTGGTTTGTCGAAAGAATACTTTGTTAAGCCAGGAGTGACTTATTGAAAGAATACTTGGTTAAGTCAGAAATGGCTTGTGGAAAGAATACTTGAATGGGTTAGCCATAATAATACTTGTGTCATGCAGTGGTAGTCTGCTACTAGAACTCAATTATTGATTAAGAACTGGATGTAGTTTGTTGTTATCAAACGAACCAATATAAAAATATGGTATAGTATTCCTTCTCTTAACCTGTATTTAGTTACATATTATTCGTGTAACTAAAAGGGAGATTAGATATATTAAATACATTTGTTTTTCTTTTTATCAACAGACATTGCACGCCTATTGAACCCCTACTCATTCTGCTTAGTATATCTTGACAGACGATCTTCAAAATTCTTCAAAAAGTTTTAAAACACAATTCAACCCCCCCTTCTTGTGTTTTACCTATCTTTCACAAGAACATTGTATATAATGTATTTCAAATTGTGTAAGTGATATAAGTAGTTTAATGTATATCAAAATAAAAGTTGTAAGCATTAAAAAGAGTACAAATAATTCATCTCTATCAATATCACTCAAGAGGATAAATAGTTGTAAGTAGTAAAAAAAATTCAAGTTATGTCTTCAACTTCTCAACAACAACAGTATCAAATTAATCATTCATCCATTTTCTCCCAAGTATTTTCTTGAGGTCCAATGTGAGAAAAATAAACAAGAATGTACAAGGCTTTTTAAAATACTAATGATATTAACTAAAGAATTGAATATTTAGTGATATCTTGCATACTTTTCAAATAGTTTGTACCAAAATACGTGATTCATGCACAAAACAAATCTAGGTTTGTAAGGTCAGTCAAACCTACATTGTCAAATTCAAAATTATGCATGTTGCAAAAGTAGAAGCTTATTTAATATACAGAGAGAGGAGTGAAGCTACCACATTCCTGAAAAATAACATACTACACGAGGTGAAGAGAAACTTTAGCAAGAAATAAAATATACACAATCCATGCAAAATAAGGTGTGTCAAACTTTATAAAATAATGCATTTAATTCATATTTTCATCTGCCTTACAAATGCATGTATCATATTATTTCCACATCCAAAACATAAATAGACACAAAAGCTACTCTATATAGCTTATGTTGGATCCAAATACAGTTACTAATTTTAGACAAACATTAAATTTTACCAATTCAAACATTATGTTGGAAATTCAAATAAAATAGATAAGTTGTAATGAATTTTTTAAAATGTGATAAGATTAATGTAGTAACACTTTAAAAAAAAAACTAATATGTTATAGAATTTGCAAACGAAGATGGAAGAAGAAATAAAGAGACACATAAATTTGTAAGTCTCTTATATTATAGAATATTCTACATTCCACACTACAAGAAATTTATGTATTACCGGTAGAATATTACCAGAGGAAAATTTTTTGTTGGTAATTTGTAATTATTGATGGATTACAATCCGTTAGTAAATTACAGACGAAATTTCATCTGTCAATAAAATCCATTAGTAAAGTTGGTGCCATATGGTAAAAAATAAAATTTGTCGGTAATCCGTTAGTAAATTATGCGTCATATAGAATCCATCAGTAAAGTAATCGAGCGATAAATTAATATAATTAAAATAATACATAAAGGTGATATATATATATATATTTGCAAATTATTAACTGAAAATCATTGTAACTTAATAGTTGAAGTATCAGTATTCAACTTTAAGGTCTTGAGTTTGAATCCTGTCAATGCCAATTTTCAGTAATGATCAATGGATTTTTTCCCGTCGATAATATCTTTTAATGACGGATTTTAATTATCGATAAAATCAATTTTTCTTGTAGTGCCAAGAGACACATATGGACAAATAAGGAACGATTATAAGACACATAAAGAGTTTATAACTTTCAAGTGCATGTGAAGGTTGTAACTACACATGTCTCTTTCTTGATTTAAGGGATGCCCATATGTTTCCATGTGACTCTTCCCATGTGCCTCTCATTAATTCAAGGAACAAACCATGTAATAATCAAGATTAGGAATTAATTAAGTGTTAAATTGAGGATTAGTGAGACATAATTGAAATTATTAACTTAATTAGGCTTGTGTTCACTCTAAGTATCATAATTATTTTATGTTCACACTTAAGATTTATTTCTTGTGTTCAGATTGCTTATAACCATTACATTTTCACCTTGGTCGTGATATATTTTATAAATATGTCTCAAAGCCTCTTTTAAAACTTACACTTGATGGTTGAATATAAATTGAATTTTTTAGACACCTAAGAGTGTCTTGAGAGTGTTTTACTCTTCATTATAAAAATTGTTTTTAAAATCACAATTCTTTTCATGTATATGGTGTCATTTACGAATGTCACTATATCTACATGTGGAAATTCTGCATAGCATGATCTTGTCATCACAAAGTATAAGATGATGGATCTCACTTGAATTGCGACAACACTTCCCATTTAATACATTGCATAAAGTGATATTTAAACTTATAAATAATTATAATTAAAATTGTTGTGATTTTTTTAATTTAAAACCACTTTCAATGTAAATAAGTTTTCATCTAGACTTCATTATTCTCGTTATTATATGACGTTTCCAATTGTCATTATTCTAATAAATTATGAAATGTAGTGCATACCTTCTTACTGTCATAATTTAAAGTTTAAATTATTTATAATTACTCACCAACATATATAATATCAAAATAAAAAAAAAAACATTTTTGATAATTACTAATAATAATAATAATAATAAATATTTAAATCAAACAACCAATATCAAAATATAAATACAATATTAATTGTTTAGTTTAAGATAAAAAGAAGGCATCCAAGTTGTTGGACTTGAAGGAGAAGTTAAGCTTCTTAATTTTGATTATGATGTTTAGAGATGAATATGATGAAGATGTAATCAAGTTATATTGTGTTTTACAACTTTCATTTTATGTGAGTCTTGCACACAAGGTAAATCATAAGTGTCTTTGCTTAGTTCATAACCAAAATTATTTTTATAAAATATTTTGAAAGGTTAGAAATGTTTCAAAAAGGTTTTTATCGAATACATTTTAGTACAATTGATTAACTTGATCTTAACATGTTTTTGAAAGATAATCCATAACCCTTATGGAGTTTGTTAAAAGATTAAAATAAAGAGTAATTTTCATAAGTTTTTAGTATTTGCTCAATTTAATCGATTAACTCTTCAGATAATCGATTAATTTGTTCTTGGGGTTTTCTAGAATTGGAAGAAGAACAAAATAATTGATTATCTCATTTTGTAATTGATTAAAACAATTTGTTTTTCTGGAATACATTCGATGGTCAAATTAGTTGATGAAGAACTAGATGTATCCTACTTTTACATATGAACTATTATAAAAACATTCAACATAAATATTTTTTTCTCTTTTATCCTAGTTAAATTGCATGTTTTAAAATTTTAACTACAAAAGGAATGAGAAACTTTTAAGCAAAGTTTTGAATTTTGACAGATCATCGTTAGGTCAAAGATTGCATTTGACTATACTTCATCAGATGCAACATTGCAAAATTTTCCAAAAAGCTTTTATACACAATTCAACCCTTCCTTCTTGTATATTTGATTTATTTTCATAATTACATTAAATGTTGGTGATACAAAAGAGCGAGAGGATAAGTGAATGCGTAAGGGAATGCATGGTGAACAATGAGGGAAAAATTTTTCCTATGATAATGAAATTTATGCCTTGGTTAGGTCCTTGTAAAATTGGAAATATTATCTTTTATCCAAGGAAATTATGATATATAGTGATCATGAATCCTTGAAACATTTAAAAGACCAAGGCAAGTTTAACAAAAGGCATGCAAAATGAGTGGAGTACGTTGAATAGTTTTCTTATGTGATCAAACACTAGGAAGGAAAGGTTAACATAGTTTTTTTATGTTTTTTCTGGAGTACACACCGTGTTGCAACTCTGGAAACAAAATTTTTGGGCTTTGATCACGAAAAATGAGTTATATTCTAATGATGATGCCTTCTCTTCAATTTTCAAGAGTGTTCTAAATATCTCATGAAGGCCTTCTTTTTCATGGGACTCTTCTTTTTTAAGTTAGGTCTTCTTTTTAGCTTAGGACACTCAACCTTGATATGTCCAAGCTTCTTGTGTTCTAAGCAAACCACTTCTTGAACTTCGTTTTCCCTTCGTGGTTTGTTAGGATCATCTCTTCTCTTATAAGGAAACCTCTTGTTTCCTTGTCCACTTCATTTAATCATCTACTTAAGCTTTCTAGACAAAAGGGAGATTTATTCATCGGTTGAGTTTTCAGACTCAATCTAAGATTCCACTAGCTCCTCTTCAAGAGCCTTTAGACCTCTTGGTTCTTTTCATCTGAAGGAAACTTTATTTAGCTTCGGTAGAAGTTCTTTACCAACAATTTTTGGTGCCTCTTTTGAAGTTTTATCATTGAGGTGCACCTCATGCACTCCTAATACTCCTAGCAGCTCGTCCCAAGAGAACTTCTTCAGATCTCTTTAGTCTATTATGGTTGTAGTCTTGGGCTACTAGATCTTTAGTATGTTATCTAGTAGTTTCAAGTTTATTTGAGCTTCAGAGAAGCTTTTCCTAAGTGCTTCAAGCCCATTTACAAGAACTTGTATTCTTCCAAACATGTCATCCACACTTTCACCATCCTTCACGGAGAAGGATTCATATTACCTAGTTAGCGTAGATCTTTTTCTTAGTTGAACATCTTTATTCCTTTAATAGTTGATGATTAAGGAGTCTCGAATCTCCTTAGCAGTCTTTAACCTGCAAACCTTTTTATATTCATTCTTAGATAAAGCATAGATAAGAGTATAACTTGTTTTGTTGCTGACTTGGACTTGGTTGAATTCTTCTTCCTCCCAGTTTTCCTTTAGGCCTTCAACCTTTATATCTCCAAGGGTTATTTGATAGTGTGTGGATTTTACATACATCTCCATCATGTCTTTCTAGTAAGGAAAGTCTTCACAAGAAAGGCTAGAGGTCTTGTCAAAGAGGCTCCCTCAACTATTAGTTGTTATTCTGTATGTGCCATCATTGGATCTTTTCCTTCAATGATGACAAGCGCTCAATCCTTTAGTGGCTGAGCTCTAATTCCAACTATGAAAAACAAGGAAACACAAGAAAGGAGGATTAAATTGTGTTTTAAAACTTTTTTGCAAAGGTTCAATATCGTCTAATGAAGAGATTTTATCAAACGATGCTTTAGTGATAGGAAAAAATTTCTTAGAACAAAAGCAAGGTTAATTTATGAAAATTGTCCTTCTTAAGGCTAACTAAACAAAATAAGATGTAAATCAAAGGAGTTACAAAGATAAAACACTTAACATAGATTTTTATATTAGTTCATCTAATAAGTGCAAACTACATCTAATTCTTAACCAACAATTTGAGTTCCACTAGCAGACTATTGCTACAAGCTACAAGAATTGTTTCGGATCGTAGCCACTTTTGGCTAACTCATACAAATATTCTTTAAACAAGCCATTTATGAATCAACCAAGTATTCTTTTAACAAGTCACTCCTTGCTCAACCTGGGTGTTCTTTGGGCATGTAGCCTTTCTTGGCTAACCCCTTTATAAAGAGAGAGAGGTGTGAACAATAGAAACACAATTAAGTTTTCTTCTAAAGCTTTTAGTAAGAGAAGAGAAAGCAACAAAGTTTTTGCACTTGATTCAAAGTTTGCTTCTTTGTCTTCTTCTTCTAAGAGGACTTTTATATAGTGCTAAGAAGCAACTAGCTATTAGAGTCCCATTTTGACAAACTCTAGCTTTAGGTTATCATTAGACGTCTTGATTTTTATCGTTTGATATGGCTTTTGGTAGAGTGCATTAAATGCAACTCTTCATGCATTGAATGCACAACCTTTTTTTAGAACTATTTCTGATAGTTTGTAACACTTATCCTCCATTGAATAAAGAGCTTTACTTCTTTTTTTGTAAAATTTGATTTTCATACATGGTAGAAGTGTTACAGTGGTTGAAAAACTAGGTGCGTAAGGAATTTGGTAGATAAAAGTAACTTTAACTCATATTCTGAGGCGTGCTTGAAAAGATGTGAGATATTCCTTATACTTTAGGTTCAAGACGATCTGAAGAATGTTCCTACACAAATAATTTTTTGTTAAGATTAATGTTGTACATGTGCATATCATTTGATTGACTTTTCATCCTAACAGATGATGTTGGACAATATCTCCTATCAAAGGATACATGCATGATTTGGTTATAAGATAAACTTATTCGTCTATCAAACTGATCATCGACTATTAGACATAAGTTCATTTGCATTTTATACTTAATTGTTTTTAAGTATTTATTCAAAACTTTTGAGGATGTTGGACTTTTTCTTAACACTATTTCTTACAAACTGATCTAATTCTTTTTTGCATAACCAAAAATGACTTATCTGTTGGACTTGAAGACTTGGTTTCAAGTTAATTTGATGTCTCCAACCACTTTGATGATGAAGATGATGGTGTTTGAAGAATGAAGATTTTATCTTAGGATTAGAGTGTCTTAGGATATGGGGTAAGATACATTTCATTTAATCTTGGACTTAATCTTGTGTTTTAAAATGGTTTGAAAGGTTTTTAAGAGTCTTAACTGTTTTTCAACTCATTAAAAATGTGTTTTCAATTAGTTAAAATGTTCTTAGTTTGATGACTAAGTCATTCTTAAACATTTTAACCAATTGGTGTTTTAAAGCTTTGTTTTGGCTAATTTCAGCTAGTTATTTTTTTGAATTTAAATCAGTTGAAATTCTGGAGCTATTTTTAAGAAATCCAAGCTCTCTGGAAAAACTAGCTAAATCGCGTTTTCAACTGACTGTTTTCAGTTTTCAGAATTGGGGTGCTCTCTGGAAAATTCATTTTAATAAAACAACTAGCTAAATCGCATTTTCGACTAACTGTTTTCAGTTTTCAGAATTAGGGTGCTTTCTGGAAAATTCATTTTAATGAAAACAACTAGCTAAATCACGTTTCAACTGACTGATTTTATCAGAAACAACTTTAAACCTCTGGAACAGTTCTGTTATAAATACTTTGAAGTTTAAAGAACTGGGTAACGAATCAATTACAGAGAAACGCATTGTTCAAGAAGATTTTTCAAGTGTTCTAAATCAATTTGCGAAATCAATCAAGGAGTCCAAGATCAAATTGAATTGAGAATCTTTCCATAGAAAGCCATACTCTGTTTCAGTTTCTGGAATTGATTTTCAGGTGAATTCGTTCCAAATTCTTGTGTAATCTTGTACTAGGTTTGTTTCTTCTTAATCAGGGTGATTAAGGTGTTCTTGTAATAGGGTTTTACAAGGGTATACAGATCTTGTAGGGTTCAAGATCAAGTGTATTGTTCTGGTCTTAGTTTTTCATGTGTGGTTCATGTAAAAACTGAAATTTAGTGAATTGCTTTGATTTGGGTGCTTAGGAAACTGGATGTAGCCTTCATTGGAAGGTGAACCAGTATAAATCTCTTGTGTTGATCTTCTTTCCCTGCTTCTTTAAATTCTGTAATTGAAATTTGAATTGCTAATTGAATTGGATATATGATACATTGGTAAAAGCATTTCAAGAATCTTTAAAGAATTGATTTTCCTCTTCATTTAAAATCTGTTTTTCAGAAATTGGCCTTGGATTTCGAAAATCTTTTAAGAGTTTAATTCACCCCCCTCTTAAACTCAGCCATTTATTCCAACATTATCATCCTTGAAAACTTCATTTATATCTCTAAATTTAATTTGAGTCACATAGGAAACAAGCAAACCAAAATTAGTTAGCTTTCCCGTAGATATATCTCCAATTATATTCTCAATGGACATATTTCTTGGAGATATCCATTCCTTTGGAAGTGCTAACTTAGTTATAATTTTATCTTGTTTTTCTTCAATAATTGGGAAGGAATCGTCTTCTCCGTCTATTTTTCTTGGATCATCAAGATCAAGAAAATGATTTTTTGACTCAAGGTGTTGCCTCATGATCTGTTTCGTAAAAGAAAAGATTAATAGATTCTTCCATAACTAAAGTTCTTTTAATAAGCTTTACTATGAGATGAATATCCAATGAATGTATTTCATCTACCTTAGAGTCAAATTTGTCAAGATTTCTTTTCCCATTGCTTAAAAGAAACCATTTACAACCAAAAACTTTCAAATGGGAAATATTAGGCTTTCTTGCTCATATGGGGTGAGTTTCAAAATAGGCCTAATAATAATTCTATTTAAAACATAACATGTAGTACTCACAACATCAACCAAAAATAGTTAGGTAAATCACTTTCATTCAACATTGTTCTTGCTAATTCTTCTAGGGACCCATTTTTTCTTTCAACCACATTATTTTGTTGTGGTGTCCTATGAGCATAAAATTATATGATATTCCTTTACATTCGCAAAAACTTCCAAAAGACTCATTTTAAAACTCTCGCCATGATCAGTTTTTAAGGATTTAATTTTCAAAATTTTCTCATTTTTTATAACCTTGGCAAATTTACTATCTAATACAAGAAAGAATGTCCAAGTAATGTACAAAAGTTTCCACCAATACATTTTGTTCTAGATATAAATAAATCCATGTGAATCAAATCTAGAGGTTTTTTAGTAGATAAAACATTTTTATATCTAAAAGAATATTTAACTTGTTTTCCTTTTTGACATGCAACACAAATTTTGTCATTTAAAAATTCAGCTTTGGTAATCCAATCTCAAGGCTCTTAGAAATTAATTTTCCTAGATGAGACATACAAATATGTGTTGCTCTTCTATGTCATAACCATGCATAATTACCATTTGGAATCAAACAAGACATATTGGATGATGCATGATTTGAATATACTAAATATATGTTATGTCTCTTTCCAATTATGGCAATTTTGTCTGCATTGCTTTGAACTATTTATAGCTATGTAAATGTTACCTTTAATCATTTGTCACACAATTGGCTTATGTTTAAGGGATAGTGCTTCAATCCTAACCAATAGTATATCCTTGATCTTGACTTAATCATTTATGTCAATTTATCCAAACCTGAGAATCTTGCCTTTGTTATTGTCACCATAAGAGACAAATCCATTATCCTTTTCTTTAAATTGAACAATTTTTGTTTGTTCAATCTTCAATCATGTGCCTTTAGAAACTATTGTCAAGGTACCATAACGAGTTAGTTTTAAATTTTGAAATTGAATTTCTAGAATTACCTTCTGCCTTATAGGATTCTACTTCATCTTGTATGTTGATTTTGCTAGATTATTTTTCAATAATGTTTTCCTGGTTTGCATGTATTTCTTCCAACTTTGTCTATATTCCTTCAACACTGCTACAAAATAAAACCTTTGGACAAATATCCATTATTAGTGCAAAAAGAATAATGTGGTTTTCTGTGGCATTAACTTGTGCTTCTTCCTCGATCCAAATATCTACAACTTCTTCAAAGTCACAATAATATTCAAAATCTAGGGATCTATAGATTCAACAAATAACCTCATTATGTTTTTTCATATGGAAAAATTTTCTCCATATTGTAAGAGGGTCTAACTTTAGCCTCCTTAGAAAACAATTTTAGCATAACCATTTAAGAGATCTTTTATAGAATCTTTGTTTTGAGCAATTTTTCAAAATTGGCTTAGAGAGCAATTCTTGGAAAACAAAGAGAAATAGAGGATAAGCTAAACCAAGAGGAGGGTGAATTGGTGCTTAAGATTTTCTTGAAAAAATTAAACCCTTCTTAAACTCTTTTAAAAACTAGACTAGTTAAGAACAAAATGCGATTAATTACAGAATCAAGATTGATAAACATATGCACCCAATACATAAAAAACAACAAGAACAATATGAAAATATAGAGAAAGGATGAGGAATATTACGCAAGGATTTATATTGGTTCATATCACATGAGATCTTACATCTAGTCTTAGTTATTCAACCTTAAAACAATTGAAATCCATTCATATGTCTATTACAAGAACTCAACACATGTGAAACATATACAAGATAGGAAGTAGAGCTGTCAAAACAGGCCAACTTGGACCATGTGAGTTGACCCACTTTAACCCACTTTAAAAACAGTTCAACCCAACCCAACTCACTTTTGATTTTTCCAAAATTTTTCTGGTGCTTCATACAGGCCAGCCCACCAACCCATCAAAAAATTTTAAGAGATACAAATAAAATTCAAAACTAACTACAATCCATATGCAAAGTCCAAACTCCAAAATAAAAAGTTTCAATGACTCATCATACAAAATTAAGTACAAACTATAATTGAAGTTCAAACTCTAAAATAAAAAGTTTTAATGATTATGATACAAAAGTCTTGCAAAATAAACTTAATTAGACTCTTGTATGGAAATGTCAATAACAATTTTTTCTCTTTTCATATCCACTTTCTCTTCAACTACAAATAGGAAAAAAAAGTGTTAGGATGAACTATTGTAAAAATAAATAGGAAATTTCTCATTATAAAAATTACCTAATTCTTCAAAATCAGGTAACCAATTTTAAGTAAGAATGAGTAGATTTTGGATGATTTGAAGCCAGGATTTTAGAGTTGAAAGCTGATACTACAACCACTAAGCTGGAATTATTTTCATTTAAAATATTACACACACATATATATAAATACATATACATACATACATACATATACATACACATACACATATATATACATGCATACATATATACATACACATACACACACATATATATATATATATACATGCATACATATGTATATATATAAATATATAAATATACAAATATACAAATGTACAAATATACAAATATACAAATATACAAATATACAAATATACAAATATACAAATATACAAATATACAAATATACAAATATACAAATATACAAATATACAAATATACAAATATACAAATATACAAATATACAAATATACAAATATACAAATATATATAAATTATATAAGTATTTAAATATTTAAATGTTTAAATATTTAAATGTATAAATATTTAAATATTTAAATATATAAATATTTAAATATTTAAATGTATAAATATTTAAATATATAAATATATAAATATTTAAATATTTAAATGTATAAATATTTAAATTACCGAAAGATTTACCGACGGATTTTTTTACTGACGGATTTTATTTCACACAATATGACACCAACTTTACCAACAGAATATTTTATGGACAGATTTTATTTCTCACAATATGACGTCAACTTTATCAACGAAATTTTACTGACAAATAATTTTTCATCAGTAATTTACAATTTTCTTATAGTATAATTCTTTTAGTCCAACAACAATGACAATTAAAATTGTACAATGTGGAAAAATTAAAAAAAAATATGTCATTAAAAGTTGAAGGTTAAAGAAAATGTTACTATTATGATATTAAAATTTTTAAAACCCCTATTAATTTGACTATTTATTTAACTGATCAATAGTTTTTGGTCTGAAAGTTCAATAATTAAATTAGTCATTAATATAAAAATAAAATTCAAACTATATATGTTAATAAATGACAATTACTACAATTTTCGATCACTAAGTCATTATTAATCATTTCTCTTGCAGGGTGTCCGTTGCAAAGAATTAAAAAAATCCACGAGTAGTTGATGGAAATTAAAAATATAAAAAGAAAACTATTTGCTTTCATTTTAATCCTTAAAAAATAAAACATAAGTGAAGACACAGTTTAAATGTAAATTAATTTATTAATTCTTATAACATAAATTTATATTCTATGGAAAAAATATGTTAAAAAACACAACAAATAAACAACATGAAGTAAAACAAAACAAAAATTCTCAATTAATATTTGTTTTTTCTTCAGCAACCTGCTTTTATTGACCTTTAATTTTGAAGAACCTAAAAGAAAAATTAAATTTATTAAGATGTGATATGCAATAAGATATTGAATTAAAAGAAATAATTTATGTACATGAATATAAAAATTTTATACAATTTGATGTGCAGTGAGTATTGACGAGTATAATTGATACACGTTCCCATAGAAAAATTTTATCAGTGGGTAGAAATGCTTTGGTGATCCTATTTTCCAAGACTTAAATGTTTGCATGAAAATAATGAATAATAGTTTTCCAGTTTTAATAAATAATAAATAAAATTAATTTATATAATTCTGAATTAGTCACGGTGAAATCCAAAATAAGACAATTGAAATTATTGCTAAGTGAAATCCATCACTATCTACGTGATCTAGTTTCTGCACCTATGCTTATCTATTGCACTTGAATTCAGCACATATCTTATAGTTCACTATTTTAAAAAATCAAAATAAGTCACTGTGATGTGGCCCTTTCGTAGTTGTCTTCTTCTATCACATGGAGCACCCAAACCCTACCCTTGTATCTGTAGATATCGTCAAACACGCCAACACTTTCCCTATTCCATTGAAAGTTTAGCATCGATTCTTTATGCACGTGGGTGAGGAACAATTCACAGAGAGACTAACCAACTACAAATTTTTTTACACTTCTGTTTTTCTTGAAACAATTAAAGAGAAATTAATATATACATTTATTGAATACAAAACTTATATCCTTTCATTAATCACATATTTCTATATGATAATAAATTTATTAGTTTTTATACCACTATGTAAATCTGGTTATTTTAATCGAGTTAAATATATTTTTAGTTCCTAAATTATTTGTTAAAATTGTGTTATATTCTTGAGGTAAATTTTAGACCTATTTTGTCCTTATACTTTATAAATAGATGTAAATGATCTTCGATGATAAATAAAAATATCTTTAAGAAAAAGAAAATGAAAAGAAATAGAAAGAAAAAAAAAATGAAAGAAGCTTAAGAAACGGATGATAGTGAGAAAATAAAGAAATAAAAAAGAATTTTAACACATCATCAATTATCGTTTACACAGAGTTTATAAAACATAAAGACAAATAAGTCCAAAATTTGTCGAAATACAATTTTAACAAATAATTTAAGGACTAAAAACATATTTAACTCTTTTTAATCGTAATGGATTATTTTGTTTTAAATAAATTATTCAGATAAAAAGGAAGGTTAAAATTAGAAGTAAGTGATTTCATTTACTCATTAAATGGATCCCTACTTTTTATAATAATTATATTAAAAATCATATCTAAGTGTATGTTGTTCTTGATAGATATAAAATTAAGAAGATAAAGAAAGTGACGGTGAAATTTGATTATTTAAGAATAATATTAATTTGAGAGTTATCTAAACTTTATGCTTGATTCATTGAATATACCTTTTATATCTAAAAAGAAGTATCAAGTTAGACAAATGTTAATAACTCGACACCAAGAAAGAAAGGAGTAAATACATCGAGCAGGAAAAAGGTAAGACTCTGATTTTAATAGAAATTATAGAAATATCGAAGGAGAAGGTATTATTTCAAGATTCCAAAAAGGAGTTACGTATTTGAAGTAGGAGTTATATGTTTGAAGAAAATTTATATAAATTGAAACAGAGGTTAAGAAGAGTGTGGGAAGTTACAACTACATAATGACCGTGTATCTTCACAAATATAGACAGTGGACCGTCAACAAGCGTAGTAATATTATCATGTAGTAGAGAATAATGGTCAAAAAAATGGATCCATGAGTAGGGACTCGATGTATTGTTCTTAGGGTGACAAAAATAGAGTACTAGAATCTATGAGATAATAAAATAACAATGATTAATAAAAGAAGTCTCGTCCTTGTTCACCAATTTCTATTTTATTTATTCAAGTTTTTTATGCATTAGTGAAAAAAAAATATTACACCAACCTCCAAAAACAATTCAGATAAAAAGTGGTGGTAAACTTATAATTAAATTGATCTTTTTTATGTTTGGCCTTTTATGATTATACGTAAAGTTATGTCTAACCATAAATGATCATAAATAAATCTTTATTTTTATATTTGACCATAGAAAGGTCCGACACAAAATAGAATGAAAATGCAACGAAAATGTATATAGAATGAAAAAGACGCAGATCTACTCTTGCAAGAGATAGATATGCTTTCACAAGACATATATGGAAGAGGTGATCATCATTCCCTCCAAAAGGTTCTGCAACTAAATTGTTGGTTTCTCTACTCACTTTATGAAAAACATCTCCCTCAAGCTGTAGAAGGAAGAGCTCAAGCATTTGATGGAGGTATTAACCACTGCCTCATATTTACTTTTAGATTATTATATATTTTAAGGTTTACATTTGAGTGATTGAGTTTTGAATTTGTTAAACTAGTTTATGAAATTTATTTGGTGTTGCTTATGATGCATAAGTTTGTAATGTTAACATTGTTTGAAGTGGTACGCTAAAATGAAGATAGATTTTCTAGATTTAGATACATAAATTTATGTTTGACCTTATATGGTCAAACTTAAACTTACATCCGGGTGAATAGATCATAGACGTAAATTTACATCTGACCATACTAGGTCATATGTAGATTTATGTTTATTATCTGTTCTAACGTAAATTTACTTCTCCTGCACTGATGTCAGGGTTCATCAAACATGAAAGGCCCAAAATATCGTACATAAAAAGCCTTTTATGTATGACACCTTGGTAATTTATTTCTTTTTGTTTACATTTCTTGCATTGTTTATGTTCTCTGGTTATTGTTTTTTGGTCATTATCTATTTAATCTTGAGTAATTCTATATTTTTATTTTTCTTCATACTATATATCATTACAAAAAGTAATTAATTTAAGGGATAAATATGTTTTTAATCCTTAAATTATTTGTCAAAATTGTGTTTCGTCCCTGAAGCAAACTTTGGACTTATTTTGTCCTTATGTTTTATAAACTCATGTAAACGATCCTTGATGATATGTCAAAATTCTTTTTTATTTCTTTATTTTCCTTTTTCATAGTTTCCTATTTCACTATCATTTGTCTCTTAAAATTCTTTCACTTTTTTCCCTTTCATTTCCTTTCATTTTCCTCTCCTTAAAGATGTTTTTATTTGTTATCGAGGATCATTTACACCTGTTTATAAAGTATAAGGACAAAATAGGTCTAAAGTTTGCCTCAGGGATGAAACACAATTTTGACAAATAGTTCAGAGACTAAAAACATATTTAACCTTTAATTTAATTCTATTCATCTTTTTTTCTTCATACTTGAAGTTATCATAAAAAGAATCCGCAATTTATATATGTTTTTTTTTCTTAAATAGCATTCAAAATCCAATTTTCACCAAAAACATATTGGCACACCTAGTAGGATATGTGTTTACAAAATAAGAAAATTTTGTGAAAACATGTTACATGTTTAGTAGTCATTAAAACATAACAACTTTGTCTCTTAGCCAAAATATGCCATGATGTAATCCTTAAGAGGAAGATAAGATCTTGATAAAATCAACGGATGTTTGTAATCTCAGGACCCATGGAAGAATAATCATTAATGGCGAAAGCATGAAGAACAATGAGTTAGTGTTATAGTAAAATCCATCAAACCGTACTTGTTTTTATTTAGTGTTGTTTAAACAACAAAGCATAAACATGACTATGTTTATTCTATAAAACAAAAAATTTTATTTGCAAAAGATCATGTAAAACACAAGTGTACCATCTCTTAGATGAAATAACACTTAGTTTTCTTTTTGAACGTCTGGTAAACATTTTTTACTTAGACAATAAACACACAGTTTTAAGTTAAATTATACTTCACAAAGCTACTCGATTTGCTTATTTTCTGTTGTAGGGAATGTTTTCTTCTTTCAACCATCAAGATGGTTTTCAAAATCCTTGTCAACACCAAATATATCATGTGGAGTGCATTAAAGTTGTTTTCCGTCAACAACTTCCTAACTTGGGTTTATGTTAACTCTGGAAAAGTTATATGGCTTGTACAGTCTCCTACTTTACTTATGTTTGTGTAGAAAGCTCTTTGACCTAGGTCTGAAAAGTGTTGTTAGCTATTAGGATGTTGCTTGAAGAAGATATAAGCATTTAATTTTACATAGAATTCATTTTATGCATCTACTTCCTTGCTTGCTTAGATGGTGGAAGATATTCTCTTTTCGAGTTGAAGTTGCTCAACAGCACAAAAAGGATTTGCAACAACTATTTCTTCTTCGCACTATATAAAGTCTTCCTTGAAGAAGAAATACAAAAAGAACATTTATTCAATGCGCAAAAACACTATTGAAATTCTTTCTTGTTTTTGTGCCCCAAAAAGCTTTGTAAGAACACTTATGTGTTGGTTTGCTATATAGAATACTGATCTAAACCTTGTATACGTTGAAAGTTGTCACTTCTCTCTAGTAAGCCAAAATTGTGATCTCTTATATTGCATCTTTTTAGAAAAACTATGTTTATCCAAGAGCGACTGTGTTCCAAAGAATGCATAGTCTTAGCTAAAAATGATTGTTATTCCGAATAATATTTTTGGCTGTTTACTTAGGATTGACTGTTTTCCAAAGAATACTCAAGTTTGTTAGTTAAGAGTGACTGAGTTCCAAAGAATTCTTGGGTAGTTATTAGCTAGAAATGGCTACTATCCAAACAATATTCGAGTTTGTTAGCCATGAGTAGCTATGTTCCAAAGAATACTTGGGTAATTTTTATCTTAGAGTGGCTGAGGTCCAAAGAATACTCCCCTTGTATCTTCCCAATGTTGAAAGTGGCATTAATTGTCCTGTGGTGAAGGCCAAGTGGGTTAGAGGCCATGTAGACCAAGTCAATCAAATTGTAATGCTTGGATTGTTATGCTTTTAAGTAGAAAGTGTTGCATCCTAACTAACGACCATAGCTTTTAGTCTAGTGGTAAGTGCTTGATGTTTGTTATATGCTCTATACGCTTTACTATGTGATGAATATCCTAAAAAGATTTCTTCATAAGCTTTTGCATCAAACTTTTCAAGAGACTCTTTGCCATTGTTAAGAACAAAAAATTTGTACCAAAAAACTCTTAGATGTGTCACATTAGGTTTCCTTCCTTTGAACAATTCATAATGAGTTTTATTAAGAATGGTCTAATGAACATTTTGTTAAGCACATAACAGGTTGTATTTGTAGCATCTGCCAAAAAGTATTTCAGTAAACAAGTTTAATTCAAAAGATTTCTTACAATCCCACCCAAAGATCTATTTTTCCACTCCACAACACCATTCTATTGAGGGGTTTTACGAGTAGAAAAATTGTGATTTATTTCATGTTTGCAACAAAATTTTTCAAACAAATCATTTTGGAATTCACCACCATGATCACTCCTAATACAATAGATTTTCAGAACTTTTTCATTTTGTAAAAGCTTTGCAAGATGCTTAAAAGCTTTGTAGACTTCACTTTTTAAGGATATAAACAGTGTCCAACATACCTAGAATAATTATCTACAATTACTAATGCATAATAGTTGTCTCCTAAGCTCATAGTTCTTGATGGACCAAAAAGATCCATGTGTAGCAGTTCAAGTGATAATGTTAATTTTTACCACTTCTTTTAGTCTTTTCACATTAACAAAATCAACTTTTTCTTAAGCTTTTAACTTACTTGGTTCTCTTTTTGATACTTTTTGTAAGTAATTTGAAATTGGTTAATCTTATCTAATTATACTACTAATCCCTATATTTTTTTTATCTAAAATGGTATAGGAAACATTTGAGGTTGAAAGAAGCAAGTTTGGAATCCTAGGGATGGAGAAGGAAGGCCTTAATGGAAAATTAAAGAAAGTTCCTAGCTTTGGGCGCCCCTGAAACAGGCCCGGCGTTATATGGGCAGAGACCTGATCTGTCAATGGGGCCGAGCGCCAGTCACCTGAGGACGGGCGCCAGACTCCAGAATTCACCTCAGGCCGGGCGCCACTCTAGTGAGGCCGGGCTCCAGTTGGGCCGAGACCACATTTATATGAGTGCACCGGGCGCGAAATAGAACCCGTCGGGCGCCAACTTGCTGACATGACACCCTTATGCCTATTTATTCATACTCTTTGAGAGAAAGGGGGTCTTAGCAAGAAAACTCGAGTGGAACGCGACTTGGAGCTTCTAGGGCTTCCTTGGAGACCATCTTCCTCCTCTTGGGTTATCATTCTTCTTCCATTACTCATCCTTTATTTTTTGTACTCTTCATGACAATGAAGAGCTAAAACCCATTTTGTTGGGATTAGATGTAGCCAAACAAACTCTCATGTAATCTCTTTGTTTATATATATATATATATATATATATATATATGTGTGTGTGTGTGTGTGTGTGTGTGTGTGTGTGTGTGTCTTTCCATTCAATGTTAGTATTTCGTTTCTATGTTTAATGCTTGTTGTGGTTTGATCACCCATAGCTTGATGTTTGATTCATTAGGTTTTGGAAATTATCTTTTGTAATCTTGAATTGAAGCAAAATACCTAATGAAACTTGTATCTAGGAATGGAACTTGATTCATTAGTTGTCTTAAAACCTTGTTGTGATAACAAGTTTGCTTATTAGGGGATCAAGGAATTGACTCATAATAGGGAAACTTAGGCTCATTCCACTAAGGGATTAGGGTTTGAGTAAACTAGTGGGTTGACATTTACATTAAAGTGGAGAGAAGATGAGTGATTATATGCATGAGAGTGAGTTTTGGTGAAATATAATCCTAACATTTACATTCCATATCATTTCATATCTTTATCGCCTTCTAAGTGTTTGTGAAAATACCAAAAAGAGTTTTTATTGTTGTTTGCATAATTTTATTTCTTTTAAACACTAAAACAAATTATGAAAATATTCTTTGTCTAATTTAGTTATCAATTGCAATTATTGTCGTGTATTGCACAAGTCCTTGGGAAACGATACTCGAACTTTCTGAATTATTACTTGAACGATTTGGTGCGCTTGCCAAAAAGTTAACATCAAGCGACCTTGTTGTTGAAACAATATTTTTTAGTTTGAAAGAAACTTTAGTTTTCTTGCCTTTTTTACATGCTTCATAGAATTTATCCTTTTCAATCTTGAGTTTAGGTAAACCAACTACCAATTCCTTAGATGTTAACTTTCCTAAATGATGCACGTTAATGTGAGCTACTTGTCTATGCCATAACCAAGATTCATCCTACTTTGATAGACATGACAAATTGCTATTTGATGCAAAATTCAAATCCAACATATAAATGTTATTGATACACTTACCAACCATGAGAATACCACTTGTTTTTGCATCATAGATCATACAATGATTGGGTTCAAAGGTAATCTTGTGACCACAAAGCTAACTGATACTTAATAGATTGGGTTTTAATCCATTCCTATGTTGCCTTTGCCCAAAATTTTGCCTTTATTGTTGTCTCCGTATGTCACAAAACCTCCATCTTTAAGCAAATGATCATTGAACTTGCTCTTGTCATCACTCATGTGCCTTGAGCATACGCTATCTAAGTACCATAGGATTTCATGACATACCAGCACAAACACAAATTAATTTAACTTGGTACCCATTATATTCAAGGGTCTATCACTATTAGGTTCCTTAAACTGTCTTTTGGTTTTGAAACAAAATACTCGTTAGGAACACCAAATCTTCTTATTCTACACTCATTGGGTGTATGTCCTTTTCTTAAGCAATAGAAACATGTTACAAATGCAACCTTATATTCTATTTTATTTGAGAAAAACAGTTTTATACTTTTCATGTGTCTAGAAAAAGGATTATATCCCAAGCCATTTTTATTTAAAATAGATACTTGTGAACCCAAAATATTATCTAGTTTATGTTTACCATTTGTAAACTTTGAAAGGGTTTTAATCAAGTAACAAATCTTTGACCGTAGTACTTTGCAATTTTTACATTCAGTTTTAATCCCTTCATTATCACAATAGCAAGATGAAATTTTGTAAATCAATTCAAAGTTTTCAACATCTTAATTTCTTTTTCCAGATAAAAAAATCTTCTTTTTAAGCTAATTATTTAACCCTTTTAGCATGTTATTTGAGTATGAAAGTTTCTTTGCTTCTTCATATGCATTTCATTAAATGCATCTAACAATTGTATCATCTTCTCCCACCATTAAACACATATTGACTTCTTCTTCATCATTAGAAGAGTTGTTGGATGAAGAACAATCAGATTCTATGTATGCTTTCCCTTTTCTAGTTCCTTTCCATGTTTCCTATATGAACCTCTCTCGTTTTTCTTTTCAGCATGCCTATCTTTGTACAGATTGGTTGGACATTCATTTCTTATATGTTCCTGCTTTCCACAACCAAAAAGGTAAAGTTAGGCAAATTCAGTTAATTCCTCTTTGAATTGTACCTTTTTGGTTTCACAGTCTAGTCTTTGTTCCTTTTTTGATGAATCTTCCAAACTTTTTAACAAGCAAATTAAAATTTTTAGTTTCTAATTCAATCTCAAATTCTTCCTTGTACTCATTCCTCTTTGTTCTTGTGGTTTTTAGAGCCAAGCTATTCTTCTTCTTGTCTCCAATTTCCTATTCAGATAGTTTGTTCATCTCATGCTCATGTTCAATTAGGTTGCCAAACAATGACGCCATTGTCATTTCTGATAAATCTCTTGATTCTTAAACTATTGTAACATTGGGTTACCAATACTTGTCAAAACACTTAAGAATCTTTATGTTCAATTCTTCCTTCTCAAAGATTTTTCCTAGTCCAATTAGATGATTTACTATATGTGTAAATCTCTTTTGAACATTTGTTATGCTTTTTGCTAGTTTCATTATGAACATTTCGTATTCTTCAATAAGATCATGTTTTCTTAGTCTTTTTACTTCATTTGTTCCTTCATGTGTGATTTCTAATGTATCTCACATCTCTTTTGTTGTATTGCATTTTTTCATATTTAGCTTTCTTGCTTTCAGCTTCAATTCTTTCAATCCATAGTTTTACAACCCACTCACCATCAACTTTATGTTTTGGAACAAAAGGGTCATTCACAATATCATCCCAAATATCATTATCCATAGGTTCACAAAGATTTTCATTCTAATTTTCCAGAATTAACAGAAGCTCCTTTCACAAAAAGGCTTTCCATTATCAGCCATCATGCAACACACAGGATCACACTTGAAAATATTACAAGATTCAAACTCTATATACCAATTGTAAAACATGTAGTGCAATTCAAGAAGGGAGGGATGAATTGAAAACAATTGATCCTAATCCCAATTTCATAAATACAAATTTCAAATGTTCATTTCCAGTTTTAGTTCAAACTTTAATCCATTAAAACACATTATCATAGTTTAACAAAAAATTGAATTATAGCATAACCAAAAAGTAAATTAGAGATCAAGAAAAGAGAAGAGCACACAAGAAATTTATATTGGTTCACTCCAGTAGGAGCTACATCCAATTCTAACCACCTAAGGCAAATAATCCACTAAGCACAAGCTTTTACAAACTATCAAACACATAACCAAGATTCCACACCTTGAATGCTACAAGAGGGAACTTTGAAACTATAGCACCCTATCCACGGACTTTACAAACCTTTAACAACGAAACAATAAAATATTTCTTTACACCTCAGGACAATATTGCTAAAGATACACAATAAAAAGAAAATAAGAACAACAACAGAGGCTAAAGAAAAGAAAGAACTCCCTTCAGAAATATGAATCAGTCTTGCTCAGTGAGAGAGAGAGCGATGCACTATAAAGATTGATGTTCAAAAATGAATGTGAAGAATTTTTGAATTTTCTTAATCATAGATTATGATTCACGCTCAAAACTATTTGTTTCTTAATCATAAGTACAAACCCAATAGAGGTTCCATGGGATGCTACTATTTTTGGTAGGGACAATGATGTACCATTGTACATTCATATGTCTGATTTGTTGGAGATTGCATCGGACAATCAAGAGCTAAACATATCTATTGTGCAGTTTTGGATGATGTAAGTTCAATATTTAAAACATTCATATTCATTACTTATTATATATATGTTATTAATAATTTATTATAATTTAGGTACGTGCATAGTTTGTATTTGAATGAGAGAAACATGACACATGAGTTTTTGGACCCTCATGTCATTCATTGCTCAGATAATGAAAAAGCATAAACACAAACGTATATAACCAATAGCTTAATGAAGGGATGCAAACAAGTTTTCTTCATTCTATATATACATGATCTAGTGGATATTTATTAATTATGTTACAATAAATTAAGTTATATTAAGTACATATGTTGTATTCTGTAATAACTATTTTTCAATGGCATGATTGGTAGTTATTGGTGATATCACTAACTGATCATAGTTTTGCATGATTTTGCTCCCTACACAAGAAGTCGCCTAGCTACGTCAAACAAATAATAGACTAGTCAATCAACTTAAACAAATATTTTATTCAAACTTTAAGTGTTCATATTTAAGTGCTTATATAGAATATAACATATTGAATGGTAGATCAAGTGCTAGATTAAAGAAGTTGACGTGAATGAAACTCAAGGTATTAAATTGCAACATTCATTCAGTTTTGTATGGCATGAATTGATCTAAAATGTTTATTTTGAGTTCTAGTGTAATAAACAAATTAAAGGTTACGAATGTGACTATTATATCATACAGTGGATGTTGACATTCTGTGAGCTGGTATCGATGGAGATTAGGATCGGATAATATATTCTAACCTACAAATATTAATAAATTACGAAATATTTAGTTGTGCTAACTTTAATATAAATTGTGCAATGTTTTAACTATTCTCAATCCTTAAACTCAAAATCTATGGATTATATCAAAATCACATGGACTAAATATTTTATAAATATATTAATATCTTAGGTTAGATGATAAATTAATTTAGAACATTTATTTTTCTTTTACACTTTGTTTATATTTTTTATCCATTCAGAAACTTTTAATTTAATTATGTTGTAATTATATTTAGAACCTTACAATTGGATTCTGGCTATTTAGCCAGCATATAAAACTGTTTTAATCAACGTAGTTTGGGTATATAAAAAAACGATCTGTACATTAAAAGAAGTTTTGAAACAACGACAATTTATATACAAACCGTTGTCAATTTTTTCAATTTGTGACGAGTTTGATGTCACAAAATTTCATTCTACTTTCTTTCCTTCCTATTTTTTGCCATGGGGAAGAATCAACTCGTCATCATTAAAAAAAATGAAGAACGACAAGTTGACTCGTCCTCGTCATTATTAAAAGAAGAAAAACGACAAATTAACTCACAAGAAAAATAAAAATGACAACGTTTTGAATAACAATATATTTTAAACGGTTGTTGAAACCTTCTTTAATCGTGGTCGATTGTCTTGTGTACAGCAATATGTCTGTATATTTTTATTGCAAGTGGTATAAAAGAGTTAGAAGTTTGTATCCCTGAATTCCATAATTTATTATTCTATGGAGACTTTGATAGGCATATCTGCGTGTATGTTTTGTTGCTGAATTCTCTCACCAATTTTGGTTTTTTTTAATTGATAATGTTATATGCAGGCAGATAGATATATTTGTGTGCGTGAATTGTTGAAAAGTCATTTTTGTTGCGTTGAAAAAGAAACATGACGGTCCATATACATTGAGAAAAAGATGTACATATACCTACGTGCCTGAGTTTAAACAACTCCAACGTCTAAGAATTTATACTTATGCTTATTACCATGTCTTGGAACATGTGCCACATAGATTTAGAACAACATCCCCATCACTGTTTTCCAATTTATTTAAATATCTTTCTATTGTTAACTTTCCCATTATATAAATAGTATAAGATAAAGCCTTTCTTTTTATGCATGCAAATGCTACAAACTTTTCTACCATCATAAGGGAAAGGTATCCTTTGTTTGCAAAATACACTCACTTTACACCTGTTTTTTTTTATAAAGTATTATATTAAAATAATAAAAGTAAATATATAAATAAAATAATAATCTATAAAGTATATTGTGAATGTAAGACAAAAACGTAAGTGTCAAGATACAAGGACAATATGTTCAAGGTATGTTTGATGAATTTTTTCATAAATATTTTTAACAAAAATATTAATAAAATAAAATAAAATCTCTTATAAAAGAAAATTAATTTATATACAAATAAAAAATGATTTAATTGTAAATAATAAAGAAGCCAATTTTATTTATATTTATTCTTTTCCTTCTAAACTCTTTAGATAAACTTATCCAAACATACCTTAGTATAGTATATAGGTGCGTTTCTTCCTAGAGATTTTATTTGACTTTTATTAGAGGTTAGTTTTATGTAGTTTATAACTTGCAATATAACCTGTTTTTTAAGTTTATACACAATGAATATTTTTATTGCTAAATTTCAAAGTGATAAGTAACTTCGAAATTATTAAGTGATATTTTGTTGTGGTCTTCATCAATTTTGACTAGTTATTTTATTTGAAATTTAAAATCTTAAATATATTACGACTAAATATTTGTGAGAGCTATAATAATTACATGAAGAGCCACAAATTTAGTATAAAAGGGACCTCATATTAGATTTAAAAAATAAAAAATGATAAATAGACCCAAAAACAACTCATCCTAGATTTTTTTTCTAATTTTATTTTATTCTTTTAATTATGATTTTGTGTGTGAATATTAGATGTTGGTAGGTGGTATTTTATGAATGAGTGTATATGTATCATTTCTCTTGAAAAATAATTAAAGTTTGTAAATATAATGAATCCTTACTGTCAAGTCACAAATAGTGAAAGAAATCTAGGTTAGTTGGTTGAATAAAGGGCGTATATAAATTATATGATATATGTTGAATTCCTATTGATAAAAAAATCTCACAGAAATACTCTACTTTTAGTATTAAAATATTCCCTATTTATAATATTATTAAAATTATACCCTTATTATACATTTGAAATGTTAACATCATATATCAATAAGTTATAAATACATGTAGTCATAATATTCATTTAATGAGTATAGTAAGACAGATTCAACGAGTTATTTGTGTATGATTTTATTATGTTTGTGTGTGTGATTCGATTTTTAATTAAATATATGTTATTTATAATTATCTTCTTATTAAATATTTTTTATTATTTTTTAAATTAAAATATAATGATAAAGTAATTATAACATATTCATAAATTGACAAAATAAAAAAAAATAATAGAGTTAATAGTATTATCCTTGCAAAAGAATTAATATATTTACAAATCAATTTTATAAAACACACCAAACAATTTTACAATAAGATTTATATAAAATTGTATATATTATTATTATTATTATTATTATTATTATTATTATTATTATTATTATTATTATTATTATTATTATTATAATATATTACATGCATATTGCAATTTAGTTTGGTATAAACCGGTTTTAAAAAATTCAAACTCTAAATAGAATCAAACCATGAAGTTCTTAAAAACAAAATTCAAACCAATCCAAAAACTTTCAAATTTTTTACAATTCAATTTATTTAGATATTTTTTATTTTGTCTTCCAATCGATTCGGTTTTGAAACTCTATTATTTATTAAAGTGTTTTAATTATAAAGCAATTATTATTTTAATTCTAAATTTGGCAATGTCAAGAACTCAAATGATCATATTGTTTGACGGCTTTCCACAATTATAGTTTTGTTATTTTCTTTCTATATATGTTTTATATTATTTATTCCAAATATTTTGGCAGGTACAGATTCGTGCCTCTATTAGATGGGAGAGAATAAGAACTTGTCCCTACTATTAGGTTTGATCTTACATACAAACTCATAAAAATCATAAGAGAGACAAGTTTTTGTCTAATAAATGATATACCAAGCCCATCCCATTATTGTCTACACGTTCTAAGCAATTAATCAATAAAAGAAATAAATTAAATCAAATTTCTCTATTTAAAATTTTATAAAAATAGTTAATAATTTCTTCATGATTTCTTAAAATCCAACAATTTTTCATATTAATATTCATTGGATCAAAATTTAATTTATTCATTATTTTATAATTAATTTTTTCTCATGGAATTTACCTTCTAATTTTTTCAAATATATATTTAAATTTATCTTGCAAAATTTAATATTGATTTTTTCAAAAGTATATTTTTCCTTTTTTAAAACATTATTCTATTGATTTAAATAGGTCGTATTAGACCGCATTTTTATAACTTTTTGACAGATGAAAATAAATTAATAATTTTTTTCTTCCAGTTTATTATAAATCTAAATAAAAATCATCTTCCTTGTTCCTAATTACAACACATATTTTTGAGCCTTTGACGTTATGCATGCAGTGATATGGTCTTAGTGAGCATGAAAGTTTTGGGGTAAGATTATGGCAATTTTGTTGCAACGTGCATGAATCCGAATATATGTAAAAGCATAAAATGTGATATACAGATAAATTGTATTTAAAAAATCAGGTTTAATTTGTTTTGTATATAATGAGTGGAGAATATTGAACGGTCAAAATTCTTACCTTCCTTATTATAATAGGTTTAAACATATTCGTGCTTAGCCTTCATCCATATTTTGACAAATCTGGTTCTGCAGAATATTAGATGAATGTTTTATAAAGCTTGACTTCACGGCCAAAATTAGAACTGGTGTGCCAAATAAAAGACTCTTCCATGAAAAGAATCTTTAGGGTTTCTAAAAAGTCTATATTGTACTTTCTCTTTTTTTTCTTTTATGGCAATTCAGCATCACAATTTAACCTCGGATTAGGTAAACGTAAACCAAATACCAGACATGTTTGTTTTTGTTTTCTGTACAGATACGTGTACATACCGCAACAGCAGATGCATTAAAAGAATAATTTAACTGAACCAAGAAATTTTAAGGCCTAATCATATAAAATATTTTTTCTTATATCAATTTCTCTTGTTTTTTAATTTGAAATTACATCTTTCATAAGTTATCTTCTTTAATTATTTGTATTCTTTGTATCCTGATTTATTCCGGAATGAAATTAGGACTTGTTTTAGAAAAAAAAAAAGCTTTTATAGTATATTTGAATAGGGAGTTTGAAGAGAGTAATTTATTTTAATAAATAGTTTAAAATGTTTTATGATAAAATATATATATATTTTAGGTAGAAAATTTGAAAAGAAATGGAAAATTTTCATCTTTTTAAATTCATATCACTTATCTATCTATTTTCCTTCAACTTGATTTTGATTTATACATGTTTTATGAAAGCTGAAACATTATTGGTTTAACCAATAATTGAGTGTAATAATTGAGTGTTATAGTCTCAACATTTACTATACATGTAGATAAAGGTTTTTATCCATATCATTGTCATTTATTGTTGATATGGTATTTTGGTGGATATTAATTGGGTTTTTTATTGATGTCATCCAATTCTTTTCTAATTTGTGATTGGTGAGGTTATTTTTATTTGGTGTTATCCAAGGATTTTTCAACAAATATTAATTAGATTTATTTTTTGGATAATGTAAGTTAGAGTTATTTATTGATCCACCTTAGCTAAGATTTTTCTAACCAATAAAATTTTTTTAGATCATCTTAATTAGAATTCTTTATCAGTGGTAATATGAGTTACTTTGTAGTTATATTATTAAAATTCTTTTATTATAGCCCTGATATTTATAGTTCAATATTAGTTAGAATTTTCTATCCAGGAAACTATTTTTTAGTGGATATGATTTAGATTTTTTTAATTAACATTTATTGAGTTATTTTTTTTATGATTGTAATGATTATTTTTCTTATCAACAACAATGTTATTTTTTTTTATCCAATAGTTTGTTAGAATTTTTTTAATGTTGACATAAAAAAACCTTTGCAAACATTAATTAAGATTTTTTTTGTCAATGATAATTAAGAAAAATTTTCAGTCAACATCAATAGAAAAGTTGACAAAAATAGCCTTAAAATAATGACGTAGACATAAGTTCAATTAATGTTAACCTAAATAACTATGGTTGACATAACTTGTAACAATCTTGATTGAAGTCAATGGAAAAAAAATGTAAATTGAAAATATTTTGACAAATTTTGACCGACAAAAATCAATTTCAACTAAACAAGATAATCAATTGATATTTTTAAATTATTAATTATTGTTTGCTATTTAATATTTTTGAATTTGATAACAATTGAAATATTTTATCCAAAAATAAATTTAATAAATTTGAATACGTTATTCAAACAAAATATTTCAAAAATTAAACAATATAAAATTAGGTCAATTCAAAATCAATATATATAATTAAATGTATTAGACATTATGAAATTCCTATTGAAACACAAGTTTAGAGAATTTGATGTCTTCAAATAATACATATCCTCATTCTTGACTGTAAATAAAGAGACTACTAGTTAGGTCTCCAAAGTGCTTAACCTTACACAATCTCTTAATTTTAAATATAAAAAAAATATGAATCATATTTGCAAAAGTCCTACCTATACATAATTATTAGAATTTTTATATAGTTGATAATGTATAATTAGTCATTCAATTACTTAATAAACTTGTTTTCATATATATTTATATTAACAGCAATAAATTCATCAATAACATCTCATTAAAATTAATTTAATTTTAAATTAATGTTTTCTCTTTAATTTTTTAAAATTAAATTCATAATTTTATTGGATTTTTCTCGTACTATAAATAAAATAAAATCAAAATTGAATGATAAAAAATGTAAACATAATATATTTTTAAAAGATAACAAAATTAAAACTATAAAACTAAAATTTGTATGTTAGTGTTGAAAAGAATATAAATAAAGATTCAATAATAAAATGGTAATTGAATTAAATTAGAAACATAAAAAGGGCTTACGATGGTACAATTGTCAAAATAGATAATTTTGGTCTAACCACCTTGACCAACCTTATAAACAGTTAGGCTGCTCTTACTCGCTTGACGTGTTATCCTAAACTGCTTCACCTATTTGATCATTGCAATGATTAGATGCACCACCATCACATGATTAAATCACTGACTCAACCAAGCTTATTGTTCCACCAATCGTTGTTTGCTGATTTTGAATTTGTGCTAGCTCCAACTTGAATCACAATGGCTCGCCACCTCGTGCTAGCTGATTGAATCACACCAAATGCCTTCAAACCACCATATCAAATTAAAATAAAGAGCACAATTACTCACCAAAGTCTCCTATTTAATTATCAATGCTGGAATAAAATTGGATATGAAAACTTTTAAATTTGGCATGAATCAATTGCCTCTGCAAAAAAATTTCAGCCAAACTTGAATTTAATGACTTGTGATTGCCTCCAATTTGATTACGCTGCACCACCGCAACTCCACATTTGAACTCAATTGGTGAGTACCAATTGCGCACCAGCTGCTTGAAGAAATGCACCTCTATACACAACTTGATTCAACAAAAACATGGAAATTCAACGCCCCTTCCCAATTCACTTGTGCTGCATCAGAATTCCGTCGTCTCGGAACAAGTATCACGCGCACTTGAATGTTGTACAAATACTACAACCAAGCGTATTTGCACCAAATTGGGAATTGTTCCTTTTCATGAAAGTTCATCGTGCCAACTTAATTAACGCTATAACAGGAGTCCCGCTTGCAATTGATTCTGCTTTCGCTGAACGGATAATGATAGGCACATCTACTTGAGCCTTGAATAAAGAATTCTAACACCGTGAACAAATGGATCAAATAAATCCACTGATTGCTTCTCATATTCCTCATGCGAGCTCCTTGTGTTCGTGACTGTGCTACATTACTTAGGTGCAACCACAAATTGTAATGCCAATTGCACCATCTCGATTCAATCGTCAGGATTCACCAATTGTGATTCTCCAAAAAAAAAAATCAGATTTCATAAATTCACTTGCGTAAATGTTGCACCGAATGAAGTACATCTGCAAAACGTGATTTAAATTCTCCAACCGATTCAATAGCTACCCTCATTCACAAATTCTCCACGTGGAAATGCACCGTTTAAAATTCATTTCTCCCTTACTTCAAATTCCAACACCGAAATCACTTTAATTGCTGCAATTTTGACGCTTCAAGGAAACTTCTCGGATTTGTTATAAAGAATTTTCAAAAATGTTACATAAATGGAGAATCAAGGTTTTATTCAAAATGATAAGATCTAACATTTGATATATGAATACGGATATGCTAGAGAAAAGATCATCAAATTTGAAGTTATTTTGATTAAGCGTTTTTGAATAAAGTATAATATATGAAGACAAATTTTATCTAAACATTAAATTATAATAGAAATAAGTGCTTTACAGTACATAATATCTTGTACACAAATTTTTGTTTGATAAGCTTATACTTGGATAAACGAAAAAGATATGTGGTTTTAAACATTTCATGATACAAATTCATATATAAATTCATATATGTTACATGTTTATTCTAAGTTTGTAAAGAATAATTATTCTATCTATTTTGTTGAAGGATTTCACGAAGATTAGTCAACATTAAAGATCTCTTAAAGAACACACTAAAGATGTTTCACACTAATAATCTTTCTAAAAAGATTAAATGTCAACTCTACATAAATCATCATCCTTGTATTTCTTTTACTCTAGTTTGGATAAAAGCTCTCTAACCTATTCTTGATAAGTTATACTAATTAGAATGTTTCTTGAAGAAGAAGTACGCAATAAATGTTGTATAAAGAACATGTAATGTATCTCTATACATGAAAGTGGACAAACACAACATGAGCAAAGAAAACATCTTTAATGCTCACAACAACTAGAAAGAACCTATTAGACCAAGCTTTGATGGTTGTTGTGAGCATTAAAGATGAACTATAGTTGTTCTTGCATTCCACAACCCCATTTTGTTTAGTTGTTCTCAATTAAGAGAAATTGTGGTGTATACCATTTGACTCGCAAAACTTTTGAAATTCTCCATTTTTCAAACTCTTCTTGAATCCTAATTTACTTTTCAACTTAGGACACTCATCCTCACGTGTCTTAGCTTTCACCATTCATAGCATGTAGTATCTTGGTCTTCATCTTACTTCTTCTTCTTGAAGAACCTGTCCTTATTAGGAAACCTTCTATTTCCTTATCCTCCATGTTTAAGCTTCTGCTTGAACTCTTTGAACATGGGGAAAATTTCTTCATCGGTTGAGTTATCAAACTCAACCTCAAATCTATCATCCTCTTCTAGAGCTTTCAGAGCTCTAGTATTCTTTTGTCTGATCTGAACTTGTCTTCCCTCTTATTGAATCAGAAGGGGTGAATGAGTCTTTTTTATCGCGGTTTTGAAAATGTGCCTTATGCACTCTTAGGATTCCCAAAAATTTATCCCAAGTGAACTTCTTAAGATCACAAGCCTTTGTGATGTCTATTGTCTTAGGCTCTCATACCTTTGGTATACTATCTAGTAGCTTTAGGTTTATTTAAGCTTTTGAGAAACTTTGTATGAAGGCTTCAAGTCCATTGAGGAGGATCTGCATCCTACCAAACATGTCATCCACTGATTCACCATCATTCATGGTGAAGGATTGTATTTCCTAGTGAAGGTGGTAGCTTTCCTCAACTAGACATTCTCATTACCTTCATAGTTAATTTTTAAGGACTCCTAGATCTCCTTTGCATTCTTTAACCTAAAATGTTTTTCATATTCATTTAAGAAGTATGCTCTCCCCACTTTTCTTTAGGAGATTCTATCTCGATATCTCTCGTGGTAATTTGCTATAGTTGATAGTGTGGGCTTGACATATATCTTTATCCTATTTTTCCAGTAAGGAAAGTCTTCTCCAAGGAAGGCTAGAGGTCTTAAGTGAGATGCTCCTTTAGTGATCAATTTTTCCTCCATGTTAGCCATATGAAGGGTCTTTCCTTTAGCCATTGTTAAGAGCTCAACGCTTTACAGGCTAAGCTCTGATACTAATTGGGAAATCAAGCCAAATAAACAAAAATTGATGGTTGAATGGTGTATTTAAAATTTTTGAAATATTTTCACTTATCTACATGGATGATATATAGTCAGACATAAGTTTAAGTTTAACAGATGATCTATTAAACAACATTTCTGTCACAAAATTAGTTTTTGAAAAAATTCTCCTTCTTTAGTTAGCATAGATTTTATAACATCAATATAATCAGGATTACAAGGATAAAAGGCTTTAATTTGTGTTTTTATGTTGGTTAGTTTGTAAATCTAGACTACCTCCAGTTCTTGACCAACAAGTCAAGTTTCACTAAGCAAACTAATGTTATAAAAAAACAAAATGAGCATTCTTTGAACCTCGATCAATCTTGACTATAACTAACTACCCAAATATTATTTGAAACTTATCCACTCTTGGCTAATAAATTGGATAGCAGTCACCTTTGACTAAAAACCTGAGTATTGTTTAGAACGTAACCACTCTTGGCTAAAGAACCTAGAGTACTATTTGGAACCACAACCACTCCTGGCTAAGACTAGGTGTTATTTGGAACGCATCCACTCATGTATAAACAAATGTTTTCTAAAATAAATTAATTTAAAAGATCACAGTTTTGGCTAACTAGAGAGAGGTAGCATCTTGCAACGTATACAAGGATTAATCACTTTGCTAGAAGAAAGAAATGCACACAACAATGTTGTTGAGAAGCTTTTTATGGCACAAAGAATAAGAAAGAATTTTAGCAGCATGTTATAAGCAGTGTTGTTCACTCTATTTCTTCTTGAACGATAAATTTAAATAGTATATAAGAGAAATAGCCATTGCAAATCTTTTTCTTTCCATTTAGTAGCTTCAAATAAAAAAAATACATTTTTCGTCATCCAAGCAAGCAAGGTTGATGATGCATTAAATTCAATCCATGTAGCACTAAATGCTTATATCCTCTTCAAGAAAACATCTTGATAGCTGGAACCACTTATCAAGTCTATGTCAGAGAACTTTGTACTTAAATTTTAGTGAAATGAGAGACAACATAACCCAGACAACTTTTTCAAAGTCGACATGAGCATGGATCATAAAGTTGTTGTTGCAAAACAACTTTGGCTCACTCTCCAAGATATCTTTACCTTGACAAGGCTTATTTAGGATCATCTTGGTGATTGGAAGATGGAATCATTTTTTGCAACATAAAGTAAACAAATAAGATAGTTTTGTGAAATATAATTTATGTTAGCTTACAATTGTGTGCTTATTGTTTGAGCATGAAAGCTTACTAGACTTTGCAAAGGAACATCAAGTTTTGTATCATTTGTTAGACAAAAAACTTATGTTTTACATGATCTATTATGTGTTAACATTTTTCATATTGCACACATGGTACAATCATGTTATTTAATGATCACCTAATCAAAACAAACATAGGGTCTAATGTATTTTAATTTAACAAAAAAGCTATAAACATGTAAGTGATATTTTTAATTCGATCAACACTTATCATAATCAATTATCCATAAATCACTATAAGCTTTCAGGACTTATATAATTGAACTTCTTTCCCAAGACTATAAACTAAATCACTATATGAGTGAATCTTTTCAAAACATTATAGATGTTTTCTCTTTGTACCATCTTGAACATCTCATATTTTTGTGTGAGAGTATTGTTCCTTACCCTCTTCAACTCCTTTGTATCTTCATGAGTGACCTCAAGTACTTCCGATAAATCCTTGGCACTCAAACATATTAAAAATCCACAGAATTTATCAAGAGTGATGTGGGATGATATGATGCTTTTTACTCTAACATCATATTGAGCTTTTTTATTCTCTTGTCCATATTGAAAAGTATTTTACAATCTTCAAAATTTTTAACAACATGAAAGGGAGAAAGGTAAATTTGTTGTAGCATAAAAAACTCCATTATCAATTGATTTTAAGAAATATTTTCATGTGGATTTTCCAAATATAATGAAGAGAAATTGTAGTGTATGCCATGAGACTCATAGAATGTTCGAAACTCTCCTTTTTCGTACTCAATATCATGATCACTTATGATGCTAGAGATACAAAAATCTTGCTCCATCTATACTCTTTTACACGCAGTACCTTGGTCTCCTAGGTTGATGCAAAAAATCCCAGGAAAAGAATAGTGGTAAGATTTGAATTGACTTATCCGAGGGGATTTCAAGTTTCATCCAATTTTACGGGGAAAATGCAAGATTCAAATCCTAAGACTCCCAGTAAAGTAAGCATAAGAACACTTTAAACACCTTGAAATATTCATTCTTTTTGGCTAGAAAAAATACTCATGTAAATTTGGAATGATCATCAACAATTACCAAACCATATCTCCTTCCACCCAGACTTAATGTTCTAGTTGGTTCAAGTAGATCCATAGCAAAAGTTGAAGAGGTCTAGTAGTGCAAACACGATTTTTGGATTTGAAAGAACTCGTTAACTACTTTCTTCTCTAATAACCTTCACAAAGAATATGTGTTTTCAAGAAAGGTTTAGGTGCCATAACCATATCTCATCTTTCTTGGAAAGCAAGCAGGCCATATTTAACTTACTAAGATCTACCAGATCAATCTCATACAGATTGTTTTGTTGTCTACCAAAAAAGATAGTGTTAGATGCGGAATTATATCAAGAAGGGGGGGTTGAATTGATATAAAGCTTTATTGAAAACTTTTTCGTATCAGAAAACTTACTGGTGCAGTTTACTGAGAATTAGCCGACTGATTATTGCAAAATAGTAGGTTAGTTCTTAATGCAAAATATAACAGATGATGAAGGATAAGAAAAGATAACACCAAGAATTATATTGGTTCGTTCTTTGTGCAAGAACTACATCCAGTTGGTGATCTGCAACTCCACAGATCCTAATCACTATCAGAAATGTATTCTTTACAACAAATCTTTCTTGAACACTACAAGAAACTCAAAGAACCTATTCTAAACACTATAGAACAGTTCTAAACCACTGACTCACACTGAGTCACTTTGATCACCTCAATCACAGTTAACAGGATTCTAAAACACTCCTACAAATCTTTATCCCGAGATTAAAGAATACAAGTAAAAGGTGAAAGAAATATTCTTCTTGAAAAGCAAATACAGTAAACAAAATTCTGCAGATTCCTTTGCTCTGAACGTTTGCAACTCTTGAGTGTATTCTCTTGAATTCTTTCGCGCATTCAAACGTCCTTTAGAGTTGTATTTATAGACTCAAAGAGAAGCTTTGGGTCAAGGTCTTTTAAAAGCTTTTAAAGCCGCGTTCTGCACTTTTCTGCATAAAGAGGGTCTGGAACAAAATAGTCGATTGAAGAAACAAACCAGTTAGCTATTTTCATTAAACCTGTATTCCTGGTACATTAATGAAAATAGTCAACTAAAGCAACAGGATTAGCAGACTAATTGATGAATAATAAAATCAACAGATTATCATATTTCAATTAGCTAATCATATACAGATAATCTAACATATCTAGAAATGCTAAATCAATTAAGAACCATTAATCACAAACCCAGCATATTCTAAAAACAATCATCAAAGCTTTTTAAACATCATCAAATCTCAAATCATCAACAGATAGCTTGTCCATTAGACAATGAGACTATATAGTGGTATCTATTGAAAGAGACCATATAACCATTGTTACACAACTAACTTATGCTTAGTAGGTTATACTTGAGAGTCCTTCAATATGTAAAACATTTTAATTGAAATAATGGAAGAGATATCTACAATACCAATACTTGAAATCCTCCCATTTCAATGCCTTTGAAGGCAACCTTGCCTTTTTCATGCTCTCTTAGCTTGAGGGAGATAGGCCTTATATATGCTTGTCATGTGTCATGCGCATCTATTGTCCAAGAACTAACTTAGTCCCTAACCTTTTCCTTTACAACATATTTGTAATAGAAATTATAAGGTCCTTCGATTCCTGGATTTTTTTTGGATCCTTTCGTATTAGACTTGACTATTTGCCTTTTACTTTTAATCTAGAACTGGAGTGTCCAAATTTTTCCACATAGTCTTAAAGATTACATGATCTGCTTCTTACTCTTCAAGTTATAACATAGACTAGACTTGTTTGGGGAATGTTTAGAATTAGAAAAGTGGAGGTTTAAAGCTTGGAGCTATTATCAAACTTTTCAAAGTCATGCTTACAAGATGTAATTTTTCCCTTAAATTTTTAGTCTTAACAACATCAGACGTATGAGTCTATTCTAAACCTAACACTTTCTCATTTGTTGTTATTAGATCCTTTTTTAGCTTTTCATTTTTTAAAAGCAAAGCTTTAAATTTTTAGCATAGCTTTACATATTTCTTAGAGATCGAATTGCTACTACTAAGGAGCTCCTCTTAAGATATGTCTGTCTCATCAATCTTCTTCAAAAGAAGATTGAAGATTAGAAGTTACCTCATTTTCTATGTCTGTCATGAGACATAGATTTGCATGCTCTTCATTTGACCCAGAGTATGTTGTTGAGTATGAGTCTTTCCATGTTTTCATCAGACTCTTCTTTTTGAACTTGTGCCTTCTCTTCAGCTTTGGACATTTTGTCTGCACATGCCCAGACTTTCTACAGAAGCATATCTCCTCTTGTCCTTCTTTTTCCTTCTTCTTAAAGAAGTCTCATTTCTTCTTGTTAGGAAACCTTATGTTTCCTTGTCCTCTTTGTTTAAGCATCTACTAAAAATTTCGGGAAATAAGAAACATTTTGTCATCGGTTGAGTTTTCAAACTCAAGCTCAGATCTACCATCCTTTTCCTCTAGAGCTTTCAATGCTCTAGTTTGCTTTCTTCTTATTTATACCTACTTGGAACTTGTTTTAAGACCTTAGTTATATGCCATGGATGTTTCTTTTTTTCATGGTTTTGAAGATACACCTCATGCACTCTCAAAATTTCCAATAGTTCATCCAAAGTGAGCTTCTTTAGATTACAAACTATACAATTTTTATTATCTTAGGTTCTCACACCTTAAGCATGCTATCTAGCAACTTCAAATTCATTTGAGCCTTCAAAAAACTATGACTTAGGGTTTCGAGCCCTTTAAGAAGGATCTTCATCCTTCCAAATATGTCATTGCCAATTCACCATCCTTCATGGTGAATGATTCGTATTGTCTGGTAAGGGGTTGGCAACTTTCCTTAGTTGAACATCCTTAGTACCTTCACAATTGATCTTCAAGGAGTCATAGATCTCCTTGGCTGACTTTAACCTATAAACATTTTTATCCTCATTTTTATAAAGAGCACAAACAAGAGTGTACCTTACTTTGTTGTTCAACTGCGTCGAGTCAAACTCTTCCTGATCTCACTCTTCCTTGGGAGTATTGATTGCAATATCTCCCTTGGTGAGCTAATAGTGTGTGGATTTCACATACATATCCATACTCCCAAAAAGGTTAGAGGCATTGTAAGAGATGCTCCTTAAGCTATCAATTGTTGTTACGTACCTGTCATTGCTTGGGTCTTTCCTCTACTCATTGTGAGGCATTCAACCCTTTAGAGGCTGAGCTCTGACACCAATTATACATTTGAAGGGAGAGTTAAATCGTTTACTAAAAGCTTTGGTAAATTTTCACAATATTGTGTCTAATGGTATATGATCATGCGTAACTTTAAATTGAGAAACGAACTGTCAAAGGATTTTCAAAAGCTTGTTTTTAAAATATCTCATTTCTTAATTTAACTTTTATAACATGCAATAGTTGAGATTAAGGATAAGAAAGATATATACTATAAGTTTTTATATTAGTTCATCTGTAAAATCATACTACATTCTGTTCTTGATCAACTATGTGACTTAAAGTCTTACTCAAAGTGTTAGCACATTTCCTTATTCATATTCTAACTTAGAAAAATTTATTCTAAAAATCACTAAGTTAGGTCTCTTGTCAAGCTATTTTTTTATATAGGAGATTTTTTTCTATATTTTATACATATTTATATTCTTGAATTTTCTTCTTAAGATATCTACTTCAAGCTCATTTTATTTAAAGACTTCAATTTTAGAATCACAACACTTTATATAATATAAACTAAAAATAAAAGTGAAACTTGTAAATATTTACATATTTGATTGAATCACTTATTGTTTTTATTTTAAAGAATTAAACATATTTCAGATTAAAGGTAAACCAATATAAGAATTAAAAAATGCGATGCTTATTTCTATTACTTTAAAATATTTTAGAAAACCTTTTATGTAACTTTGAAAAAACTATTAGACAACTCCCTTGCTTATAATATCTTGTCTTTTATACATTTTTATTTAATCTTTGATTCAATAAAAATAGTATTTTAATTTTTAATTGAAAGATTTTCAAAAATATATTTAAAAAGAATAAAAGTTTTCAATAAAATTTCGAAACCAATTCCTCCGTTATAATTTAGCTAACCTAATATTCTTTTATCCTTTATTATTTACATTTTCTCCCTTTTTCTTGTTGTAGCTTATGTTGGATGGCTTGCCTATTTATTTTGAAGCTACTCGGACAATCCAAGTTAGTAATTCCCAATTATCTATTGCTATCAGTTATTTTCATTTTTGAAAGAAAGACTAAGGCAGGAAATACTACTATATACTTTACATGTATCTATTAACTTTAGGAGTGTGGTCCGAAACTCAGGTTCGTTGAATTTTTTAAACATTTTCGCCATTGTGAGTGCTTTTATTCTGTTTATTGATTTGCTCCTATCTCCCGGTTCTTGCATTTGGTGTGTACAATAAAAAGTTTATGCAACATATAGATAAAACAAGATGGAGACGATGGTTTGCAAGTTGAAAACTAAAGCAATATAATACAATTTAGCATGTCTTTAGTCAGTGTCCAACACCTTAATTTCTTTAGGGATGAACATTATAAAAATAAAAACGAAAATGTGAAGTAGTCATCGTGTATGATGTTTTTTATCTGTTCATAGGTTTTTATATGTTCATATGTTTTTATATGTTCATATGTTCTTTAGATAAGCCTCCAAACTAATCATAGTTCCATCTAATATATCCCCATAATAGAGAGAATAGTAGAAATTATATGCATGGAGTAGTGATCTACCATACTTTCCCTTCTCACTTGATGTTTTCAAAATCCTATTGAGATCAATCGAAATTATCTGTGAACAAGTATTGGTATGAGTTAAGATGAAAGTATGAATCACAATAGGACACGGCAGGTGGATCCTATTATTCTCATATCTAAACTAAAAAGGAAAAAATCACCGTCCCTCTAACGGACCCTCATCCCACACCTTGGTTTTCTTTTTTAATTTTTTTTAGCTTTTAATTAAGTATCAATGAGTAAAAAAGAGGTGTATTTAAACCTATATTGCATTTTTCTTATCCAAATTTTTTATCTCATCCCGTAGATAACAAATATACACATACTTGTACTTAAACCTATATTGCATTTTTTGATAAATACTAAAAATAACAGTTAATATACTTTTTTTAATTGTCTAATATGTTATAAACATTTTAGTAAATCAAAATAAAAACAAATATAAAATAAGAATAAGTTAGATAATTGCTAAGATAAATGCAAGCAAGAGTCACTACTTTTAGGTGGTTAACTTTAAAAAAATAAAAATATAAAATATTTGATATCCGCAAAACATACTTTTAATTTGAGAAAACCGACAGATTTCGATAATTTTATTCGATTTAGAGAGCATTTTTTAATAGTACCTTCTATTTAATATTATACAGCTTTTTACTTGATTATTTTATTATAATTGAAGTTATTACGATTATAAGTTTGTTCGATTATGTTATAATAATTATTGAAATCAACTATAAATTTAATTTTTAAGATTAAATTAATTTTAAAAAAAATCAATATATATATATATATATATATATATATATATATATATATATATATATATATATATTATAGAGGTGAAAAGAAAAAAAATGATATTAATTGTTAAAAAAATAAAATAAATATGGGTATTAAGGGAATTCTAGAACCCAAGGATTTCATAACCACTGGTAGGTTTTCTACTTCCAAAGTTGCTCAAAAAGTAATCCGTCAATTAGTAGAAAAGAGTCAAACCTAGACCTGGTTAAAAACACAAATAACGCAAAAAATATCCAATTCAATATGTTTTTTTAGTGACATGACCATGTTCGAAGGTTAGACGTCATTGCCTATCTTAAGAAATTTAATTTGATTAATCAAGGAAGCATATGGATGAACACTAGCAAAGAAATTAATTTATTCACCAATGATGTCGTTCATCTACAAGTAAATTCATTCAGTTATCTCTGCAACTTAAACCCATTACCACCACAAGTTCACAAAGCTGCATTGCTTCAGAGTTGCCTTCCAGAAATAACATTTAGCCTTGTAGTGTCTTCATGCGTAATTTCCTTAATGTCATGGAAAACACAACCACCAATAAGCACAATGAAATATTGAAACAATTGGACCAAAGCTAACATTACGCCTGACACAAGGAAACATACTAGACCTTGATCGGGATTGCAACTAGCTAATATTGATTTGAAATTATAAGGTAATTTTTTGACAAGTCAAAAATAAATTTTGCTTCAGATTAAAAATAAATTTTTCTTCAGATCCAGTTAAACCCCTCGCTGATCTCCTACCAAAGGTTCAACTATTTAAGGAAAGAATCACATACAGTAAATAGATCCAAATGCTCCAGTACCTTGAACGGTTTCACCACTGCTTATGAGTGTGGAGCTCTCCAGAATCATAGTCGCATTATGAAGAAACAAATACAAATCTGCCAATTACTACAGCCATTGAAAATTAATTACATAAAGAACTTCAGATTTTATCAAGGGGAAGGAATGGAAATTAACTAACGAGTAACGAGGCATACAACTGCAAGAAAACAATTACCACCAAACTATCACGAACTGAAGTCTCGTGTCATCAGGCCAAATCAAACATATCGTTGATATGAAGGCGTATCTAGATCAATGTACGCAAATGTTTCAGCAGCACAAAATTTCAGACATTTGATAACAGTAGCTGCAGAAACAAATACCTGCTCCACAAGCTCCAGAAGATTCAGCTGATACACAACTCAATAATGGTCAACCACAACAATCTTTTTAACAGTATCACAACAGCCAAGCTTTCCCGATAACCAACTGCTCATCAGAATCAAGAGTGTATTCCTCCATGCATGATGGTAGAAACAAATAAAAAAAATTAGCACCCACATAAGCAACAAACAGATGGCTATCAATTGTAACTCCTAGACAGTGAGCCTCAACTCACATGGCTCCTCTTTTAAAAAACAGTCATATGCTATACAATTGATACATGTACACATCTCGATCTTCCAAAAGCATCAACAGTTCACAGTAAAGATTTAAATAATCAACAGTCTCACTAAACAGAATTATATAAATTCATAGTCTGAGTAAATAACTAGATTGCAAGAATAAAAGACGATGAGTTAAGCATAATACTAGGAAATTTTGAAATTGATGTTATCCTTTTGTTTTAAGTAGTTTAATACTGTTCACGTTATATTATATGAATCTGTAAAATAAAATAAAAAAAGTTAAAAAGTAATCAAGACTACAGCAGCAACAAACACCTTTTCCCACTACGTGGGCAGGCTACAGAGAAAAATGAAGTATTGTGCTCTGTCAAGAATCCAGCTGGATGTAACTGAATATAAAATATAAAATTAAGTACAGTTAACATATAAAAGGAATAAAATAAATATAAACAGTGATTATAAAAATTCAAAGTGTTATATGCAGCTGCCAGAGTTACTACCATTTTCCATCTTAAGTCGAAGTCAGATTCAGACATCCAACAGCCCAGATAAGTCAAGAGAAAAAAAAGAAAAGTGGTCTAAATACAAGGCTGCACAGCTAAAAATGTCCAGTTCCCACTGGCAAATCAAAGTTGAACATTGGCCAAAATACCATCAATAAACTAAAACCTAACCTGCAGACAACGCCTCCAAAATAGTAATTATTGTTCAAATCCCTACAATCTTTTTATCCAAAGATTCATCCCAACGAACAAAATCTAAAGTTGCTTATGAGCATTTTGATACAGTTGATATACAGTGCACAGGTATTGTATCATATGGTAAGTGATGGCGTCCATAAAGAAAGGTTTAGCATACATCAATGCTGAATGGCTTTGTTCAGCGAACTTGTCAGATATGATTCCGGATTCCAAAGTGGCAGATCTAAGAACAGAAACATTGATGCAAAGGGTCAAAAGTCAGCTGAAATCTCAAAACCTCTCAGTTCATGAAACTGTTCTCCCATAACATATCGATGCAATATAGAGATTTTTTGACCATTTTTCCTGCATAAACAATATGACAAATGTAAGCATTTCAGACAAGAAATTAATAGAAATTCAGCAAACTCGGGAGCAGTAGTATTTACCTTGACATGACTACTAGGAAAGGCAGATGTGCGGAGTGTCTCTTGAGTTTCATCAGCCGGTTTTCTTCTTGGCACACTAAGGACAAAAGCAGCTTGGTCCCATGTAGCAGCAGTTGAAGTGATCCGGTAACCATTGTCCCACCTACGATGAATGCCTTCACTAGGATACAGGAAATCAAGTTCCACAACCTGGAATTAAATTTAGGAAAAGAAAATTCCATATCATGTACTGTTTAATACAACTAACTTAATTGAAAAATGCTTCAAAATAATTGTAAAACCTGGTCCGAATATCCAGCACCACGGGACATTACAATTGCCCATCTACTCCCAGCAGTGGCCATAGCAGTGACAGAAAATCCCTCTCTCCATTTTTTATTGATCCACTTAAATGGAAATGATTCACTGACTTTATAGGATTGCTGCAAGTATTGGGTCCCTGAAAACAGCAAACCACTCACAGATGTGAGGCAACAATCTAAACACAACAATATTCCCTAATTTATGCAAACAGATCATCAAAACAATCAAGTCAACTATTGCCACAAAAATACTCCATGCCTGAAGAACAGAGCGAAAATGACTTACCTTTAGACATTACAACCAACGAGCTCCCATTATTAGATCCTGCTATTGCACTAATGTAATAACCATTTTCCCACTGTTCCATTATCCATTCCTATAAAAACAACTATATTAATTTACCAACAAACATTACTAACATATACTATGTCACCAATTCTTAACAGTCTTAACCTTATGAAGAAAGTGGGGTGAGAGTTCATGAACTTGAGCAGTGAAACCAGTGCCAGCATCCATAATAAGTGCCCAAAGGTTAGAACAACAAGCCACACTGCTGATAAATAACCCATCCTCATATCCCTTTTCGATGTGTTGGGACAGCCGCACATCAGCAACATTGTAATGGTACCTACATAAAAAGTTAAAGGCTGTAAATCTGACCATTTTTACATTGGCTGCAATGACTTATTTATTTGCATTTAGGAGAAAACCTTTGCTTCATTGGCCGGCGGGCATTGTACACACTAATCCATTGCATTGCTGGCATTCCCATTCTAACTTTCTTCTTTGGTTGTTCATCATCATCTTCTTCCACAGTTACTCGTCCTCTCTTATGTCCAACCAGATATATAAGCTTCAAAGCATAAATCAGATAAATATCCACAAGAGTCAGCCACTATCTGCATAGAGGAAACTGTATACATTAAAGCAATAGAATATTTAGTACCTTTTGTGCACCATCAGTATTTATGGGTCTGAAGTCTGGATTTGGTCCAACAATTCCATCAAAAAGTGATATATACTTTGCATAATTTGGTTCTTCGTCAAACTTCAAATTCACTACATACTCCACAAACTGCCGAAAAGGTGGAGGACAGACACAACACAAAGCTTCTGGTGAGGTTGCCATCTTTTTCTTGCAGACAAGAAATCCTTTATTTTCTCCCTGAAACTATCAATTTTATTAGAATGACAAATTTTTAATGATTATTAACACCAAAATGACTATATTTGAAGCATATAGAACCTGGTATCCTTGCCAAGGTAATCGACCACGAAGAAGGAAAATTAATGTGTAAGCAAGAGATTCCAGATCATCTCTCCTGCTTCCTGTTCTACCAAGATGAGCATGCACACTAGCATAACGAACTGTTCCCCTGTGATATTATGTTATACTACATCAAACAATGTTTGGATATTGCTAAGAAAGTCTTAAGCAAAGTAAACCTGCAAATAATTTACCTAAATACATCTGGACGTTGATCATACTCAACATGAAGGCCAGTAGAACTATCCCGCCAACGGGTTGCTGCACAGTAAAAGAGGTCAGACAGCATCGAATAAATTAGGCAAATATTCAATGACTGATGGCACCACAACTTCAATAATAAGGTGGAATAATTACCTAATCCAAGATCAACCAGGAAAAGCTTTTTCTCATCAGCAGTTCCAGGGGTGCCAAGCAAAAAATTCTCAGGTTTTACATCACCATGCACATATCTGAAAAATGACAGCAACAAAATGATATTATTCACAACAATGAGACATATATTGATAGAATATTTGGTAAGTGCTGGAAGCATTACTTATCTAAAGCAGTATTTGACCTAATTATGAGTTAAATATGTGCTAGAGGTTTGTATCTAACACAAATCCATTACATCCCATATCATGCAAATCCTATAAAATTTGAACTAGTAGGCCACTTCACATTTCACTCCTTTTTCCAAAATCCTATTACTAATGTACTAGAGCAGGAAGGCTCCTCATTTCACAAAGTATACGGTAGAATCATTGTTCCCCATGCATATGCAAAAGACGGATTCTGGATTCGAACTCATGACCAACAAGTCACAAATGGCAAACATACACGGCTTGCTCTTTTCCACCAAAATCCCATATTTTCAAAAAAAATATAATAATACCTCTTGTGCAGTACAAGTTGTTCAAAATTTATACTTATATATAGTTATGATACAATTTCATTTAAAGTTAGAGTAAACATTAAATCTTTATCTAGGTACATTGTAACAAAAACAATGAAAAACAAAAATAAAACCCAAACCTGATATGTTCAGTTCACTGAAAGAAAGTTCAGATATATCATGAGCAGAATAGAAAAAAAAGAGACAGAAAATGACCCTTTAGAATGGATCTTCTCTAATATGGAGATGGCCTCAATTGCTATACATGCCACCATTTCTGCAGACATTCTAAAGCCACAAAAGAGAAAACAAAGTTATCAACTCAATACTCACATCAATATTAACAAATACACCACAATATTAACAAAATAACACATTCCCTTTCATGACATTTCAGTCTCAGAAATACTTACGAGTTTGAGTTGTTATTCCAGACATCCCACAGACTAGGGCCTAGCATATCCATGACCTATAATGTAACACAATGCGAAGTCAAGTTCTGAGACAAACAATGGATAAACTTCCGTCCCCTCTTATGAAAGAATTTTTTTAGCGCACATACCATAACATAGTAATCCCCTTGTCGTCCCTTGTAATGAACACGTGGAACACCATGACTACCACCCAATGCACTATAAAGAAAAATAAACAAAAACAAAGTGAATTACAATGTCATAGAACATTTGAAACAAGGATTTGGAAAATGGTAGCTGCAATTTCAGCCAGTGCCAAGGTTTTCTGGCCAAAATTTTATGTTGCAGTTCCACTGCGTTTCTCGATATTGTGCGGTTACAAACAAATGCAGCTGATATGGCTATGATTACAGTTGCAGACACCGCCAAAAACCTTGACGTAGGCACATTGCAGCAAAAATCGCAAAACAGACCATTTACAACGGCTTGGCTTTCGGACGAATGTGACCCCATAAACCACATTGTCCGCAATTTCCCAAGTATAAAGGATGGCGACAAAAATCACAACAGTAGATTAAAAGATTGATTGAAACGTTTGAGTAAGAAAAGGTAACTCACTTGTAAACCTGCCACTCGTATGGAGGTCCATAATTGCACCCCTTACTGCTTCTATGTTCAAACTTCAAAGCTACCTGCAATTATTCCACAAACCACATTGTGAATCATAAAAAAAACCCATAGAATCTAAGTCAAACACGGTCTTACTACCACTAATCTGCACGTACCTCTAACGCTCCGGCACCAGCCACAACTCGCCGACCTACGTAAACCTGTCCAAACCCTCCCTTCCCAAGTTTTCTGTCCAATTTGTACACCGGAGAACCACCTACCTGTACCTGTTGCCAATTTTTTTTTAAAAATATATAACAAAATTCCATTTCCAACATGTAATAACAAAAAAAACGAAAAATAAAACAAAACCATACCCTCTCGGGGATGGGAGCAGCGCTTCCTTCGTCTTCGGCGGGCGGAGCCTTGTCAGCGCTCCGGCCACCGCCGCTGTCGAACTCGTCATCCATCACTTTCTCCTTATCTTCTACCGAAATCCTAAGCAGGGGCGCGTGTTGTTGCTGTTGTTGCTGCTCCTTCTCTTCTAATTCACGGTTACCGATTCTACAACGTGCGAGCGTGTTGCGATTGTTCCTCTTGCTGTTGATGGTTGTTCTTCTCGTTCTCCTCTGGCGGGTTAGGACGTTCGGGTTCGGGTTTGGGTTTGGGTCATGGAACGTTGCCCGGTTTCTTCGGGTTCGGAGTTCAGGCATGGTGAGGGGGGTTGTGTTTTTGTTGGCTTTGTAGGGCCATAAAGAGTGAGAGCGCCGTCGCTGTGGGAAGAGTCATGAAGGTTCTAGAATCGTCGCCGGGATTACACGATCTGTTCGGCAGAAGGTGTAAAGGCGCACCAAGGGGGCATTGAGGTACGATGGAAATGAACAAAAGGATATAGATCGAGGCATCATCCACCAAGGAAAAAGAAAAATAAAAAAAATAAAATTATTCCATGAAATTTTCAAAAAAAAATGATAAATATTAAAGCTATTTTATTTTGTTGAACGGTCCAAATTGGTCTGGTGGCATGTAATAAAAGGGTTATAAAAAAAATATATGTAAAAAGGTTAATAGTTAGTAAGAATTATATTTATGTAACTTGCATATTAGTCCATAGTTAAACAATGCAACATAGTTAAGCAAAACTAGTTTTTATTTTTTATTATTATATTTATATATAAAAATTGTAATGCCTTTGCCAGCATATTATGTTACTTGTTATATGAGTAATTTGCTCTCACTGTTAAATCACATCACAGATAAAACAATGATAATCAAATTTTATTTTAAGTATGGCATTTATACGAAAACAATCGAATACAGATGCAATCAAGTTTCAAACTATTCATTAATTAAGATAAACATAAATATCCTCATACACATATTCTCACCACACATCCTATGCAAAACAAATACTCTCACACTAACAAATAGTAGTTGTTCCAAAAAAGCAGTCTATGAACATCAATCAAATATATATGATTGCAAGAAAAGGTTTTGCATGGGACATTGATCCCCTCATACTCTCTTGACTTCTTTCTTTGTTATGCAAAACCTTAAAATTCTGTAATTGAATTTTAACAAAATATTTTATGACGGAAAATTTTAATAAATTCAAGAAATTAAAATCCAAAATATTTGAATTAGTTAGTTGTAATTGAATTTTTTTTAATTTTTTTAAATAGTTTGTTTGGAGAATATAATTAAAATATTTTATATTTCATCTTTAGTGTGTCGATAAAGGAATTTAATCTTTCTTTTAAGATGAAATTTAATTTTAGAATTTTTTTAAAATATAAATTTGAAAATTAAACTTTACAAAAAATAAACGTAGGTCTGACTTGATTCAGTCCGGGATGGGCTCAACTCAATTCGGTCATGGGTGTGTCCAACTTGACTTGATCCTAAGAGGGTTAAACTCAACTTTGCCTTGGACGAATCTGACTCAACTCAATCCTAGGCTAGCCCAACTCGCCTCGGCCCTTTTCGAAGGGTCTAACTTAATAATATGTCTAAATCTCAAGCATTTAAGAAAATTAAAGTTCCAGGGGGAGTATTAGGAAATATGTCAAATAATTATCTAGTATATCTTAAACATTTAAGAGCAAAGTTTAAGGGAGAGTTTTTAGAAATAATTTCCATGCATCAATTTCCTTGAAATTTTAAAATTCAAATTCAAATTGAAAATTAAATGCTATGAGACTGCCTATATTATTTCCTTTATGGACTAACTTTTATGATGGAGATATCCATACATTATTTTCTAAGTTTTTCAGGATATCAATCACAAGTCTCTATGTTTCTTTTTATCATCATCAAAAAGGGGGAGATTGTTAGCATATTTCAAGAACAAGTGTGGATGAAGTCCTCTCAATATTTCATGAAGATTTAACGTTTTGATGATGAAGATTTAAAGTTCTCTAAACAACATTAAAGACTTGTGTCATCTCACAAAGGAAGGTTGCTTGATGAAAAAGGCAAGGCATAAAGAATGTTTAAAGCTTTCAAGAGAGAAGATTGATGAAGATTTTCTCAAGTGCTGGAGTTTCAAGTTTAGAAGTTTCTGTTTTGGGTGATGGATGAAAAGAGTAAGTCATAAATCCCATTCAAGACCATTTCAAACTTGAGAGCAAGTAGTTTTCTCGCAAAAACGTTTTTCTATGCTTTTAATCGATTATGATACGAAGTCTAATCGATTATTTTACATAAAATTTGAATCAAAATAGTTTAACGAACAAAATAATCGATTAAGTGTTTTTTATAATCGATTATATTGATTCTGGGTTAATATAATCGATTATGGCCTTAATCTAATTGATTATATCAGGCAAAATGAGTTTTCCAGTTTTTAACTCTGATATAATCGATTAAGCTTTTAGATAATCGATTAAATAAGTCATTTTTGCGAATTCAATGCTGAATCAACCTAAGAATGGAAACTTTGGAATATTTTCGAACTATAAAATGAAAGAGAATGTCTTAGGTTCAACACATCTGATAAAACACAATATTCAAAGTGCTCTTGCGATATAGTTTTCCAAAACCGCTTTCTTGCTCTCTCAAGGTTGATCTAAGTCTTTGGAAGTGGTGATCATTGTGCTTAAGCTTTCATTCAGCACTCAATTAGGTGTTTTCTTTTACTATTTTCTGAACGGGTATAATTCATCCCTTGGATTTATTCTAAGGGAGGTGTGTTCATCTCTTGTGTGTCAAGAGAGGTGGGAATCATCCTCAGTGTGTCTGAGGAGGTGTTTCATCCTTAGTGTGTCTAAGGAGGTGTTTCCTTTATCTTTATTTGTTATTGCATGAATTGGTGTTTGTAATTTCAATTAAAGATAATGGGGTGATCATCACGTATTTGTGGTGATTGGGAACTGGACGTAGGATTGGCCTAATCCGAACCAGTATAAATCTCTGTGTTCTTTCTCTTTCCCTATCTCTTTTTATCGTGGATCATATTAACAATTGCAAATTCAAACTGCGCTCATCTAAGGTTAAGGATAATCCGCATCCTGGTTTTAAAACATTTATTTAAAATCTGGAAAATTATTTTAAAGAGAAAAAGTTTCTTAAAAATCCAATTCACCCCCCTCTTGATTTTTACACTGCCGTTTATTTCTAACAACAGGCATATCTCAACTCGGTCCAAAACGAGTCTGACTCAACTCAGCCTGGGTCTGACCTAACTCGACTTAGCCTGGGTCTGACCCGACTCAACTCAGCCTAGGGCAGGCCTGACTTGACTCATCCTGGGGGGATCTGACCCAACTCGCCCTATGTGATTCCAATTCAACTCGGTTATGGTTAGGGCCAACTTGATTCCTACCCTAGGCGGGCTTGACTCAATGCAGCTCAAGGTACTGGTCTACTTGACCTAGGGTGGGCACAACTCTACTAGGCCTAGGGTGTTTCCAGCTCGGCTTAGGGTTGGACTTGACTTGACTTGGCCCAGGTTAGGCACTTGACTCAGCCTAACACAAGCCCAACTCGACATGGCCTACCCAGGCTGGGCTTAACTCAAATTGAACGGCAGGTGCAATCCGACTCATCCCAGGCAAGCTCGACTTGAATCAACTTTAGGTGGTCCTGACTCGATGCAACCCTAGGCAAGCACGAGTCGACTTGGCCTAGGTAAAGCCCAACTTAACTCGGCTTAGGGCACTCCCTACCCGACTCGGCTCGAACTAGGCCCTGGGTAAGCCCTGCTCGACTATACCTAGGACAGTCCTTGCCCAACTAGGCCCAAGGTGGGCCTGACTCGACTCTGCCTTGGCGAGAACGACTCGACTCGTCTCGGGGCTAGCTCAGCTCGACTCTACCCGAAGTGGGTCTGACTTAACTCAACCCGTGTGATCCTAGCTCGACTCAACCTAGTGCAGACCTGACTTGAGTAAGCCCAAGGCGGATTAGGGTCAACCTGGCCTAAGGCGAGCGTAACACAACTTTGCCTAGAATTGTCTCAACTCAATTAGGCCCAAGGTCGACCTGGCTAGACATGGCCTGGGTCCGACGTAGCTCAACACAGCCTAGGGCGAGCTCGACTCGACTTAGATTATGGCTGGCAGGGCTCGACTCAGTTGACAGGGAGCCTGATTCGACGGGCCCAACTTTAGTTAGATTGGGGATGGACCCGGGTCAACTTGTGTTAGGGAAAACCCAGGTCGACTCCACTCTAGGTGAGCCTAGGTTAACTCGGTTAGGTGCAAACCTGGATCGACTTGGCTCGAGGCAAGCCCGACTATACGTAACCCAGGGTCGACTTGGCTTAACATAACCTAGGTGGGTTTGAGTTGACTCAGCCTAGAGCTAGTCTGGCTCAACTTAATTTGTGACGGGCTTGACTCGACTCTTCCTGAGGCCAACCCAACTCTACTCTGCCCGGGCATGCCCAACTCAACTTAGCCTAAGTTGGGAACTTGATTTTACTAGGGCTCCCAACTTGACTCAACTTTAGGAGGGTCTAAAGCTCGATCTAAGGCAAGCCCAACTCAATTTAGCTTAGGGCAGGCCCAACTTGACTCGTCATGGGTGAGCCTGACTCATCTTATAATGGTCCCGCTCGATGGGATTCCTACCATGGACAGGTTTGACTCTACTCAACCTTAGGAGGGTTGGACTCAACTAGGCATGGGGCGTGCCTATCTCAACTCAACCTGGGGCGGGACCAACTCGAGTTAGTCTTGGACGAGCCCAACTCAACTTGACTCAGCTTAAGGCGAGTCAGACTCAACTCGACCCAGGATGACTTTGCCAAATCTAGTAGTGGAATTTCAATTTCCTTCTTTTTTTAGGGTATTTCAAATTCTATTGTTTTAGTTATTTGAAATACCTTTTCAAAATTCCTAAATTTCATTTTCCTTCTAATTTTCTTATCCAAACAAGTCATTTTACTCCAAAGTACTTCAAATTCATCAAATAAATAAATTATCCTCTTAAATTGCCTTATCCAAACCCACTATGAGGAACCTTTTTTCCACTTATGCAAATATAACATGCACATGTCATTCTTATGTAAATATTTTATTGTATGCAAATTAATTAATTAATTAATTATGCCAGTTATAATTTTTATTGTATTTTTTAGTATAAAATAATATGTTAAATTGGTAAACAATTTACTATTTGAATCATTTCACGACTCTATTTTTCAATGAAAAATTTACAAAAAAACATTAATATTAAATGTTGATCATCACAATAATTTGAAATAAAATTCTTTAGTGATTAGTTATAACATTTGGAGTTTGTAAATGACCTTTGCGCAAGAACATTAGAGCTAGCTTTGAAGTCTCTAAATGGCATTTGTGCAAGAACATTAAAGTCTAAAGCTTTGTCTTGCTTGCAATTTTTGAAATTTTTGTTTCTTTCTTGCGTACTTTGCCTACAAATTATTTTTTTAATAATAGAATCTCCATCACAACCTAAAAAGAGTTAAAAGAACAATTTTAAAAAACTTGGTCAACCAACTTGAATGGTTAGATATATGGTCTAGACGTTTAGGTGCTCTTAAAAAATAAGTGGAAAGTCAAATGCCTTATTGCTCACAAGTATCTAAGCATCACAAGATTTGATAAGATCCTTTTGTGCCAACATAAAGCTAGTGAATGGAATCATTCATTCCAAGGTCAAAGAAGTAAATATAGTGTTGGAAGGCACATTGTGGAGGGGTGTAGCAGGTTTCAAGTTAGATGGACTGAAGATCACAACTAATGTGGAAAATTTTAACTAGACTATGTCTATAAAAGTTTTCTAAGGGATCCAAACATCATCAATCTCTCTATGTTCAAGATTAGAGATAAAAAAAAGGATGAAGGCCACCTGGCTTTTGTCATTGCATCCATTCTTGTTCCCAAGGGGACAATCATGCTCAAATGACCTTGAATGACATGATTATGATATATGACTTTGAAAGAAATATTCAAATAGATTGGCCATAAATTGTTACCAACAACATTATGTAGACAAGGCGACTAGCTTTATATAGTCCTTGTTTCTAGAGTCTTGGAGCATAACAAAGTCGATTTACCTTATGAAGTTTCAAAAATATTTTCAATGCTAACAAGATAAACAAGAGTTCACTTTATCATATGGGATTGGTTGAACAAAGTGATGATTTTGTTTTAAAAGATAGCCTATCAAAAGTTGAACTACAAGAACCTCTTGAGAAAAATCTTTAAAAGCCTAAGAAATTGTTCTCACCTTTATGTCCTCGGCGACATGCATCTTCATAAGAGTGGAATGGTTCTAGAAACCTCCATCTATGTTCCTCGAAAGCTCGCGGGCTTTAACCCCATAGAACTTCAAGATCCTCAAGAACAAGAATCGTAAGTAATGGGTGACTTGCTCTTCTTTGCTGAAAAATAATCCTTCAAAGCCACTTCCTAGTGCTCCAACATGAGCTTTGGCAAGTTCACCTTCAAACCCTTGCAACACATGGAACAGGATGAACCTATCCTTCTCAGTCATGTGGTCTCTTGACCCTGTTCTTGGAATCACAATATTAAACAAAATATTGTGTATAGCTTCCTAAGGGCTCAAATTAGAGATCTTCAGAGAGCTCTTCAAAACAACATTTTGAAGCGTTCTTCAGCCTCGCCTGGGCATAGAGGACTGAATTAATGTCCTCTTCCTTCAAGTCCTTGTCCCATCCTTCGAAAAAGGCTTCTTCATTATTTTAGAAAACATGCATCGGCTATCATAGTGGTCTCCATGGTCGCCATCTTATTCTCTACCTTTTCTTGGAAACCTTCATCGATGGGTATAACCCTTGCCAAAAACTAGTTGTACGCTTTGTGGTTCTAGTAGTTGTTGGAAAGTGCGAGGAACATAACCCAACATATTGGACCAAACACCTTGTCCCTAAGGTAACCAACAACATCCAGATTGTTGAACTAGATGGACTTCTTAGGGATGAGCATTACGGATGGCAACAGGACGGAGTGGGTGCGAGTTTCACTATCCCATCCCCATCCTCAAGATAAAAATTCATCCTCATCCCCATCCCCATACCCAATGGGAATGGAAATTTTGTCTCATCCCCATCCCCATTAGGTAACGGGTATATACTCATACCCATGCCTATCCCCGCATTCTTATTGTTTTAAATATGAATTCAATATTTTTTTACAAAAAATAAACAAATCACAAAAAATAATTATGATATTATTAGGATTTAATATCAAATACAAAAAAAGGAATTGTAATTTCATAAATCTTTAACATGTATACATACATTATGTATCATGTTGATCACAATCACTCAAAATAGCTATTTTTCCCTACTCCTCAATTTCATCACTTTCTCTAAGACTCTGTCCCTTAAATATTTTTTGCTCCTGTGTAAAATTAACATGATCATTACAGTTTATATAAATAATTCAAAAAAAGGATAAACTAAAAACCTTGACGTAGGCACATTGCAGCAAAAATCACGAAACAGAACATTTACTACGACCTTGGCTTTCGGGCGAATATGACCCCATAAACCACATTGTCCACAATTTCCCAAGTATAAAGAATGGCGACAAAATCACAACAGTAGATTAAAGGTTGATTGAAACGTTTGAGTAAGAAAAGGTAACTCACTTGTAAACCTGCCACTCGTATGGAGGTCCATAATTGCACCTCTTACTACTTCTATGTTCAAACTTCAAAGCTACCTGCAATTATTCCACAAACCACATTGTGAATCATAAAAAAAACCCATAGAATCTAAGTCAAACACGGTCTTACTACCACTAATCTGCACATACCTCTAACGCTCCGGCACCAGCCACAACTCGCCGACCTATGTAAACCTGTCCAAACCCTCCCTTCCCAAGTTTTTTGTCTAATTTGTACACCGAAAAACCACCTACCTGTACTTGTTGCCAATTTTTTTTTAAATATATAACAAAATTCCATTTCCAACATGTAATAACAAAAAAAACTGAAAAATAAAACAAAACCATACCCTCTCGGGAATGAGAGCAGCGCTTCCTTCGTCTTCAGCGGGCGGAGCCTTGTTAGGCTCCAGCGAGTTTGGTTAATACCCACGGGGACGGGTTCATTTGACACCTCATGAGCATCCCTTCTGTGAATATTACCATGGCCTCTTGAGCATTTTCAAAAATGTTTAAGGATGTGGGACCTGCAACGACAATGGTGAAGGAGGAGGATCTCTTCTTGCGTGTGATTTGAACTTTGTTAGTTGTGAGGAGAAAAAAGACTAGTGCTTAGAGAGTTCAAAGAAACTTGGACAAACTTAGAAAGCTTAAAGAATGGAAAATGTAATTTGAAAATTCGAATGAGTTATAGGCTTAGAAAGTTAGATGATTGATTGTTTGCACTTCTCTTTTTATCAAACACTAACATAGCCTGATGAGTTGTAAAGCTGCACTAACACATTTCCTTCCTCGAGACACAATGAGGGACGTGTATGATAGGTAGACGTCATTTCCTCATTGAATGGTATTAATGAGGGGAATATTGTCATCATTTCCATTTAATAAGTTTTACTTTTGAGATGTTACAAATCTGCATGTGCTTAGCACATTCATCAGTACTACATAGATGATGCAATCGTCTATAACTTTACTTATATTTATTTTTTACAAAATAAATTCAAACATCTTTACGACCAATGCCTTTGTAAAGATATCAATCCATTGATGAACTACCTTCACAAACTAAAGATCAAAAACACTTTTTTGGACATAATTACGAATAAAGTGATATCTTACATCAATGTTATTTCCCTTCGAGTGTTGAATGGGATTCTTAGCAAGGTTCGTTGCACTAGTGTCATTATATAATACTGGAATATTTGTCTAAATATTATAGTAATCTTCTAGTTGATATTTTACACAAAGGAGTTGTCAGCAACATCCATTTGTTAACATATGTTTTGCCTTTTGAAAGGGCTATGAAGTTTTGATTCTTACTTGACCAAGAGATGAGACAAGGCCTAAGAAATTGACATCCTCCACTCGTGCTCTTTCTATCAGCATGATCTCTAACATAGTTAGCATTAAAAAATCCTTCTAACTTGAAACTTTGGTTTTATCATAACACAAGCAAAGGTTAGTAGACCCTACAATGTACATAAAGATCCTTTTCACTGCCTTCAAATAAGACTCTTTAGGATCTGATTGGAATCTTGCACATAGACAGATGTTATGCATGATATCTAGATGACATGAAGTAAGATAAAGAAGAGAGTTTACCATACCTCTACAGAACATCTGATATACTTTCTTACCACTCTCATCCATATTGAGGGTCTTAGACGTATGCAATGGAGTCTTCATAGGCTTTACATCTGTCATGTTAAACTTTTTTAGCATCTCCTAGATGTATTTTTACTGGTGAATGATGATGTCCTTCTCTCTTTGTTTAGTGTTGGGTAAAACAGTAACATCTTTACCCCTAGAGAATAATCCTTCTAACAGAGAAATAAGATAAATGCAATAAAAATAACCAACGTAAGAATATAACGTGGAAACTCCAAAACCGGAGAAAAACCACAACCGTTGTCTAAAGATAACTAGAGAATAACACTATGTGAAAATTCTTACAACACATAGACTAATCTCTCATACACTTGACCCCAATACACTCACACTCTCCAAAGCAAGTAATTAAATTAAACCTCACAACACTTTACTATAAGATTATAAGTCAAATACAAGCTTAAAGTGCTTTTGACTGGGGTGTCCTGATACCATGGACTCAAGTCCATTATATAGCTTCTGTCACTCACTCCTTTGTTTATTCAAGACAATGTGAGACTTTCGAGATGTATTATTTTCATCAACCTTAATAGGAAGACTTTTAACTTGCCCATCATGCTCATCTCAAACTCTCCCTACATTAAACTTTATCATCTACATAAACTTGAAAAATAATGAAATCACTCTTGTGCTCTTTGCGAAAATAGTAGTCAACTTTGTCTCTTTCAAAACCATTTTCTAAGAGAAAATTGCTCAGTCTATTATACTAAGCTTTAGTGGCTTGTTTTAGACCATATAGAGCCTTTTTAAGTTGAAAACATGGTTTGGATTGGATGTGTCCTCAAAACCAAGAGGTTGTTTCACAAAGAGATCATCTTCAATAAAACCATTTAAAAAATAACTTTTCACATCCATTTGATAACTATTTACATTTTTAAAAGCGAACAAAGCTTCAAGCCTAACAACTGCTGCAAAGGTTTCAGTGAAGTTTATACTTTCTTGCTGATTGTAGCCCTATGCTACCAATCTAGCTTTATTTCTTACCACTTTTCCATCTTCATCTAGCTTGTTGCAGAAGAACCATCTTGTTTTTATCACTGTCTGATTGGAAGGAGGAGGCACCAAGAGCCACACGTCATTCCATGTGAACTGATTTAGCTCTTCCTCCATGACCATGATCCAATCTTCATTTGAGAAAGCTTTGTATGTGTCCTCTAGCTCAATTTAAGACACAAGGGCCAGAACACCTTCTTCTCTAAAGTAAGATTTGGTTCTGACTCCAACACACTTGTCACCTAAGATTTGATTTTGAGGATGTGAAGAGACATATCTCCACTCTGTGTGTTAAGCTTGATCAGACTATGCAAAGCTTGATGGTCAATTGTTTGACAAACATCTTCATCTGATAACTTCAGATTGTTTGATCCTTGAGCAACTTCTTCAGATTCCCTTCTATCTAACTTGGAGATCTATGAATCTGCAAATTCAAGTTCTAGATCTGATAATTTCTTATCATATTGAAGAAAGGCATCAAATCTTACATTTATGGTTTCTTCAACTATCATAGTCCTAAAATTGTATACTCTATTTTACTTTGGACCTAGTTGAGTTACCCAAAAATATACCTTTGTCAACCTTGACGTCAAATTCACCAATTTCATCATTGGTGTTAAGGATATAACATGAACAACCGAAAGCATGAAAATAATTTATGTTGGGTTTCCTATTTCTACATAATTCATAAGGAGTCTTTTCCAACAAGGGCCTGATTAATATTTTGTTTTGTACATAACTAGCATTGTTTCTGCCTCAGCCTATAAGTGCTATGGAATAGGGCTTTCACTGAGCATGGTCCTAACCATCTCTTGGAGTGTTTTGTTCTCTCTTTCCACAACCCCATTTTATTGAGGTGTTCTTAGTGAAGAGAAATTGGGGTGTATACTATTAGCTTCATAAAACATTTTGAACTCTCCATTTTCAAACTTTGTTCCATGGTCACTTATAATGCTTGAGATACAGAAATCTTGCTTCATCCGTACTCCTTTGCATAATATCTCAAACAAGTGAAAAGACTCACTCTAGTGACCCAAAAAGTAAAACCTTGTAAATCTAGAAAAGTCATCAATGATGACTAGACCATATCTTTTGCCTCCCATACTTTGAGTTCAAGTTGGACCAAACAGTCCATATGAAATAAATTTAAGGGTCTTTTGATGAAAACCAATTTTTGGGTTTGAAATAGGGTTTTAACTACTGTCTCTCTTGACATGCTTCACAAAGAAGATGAGTTTTCCAACTAAGATTGGGCAGTCCTCTTACGAGGTTTTTCTTAGAATGTTTTGAAATATATTTCAAGTTTAAATGCCCTAACTTTTTATGCCAAATTCATCTTTCATCTTCTTTGTAAAACAAACAAGTGACCTTTTATTTACTCAAATCGAACAGATCAATCTCGTGCAAATTGTTCTTTCGTTTGATAGTAAAGATAGTATGTCCATCAAACATGTGACTTTACATTTGTCTTTGTTAAAGGAGACATTATAGTCATTGTCACATAATTGACTTATACTCAACAAACTATACATTAGTCCTTTAACATATAAAACATTTTTCATTAAGATTAGGGAAGTTATACATATTGTGCCAGTGCCAAATATCTTTCCCTTTTATATGCCTCCAAAGACAAATTTTCCTCCTTCATGTTTTTGGAGTTCTAGGAACATAAACCTTTCTCCCATCATGTGATGCAAGCATCTACTGTCTAGGTACAATTTTAACTTCTGGCCTTTTCCCATAATGCACATCTACAACAAAGGATTATGACATGTTTTGGTACCCAAACTCTCTTGGGTCCTTTCTTATTAGGTTTATAAGCACGTTTCATGTGTCTACACTTCACACTAGGGTGACTAGACTTACCACATTGAATACATGCCTTTTTAGGATTTTTAAAAACCTTTTTCTTATGATCTGCCTTACCCTTCAGATCATATTGATACCGGACTTGTCACACAGATGCCTTGATGATGACATGATCAAGTTTAGAGCTTTGGAGCTCTTAGAAATTTTTTTGAAGTTAACTTGGTTTTCAAGAATTTTAATTTTAACATCGTCTGATATCTTCGTCTCTTCAAGGATATGAATCTTTTCATTAGACATAACTTTTTCACTTTTGAGCTTCTCATTTTCGTAAAGCAATGCTTTGACTTTTAGTTTGAGTTTTAAATACTGCTCAACAAATGTGTTGCAACTGGTGAGAAGATATTCATAAGACAAATCTTCTTCCTCATTTTCAAAAGTTGATGAGGAATCATATGCAAAATCAAAATAAGGTAAGGAATTAGAAGTTACTTCTTCTTTAACGTCTACCATGAGGCATATGTTGGCATGTTCTTCCACTTCTGATTCTAATTCTAACTATGAGTCTTCCCAGCTACCCATGACACTCTTCTTCTTGAAGTATGACCTCTTCTTCAACTTAGGATACTTTGTTTTGATGTCTCTGAGTTTCTTGAACTTGTAGTGAACCACCTCTTGACTTTTGTCTTCTTTTTGTGGTCTCTTAAAGCTATCTCTTCTTTTGTAAGGAAATCACTTGTTTCCTTGTCCTCTTTGTTTAAGAATTTGCTTAAAATTTTAGAACATGAGAGAGATTTATTTATCGGTTGATATGTTAGACTCAATCTCAGATTCAACTAACCCCTATTTAAGAGCCTTTAAAGCTCTGGGCTCTCTCTGTCGTAGGAGCTTTCTTAACCTTTGCCGAAAGACCTTAGTCTGTAGATGTAGATGCTTCCTTATGACTTCTATCATTGTGATGGAAGCATCCTTAAGCAAAGGAAGACTCCAAAAAATATTAAACTTTTCCTAAGCTTCTTAAAGAAACTTATGAACGGGTTCCTCTCTCTAGAAAGGTTCCTTGGAGAAGATCCTAGGATTAGAATACTCTCATTTTAGAGACTTTAAAGAACAAGAAGAAGTGCATTGTATGCATATCAATTCAAGTTCAATTCAAAGTGCTTTTGCAAGAGGCAAGGGACTCTTATTTATAGATGTTTGGCCCTCTCACCCACCTTGCTACAAGAGATGTGGAGCTAAAACTAAGCATAAACTACTACAGCTGAAAAAATACACTACAAATCGGTGTAACACTCATCCAAACATGGCCCTTGCCATTTTATCCTAAAACCCACCTATTCCACAAGGTGTGGGACTTGGTTTCTTCCCTAGTGTCCCTTCATGTGTTTGGCAGAAAAAAATTGTATTTTCTTTAAGCTATGGACATCCAAAAGAGGGGCGGGTGTGCTTAGTGATCCTTGCAGCCCAAGTTGCCCAAGTTTGGCCCAAATGAACTCCATCATTGCCACCCAAGCTTTTTTCTTCAAGCCCAATTCGTCCTTAAGTGAGACCCAATTTGAGGCCCCGTTGAGAGCCAAATTGAGGCCCAACTGAAGCCCAATTTAAGGCTCACTTTTAGAATATTATTTTTATTCTAACCTATACAATTTTTCTACAAATTTACAAAGAAAATTACTCCTATACAAATTTTTAGAAGGCTAAAAAAATATAAGAAGTCCTAATAATCTACTCTCCACAAGAGAAGAGTTTTCTTAGATGTTTTTTCTTCCTTAATCCTTATAGTCATGGCTTGAGTCAATGACCCAGTGTGAATCTTCCCAAATGGTCCTCCATCACATTAAGGTGCACCTCATGCACTCTCAATATTCATAATAGCTCATCCCATGAGAGCTTCTAGAGATCTCTTGCTTCTATGATAGCGGTCATCTTGACCTCCCAGATTTTAGGCATGTTGCCCATCAACTTTAAGTTTATCTGGGCCTTGGTACAACTTTGTCCAAGGGATTCCAAAACTTTCATTCTTCCAAACATATTGTACATGCTTTCACCATCCTTCTTGGTGAAAGACTCATATTGTTTGTCGCCTTCTTCAACTGGACATCCTCGTTTCCTTTGTAATTGATAACCAGGGAGTCCCATATCTCTTTGGCTAACTTCAACTTGCAAACATTTTTATATTCATCTTAGAAAAAGGAAAATATAAAAGTGTACATCACTTTGTTGTTGAGTTAGACTTGGTTGAACTCTTCTTCTTCCTAGTTTTCCTCTAAGCCTCCAACCTTGATGTCGCCACGGGTTATGATGTACCACAACTAATAGTGTAGAGACTTTACGTACATCTTCATTCTTTATTTATAGTAAGGAAATTCATTCCCAAGGAAAGTAGGAGGTTTTGTTAGAGAAGCTCTTTCAACTATGAGTTGTTGTTCTTCATGTGTCATTTTTCCTCTACCGTTGTCAGGTGCTCAACCCTTTAGAGGTCGAACTCTGATACCAACTGTGAAAAACAAGAAAAACATAACAACGAATGGTTGAATTTTGTTTTAAAACTTTTTCTCAAGATATAAGTATGTTTGATGAATGGATTTTATCAGACGATATGTTGGTACAACAGACATACAAAGCAAGATGTTCAAAATAAATTTTAAATAAAAAAATTTAAGTTATAAAATCTCCCTTTTAAGATTAATTAAACATAATAATATGCAATTGATAGAGTCAAGGGAAAGTATCACTTAACGCAAATATTTTTATATTGGTTTGTCCGAAATTCACAAACTATGTCCATTTTTCAACCAACTAGTTAAGTTCTACTATCAGACTAATGCTGCTCCACAGACTACGTCCATTTCTCAACTAACTAGTTGAGTTCTACTAGCAGACTAATGCTGTAAGTAATAAGTATTACTTTGGCTTGTAGCTACTTATAGTTAACCTGTATAAGTATTCTTTCCACAAGCCACTTCTAACTCAACAAAGTATTCTTTCAACAAACCATTCATGGTTTAACCAAGTATTCTTTCAACGAGCCACTCCTGGCTTAACAAAGTATTCTTTCAATAAGTCATTATTGGCTTAACTCAAGTATTCTTTGCGAACGTAGTCACTCTTAGTTAACCCCTTTACAAAAGATGTAGAAAGGTGCAATCAAAGATCATAACAAGGATTGCTAATATAGAAGGGTAGTGTCTTAAAGATATATACAAGATAAAGCTTTCTTCTAGATGTAGCTAAGAAATACAAATAAATCTTCTTCTAAAGCTTAAGATTAGAGAGAAGAAAAGAGCATAGTTTTAGCACTTGAATTCAAAGGTCGCTTCTTGTTTTCTTCTTCTAATGAGACCTTTATATATGTTGTAAAGCAACTAGCTATTAAAGTCCCGTTTTAACATACTTCAACTTTAGGTTTTCTGCAAGGGTCTTCATCTTGATGAGGCTTCATGTAGAGTGCATTAAATGCATCTCTGCATGCATTAAATGCATGATCTTCTTTTAGCATTATTCTTGATAAATTATACACTTATCCTTCATTAGGCAGTGCACTTTACTTCTCTTTTGTGAAAGTTGACTTTCGTACATGACAAATGTGCTTCAAGGGTTGACAAGGCACATCAGGAATTAGGTATATTGAAGCAACTTTAGTTAAGCTCCCAAGGTATGTTGAAAGAGACGTGGAAAAGCCTTTGTATGTTACGCTCATTAACAATATGAAAAATATTCCCTGCACACAAAGAAATATTCATTAAGTCTTATGTTTATTGTGTGCATACCATCTAATTTGATTTCCATCTTATCACATAATATTAAAGAATATTGTCTATAAAACAATACACACATGATTTAACTCTCTTTTCATAAAAGAACTTGTTTATTCATTAGATGCAAGCTCAAACTCTTTTGTATTTTAAATTTTATTATCTTTAAATACTTAATTAAAACTTAAAGATATTGGACTTTACTTTAATAAAATCTTATTCATTTTAAAATTTAATATTTAAAATAATAAAGATGATTTAATTATATTTATTTTTACCTTTAGTGTTATACTACTTTTTGTCAATATCTTGTAAAATTAAATTAATCATATCTAACTATTAATAAATAAATTTTTAATTATTTTTTGCACGTTTCTTATCTATTTTACTTTTATAAATATAACTTATTCTGTTTATTTTATTATTTGTAAAAAAATACCTAACAATTTAAGATTGTCTTTTATATACATTTTATGATCGCGTATACTATTTGTATTGATTTTTTTATTTGAATATAGATTTTATTAATATTTTTAATTTGATAATTATTATAATATTTAAATTTTTTTAATTATATGTTTTCTTATCCTAAGAAAAATCGAACACATTTTAAGCCCATGTCCAGTAGTACAAGATAAAAAAAACTATTTCTCAACCCTTTTATAATTTGAAATATTATATTATTATCCATAAAAGTTAAAATTTCAGTTTTACTCAAATAATTTATTTTATATTTTAATCTCAAATTCACGTTTATTTCAATATATCTTTCTCATTTTCTTTCTTTAAATTCATTTAAACAACAATTTTAAATATTGATTCCCTCCAAATAGACCTAACTTTTGGCAAATTATTTTCAAAATCATATTTTATATTAGATGGGATGATATACTATAGTTAAGAGTTACTTTGAGGTCTAAAAAGTGTTGCTTTTAGGGTTTAAAGCAAGTATTTTCAAAACATTTATGTTTAGACGGACTTATGGAAACTTTAACTAAGGTTTATAAATAATGAAACACTCAGTTATTGTTATGTTTGAGTGATTTTTTCTATTATTTTGAATGATTGTTTTTAAATATCAATTTCACCTAAATTAGCAATAGATGTGTTGTTTTTAACTTAATTGAAGGTAATATTAACAAGTTTATAATATTTTTTTAAGTTAAAATTATTAATTTCAACGACATTTTTTTAATTTATTATTTTATTTATCATCATTTAAAATTTATAAATTTAGATATTTTAATAATTTTAAAATTTATTATTTTTAATTAATATTATCATCAAAATATTTTAATATATTTATAATTTAATTTATAATATTATTATAATTTTTTATTAATAATAATGTATTATCAATTTAAATATATTTTAAAAATAATAAAATAAATAATATTTGTATTATTATTAATAAAAAATTATAATGATATTAGAAATTAAATTATAAATTTGTTAAAATATTTTAATAATAATACCAATTATAAATAATAAATTATGAAATCATTATCATACCAACTTAAATGATGGTACATAAAAAGATAGGTTAGAAAATTATTGTTAAAATTATTAATTTTAACTTAAAAAATATAAAAAACTCGTAAATATTAACTTAAAAATATATGTTTAGATTAACTTTTGTCATAAAAAGTTGTGCAATTATATATGACTATTTTTTTTTTTACTTTAACACACATTTCATCTATCAGAACAAGTAGATAGGTTGTATTTAAGTTGAGAGAATGAGTTTTTATATTTCTTAAATTAAAACTATTAATTTCAACAATCATTCCCGACTTACCTTTCTATCTACTAATATTAAAGATTGATAAATTTATATATGAAAATAGTTTTAAAATTTATTTCGTTTCACTTTTAATCTCAAACAAAAATACTCTTTATATTTTTTTAAGTGTTGAAATTTTTAAAGTATTTTCTATTAATCTATAATTTTTTTTAACAGATTTATTTATAAACTTTAAAGTTTAAATAATATCAATATTTATTTATTAATTATATTCTTATTATTTTTATCTAATTTTAACTAGTTTATACACATATATATTATAAAATAAAACATAATAAAAATATTTTGTTTTAATCAAGAAACTGTTATATATTTTAAGTTTTATAAAAATCTTAAAAATATAAAAATAATAAAGAAAATAATAATTTAAAAGAAAATTTAAATATTTTTTATATTTTTATATTTAAACTGAGAGAATGTATAATTAACTATTTTTTCTTTATATATTTTACTTTAATTTAATCAATATTATTATTAAAATATTTTAATATTATTATAATTTAATTTATAATATTATCATATTTTTTATTAATAATAATATATTATAAATTCAAATGCACTTTAAAAATAATAAAATTAAAAATATTTATATTATACTATAAAATTCATATTTATTTTATAGTTACACATTAAAGTATTTTCAATTATTATTATAATTTTTTTAGTAGAGATACTTTTAAAATAAAAATGTTTAAATATAAATAAGTTAAGTTAATACATTTTTTTAACTAAATTTAAATTTAAAAAGTTAACTCAACTTAACTCTTTCATCCAAACACATACATAATAACACCATGTTTCATCATTATAAATCTTAGTTGAGGTATACAAACATTAATCCAAAGATACTCTTAATCAACACAAAAAATCATTAAAATTTTTATAGCACTATATTTTCATTTATTTATGTAAAAAATTGAAGAATTGAAACACTATCACTTTAAGTTCTTTTTCATATATATAGTCAATGAAGTATCTTATGGCTTTAAAAATATTAAAATTCTATTTTTTTTTCTTTTTCAAATTCAATTATAATATTGGATACTATTTTTCAACTTCATAAAATTTCTAAAAGTTTATTATTTTGAATCTAACTTAAAATATAAACTAATTTTAAAAAATTAATTTAATTTTTTATGACCTGACAATTAAATATTTTTAAGATACGTGATAAAGACGTAAACAATTATCATTTATAAATTTTTAATATATATATATATATATATATATATGTATATCAACAACTTGAATACTATCATAACACATTTTTTTTATTTGTTGTTGTCCTTATTACTAGGGGTGGCAAAGCAGGCCAGCCGACCCGTTAGGCCCGCCCGCCATGAGCCGCCAAAAATGGAGCTGAGGCGAGCCAGCCACTACGATGATATGGGCCAAAATTTTTAACCCGCCAGTCATAAAGCGATGTGGCGGCTAGCCACCTATATTTTTGTTTTTCATTTTTTGAAAAATCTATTTTTGGGTTTTTATTTTATTTTTTGATCTTTGATTTTAAATTGGACTTTTTTTTTTCTTTGCAACTATTTTGTTTGTGTCCAATTTAAATGAATTTTTGTAATTACAACAATATATTAAAGATGTATATGGTGACATGACATTTAAAAAGTGCAAGCTAAAAAACATAATGTTTATTACAAAAGAAATTACAATCAGTGAGGTGTTGAAGGAACCCTAGATATAGCTACTTTCCCAAATTTAAAGAGAATGAGTGAGCCGCCTCGCCCCTGACCCGACGGGTTGGCGGGCTAGACGGACCGGGCTGATACGGGTTGGCGGGTTGAAAATGCTAGCCCGCCGGACCCAACCCACTTTGCCACCCCTACTGATTACACAACAATATTATATATTATATATATTAATAGAAATATTAATAATATATTATATATTAATAAAAATATTAATAATATAATATATATTAATAATAATATTATATATATATATATATATCAACAACTTGATATAATACATATTTTTTGCTTTAAGTTGTTATTGTCCTGATTACTCAACAATATTATTATTATTGTTATTTTAATCTTTATATAAAATATTAAATAAGTATTTTTAAAGAAGAATTTAAAAGAATTATTAGCTAAAACTAAGGTATATATAAAAATTAATTTGGAATAAAATATTATATTAGTTTTTAATAGAAATTTTTTAATTTATAATTAAGTTCATGTGTATAAAAAATCATATATCTAATTTTTTTCTATTTTACTCTGCTCGAAATACTTGTCAAAAACTTATCTCACATGTTTAACTGATGTTACCTTTTTCTCATTTATTGACCGATTTATTATTATATTTAAAAACAAATAACAGATGGAAGTATAATAATATATTTTCATTTAGTTATAAATTTTTAAATTATTATAATAATTATATTAAAATTTATATAAAATGTTTTTTTTTATCAATTAAGGGTGTAAAAATTTAAACAGAGAAGATTCATTGCAGTGATAAATAAATATGTTTATTTGAGTATGCTTTGTTTGGATCTAATGTAATTTAAAATTTTCAATGTGTAAAAATATCTATTGTGTGAATATAGACAGAAAGATGTATGTTTATCTATTCATTTCTTCTTATCATGTTATTTGTTTTAGACAGAGAAAATATCGTATTTATCAGATTTTTCTTTAACAGGTGAAGTCAAATGGTGCATCGTTCGGAGTGTTGATACCTGACAGAACGAAAAGGGGAGCTCAATGGACAACACCAAACCTCTCATCGAACAGGAGCCCGACGATGATGGCAGAATCAGAAGAACCGGTTCGTTTTCTTTCTTAACTGCCTCGAATCTTCAATTTCATCCCTGAATTTGTATTGATTTCATTTCTGAACGCTATTATACAAGGATTTGATATCTAAATCAGTGGTTTTAAGTCCCTAGACCCTCTGAAAAACTGGATTCTAGTTGTATAATAATAATTTTTTTGAAGAATGAAATTGTTCTTAAGTAGACATTTAAGTGAGAGTAACTTTATCAACTGGTTGACGCTCTGGGAGAGAATTTTAATGATTCTAAAGTTAAAACAAGTGCTAACTCTTTCAAGAATGCATATTAACTCGTTTATAACATGAAAGACTAAAACTGAACTAGTTAAACCGTAGTATTGTGCAGATTTGGCTCCTCAAAATTGAGTTAACGTAACTCGCTCAACTCACTTGAGAGGTAAAATATACTATAAGGCCTGTTTAGGCGTAATCAACCTTATGTAAAATTGAGGTTTGCAATAAAATAACTTATCTTTGATAAGAAAATCAGTAGTTGATATTATGATTTGTGAAACATGTAGACACAATACCAATAGTTGATTTTATCATCAGGAATTGAAATTGCTTCCTTTATCTTCTTAATTGAGTCACTTATTTCAGAAGAGTGAGATTCATTTTTGTGCATTTGTATACCTTGGACAGTAACCAGACATTCCTTACCTAAGAAATAAACATTCAAATCCACAGTGAAGCTAAGAGAACATTATAACTGTTTGTGATGTTTGTGTTCTGTTTGTAGGGAATGTGTTAACGGCAAGCACACACATTATAACTGTGGTGGTAGGAGCAGGGGTTCTGGCTCTGGCATGGGCCATGGCACAACTAGGATGGATAGCTGGCATAGGAAGTATCATCACCTTCTCAGCTGTTTCCATTTTCACTTACAGTCTTGTAGCCGATTGTTACAGATATCCAGACCCTGTTACTGGCAAGAGAAATTATACTTATATGCAGGCTGTCAAGGCTTACTTAGGTATTCTAAACTTCCATTACAGATTAGTTTGTCAGATACATCTTTATTGTGAGAATTGTTAACAACTAATTAATTTACGGTAAAAATGGAAAACATCAGATATACATCGCAGCTCTGCTAAGTTATGAATGTAAAGAGTTGCCCTTTAGAGAGTAAAATGTGAATTACACATGCTGATTGAAGAAGGCCTTTATGGTGAACGTACATGTATGTATGCCATATATAAGAAGTTATTGAATTGTTAAATTTGCTTTTTTCTAATCAATAATTATGGCTTTATTATTTGAAATATTTATTGGAATCAAGTCACCAGAGTTATAAATTATGATCTCGATCACCTGAGGCTGGTTCTGGATTTCTTAACTAAGGTCCCGAGTTAAGAGTTTTTTAAATAAATAAAAATATCGTTAAGATAAATTTTTCCGCAAATATAACTTAGTTAGGTTTTTCGATAAAGAATAATTATCAGCGTATGATTCAATTCTTTTTTTCATTTGTTCTGAGTCTGTTCCTTTGATTAATTTCGTCTTGCTATTTGGTAATAGGTGGAACAATGCATGTGTTTTGTGGATTTATTCAGTATACCAAGCTCGCTGGGATCACCGTGGGCTATACAATAACTTCCTCCAGTAGCTTGGTGTACGTAATTTTCATTAAAGCTTATTTAAGAATTTATTTATTACAAAAATGTAAATGAGGTGGCCGAGACTAACTTCTTCCATACTAAACATTTAGGTCTGATATTATTTGTGAATCATAATTGGAATTGTTTACTTTTCAGTAACCATACTATTTTAATGAGATCTTAACTTCTAAGGAACTCCAGAGTTGCTATTAATACAATCGAATTAATCATTTAGAATACAACTATTAACTATAAAATTCAGAACTCTTGAATACAGATCATTTAACCCTTTTTGTTGTATGGTTTATGATGATGAGTGTGATATGGCAGGGCAATAAGGAAAGCAATTTGTTTCCACAACGCAGGAAATGCAGCTTCCTGCAAGTTTTCGAATAATCCCTTCATGATCAGTTTTGGGATTTTGCAAATTTTCTTGTCTCAGATTCCAAACTTTCACGAGCTGACATGGCTCTCAACTGCTGCTGCCATCACCTCTTTTGGTTATGTATTCATTGGTAGTGGGCTATGTCTCTCGGTCGTCCTCTCAGGTAAGTGCTATTCAGTTTTCACCATTAATTTTGTCAAACTTACACAACTAACTGTTTTAGTATTTCATTTTCTTTATGTGAGTTATTCCCTTCATTTTAATTATTTATAGGTCAAGATAATGCATATATTGTAAGAACATTGATAATTGTTTTGCTAAAATGTTATTATTAAAAAATTAAAGATTAATTAAGTATTTAAATGAGATGGTGATGAATTTTTTTTTAGAAAATAAACTAACACTTTTCGATACTTTAAATAACAACTTTTTTAAAATAAACTAAAACTCCTAAAAGTATCGAATGAGTTACACTAGCCAGGGGATTAGGTGACTTTAGCTATATTGTGGTGGTTGAAAAGATAAATACATAAGGAATACGGTGAATGTGGTTACACAGGCCTATCATGTCATGTGTGGCATGTGTATTTGTTTTTCTTTTACCTTTATTTTATTAAGGAATGAAAAAAATGAGAAGTGAGAAATGAAAAAAAAATAAAATGACGAGAAATAAAAAAAGGCATTATTTATATTAAGCAGAAAAAAAGTGGGAAGTAAAAAAGAGGAAAATTTGTACGTAATTAATATAATATAATAAAAAAGTTATAATTAATATATTTAAAAAATAATTAGAGTAATTTTATATTAAAGTTATTCTTATATTAAAAATGAAATATAAATAAATGTTTAAATAAGTATAATCCCCTTCATGTTAAACAGAATGTCTTGTTATAAGTTGGATACGTGCTTATAAATTATAATTGTTAATATCCTTAATTTTATAAAATATTTTGATGTAATAAATAATTCTTAAAAGTATAAATTAAAGTTGAAATTAAATTTTAAATTCAAATGGTAAATAATTATAAAATCTTAAAAGATGAAAAAAAACTTATATTTTAAATGATAAATTAAAATAAGTTACTTTGGAAAGTAACAAAATTTAAATTAATTTAATTTAATTTATTTTTTATTTATTTTATTATAATAAAAAATAATACTAAGAAAGTATTAAGAATAGATTATCTTAAAAAATAATAATTAATACATAATAACATATACAACTTATAATAATAAACAAATGTTAAATAATTACTTTATTTATTTTTTATTTTTATTATTTTTTTATTATAATAAGAAACATAAATACTAAGAAAGTATTGAGAATCGATTATATTAAAAAAATAACTAATACATAATAACGTAATCAATTATATAACTTATATTAATAAGGAAATGTTAAAAAATCTCTTTATGATTACGCCAAAAGTTAAACACAACATTGTTTTTTTCCTTTTATGTTTTTAAATTTTCTAGTTTCTCGTTTTTTTTTACTTCTACTTTCCTAGTTTGATGTTTCAGAGCAAAGAAGACATTAATAAGACAATTTCTTCCTCAACTTCCCTGCCTTATTTATGCATCTTTATTTGGAAAAAATTTAAAATATACATGGTTGATTCTTGGATAGAAAAATTTGAAAAAATATTTTGAATGCAATCATATATTTCTAATCTATAAATATATTAAAAAAATACATTTTAAATGTGTGAATTATACAATTTAAAATACATTTATTTATTCTAAATTTCTGGATTACATAATTTAAAACATATTTTTTATTGTGTAATTTAAAATATATTTTTATTATATAATTTAAAAATATATTATGGATTGTATAATTGAAATATATTTTTAAATTTGAAAATATATATTAAATTAAATAGTTCACAATATATTTTTGGATTCTATAATTTAAAATATATTTTAAATTTTAAATTATATAATTTAAAATATATTTCTAAATTATGTGATTTTAAATATTTTTAACTTATAGAAAATTTGAACTTTATGCTTGCATCAAAAGTACAAAAAAAAAAAAATAGTAGAGATGTTTTGTATCTTTAATCTTTTCTATTATTAAATTTATTATTTTAAAGGCTAACAATTATATAAGTTAGTTTGTTGCAGTATTAGTCTAGTTATGAGTCATTTCTTCCTTTTCACTTTATATAAGTTAGTTTTGTGCAGTATTAGTCTAGTTTTGAGTGATTTTATCTTTTTCACTTATTTATTGTGCAATACTTTTGTTTATACTTTTATTTTATTTTATTATATTTGATTGAGATGCAATACTATAAAATATTAAGTAGAAAGTATGAATTTGATTTTAAAAGTTGAAGAAAAAAATAAATGTAGAAGACTTTAACTAGATTGTCAAGTGGATACAAAAATTAGACAATAACTATAAGAGAATATCAACATGAAAGTAATAGATATTAAGTAAGAAGATAAAGATTAGACAAAGACTAAAAAATGTTAACATGAAAAGTAGATGATGAAATGTAGGGGTGGCAAAACGGGCCAGCCCGACCCGTTTAGGCCTGTCCCGCCATGAGCCCGTCAAAAATGGGCCGGGCCGGGCCATCTCGCCATAGTGATACGGGCCAAAATTTCTAACCTGCCCCATCATAAGGCGGGCTGGCGGGCTGGCTCGTCTATATTTTTTATTTTTCATTTTTTTGAAAAATCTATTTTTTGGGTTTTTTATTTTATTTTTGAATCTTTGGTTTTAAATTGGACTTTTTTTTTTCTTTGAAACTATTTTGTTTGTGTCCAATTTAAATGAATTTTTGTAATTACAAAAATATATTAAAGATGTATATGGTGACATGACATTTTAAAAGTGCAAGCTAAAAGACATAATGTTTATTACAAAAGAAATTGCAATCAATGAGGTGTTGAAGGAACCCTAGATATAGTTACTTTCCCAAATTTAAAGAGAACAAGTGAGAGTGAATGAGGTGTTATATTTTTTTCGCGGGCCAGTGGGTTGGCCCGCCCTGCCCCGCCTGTGGCCCGACGAGTTGGCGGGCTAGACGGGCCGGGCTGATACGGGTTGGCGGGTTGAAAATGCTAACCCGCCCTGCCTATATGTTGGCGGGCTGGCGGGCTGGCGGGCTGGCCCGCTGGGCCCAACCCACTTTGCCACCCCTAATAAAATGGTGCATATGAAACAAGATACAAATTTCATGTGCTAGACAATTTACTCCTCATCATATCATGTGCAAGAAACAAATTTCAACAATGATTCTAACATAAGACAAATCTTGTCTAAGATTGTATATTTAAATTTGGCACCATATGTAAAGGATGTCATTTGCACAATAAGTTGAGTGTAATAAAAAAAAAATGCTAGTGAAAAGACTGCAACTTCTACTAAAGCACTTACACAAGGACACGATTTGTACACAAGCTTTAATAATCTATTCTAAGACACCTATAAATAGAAGATTCAACATGCAAACCAAACTAATGACCCTATGTGAAAAATCAAAATATTATGCACATATTGTTGTCAAATCTTTGAAGTGTTATATTTGAATGGATTGTATAATAGTCAATAGACATAGGAACTTTTCTTTATAGAAATTTCACTTTGTGAAGTCCATTCTCTCGACAAGGAGTATTTGTAGTTTATTTTGTAGTTTATTTTGTAGTTTTCTAAACAATTTTTTGCTATAAACAAGAACAACACTACTAGATGTTAGACTTAAGTCAAAATTAGAAAGTTAGTTGTTGCAGTTACAGTTTTTTTCTTTTTTCTGTTTTGTATACTCTATATATACCAGACTTGTTTTTCTAGTATAGGTGAATATATGAGGAATCTCTTTCTGTAAAAATTCTCTCTTCTTTCTTCTATATGGTATCAAGAGCTAACACGATCCAAGGGTGTTAGAAGTTAGTCACTAGTGCAAGAAGCTACGTAAGTTTGTTCAAGATTTGTCAAGAATTATGGCTAGGCTGAGTGGGATGGTACAAGGAGCATTACCTGTGTTTGATGATAATATGTTTGATGATTGGAGGATAAAGATGCTTGCCATCTTCGATTTTCAAGATGTTGCTGAAGTAATTTCTGAGGGGCTTGCTGAACCTGGATCTAAAGCCACTGATGAGGAGAAAAGAAATTACAAGGTACAGCAGAAAGTTGATAGCAAAGCAAAATTTCTAATCTATCAAATATGTGAGTTCTAAGATTTTCAACAAGATATCAAAGGCAGTCACAACTAAGCAAGCATGGGAAATTTTGAACAAAACATATGGAGATGGTGACAAGAATAAAAAGGTAAAACTACAAACTTTGCGTCGTAAGTTTGAATTTCTAGTAATGGAAGAGAGTGAAACCATATCAGAATACTTTGATAAAATTCAAGAACATGTTAATGCAATGAGGGCATGCAAAGATAGCATTACTGATCAACAAGTTGTAGACAAGATTTTGAGGACACTACCTCCACGTTTTGATCATGTTGTAGTGGCTATAGAAGAGACAAGGGATCTTGATAAGATGGAGATTGAGGAATTGCACAAATGGAAAATCAAAGGGAAAAGGCTTCAAGAAAGGCAGCAAACAGAAGTATGAAAAGAAAGATAGTGATACAGAATTTACCAAAGTGATAAATTAGAAGTCTGTTGAAGGTAAAGAATGGAAATTTGATAAAAGGAAAGTAAAGTGCTATAATTGCAAGAAGTTTGGTCATTTTGCCCGAGAGTGTTGGGATGGTGAAGGAGCTAAAAACAGACCAAAGAATCAGGCACAAGCAAATCTGGCTCAAGGTGATACTTCAGATTCAGAAGCAGTCATATTAATGGCTGATACAAATGTTGATGTTCTAGACAACACTTCTTGGTATCTTGATTCAGGATGTTTAACACACATGACAGGGAGAAAAGACCGGTTTGTTCGTTTGAATGAAGTAAACCATGGAAGAATCAGGTTTGCTGATGACAATTGCTTACATGCTGAGGGAAATGGTCGTGTTGTTCTAAAAGGTTATGATGGCAGGGAAGTAATTGTAGAAGATGTGTTATATGTTCCAGGATTAAAAACTAATCCGCTGAGTCTTGATTAACTACTGCAGAAAGGATTTGCAATGACTATGGACGATAATTCGTTGAATGTGTTTGATCAGTCTAAGAAACTTGTTATACATGTTGGTCTGTCTCAAAATAGAACATTTCAAGTCAAGATGAGTACACTGAAACATCAGTGCTTTATTGCTACTGAAAACAGGAGTGAGTGGTTATGGCATTTGAGGTTTGGATACCTAAATTTTAGAGATTTACGTGATCTAAGTCAACAAAAAATGGTTGATGGGTTGCCTCAAGTGATAATTCCAGAAGAGGTGTGTAAAGAATGTGTACAGTGCAAGCAAACAAGAAATCAGTTTTGTAAAAGGTTGCCTCAAAAGACAACCAAGAAGCTAGAGTTGGTACATTCTGATATATGTGGTCCTTTACAAGTTGAAACACCTGGTGGAAGTAGATACTTCATCATTTTTGTTGATGATCTAACAAGAAAGATGTGGATATATCTACTCAAGAAGAGAAGTGATGCACTTGCTGTTTTCAAGAAGTTTAAAAGTGTGGCTGAAAATCAGAGTGGACAATGTGTACAGACATTGAGGACTGATGGTGGTGGAGAATATACTTCTTATGACTTCAAGAAGTTTTGTGAAGAGGTTGGTATCACTCATGAGATAACTCTTCCATATACACCACAACATAATGGAACTGCTGAAAGGAGAAACAAAACTCTCCTAAACATGGTAAGGTGCATGTTAAAAAGCTAAGGTTTGCCTATGTTTTTGTGGGGAGAAGCTGCGTTGACAGCCACCTACATTTTGAACCGTGCACCCACCAAACGTCTTGAGGGGATTACTCCAGAAGAAGCTTGGACCGAAAGGAAACCTGATGTCACACATTTAAGAATTTTTGGCTCAATATGTTATCAACATATACCAGATCAGCTGAGACAAAAACTAGATGACAAAGGTATACCTCTTATTCTAATCGGGTATCACTCAACTGGCGGGTATAAACTTTTCAATCCTGAAAATCGAAAAGTCTCAATCAGCAGAGATGTTGTAATTGATGAGACATCTTGTTGGAATTGGACCTCAAGTAGTCGAAAGGATGATCTGGGAGATAAGTTGCAGCCTAGTATCATTCTAGATCCTGTTATAGAAAGGACAAAAATCATAACTACTATTGGTGAACAAAGTGATCAACAAGTAAGAAAATCTGGAAGAATCACTCAATTGCCATCTCATCTCAATGATTATAAGTTGTTTAATGTCTCAGCAACCACATCAGAAGGAAATTTAGTGCACTTTGCACTAATCGCAGAAGCAGAATCTATTGAGTTTAAAGATGCCATCAAGAATGTAGATTGGTTGAAGGCTATGCATAAAGAAATAATCTCAATCGAAAAAATCAGACTTGGGAATTAGTTGATCTACCTCCAAACAAAAGACCTATAGCTTTGAAATGGATTTATAAGAAAAAACTAAATCCAAAAGGTGAAGTGGTGAGACATAAAGCCAGGTTGGTGGCAAAAGGTTTTTTGCAAAAAGCTAGGATAAATTATGGTGAAATTTATGCTCTTGTAGCAAGGATTGAGACTGTTCGAGTCATTGTTTCAATTGCAACCTATGAGAATTGGTCTATGCACCAACTTGATTTGAAATCTGCCTTCTTGAATGGGCCAATTGAAGAAGAAGTTTATGTTTTGCAACCTCAGGGTTTTGAAGTTAAGGAGCAAGAGCACAAAGTGTACAAGCTAAACAAGTCTTTATATGGCCTTAAACAAGCTCCAAGGTCTTGGAATCTGCGCATTGACAGTTTTCTCAAGAAAACTGGTTTTGAGAGATGTGTTACAGAACATGGTGTGTATGTGAAATGTTTCTACACTGACAGAAGTGAAGAAAAATTGATTATATGTCTCTATGTGAATGATTTGCTAGTGACTGGAAGCAGAACAAATTTGATCACTCATTTCAAGTCTGAAATGTTAAATGAATTTGAGATGAGTGACCTTGGTGAACTCAATTATTTTTTGGGAATTGAATTTCTTTCCACAGAACTTGGCACACTGATGCACCAAACCAGGTATGCGAAAGAGCTGTTGTCCAACTTTTGCATGGATCAGTGTAATCCTGCAGCAACACCAGTTGAAGCTGGCTTAAATCTTGAAAAAGATAGTGATGAAGAGCAAGTAGATCCCACTCTCTACCGCAGGATTGTTGGATGCTTGAGATATTTGTGCAACACAAGACTTGACTTGAATTTTGGAGTAGGCTTAATAAGCAGATTTATGAAGAACCCGAAAATGTCTCACATGAATGCTGCTAAAAGGTTCTTAAGGTATCTACATGGTACCTCTGATTTTGGAATTTTTTTTCCAAAGAAAAAGCTGGATGAAGAACTTAAGTTGGTTGCATACAATGATGCAGACTGGTGTGCAGATAAGAATGACAGAAAAAGCACTATTGGTTATGTATTTTTCTTTGGAGATGGACCAGTATCATGGAGCTTTGTCAAGAAATCTGTGGTTGCTTTATCTTCTTGTGAGGCAGAATATATTGCAACCTCAGAAGCCGCATGTCAGGCAGCTTGGTTAGGAATGTTATTGAAGGAAATGAAAGTTGATTTGATACAACAACCAATACTCTATGTGGATAACAAATCTGTCATAAATTTAGCCGAACATCCTGCTTCTCATGGTAGAAGCAAGTACATTGAAACAAGATTCCATTTCCTACGTGAACAAGTCAACAATTCAAAAATTGAAATTTTGTATTGCAAGTCTGAAATACAACTTGCTGATGTGTTTACTAAGGCTCTAAAGGGTGCAAGATTTAGATATCTTAGAGATTCTATTGGTGTAGTTAGAATTTTGACTTAAGGAGGTGTGTTAGAGTTAAGTCAAAATTAGAAAGTTAGTTGTTGCAGTTACAGTTTTTTTCTTTTTTCTGTTTTGTATACTCTATATATACCAAACTTGTTTTCCTGGTATAGGTGAATATATGAGGAATCTCTTTCTGTAAAAATTCTCTCTTCTTTCTTCTATATTAGAATTCTTGAGAAAGTTAGAAGTGAATTAATGTTAAAGAATATTTCTTTTTTATGTCATGAGAAAATAAAAGATAATTAAGAGTGACTTTATATACTCATTAAAATAAAAGTTCCAATGAGAATATTTATAATTTAGTTTTAATTAGTAGAATATTCTAGATGTAGTCTGACATTAAAGTGCACCAATATAAATATTTAAATAAAACAATGTTTTGTTTATTACATCTTTTCTTCCCTTAGAAACATTTCCAAAAATCTTTTGAAACATTCTCATAAAAGATAGAGAAATATAGAAAAATAGATATATATATATATATATATATATATATATATATATATATGTATAATAGGCTCTTATGCACATACCCTTTCGGACTTTTGTTGGTATGACCCAATCCTGCATTTTGTCTCTACTGAGTAGTTTAATGCGAATAGGAATGAGCTCCCTAACTAAAGGTTTAAATTGTTGTGATTTCCATGGTTTGTTCTTGTTCTCTCGTGTTTTGTATTTGTTTGTTTTTGTTTATGAGATTTTCAGTGTGTTGCCGCTTGCATTACGTTGGTGGTTCCCAGTGGAGATCACGTCCGCAAATGTATATAGTCAGGCTAGAGTCATCTTTCAAACAAAATCACCCCTTATTAAGGAGTCTAATTCATGATTTTGGAAGTTCCATATTAACAGTGTTAAAAAGAGTACGCATGAAAGAGAATTCTTAACACTCATTGCATAGCTTATCTTAAAATTTAAATCTAGATTTAAACTACATCTAAAAAGAAAAATAGATGTACATTAAATAAAGATATATATCTGACCTATATTATATATCTAGGTATTGTTTTAGTATGCTTTCTTGGAAAAAATTTTAAAAAAAGAAAAAGAAATAAACTTTTAATAAATTAAAATTAACTTATAATAATTTAAAAGTAAGGGTTTAAAGGAGTTGTAGGAGACTTTTTACAAAAAAATTTATGGAGAAACTTGACTAAATACGTCCTTAGTCCTTCAGTAGTGAATTGTTGATAACTTAATTCTATGTTATTAACTCTGTTAGATGATGATTAATTAAAAAATGTTTAATGTAATATAAATATAAGTGATTTAGAATAAAATATACACAATATTTTAGTCTGACTAATTTTCTTTTCTTTCTCTTCATAATTTCGTTGCGCCTGTTTATGAAAGAGTATGCAAGATTTTGTGTGTATAAATTTGGATGTGTACAGGTAAAGGAGCTGCAACCAGCATAACCGGAACCAAACTACCTGTAGAAGATAAACTTTTGAAGGTTTTCACTGCAATGGGAAACATAGCTCTTGCTTGCACTTACGCTACTGTTATTTATGATATAATGGTACTCATTCAACATTTTTTATAATAGATTCATCGTGATAAAGTCATTAAATGATTAATGAAATTCATGAAAAATTGTGGTTTTTAATTAATCAATTTCAACCCATCCCAATTACTGATAGTTTAAAATAAAGTGTAGGTCTTACTTTCCACTTTCAATAAATGAAAAAAAAAAAGCATACAGAGATGCCAGGACTGTAGTTATACAAATTGGAATTATGAGTTGTTACACTACTGAATCCCATTATTGGATGATGTTTTTGCTTAGGACACATTAAAGTCTCATCCAGCAGAAAATAAACAAATGAAAAGGGCGAACGTGCTGGGGGTGACAGCAATGACAATATTGTTCTTGCTGTGCAGTGGTCTTGGCTATGCTGCTTTTGGTGACAACACTCCTGGGAACATCTTGACCGGATTTACCGAACCCTTCTGGTTGGTCGCACTGGGGAACGGATGCATCGTAATTCACATGATTGGAGCATATCAGGTTGGATAATTATTTTTCCAAAAACTTCAATTTCTTTTTCATCTTTCAAAATTAAGATATTCGTTTTTTAATTTGATTTATACATTTTAATCCGTATCCTTTAATTGAATAATGACATGATATACGGTAGAAATAACAATAGGGCCGTTTTCAGTTTTCTATCTTCATTTTCAAAATTTATTTTTTATTATGAAATCTCATCTCCATTTTCTTTTTAGTATGGATATACTCTTATCAGGACGTATTTGTTCTTTACTATTTTAACTATCAATTATGTATTTGTTCTTTACTATTTTAACTATTAATTAAATAATTTTTATAAAAAATAAAAAACTATAATAAAAAAAATATAATATTATAAATTATTCAAAATTAAAATGACTTGTATGTTTTTTAATAATAAATATTAATAAAAATATAATTATATAAATATTAAATTAAAATATTATTAAATAATAATTAAATAAATATTAAATAATTATAAAAAATATATAAAAAAAATATTTTTAATTTTTAAAAATAAATTATAAAATTAAGAACTAAAAAAGTTAATATAAATTTTTTAATTATTTAATTAAATTAAATGTGTTTTAATAATTTAAAATATAATTGAGTGTAAGAAATATTGAAATGGGTAAGGGAGGGACGGAGTCACTATATATATTCTTATCTTTAGTTTCAAAAGTATGTTCATACTTGTACCTGTAATCATATCATATCGAGTCATTGTAGAAATGTTCAATGCAGAAATTTTTTTGTGAAATGTCGGGACGAATTCAATGCATAAACAACAAGTTTATCTCATCCCTATATGCAATTAAACTTTTTATCTACGTTTAAGAAAATTAAACTTTTGGTCCGTCCTCTTATGTACAATTATCATGTCATGAATTTAGTCGCATTTTTTTGCTAATTTGATATTTATTAATTTAATTGTACAATTTTGATTAATTAGTTATCTTGGCATGTAATATTTAATGAAAATATTTACCAAATAATATGTATTATCGCATCAAGACATTTATGTTGATATGACATTTTATTATCACTTTTGTTAATTATCAGACATAAGAAATGAATAAAAAATGTAATGAAGAGATGAAATCTTAAAACATGTGTATGAGAACCAAATTGGTAAAAATGATATATGAAAGAACGAAAATTGCAATTAAATAATAAATGAAAGACGAAATGATTTTTTATAATTGTTGTTAAAGTTAGAATAACAACTTTTAATGTTTTCTACAAGTTAGTATAGCTGAATATTTATGTCCAATAAAGTGTCTGAAATCAATATTTGGTTACAGGTGATGGGTCAACCATTCTTTCGTATAGTTGAAATGGGTGCCAATATGGTGTGGCCACATTCAGATTTCATAAACAAGGAATATCCATTCATGATGGGCAATGTAATGGTTCGTTTCAACTTGTTTAGGTTAGTTTGGAGGACGATTTTTGTGATGTTTGCCACAATCCTGGCCATGGTAATGCCATTTTTCAGTGAGGTTCTTTCCCTCCTTGGTGCAATTGGATTCGGGCCTCTAGTTGTCTTTTTTCCCATACAAATGCACATTGCCCAGAAACAGATTACAAAACTATCACTCAGGTGGTACTGCCTCCAATTTTTAAGTTGCCTTGGCTTCATTGTCTCATTGACGGCTGTGATCGGTTCAATTCATGGGATTATTCAGGATTTCCATAAAACCAACCTTTTCATGTATAAACAATAGTCCCTTTGGTAACAATTACAACTAATTATTCTTGGAAGTTCTTAGTCAGAAGTTTAATTAAACAGACCTAAAATGATTAATACAAGTATTGTTGTCAATTCTCATTTTTGTGTAACTATTTAAACAAACATGTTGAATGATTGAATCAAGAAAAAAAAAAGCATAACTAAAAGTGGGTGAACTACTTGTTTCAACATTTTGATCTCTTGTATTGTTCTTACAGGAATTAAAGTATTGGTGACATTCCAGCATACTATTCAATCATTCTGGTGATCAAAGTTGGGTACACATTTAACGTACCAATACTAACAATTTCGAGTTATAAGATAAAAAAAGTCAAACATAAGAAACCCTTACAAGGCAAGGAATCTTCCCCTTAAAACATACAGTCACCCTCTCTGAAACCTGACAGATCATGAATGTATTAGCGGCAGCACCCCTACCGATCTGCACAGCCTCCACATCTTCTTTGAGACTTGCTGGAAAAGTAAAATTTCCTTCCAAAACAAGAATGGAATCTGGCAGTCCCATTTCCTTAAGTCTATTGCCAATCTAGGAGAAAACTCTCCTTACAATTCTCATCCATTTGACTTATATACATGACAGTAATAAATTGTAATCATAAGAAAATATTATAATAAAAACTAATTGAGAGAATAAGAAAATAATAAATACCTAATTTATAGCTATGCTAACATTTCCTCTTAAGTCCTAATTTATAGTTATGTTAACATTTTCTCTTCAGTCGAGGAGTAAATATCTTTAATCTTTAACTAGTTAAGAGAGTCATAAAAGATATTTCTAGATACAGTTTAGTCAACATATAAATCAATTGATTTTTAGATCTTATATACAAGAGATTAATAATATTGTTGTCTAGATTTTTTTTTATGAAATTTCTATCCACATCGACATGCTTCATCCGCTCATGTTATATGAGATTTTTAGAAATTTAAATAGTGTTATCACAATGTAGTTTCATGGTTGACTTTGGTTTGTATCCTAATTTTGTCATTAATATTATAATAAACTATAATTCGAAAATTCCATTTGTTATGCCTATGTGCTTGATCTTGATATTTTCTTCTGATTTGTGCTTCTCTAAATTACCAAGTTTCCTACTACTAGAGTGAGATATTCTACTGTGGACTTTCTATCTGGTTTTGTCCGAGTCCAATCAAAGTCTGAGTAGCCTTCTACTTCTAGATGTTTGTTCTTTGAGTATAACAACCCTTTTCCTGGTGAAGACTTTAAATACCATAGTATTCTTACCACTACCTCCATATGTTCTTCCCTTGGGTTTTGCATGTGTTGGCTCACCACATTAACTACATACACAATGTCTGATCTGGTATGTGAGAGATAAATAAGTTTTCCCACTAATCTTTGATATTACTCTCATTTTATTGGTGTTGGGTCATTAGTCTCCACAAATTTCGAATTTTTGAGGAATAGGTGTATTTGTGGGTTTGCAATCAAGAAACCTAACTTCCAATAGAAGATCTAACACATACTTCCTTTGAGAAATAAAGATTCCTTCTTGTGATCTTGCAATTGTTAAATAAAGACGGCAGTGTAAAAACCAAGAGGGGGAGTGAATTGGATTTTTAATAAACTTTTCTCTTTTAAATAAATTTCCAGATTTTGAAATTCTTTCAAAAACTAGGATGCGGATTTTTTTTAACCTTTGATTAATGCGGTTTGAATTTGCAATTGTTAATATGATCTACAATAAAAAAGAGATAGGGAAAGAGAAAGAACACAGAGATTTATACTGGTTTGGATTAAGCCAATCCTACGTCCAGTTCCCAACCACCACAAATGCGTGATGATCACCCCACTATCTTTAAATTAAATTACAAACACCAATTCATGCAATAACAAATAAAAATAAAGGAAACACCTCCTTAGACACACTAAGGATGAAACACCTCCCCAGACACACTAAGGATGAAACCCACCTCTCTTGATACATAAGAGATGAACACACCTCCCTTAGAACCGATCCAAGGGATGAATTTTCCCGTTTAATAAAAACAGTAAAAGAATACACCTGATAATAGTGCTGGATAGAAAGCTTAAGCACAATGATCACCACTTCCAAAGACTTGATCAAACTGAAGAGAGCAGGAAAGCGGTTTTGAAAAGCTAAGGCGTAGAAACACTTTGAATATTTTGTGTTTAATCATATGTGTTTAACCTAAGACATTCTCTTTCATTTTATAATTCGAAAATGCTCCAAAGTTTTCATTCTTAGGTTGATTTGGTATTGATTTCACAAAAATGACTCATTTAATCGATTATATTAAAAGCTTAATCGATTATATCATGTTTAAAAACTGGAAAAATAATTTCATCTGATATAATCGATTAGATTAAGGCCATAATCGATTATATTAACCCAGAATCAATATAATCGATTATCAAAAACACTTAATCGATTATTTAGTTCGTTAAACATTTTTAATTCAAATTTTAAGTAAAATAATCGATTATCTACGTATCATAATCGATTAAAAGCGTAGAAAAACGTTTTTGCGAGAAAACACCTTGCTCTCTTGTTTGGGAAGGTCTTGAATGGGATTTATGACTTACTCTTTTTATCCAACACCCAAAACAGAACCTTCTACTCTTAATCCTTCAGCTCTTGAGAAAAACTTCATCAATCTTCTCTCTTGAAAGCTTTGAATGCTCTTTATGCCTTTCCTTTTCTACCAAGCAGCCTTCCTTTGTGAGATGGCACAAGTCTTTAATGTTGATTAAATCACTCTAAATCTTCATCATCAAAACTTTAAGACTTCATTAAAAATCTGGAGAACTTCATAAACACTTGGTCTTGAAATATGCCAACAATCTCCCCCTTTTTGATGATGATAAAAAGAAACATAGAGACTTGTGATTGATATCCTGAAAATCTTGAAAATAATGTATGGATATCCCCATCATAAAAAATTAGTCCACAAAGGAAATAAAGTAGGCAGTCACATAGCATTTAAATTTTCAATTTGAATTTTGAAAAAGAGATTTCAAGGAAATTAATGCATGGAAATTATTTCTAAAAGCTCCCCCTTAAACTTTGCTCTTTAAATGTTTAAGCTATATAAGATAATTATTTGAAATATTTCCTAATGCTCCTCCTGAAATTAATTTTCTTAAATGCTAGAAAACTGGACATATTATCAATCAAAACAAATCTTTTTCTCCCCCTTTATTTTTATCATTTTCAAAAAGATTACATATTCAGAGATTATTACAGCAGAAGCAATTTAATACACAGAAAACATAGAGGGAAAAATAAAATACAACAGCTGAAAAAAAATTAAAATTAAGCTAAGGAATAAGTGAACTTTTAGCCTATTCAGTTTCTTCACTATCCCCTTCATCTTCTTCATTTTCCTCATCATTTACAGCTGGCTGTTTGCCTCTTGAAGATCTTGCATTGTCTTCTTCTGGAGAGATGTCTTCAATCTCCAGCTTTCTTTCAACTCTATGAACTCTTCTATTCAGCCTTGAGAGTCTATGGCAAAGGTCATCATAATGAGTTGTTTGGAGACTCATCATGGTGTCCATCCTTGAAAGAATGTGTTCCTCCATTGATCCCGGTTGAGGTTGAGGTGGTGGTTCTTCATCATCTTCCTCCATTGCAGCAGCTTCCTCATCTCTTTGCCTAAACATGTTTCCTTGTTCTATAAGGCCCATGTGCCTTAGAACATTCTTCCCAATTTTGCTGTTGCTAAGCAAAATTTGCTTGTTCTCCCCTTCAAGGTCTACACCCTTATATTCTAAAATCTTTGAGATAAACACAGCATAGGGTAAAGCAAAAGATGAAAGCCTAGTGGCTTTAAACATATTATCTAAAATAATGGAGGGCCAATCAATGCTAACATTATTAAGGAAGCCATACATTAAAAGAATGTCCTCCTTAGTAAGTTGGGCATGATTAGTGCCTCTAGCAACAAGAATCCAAACAATTACATAATGTAACATGCGTTCATTAAGCTTAACATTACCAACTTTATACAAGTTTTCCACTTGTAGATTTGGATCCTTGCAGAACTTGCGGAACTCCACCAATTTATTGAAATCCTCAAAGCCATAAGTGATGTTGATGCCTTGAGTGGATAATCCAGCCACATTGTTCCATACCTCTTCATCAAGGTAGATTCGCACACCCTTCACTTTGGTGCTAGGGCTAGCTGTCCTTGAAGTCAGATTCATATAGAATACTCTGACCAAGTCTGGATAATATCCTCCTTCCATCTCCACAAAATTTTGCAGTCCACTTGCCACTAAACACTCCTGAAAAGTGAAACCATGAGTTCTGAAAAAATTGCAAGATAAATATTTAGGAGTGAGGATCTTCCTGTCTTTCCATTTGTTAACAAAACCAATCTGCATATCCTCATCTCGAAATCCAACCGACGAAGTGTTGGTGGTCTCCTCTCTTGTCGTTGGGATGTCATAGGCTCCTTGCCTCTCCTCCTTGAGGGCATCTTTCTCCTCCTTTGATCAGCCATTTGTATGTAGAATAGACAAAAGAGAGAGCACAACGAAATAACAGAGCAACAGAGTAATCACAGAAACATAAATTCGCACAGAAAAGGAATGAAAGCAGAAAATCAGCAAGAGTGAGAGAGAGTGAGTGTAGCACTTTTAATTCTCAATCTAGCTATTTATAGGAAGGAAATCCGGTCATAAAGCAACGAATTAATGTAAATAGAGCCGTTTGAATCGAATATAGCCGTTAGAATAAAACAAAACACGTGAATTGAAGTCCAACGTTCGAAAAAACAGTGTGCAGAAAAACACAGAACGGCGCATTTAATCGATTATTTGCCTTAAATAATTTTCAGAAAATGAAAACCCAGAAATTTAATCGATTATATGCATTCCTTAATCGATTAAATTGCTCCCCAGCGATTTAATCGATTATGTTATAAACCTAATCGATTATGTTGTAAAACATTTTAAAAAACAGCGCGTTTAATCGATTAACACACGAAACCTAATCGATTAAATACGTAATTTTTCGTAAAACACATAATTAACATCAAAATCAACAATAAACATCAATCAATCAACAAATTTATCATCAACAATTACCTGGAACCTTTCTAAGCTCATAAAATCTTACTTGAGATAAGAATTTGGTAAAAATGCTAACTCGTTGATGTTTTTGCCTCCCTTCAAACTTGATCACTTGCTATCTCAACACCAAAGAGGCTTTTTTTTTTAAAGAGGAACCAGCCTGCAACACAAACAAAAAAATTCTGGTCCCCTAAAAATACTTTTTAGAGTCCTCATGGGTTAGAAACAATTTTTCCTTTGGGAACCCATTTGTATTTCCCATTAGGAACACTAAAACGCTTAATATTGCACTTATTAACAGAATGACCTTTATGCATACAGTAAAAACATGTAGGAACATTTGTTCTTCTTGAGAAATATGCATTTTTATAAACTTTCTTTGTAGAAGCGTTTGTTTTATTAAAGAAGGTTATATTTTCAAAATCCTGATTTGAATTAGACGATTCTCCTTTCACAAAAACAGTTTTGGTAGGTTTATGATTATACCTGAAATTATAACCAAGTCCTACTTTTTCATATAAACCTTTTTTCACTTTCAAAACATTGTTTAAATTTTTATTTCCCATTGAAATGTTTGAAAGAGATGTTTCAAGATAAGAAACTTTATTTGCAAGATCATTACAATTTTCGCAAATAGGAATTTTTGTTTTGCATTTACAAGGAATTTTTGCCTTTTCCAAATCATCTTCCAAAACCTTTTTCTCTTCTTCTAAATCAATAACTTTCTTTTCAAGAACCTTATAATCATTTTTCAATTTATTGTGAACTGAAGAAAGCTTTTCATATTTTTTACAAAGACTAAGAAATTCTTCAAGCAATTCATCATATTCATTAGGGAGATCAGAATCACTTACCTCGCTGCCCTAAACCCTAAACCCTAAACGTGGATTCCACATCATCATCCGCCATGAGACAAATGTTTGCTTCCTCTTCTGATTCACTTGAACCTTCAGAAGAACTCACTTCATTGTCGTCCCAAGCGATATATGCTTTCTTCTTCATTTTGAAGAATTTCTTTCCTTTCTTTTCCTTTTCTTCGAGCTTCTTGGAATTTGGACAATCTGCTCTCATGTGTCCCCTTTTGCCACAATCATAACATTTATAATTGTCGTTAGAATTTGAATTTTCAAATTTCTCACCTTTCTTATGGTTGCCTTTCTTCTTGATGAACTTTTTGTATTTCTTTACAAATTCATTTAGATCATCGTCTTCTGAATCGTCAGTATCACTGCTCTCCTCCTTGTGGGATTCCGCTTTAAGAGCAACACCTTTCCTCTTGACGTCTTCTTCTTCTCCTTTGAAACGTCCAAGCTCCATTTCGTGTTCTCTAAGCTTTCCGAAGAGAGTTGTCATATTCATACTTGAGAGATTCTTCGATTCCGTGATGGCCGTCACTTTTGGTTGCCATGTCCTGTTCAAAGATTTCAAAATTTTCACATTTAATTCTTCAGTATCAAATTTCTTACCTAACGCCTTGAGGTGATTTACAATGTGAGTAAATCTCTTTTGAATGTCATATATGGTTTTCCCTTTGCTCATCCGGAACATCTCGTATTCTTGAATCAAGGTATTTTTCCTTGATCTTTTTACATCCTCCGTTCCTTCATGTGTGACTTCCAAAGTGTCCCACATCTCCTTTGCTGTAGTGCAATCTGACAACCTGTAAAACTCATCAACAGTTAAAGCAGATGCTATCATGTTACATGCATGCCCTTATATCGCACTGATTTTGATTGTATTCATCTTTGGTCCAACTTGCTCTCACTTTGGGTACCTATGCATCATTAACAACAGTCATAGAAATATATGGACCATTCACAATTGCATCCCAAACGCCTTGATCATTGGACCTTAGAAAAATCTCCATCCTCTTTTTCCAAAAAGGATAGTTTTCACCGGTAAAAAGTGGTGGTCTATGAATAGATGCACCTTCAGCAAAAGTTTGATTTTTATCAGCCATGAGGATCTTATTTTTGAGTAATTTTCAAAAAACTAGCTCTGAGGCCAATTGTTAAATAAAGACGGTAGTGTAAAAACCAAGAGGGGGGTGAATTGGATTTTTAATAAACTTTTCTCTTTTAAATAAATTTCCATATTTTGAAATTCTTTCAAAAACTAGGATGTGGATTTTTCTTAACCTTTGATTAATGCGGTTTGAATTTGCAATTGTTAATATGATCCACAATAAAAAAGAGATAGGAAAAGAGAAAGAACACAGAGATTTATACTGGTTCGGATTAAGCCAATCCTACGTCCAGTTCCCAACCACCATAATTGCGTGATGATCACCCCACTATCTTTAAATGAAATTACAAACACCAATTCATGCAATAAAAAATAAAGATAAAGGAAACACCTCCTTAGACACACTAAGGATGAAACACCTCCCCAGACACACTAAGGATGAAACCCACCTCTCTTGACACACAAGAGATGAACACACCTCCCTTAGAATCGATCCAAGGGATGGATTTTCCCGTTTAATAAAAACAGTAAAAGAATACACCTGATAATAGTGCTAGATAGAAAGCTTAAGCACAATGATCACCACTTCCAAAGACTTGATCAAACTGAAGAGAGCAGGAAATCGGTTTTGAAAAGCTAAGGCGTAGAAACACTTTGAATATTTTGTGTTTAATCATATGTGTTTAACCTAAGACATTCTCTTTCATTTTATAATTCGAAAATGCTCCAAAGTTTCCATTCTTAGGTTGATTTGGTATTGATTTCACAAAAACGACTCATTTAATCGATTATATTAAAAGCTTAATCGATTATATCATGTTTAAAAACTGGAAAAATAATTTCGTCTGATATAATCGATTAGATTAAGGCCATAATCGATTATATTAACCCAGAATCAATATAATCGATTATCAAAAACACTTAATCGATTATTTAGTTCGTTAAACATTTTTAATTCAAATTTTAAGTAAAATAATCGATTATCTACGTATCATAATCGATTAAAAGCGTAGAAAAACGTTTTTGCGAGAAAACACCTTGCTCTCTTGTTTGGGAAGGTCTTGAATGGGATTTATGACTTACTCTTTTTATCCAACACCCAAAACAGAACCTTCTACTCTTAATCCTTCAGCTCTTGAGAAAAACTTCATCAATCTTCTCTCTTGAAAGCTTTGAATGCTCTTTATGCCTTTCCTTTTCTACCAAGCAGCCTTCCTTTGTGAGATGGCACAAGTCTTTAATGTTGATTAAATCACTCTAAATCTTCATCATCAAAACTTTAAGACTTCATTAAAAATCTGGAGAACTTCATAAACACTTGGTCTTGAAATATGCCAACAGCAATATCTATCTCAAGGAAATATTTTAATCTTCGATGATTCTTCATTTCAAATTCAGAGTTAAGGTGCTTCTGAATTTTAGTAATCTCTTCAAAGTCATTTATGGTGATTATCATATCATCTACATAGATGATAAGAGCTGTGAGCTTTCCTTTTCTCTATTTAAAAAAAAGAGTATGATCAACATTGCTCTTCCATGTTTTTTTCATTATCAAACTAAACCTTCCAAACCACGCTCGAGGTGATTGTTTCAACCTATACAAGGCCTTCTAGAGCTTGTATATAATTTTCCATTTGCTGAGACTGTATATCTAGGTGGGATGTTCATATATACTTCTTTTAGATCATTGTGTAAGAAGACATTTCTTACATCCAATTGGTGAAAAGGCCTATCTAAATTAGTAACTAGTGATAGTAGCACTCGAATGGTATTGAGCTTTGCAACAAGAGAGAATGTCTCTTGATAATGTACTCCATATGTTTGGGTATACCCTTTAGCTATTAACCTAGCTTTGTATCTCTCAATAGGCCCATCTAGTTTATATTTTATGGAAAAGACCCATTTACACCCGACTGTTCTTTTCCCTTCTGGTAAACTTACAAGATTCCAAGTGCTATTGTTTTGAAGGCTTGCATTTCTTCTTGAATAACTTGAGTCCAATTTTGATCTTTTAAAGCTTCTTCTACTCGAGTTGATACAAACTCAATAGAAAATTGATATACAAAAGCCTTGAGTGAATTTGAGAGTCTTTTAGTAGTATCAAAGTTTGCTATAGGATGCTTTGTTCTTTTCCCTTACACATATGGAGAGTATCTAACTGGTGGCTTACCTATGTTGGTTCTAAAAGGCAATTTATACTGACTTGAAGTGTTAGAAAAATCAATTTAAGAAGTAACACTTACCTGGATATCCTCAGAAGACTCATTAGTGGGTATAGAGGGAGGAGTAAGATACAATGTTGTGTCATTTTGCATGATCACATCTGGAACAAGTTCTACATTCATTTGGCATGCATCCTCATGTTATGAATCAATTCCACTAATTGTAGAAGATGAGTTGGGTTGACTCTCTCTTAATTCCTCTTCATTTATACTAGAACTGTCGATCCCTTTAGATATATCTCTTAATTCTTCTTCATTTACACCAGAACTTTCGGCCTATTTGACCTCTTTGGATATATCAAACACAAATATTTCACTTACTCCGTCTTCACCATACTTCTCCCCCTAAGGATGAGGAGGGGAGGAATAATAAAGATCAATTTCCACAAAAAGACGCATCCATGGTAAGATATGTTCGTTGATTAAATGGATCATAACAGTGATACTCTTTCATATGTGTCCCATAACCCAAAAACACATTTAACTGCATATGGGTCTAACTTGGAACACATATTGCGAGGAAGGTGTACAAAGACCACTCACCCAAAAATTTTGGTCGACAACAATGAGTGAGGGGAGATTGAGCAATGACTTCTCAAGACTTCAAGAGGAGTCTTGAAATCAAGAACTTAAAACGACATATTATTCATGAGATAAATAATAGTTCATATAGCCTCTTCCCAATATTTAGACGGCATATAGGCACCTATCAACAGTGCCCTTGTTGTTTCTAAAATAAGACAATTTTCCTGTTTAGCCACACCATTTTGTTGTGGAGTATAAGGACAAATGGTCTCATGTATAATCCCATGGGTAGTAAGAAAATGACGAAATTCATGGTTAACATATTCACGTCCATTGTCTAAATGAAGAACACAAATGGGTGACTTAAATTGTGTTTGGATCATTGTGTAAAAGGTTTTAAATATACCACATACCTCACTCTTATGTTTGAGAAAATAAATCCAAGTAACCCATGTGCAATCATCTATAAAAGTCACAAACTAATGATGACTAGATAAAGATGGAAAGGATGATGGTCCCTAAACATAATTATGTATCAAGCTAAAAGGAATATCAATTTTATTTAAATGTGTGGAAAAATGTATATGATGACCTTTTGTAAGAATACAAGTGTCACATGTCAATTTATTTAAATCTGTACTAGTAAAGAGCTTAGGGAGAATATGTATCATGTAATAAAAGGATGGATGACCAATACGTGCATGCCAAACCCGAATCTCTTCTTCTTTGTTGTTGCTAGAGTTTCTCACATTATTCACCTTACTTGAATTCAAATCTTCCATGTAGTAAAGTCTTCCCCTCTTAGTACCATACCTAATGATCTCCTTCATAAGGATATTTTGGAAAAGACAAAAACTTGGGATACATAAGTGTCACACAATTTAGTTGTTTAGTTGCTTGCCCAACAAAAATAAGTTTACTAGATAAAGAGGGGGCAAGTAGTGTATTAGGGAGAGAGATATGGTTTGAAAATTAACCGTCCTTACTCCTCTCACCAGGTATGAGACTCCATTAGCATTTATGATACAAGATTGTCTAGGTAGTAAATTCTACTAAATCACTTGTTCAATATGTCACATGGTCGGTAGCACCCGAGTCTGTGATCCACCCTCCATTACTATCTTTGTTAGAAGACAAGTATATAGAGCATATATTACCTTGATCACTAGTTATGGTTGGGGAAGGTTCAACTTGAATAGCAAGAGATAACTAAGGTTCAATATGTATCAAGGAAACCTTTGTTGACCCTAATTGCTTTCATTCTTAGATTGGAGTTCATGCCATCAATTTGGATAATCATGTAATTTGAAAGACATCTCTTTTGTGTGCCTTTTGTTCCCACAATGTGAACAACTATCTTCAGCATTTGATTGCTTCCATTGTTGAACTTTTTACTTTGTAATCGTTATAAACTTGATTTTTTTCCAATTAACTAAAGAGGGTCATTAAGTATGAAAAGTATATGCTCTTAAAGACTAGCCGAGAGGTCATGCTTTAGAAAGCATTTAACCTAGAGTGGATTCAAACATCACCAGCTAAGTCTTCTCCCCCGTATGCCGACCCACCCAAAAGGTGTAGTTACCACTAGAATATAGGTAATACAACCAAGTAATGTTGGAAGGCTCATGACTTGATCAAAGAACTCGTTCGATTTGAGGCCCTTGATCAATTTGCACAAGCAAGGCAGGAAGACCAAGGCTGAGGACAAAAAGTTTGGAGAGGGAAGAAGAGGTCAAAGGTATCGTGGAGAATACCAAGGTAGAGAACAAGGAGGCTAGGGTCCCCAATAACACGACTAGGGGGTAGTACCATCAGCCTCCAAGCTTGAGATTAGGGAGCAACCTCAGCAAAATCCCATTGATATCCAAGGTACAATCAACACCATTGCAGGTGGATTCGCCAAAGGGGGAAGCATCAGTTCATCTCAGAAGAGATATCTCTGGAGCATAAACTTGGTGGATGTGTTTATGCCTCACTCTTTTCCAGCTATCACATTTATGGATGAGGACTTTTCCATCCATGATCCTAACCAAGATGATCCCGTGGTTGTGACAACCACCATTGCTAATTGGAGAGTTAGAAAGGTTCTCATCAACCAGGGCAGTTCTGCTGACATTCTCTACTGGTTGATGTTCAACCTTGATGATCTGGTTGTACCCTGATCCTTTGGTAGGTTTTGTTGAGGAAAAGGTACATATCATGGGGTACATTGATCTACTCGCAACATTCAAGATCGTTGAGTCTTACTGAACTCTAACAGTCTGGTACATCTTAGTGGAGGTAGACACGTCATACAACACCCTTATCAACTGGCATACATTGAACAAGCTCGAGGTGGTTGTGTCTACTCCATTGAAAAACTCAAAGTCGCTATGAGTTCTCAAAAATACTAAGTTCCACCTAATGTGGTATACGACTAACCTAGGTGTCAATCCAAGAACATATAACAGTTGTGTTCATTGCTTCATGCTTATTCCTAGTGCAAGTTAAGGTTGGGGGATTTGGAATTAGAAACGTAAACTAACTATTGAAAATGAAATCAACAATTGAAACTAAAAACAAAATCAGAAATTGAAACACACAAGCAAAAATGAAATTGGAATCAGAAATTAAAATCGGAATTAGAACCGAAATCAAAACAACAATTGAAATTGAAACTGAAACAAAAATTGAAATAAAAAATAAAAAATAGAAAAAACGCGAAATTGAATAGAAACAGTAAAACTGAAACGTAAATTGAATAGAAGCAGTAAACAAAATCGAGAAAGAGAGAACTAAGTTTTTGCTGAATTAGAAAAAACATAAAAGAAGAAACTCAGTGCTGGAAAATGTAAACTAAGAGAAGAGAGGATTTGGAAAAGTTAAAAACTGAATTAGGGCGAACTAACTACCTAACTACTAGCTCTCCTCTAACTTCTTTATTTTTTAGCACTTATATAGCAGTGCTAGGTAGAGAAAATGAATGGGCCAAGTTATGGACACAATGGGCCCATCAAAACTTATTTACAAAAGTCAACCTGCATACAATAATACTATATTTTTCCTAACTTATAAAAATCACTAAAAATATCTTTGAGCTCCAAATGTGACATTCCAGGTGTCCAAATTGAAGCCTCGGAAGTTTAGAATCCAACACAAAATGAATCAGATCAAAAGAACACCTACAGAAAAAGTTATAAGCAAAACAAGGAGCAAAGGTTAAAGCTGAAAAGGACAAAAATACAGTATAAGAATGTTTTTACAAAAACTCTTGTTTATTGCGGAAAATACAAATACATGTTGAATGAAGGAAATAAGGAAAGAAGAAATACTTAAGAGATGCAATAAGACTATAAAAGTGCTACAAAATGAGTCATCAAATACCCCCACACTTAAGCTTTCACATTCCCAAGCAAAAGGGAGAAAAGAAAATAAAGCAAAATTTTTCAAAGGAACCTTAAATGTATTATGTTATGAGCAAAAAGGGAAAATTAATCCATCAATTGAAGTCTTAAAGAATCAAAACAATCAAGAATATATTTCATACACAAAAGTAAAGAAGAATTTCAATCAAATTAGACTATGGATCAAAAAGTGGTAAAGCTCTCACATGGATATGTGTATCACTCATCCTCTCAAGTGTTTAGGTTTAGTATTTACACTCAAAGCACATCATGAAAATAAGAATTACCATAGGCTTGAAGAGCCTCTAATTTTTACTACTTAAAACACATGCATCTAAATCAAAAGGACTTTTATTAAGCTTGTAAAGTGGCTAAGGTAAGAGTAAGGTAAAAGAAGGGATACAAAGCTATCAACCAAAGAGAAAAGAGGAGTAATGGGGAATGAGTTAAAATAAGTAGAAGATTATCTATCATTAAGCTAAAAGCCCAACATTAACTCTTTATTTCTCTTCTTTCCTTTTTCACCCATTTTTCTTTCTTTCTCTACAAACCACATACACTTATTTTTCATCTTCATTTTATTTGTTTTTCACATGATTTTTCTTTTGAGCTACTTTTCCAATCAAATCACAATGCATCAAGATCTCTCAAAATTCATCAATAATGTATAAGGTATCACCCCACACTTATTTTTAACCCACCCCCAAAACAAGTCCAAAGGTCATCTAATCTCCAAGGTTGGGTATGTCATGGTTTTTTTATTTCCAAGGCTTATAATGAGCTATAAAATCATCAAGAAAGAGGTTAATAAGGCTCTAAAGGGATCATCATTGTGAAGACCAATAACAACCCATGAATGTTATGCATAGAGTTTAAAGGTTAGTCCTTACACTTTGAGGATAACATCGACCAGAACACAACTCAGATTGAGGTGCTTGAGTTGCCTGACCACCCACTAGAAGAAATTGTCGAGCAGTGCCTCATGGTTCAACTTGAACTTTTCAAGGAAAACCCTGAGGAAGTAGGAGTCAACCTTGTAGATGACCTCGACGTCAACCTCGACCTTCGTGCCGAGTTTGAGGATGATCATCCCTGTTTTAACGAGTCGATAATTAATGTAAAGATTGGTCGTGAACCCAACCAGTTCACACGAATGGGGCTCACATCCACCCAATTTTTACAAAGTAAGGTATAGAGGGTGTTGATTCATAATGTTAACCTCTTTGCATGGAGCCCGACCGCTATGCCAAGAGTCGACCCTGACTTCATGTGCAACAAATTGGATATCCTTCCACATGCAAAGCTAGTGGCCTAGAGGGAGTGCAAACTCGATGAAGAAAGGTGGAAAATTGTCAACCAAGAGGTGGCCAAGTTGCTCTAGGCCAACTTCATTAGAAAAATTATATACACCACGTGGCTAGCAAATGTGGTGATGGTAAAAAGAGTCCCTTTTCATTAGTAGCAATTATAACATGCAATGGAGTTAAGATTTAATGGAAAAGAATACTGAACTTAGATTTTTATACTGGTTCCTCTGATAGCACAGACTACGTCTAGTTCTCAATCAACTTGATTAAGTTTCACTAACAGATTATTTTTGCAACAAAACAAGTATTCTTTCGGCTTGTAGTCACTCCTGGCTAACCTGTGAAGTATTCTTTACCACAAGTCACTTCTAGCTTAACCAAATATATTTTCAATAAGTCACTCCTAGCTTAAACCCAAGTCTTGTTTAGGAACGCAACCACTCTTGAATAACCCCTTTACAAGATACAAAAGAGAGAGATTAAACTCTCACAAGACTAGCTAATCTAGAAGCTTTAATGTCTTAGAGATGGATACAAGGTAAGGCTTTTTTCTAGAGTTTGCTATGAAACACTAACAGTGCTCTTCTAAAGCTTACGAAAGATTGAATAGAAAAAACAAGTAGATTTTTAACACATGAACAATAAAACACGTTCTTGTTTTCTTCTTTGAACTAGATCCTTTTATAATGCTTGAAAGCAACTAGTCGTTGGAGATCTGTTTTGATATCTTTAGCTTTAGGTTGTCTTCAACAACTTGATCTTCTATCATTTGAAGATGTTTCATGTAGAGTGTATTAAATGCACATCTTCATGCATTAAATGCATGTTTCTTCTTTCAGCACAAAACCTAATAACTTGTAGCACTTATCCTCCATTGGATAATGAATTTTACTTCTTTCAGTGAAAGTAGACTTCTGTACATGGCAAATGTACTTCAAGAGTTGGCAAAGCTTGGTGTGTCATGAATTTGGTGAGAAAGTAACTTTAGCTCTTCTCCCTATGATGTGTTGTGAGAAGACGTTAGATTTTCCTTTGTACCTAATCTTTTAGATTGACCAAAAGAATGATCTTGGAAATCAAAGGAATAAACATTTAAGGTTAAGCTTTTAGAAACATGTATCATCTGATGACTCATCATCTGATGAAAATAAGAGGTATCATTTGTCGAACGATACATGCATGATTTGATGAAGGTTTCGCCTAGTAAGACTCATAGTCTGTAAGATGCATAACTTCTTTTCTTTTATACATTAAATGTTCTTAAGCATAAGTTCAAAATCATGGAGTGTTGAACTTTTCCTTAACACCCTTCGGCCTAAAAAATGCAGGGGCAACATATCAAATATTGATTGATAAGGTTTTCAAAGATCTTATCAACAACTCCATTGAGGTATATGTTGGTGACATGGTGGTGAAGTCGAAGGAGGTGAATGATCCTCCTCAGCATCTCAAGAAAGTCTTTGTTAAGATCTAACAACATAACATGCGGGTAAACCCAGAGAAGTGTGTCTTTTTTGTCAGTAGAGGTAAATTCATCAACTTCATGATCACTCAATGTGCCGTTAGGGCTAATTCAGACCAATATTAAGTCATCTTGTCCATGTAGAGTCCGAGGACCATGAAGGAAGTGCATCGCCTTAATAGGAAGCTTGTCACTCTCTCGCGATTCCTTCCCAAGTTAGCCGAAAAAGATAAACCTTTCTTTTGACTCTTAAAGGACACAAAGGAGTTTATCTAGGATGATAAATGTCAAGAGCAATTCCAGAATATCAAACACGACATTGAAGCCCTTCAAGTACTCGTCAATCCATCATGGGGCTCCACGTTGGTCCTCTACTTGGTTGTCTTAGACTTAGCCACTAGTTCGATTTTGGTAGTAGAAGAAGGAAGAAAACAAAGTCTGGTCTACTTCACAAGCCAAACTCTCTAGCTAGCCAAGGAGAGATACCAAGTCATAGAGAAATTGGTGTTAGCTCTTGTCTTCACGGCTCGACAACTTCAACATTACTTTCAAAGCTTTGAAAGTGTGGTACGTACTGACTATCCCTTAAAACAAGTACTTCAAAAACGTAAACATGTGGGCCGAATGACAGCCCATTCAGTAGAATTATAAGAGTTTGGGTTACTCTATGAAAATCAAGGTTCAATGAAAGCCCAATTCTTGACCGATTTCTTAGTCAAGCTTCCACCAATCGGCGAAATGCATGAATGGTGGTCCTTGAGTGTAGATGGTTCCTCAAACAAAAAAGGAAGTGGAGCTAGAGTAATCTTAGAGGGGCCGGACAACATGATCCTCGAACAAGCCATTTGCTTTGATTTGGAAACCTCAAACAACCTCAAACAAAAATTTTCTTGGAAAAATATTATTTGCAGGCATGGTCTACCACACTCTATCATCATAGATAATGGTCGATAGTTCACAAATAATGGGCATATAAGCTTGAAGGATTGAACGGTAAACTTATACTGAGGACTTGGAATGCATCACATTTAAAGATGTATTATAGTTGATTTTGAGCAATGTAATTACTTTAAGAGAACATGGTACTCTTTCCTTGATTTGAATTTCATCCCTAAGGTGAGTTTTCCCAAAAAAAGGTTTTAACGAGACCCATTCTAACAATAAAATTTCTCTTAAAAAATCTCTTGTTTATAGTATTCATGAATATTCTACACACCAGGGTCAAAGTTATCCATATAATAGAACCAAATTTGTTCGGTGTGCTATTCGGATCAAAGTTATCCGAACACTTGAACCAAAGTTTCTCAAATTAATGCAACTCGAATCAAAGTTATATGAGTGTATTGAGGCATGCTATGCGGATCAAAGTTATTTGAACATTTGCACCAAAGTTGTTCAGGTTACTATAACTAGGCTCCGAGTTGGAAGTAACAAACACCGACCTTCCATTAACTAACGCAACCTTATAATTGGTTGTTAGCCTTAGAGTTAGCTACCATAAATCAATTTACCTACAAATCTCATTTTCGGATTTCGAACTTGGGCGGACTTATGTACTTCCCTGTATCCATAGGATACGTATAATAATATAATAATATTATCATATATGAAAAATCTTAACTTCTCATTTAATTCATATAATACAATTACAGCTGAATATATTATATCATATATCAAGTATTAGATTAACAAATATATTTCGAGTACTAGATAATAAAATACATTTTTTCAGTTACCTAGACCTTATTTACAAAGGCTCAAAAAACCTATATATACATATCAATATAGGAAGTATTCATTCTAATTTTTACTCAAATATACTTGATATCTTAAATTCTTACTGACTTAAGGGTCCGAATGTTTTTGGTAGGTAAATCTCTATTCGATCATTCTTTATATAACTCAAAGTCAGAAGTTAACATGGATTCATCAAGACTTCCATTTTCACCTCAAAAAGAATTCTTTTTCTTTTTTTTGTTAATAACAACTAGAATGCATTTCTTTTCTAGTAATTCTTTTAAAAATAAGTAAATATATAAAGCATGACAGTTTCGTATTAAACGTCAATGTATAGGTTTTTTTTCATTTATAAAGTAAATTACATTCATCACTTTCGAGATTTCAAACATTTTTATAACGTTTCTTATTTCTTATAATAGTACACATTTTAATGTTTTTAAAAAATTAAAAAAGGTTAATATAATATATATATATATATATATATATATAACTGATGTAAATATAATATTTTTTAAAAAGGAAGATTTATAAAAGTAAAAAAAGTAAAATATATTTGTATAATTTCATAGAAAAAAGTATTTTAAAATGAAATTATATTTAAATATATAAGAATATAAAATGTTTAAATATAAGCATAACAGTCCCCCAAATAAATATGTGTGTGTGGTGGGGGGTAGGTTTGCTTTGACTTACCATTTCGATAGAAGCAAAACTTTTAAAGTTTTTCCTCAATAAAGAAAAAGTTAAAAGTTTGAAGGGTCATTTGGAAAAGAAAATGAACGTAGAGGAAGATGTTTCAGTGGTAATCGAAGGTGCAGATACACTTCTGGACGATGATGGCAAACCCAAAAGAACAGGTTCGTTTCTCAATCCAACTCTTTTTCATCCAAATATTTTACTTTTTTAGATTAAACCTTTTCTTGATCTTCTTATGGCAAACAAAAAACATGTTTTTTTTCATGTCCAAATTATCAGCATGTGATTATTGTCTGTTCTTTCACAATTTGTTATTTGGCTAAAAAAGTTCTTTTTTTATTTTTTTAAATAAAAAAGTATCATTATACTACTAAAAATTAAGAAAAGTTCATTTACTATGAGTTTAGTTTGTGGTAATTTGGTTCATATCAGTTGGAGACCTTCAGTGTTATTGCACTTTCAATAATGGTTGACTTTACATTTACAGATTATATAAGTGATAATTGGTTGAAAGTTGGTGTTAAATTTTAATAGTATGTGCATGCTAGCAACAATTATATTATCATAAATAAGATTAATCTTCGGTAAAATAAATTAAGAAATATTCTTTGTAGGAAAAAAGAAAGATTAATTTGAAATATCTTTTTTACGTTTAGAAAATTACTGTAAAAAAATTAAGTAAAAACCAATTATGTGTGTATATATATATTTAGAAGTCTATCTATTGATTTTTAAAAAGTAGAATTTTATTGTTGCAGTAAACAATAAGTCTGTTCCGTTTTATAATATTTAATTTTAAAAGTTATATTAATGATGATTTTTTTATGGATTGATAAAATAAATTCTCTTGTACTAATAATATTACATAAAAATTAAATGTTATTTATGAATAATTTTAATTTTTATAGAAAATTTTCATGTATAGCCTATTTTATATTTTTAAAATATTAAATGTGTTAATTTATGGTCAATGCTCCTTTTCATTAAAGATTGAAAAAAATAATAAAAAATATGATAAGATATAACATTATTAAATATTTTTATGCAATATATTAAATATTTTAATTAATTAAGACATTTACAATAATTTTTTCTCATAATTATAACTAGGATGACTAAAACAGGTGGTCCAAGCCAAAATCTTGTGGACCAAAATTAAAACAATTTAATACTTCAATCTAAGCTATATCTAAAACGAACCATTTTTTTACCTTGACTTTATATTAAGTACATAGTAAACGTATTACCTTTTTAATTGAAAAATTAAATAAAACATAACAATGTATTTATATAAATATTATTATTTTAAAATTTAAATTTTTTTAATATTAATAACAAAATATAGTATACGATAATGATATATTTGAAAGAACAATCAAGAAAAAAAATGTAAAGAGAGAAAATGTTAAAGTTTCTTTTATAAGACAATATAAAAAAATATAAAAATATAATATAAAAAAATGAGTCAATCGAAGAGTAACTTTAACTCATAAAAACTAAGACCAAATAAACCATATTAAATTAAGACTATTTTTATTTAAACAACTGTTTTTAAATCTATCTAAATTATATGCCATACAGACTAGACCAAATCCATTTTATCGACTTTAACTATAATTTAGTTAATAAACCTAAAATATATATTTTGGACGAATTAATTAAAACCTTACACGTTTTATCTTAAAAATAAATTATATTGTTACATTATTAAAATACTTCTTTCAATATTTATAGTTTCTGATATATTGAAAAAGACTATTCTAAATATGTCCAAATAAATTACATAAATTTAAATTTTGTGACTATCAATTTTCAACTTTCATCATTAAATAATTTCTTAATTACTGTGATCATATTTCATTTATGATTATTGATATGAAATAATCTTAAAGATAAGTTATGGTAAAGTGATAGAGTTAAGTTGTAACAGAAGAAAGAAAAAAATAAATTATTACTTCCTTAATTACTATATAATTATCATTTTATTATTATTTTTAATATTTTAAGATAAGATAATTTTTCAATTATACTAGTATTTCTACTTTTATTATAGAATAAAAAGATTTTAAACATTGAGAAAAAACTAAACAAATAGAAAAATTAAATATTTTTCTTAATATTTATACAACAGAGGAAAGTAATTTAAGCTCTAACTTCTGTAACAATAAATTAGCCTAAATGAGATTATTCTTTTCGAGTTGACTGTTACTTGGAACTTTGAAACATGACTTTCTTAATTTCTACATGGTGAGAATCCGTGTCAGTAATAAAGACTCTTGTGGATAATCAGTGTCACTACTAAAAGCATCTTAAATAGAAATTATCTGTTGAAATTATATTTTAAACAACTCTTTAGAGTTGCTTAATTAAATGAATTAGTATATTTTATAACTTTTAAGTTATAAATAACTTTATTAAGTAATTTTTATTAGAAATATCTTAAAAATAATGTTATGTGATGACATACATTATTCTATCTATGCTTATTTAGAGATTATAGGTTTGTGTTTTGTTAAAGTACTTCTTTAATAAATTAAATAAAATTTCTGCATTACCTTTTTATTTATTCAATATGATTATTTTAAAAATAAACAACTTTCTGTTGATTTTAAATAAACATATCCTATATTTTAGAAAAAAAGTGATTATTTTTAAAAATAATTATTTCAGAACAGTTATTGATATAAACAAATTCTGTTTAAAATTATTAGTGCTTAAAATTATTGCACACAAAATTATATGAGAATATTTTAAAATTATAAAATATTTATTATATAATTAATAATATTGATTAATTTTTAATTACTAATATCATATATTTATATTTTAATTTATGTGATGAGTGTGTTTAATAATATTTCTAATAATTTAAGAGATAATTTTTTAAACTAGTATTACACATCAAGTTCTATAAAAAAGAATAAATCTTTTATCTAAAATCCACACAATAAATTAAAGATATAAAACAAAATCAGTGATTGAGATGTACATGTCTGTGAGTGTGTAAAAGATAAAATAATTTTGGTTGTATAGTCTCTAAGATATATATATATATATATATATACTAATGATTTTAGAATAAATAAATTAATATATTAATAGTTTTAGTACGAGTAAAGAATATAAGTGAACTTATAGAAATTTGTACCTATTTTGACACCAAATTTAAATTATGGGTTTTTTTCTCTCTACTTTCATGTTTTCAACCAACGTCTTTATTATATTCAAAAATTTTAAAATTATTTTCATATTTTTAATGTTTTGACTTTTTAATCCACATCTTTATAATATTTAAAGATTTTAATATTTTAGATTGTGGAATCTAATCATATTATATATTTAAAATTTTAATTTTTAAATTATATAATTCAAAACTTATTTTTAAATTTTAAATTATAAAATTTAAAAGTAAAAATTAACTATTTATAATTCAAAAATCAAAATATAATTAAAAATACTTTCAAATTAGATAATTTAAAAATTATTTTATTTATATAAACAATTTTTGAATTATATAATTTAAAAATTACTTCTTAAAATAATTTTTAGATTGCATATGAAAATTAATTTTAGAAATAACTTTCAAATTTTTACTTTCATTTTAAGGTCCCAAGGCCAAGTCTGAAACCTTTTCTGTTAAAACGCGGGTGTTGTTTCACTGGATATTCACATAGATGAAAGAAATATGCAGGAAAATCAGCACATACAATGTTTGACTGAAAGAGGAGAATCAAATTTTGTTGGTGAGAATTCAATTATGTATAATCGCCTAGAAGAAATCTAAACAAATTGTGTAACTAAATTTGAAAAACAAGAAATTATTTCGAATTGTTCCAGCACCTTCTGGAAACAACTTTGATGCATTGAATTAAAACTATAATTGAAGAATGAGATGTGACACAACAAAAAGATTACAGGGTTGTAGGGAATGAAGGAGTTACAGGGAGTGAAGGTGTTGCAGGGAGTGAAAAAGGTTGAAGAAGAAGGATAATTAAATAATTTTATTATGTTATAGGGTGCATGTTGAATCTGTGGAGATAATCTCCCTTAAATTATAAGCAAAATGAACCATGCATGCTAAATGAAAAGGGGCTGAGAACTATATACCTTTGAAGACAACATTTTTAGATTTATTTTTATTAGGGGTTAATATAAGTGTTTTACTATTACAGATTAAATACTATCACCTCTCAACTCAAATATAGAAAAATTATTTAATTTCAAACTGATTGAAAAAATAAGCATATTTTTAAAATAATAAAATAAAAGTAATGTGTGAATTTTGTTTACATTAAATTTATTGAACATAATGTTTTATTTGTTTCTTGAGATTTAGAGAAGGTATAACAACTACTGTAAACATAGGAAATAGACAAAGTATTTTTGGTTATGTGACAACAAAAGCAAAAGGTGACATAAATTTGATTAATTCAAAGTTTCCCTTGATGTTAAGTAGTCATACAAACCTTTTTCATGATGAGATTAGAGCTTCATTAAATTAAGGATGACCTGATCTAACTTTAATGGTGAAGATTTTCTTAATGTGCTGAGTTCTTCTTTCATTTAACACATTGTTAAATGAGTATTAACTAAAGAAATGAAGCAAAGTAAGGGTGTATTTGACACATGTAATCTAAACATATTGTGTGTATTGTTAATGTATATAGTGAGAGTTTTAAGTTTGAATGAGAAATGAGCAGGGACAGCATGGACAGCAAGTGCACATATAATAACATCAGTGGTTGGTGCTGGAGTGCTGTCTATAGCTTGGGCTATGGCTCAATTGGGATGGATTATGGGCATATTCTCAATCTTGCTTTTCTCAATTGTCAACCTCTTTACTACAAGTCTTCTAGCAGATTGTTATCGATCACCACATCCTGTCACTGGCAAGAGGAATCATGTTTACATGGATGCTGTCAGAAACATCTTAGGTATAACTTCATTTTCTTCATTACCTACCTATTTCTGCACTAGCTAATTCTGCTTAATGTTGATTTTTCTTGCAATAATCATTAGTTTTTAAAGCTCAATTCTAATGGTATAATTTATTTGTCAAATAATTAGGTGGTAAAATACCTATGATATGTGCATTCATTCAGTACAGCAACCTTTTTGGAGTAGGGATTGGTTACACAATAACTACAGCAATAAGTATGGTGTAAGTTCTCTTTTTTTCATGTTACTTTAGTGACTTGTAGAATGCTAAAAACAGCTATTTATCATATTGCATAATATATTAAAGGTAAAGGAGTAGTAAATAAGATTGATTTAAATAAAGATAACCATTTTTGTTTTAAAATTTTAAAAAATGAGTTTGTTTATTTGTGATTGATTACTTTGACCTCAACTCACTTAAGTAAAAGTTTACTGATGCAATTTGTTTTTATATACCTAATAATTTTATATTATTTAAGAATTAAGACTAAAAATAGTTTATATATATATATATATATTTTAATTTTTCAAAATATTTCTTAAAAACAAAATTGTAAAAGAGTTTCGAGATTCAAAATAACTAAAAACAAGCAACTATATTTGATACGAAGAGTATTAAATAGTCCCATTAAATTTCCGCTTAAATCTATAAACTCGTTTGTTGCAAAGGGGTTGGATGGTAGGAAGAGTTTAGAAGTAAGAGGTTCTGAACTCAAACCTTCATTTGAATCAATTCAAAATAAGAAGTCTCGGTTCCTTGTTTGACACCAGAGACAAATTATAAGACTTTTGGGTAGAAAATATTTTAACATACCACAAGAATTTGCTAGATATGAGAAGTGCTAGTACAATATGGATATTAGCAATTAGTTCCCATTGAATAAATTATTTTATGGATTTTTGTTTCTAAAGTTAAAAGTAATTATTTATATACAAGTTAACAAAATCAAATTTTGGAAAAGTTAATACAAGATAACTCTTACAAATTAGTTTATGTATAGATTAATTTTGATCAAAAACTGTTTTGAAGTGATATTTTTTTTTTATCTCTTTTTGCTTTTTTGTTTGTTTGATTCATCTACTTCTGTTTAGTTCGTCTGACTTTCTGTACTTTATCAAGTTTTTTTTGGACCGTTCAATTTAATCTTAGATTATCTTTGGTTTGACGAGTGGTGTATATTTCTGTTGCTTTTGCTTATAGTCTTTCCAACTCTTATTAGTGATGAACTTAAAATTAAAGGTTAATTTTGGAAAGGGAGAGGTTAATTAAAACTGATAAAATACTTTAGAAATAAGTCCATTAGGTGCTACTAGGAGTTGTGTGATAGTTTTAAATAGAAGTTCACAATATATTTTACAAGCATATCAATCATGACTAATATTAAATAACTTAACTAATAGAAAATAGTAAAGAATACTTTATTAGATTGTTTAGTTCCTTTTTGCTAGTAAAAATCTTGTTGTATTAATAGTTCTGAATTTAAAAAGTTTTTAATTTTTATAAATCATGTAAAACCTGTAAGTTAAATAGATTAACTCGCACTCATAAAGATATATTGAAATTTTTTAATATTTTTTTGTATAATAATAATTTACTCAATTCATTAAACAATACGTAATTAATAAAAGTAAAAAATATAGACTTGAGTTAAATTGAGCTTGGTACCTGTGAGTTAAATAGATTAACTTGCACTCATAAAGATACATTGAGATTTTTTAATATTTCTTTGTATAATAATAATTTACTCAATTCATTAAACAATACATTATTAATAAAAGTAAAAAATATAGACTTGAGTTGAATTGAGCTTGGTGACAATTAATATAAGTAAAAAATATTAGATGTTGAATTGAATTAAACTTCGTGATAACCTATTGAAGCACAAAGTATTATATTTTGGGTTAAATTAGACTTAGTGATATGAGTTGTAGGTTGCAGGTTACAAATAGCCCACAAAGTTACCGAATAAAAATTGTTTAACCTGTGGTTTCTATGGGCCAATTATAAAACACCCGCATTAAATTTTACAAAAAATGCAAGCTAGAACCCATGTGGGTTGTGGGTTATACAGATAGCTCACGAACTTTTGTCCAAATATCCATATTTATCCTCTCCTAACTATAAAGGGTATCACTAATCAAAATTTTATTACAAATATTTTCATTGTTACTTCTAACTTACAATGAGTACACAAAGTCACTTTTGCCTATTACTTAATCTCCTCCTAAAATTAAGCATTAGTATATAACATCACTCCTAACAAAGTGCATAAACTCGTTCAAGCTATACAACAAAAGATGTTTGAAAGAACGTATGTCCACGTGTAATCAATGCATATTGATAATGTCCAAGACTTTGTTTGTTCTTTTTCATCATGTGTCTTGTCTTTGTAAGGTCATATATATGTCATGTCTTATAGATTTTGTTTAGACTTTATATGTGTTTGATGTTTTGTGCATACATCTAGATTTCCAATCAATTTTCATCTAATATTTTATTGCAATGTCTTACACTTTGTTAAACTTCATTTTATACTTTAATCTAACTTCATTTGGTGCCCTTAATCTAAAAGAATTTTTTATTTGTTTCATGCGGGTAAATTGTTATACATAGACACATGATATTATTTATTATTATCAGAACTATAGATTTCTTAAACCAGACTCTCACACCCCGATTCTAACCCTAAAGAATCTCGTTTATGTCTTAACAAATTTGGTATATTTTCTTCTCTATATAAAAGAAGAAATCAATTGTAATAAAGAAAACTAATTATAATACTTTCTTTTTTTATTTTTCAAGTGTTTTTTTTATTTTCTTTATTTTCTCAATCAATCTTTGTGTAATAATGTTTATAATAAAGTTTATCTAATAATTGATGATTTTAATGTAAGAAGATTTATAAGAAGTTTAAGTTTTTAGATTGATATGTTACAAGTTAGTTTCATGTAGGTAACTTTTTAGTATGGTTGTAAGCGTAAATTTAATAGATATGAAAATATGTTCATTATGAGAACTAGAAGATGAGTTAGAATCTTAAAATTGTAGTGATTTTGATAAATCAACATCAATATTAGAAAATTTATCAAAAAAAATTAAATTATAAAAGAAAGGAATTTTTACATAGAATCTCTTAATAAAAAAAAAACAAAAAAAAAAACTAATTAAGTGATAGTAAAAACAAACTTAAAATAAAAACTTCATAAAATTTATTCAAAAGAGGACCTTCAAGTTGAACCATATGAATATGTCATATGAAGTTAAAATAAAATCTTGGAAAACAATGGGAAAGAGTATCCTAGTATGCATATCAACAAGTTGTCCAATAGAATTATGGAAACCAAATTAATGACACCTAATTATAGTTATTTTGAATTAAATGACAATGGACTTAATATATTTGGTTATTTCATGAAAAGATAAATTTTGTGTAATTTAAATAGCAAGTCTATTATCATAATATAATGATACAACCTTATTCAAGAACATTATAAAGAGAAATACGACAGATTCAAACCACACTACCCGAAATGAACTATGGCGTGTAGACCATTTGGAAGAGAAACAGATACATGCATAGGTTGAATTGATTTTGTAAAAAGAAAAGAGAGATAAAAAGGATGATGAATGGTGAGTAGCTCTTGAGTCCAATATCCATGGACTGGGAGATGAAGCTGATGTTCTGGCACCATCTTTAAAAAATTATAGTAATTTTGTGAGTAAATTGTATTATTGAAACTTGATTTAATTAGGGCATATTTCAGGACAATACGAAAAATCAACTGTTTCCACCAGAATGGAAGTGGAGCATCGTGTCGTTTCTCGACTAATGCATACATGATTGGTTTTGGATTTGTGCAAATATTTTTGTCTCAAATTCCACACTTTCACAAGCTGTCTTGGCTCTCTGTCATAGCGGCGCTTACATCTTTTGGTTATGCAACAATTGGCTCTGGACTCTCTCTTGCTTTGGTTTTCACAGGTTATTTCTACTTCTTATTCACTTTTTCTTATCTTTTCTCGTTCATTCTCTCAGTTCCAGTTTTTGTGCATTACCATTAATGATTGCTACTCCAATCTTTCATATACTTTTCTGTCGTTATCATTACATAACTCTGACAAATTTTCTTTCCAGAGGTAAAGCTCATTTTTAATATTTTAAATATATTAAATTTGAATTCACCTTATTTCATTTTTTATATTTTTTATTTTAGTGTTATTATTTAAATAAAATATTCTAATTATTATGTGAAAATATTAAAAAATTATTAACAATTTTAAAAATAAAATTGAAGATTTTCTTAGTTTATATTGATTGATGTTATTTTTTACTCAAAATTTGTTAATATTTTTTATTAAAAAAATGGTTGATATCAATTGATATCGTTTTTAGTTGATATTAACTTTTTTACATTGTTGATAGTTTTGAATTTTTTACTAACTTTTTTCTCAATAACCACTAAAAGTTTTTCCTAATTAATGTTGGTAAAAAAATTCTATTTAATATTGACTTGAAGATTTCTAAGGTAACACTAAAAACAATTCAAACAAATTATTAATAAAAATCAACATTTATTAATAAAAAATAATGACTTCAAACACAAAAAAAAAAGATTTTTCTTGAAATTTCTAATCCAGTCACGTTACATTACGAGATGATATTTTAAGGTTTGATAGAATGTTACATCTCAAATTTAGATTATAATCTATGAGAAGGTCTAGGACGAAGAGTTACATTAGAATGGAAGAAAGAATACCCTTTTTACCATATTTCAAATTGAGAGAATTTTTCTCATTATTTAAAATATTAATTTTGTTTGGCGTGATGATTATTGTTTGATTATGTATGATTTTAATCTCATGAGTCCTGATTCTATCACTTTCTTTTCTTTTTCCTTTATATATATAATTGGACCTAAAGCAATGTTTCATGAGATTAATATCTGGATAAACATGGATTGAAGCAGGGAAAGGAAAGAGTACCTCTTTAATGTTGGGCAGCAAGATGCAAAGTCCAGCATATAACTTCTGGAATATTCTCATTGCACTTGGAAACCTTGCAACTGCTAATACTTACTCTCCAATTGCTATAGATATTCAGGTATTCTTACCCAAAAATTATTTTGTCCACTATAAACTCATCTCTTCTGAGTTTAATATTTCCCAACCATGTTTCTTGGTATCAAGAACACCAGTTGTTTAATACCTTAGTAAATAAAATAGTTCTAATACAGCTTACAACCACAACCAAAATAGCATTGGCTCCACCTCACCCTTACTATTAAATAACTATAATCTAGTCCACAATCACAGCGAAAACAACATACCATTGGCACAATTAATAATCATATGAGTTTTATAGGTGTTCAAATGAAAGAAAAAACACCTTTTTGAACATACAACACCTTCCACAAAATTGCTTTCTGAGCCAAAAGAGCAAACATACTGGCTACCACAAGTTAATAGCAGGTCTTCCCTTTCACCAAATGATGCTGCTATGTTCTGTATGGTCTTCAGAGGGAGGATAGGTCGGGGAAGACAACACCAAATGAACTACAAGTCAAAATACATAAGGGAATTGACACCACCTTTAACCCAAAACCTTAAGGCAATGAATTTATGGGTCTTCTTCCTTATATACTGCTCAACACACTCATTTTTCCCCAACGTGGGACTTACACTCACACTTGGATTCCCAACATGTTCAACTGTACAAATTTCACTTTTCTCTCCAATAGGATCTAATTTACTTCAGGTTTCACTCACTATCTTTTGAGAATGTTTTTCCTTCATAATTGTTTTTAGGCTATATATATGTCTTGAATGGATTATAATAATGCACAATGTATTTTTCCAGCAACTAGTATGACTAAAAAATAATGCAGTGTCAAATAGATTAAAGTAGCATTTGCAACAATTCAAATAATAGTCTTTGAACTGAACTTTGACCTTAACTTTAGCTAGGTCCCCCTCATTTTACACATCTTGATACACTACTATAAGCTCTTTACACACAGAGTTGGATCAAAATACTAGTAAGCATAAGTGTGAATTTTGCCTTAGGACACGTATTTAGGATCCATGCATACACTTTCACTTGTGCAACACTCAAAACCTCTTCTGTATCTATCTTCCTATTTTGGAAAATTATTGTGTGCATTTGGTTCCATAAACATTAAATGATGACTATCCAAACACTTTTCCACACTATATTTTTTTTTATTAAGTTTCATGTTCTTAAACATTAGGAAGTGATGTTTTGCTTAAAAATATGTTGTTGTGCTTATACATGTCCATTTATGGCACAAGTCTCAAACCCTATTCGTTACCCTACACATAAAAAACATACGGATTCTTCCTTCTCACCACATAAGACGCACAAATCATTATTTTGTATTAATCCTCTTCTAATAAGATTATCCTTTGTGGGTACACTATTTTAGATAAAACGTCATGCAAAAGTGTTGTGTTGTTGCTAAGGACTTAAAACTCCATAATGTATTATAAATCTCCTCATTCTCCTCTTCCATGCCATTTTATAGCTTTTTTATGTTGATTTAACTATATATTCTTGTGTTGTGTTATCCTTCCAAATCCACATATCCTCTCGACCCATTGTTATCTTTGTTTCCTCTATTTCCTTTGTAAACATGTTAATTTGGGTTCCTTTTCATTCAAACCAATCACACCTCCACTCAATTTTCCATTCTCACTCATTATGGTTCCAAAACCTTGAATCACAGTAATGTTTCCTTAATGTTAGTGCTTGTGTACATCCTAGGAAATCTCTCATAAAGAGGTGCCTCTCTCAACCATATGTATTTCCAAAAACTTATCCTTTCTCCATCCCCTATTCTCCAACCTATATTTTCCTTAAACCAGTTGTTTCCATTATCCTCTTTCCATACTTTTTTCAAGTCTTTGCACCATTTGGATTCCTTGTTAGATGTTCTTGTTTCTGTAATATTTCTCCATGTACCATACTCAGATTGTAGGACCTCCTTCGATAATCCTTTTGTTTATAATCCTATTCTCCATATCCATTTTGCAAGTAAATCTTTGTTGAAGAGTTTTATGTCCTTAACTCCTAACCCTCTCCTCTCTTTTGGTTACATATAGTTTCAAACTTAACCCAGACTATCTTTCTCCATTTACTCCCCCAACTCCCTAGGAACACACATTGAATTTTCCTAATTTCATTTGCCACCTTATTTGGTATTTTGAAAAAAGACAAGTAGAATAGTGGTAAAGTTGTGAGTACTAATTTTAGCAGATATAATCTACATGCAAAAGTTAAATATCTTTCCTTCCACTTTGATAGCCTCTTTTTTAGTCTATCCAATTACTTTTTCCAAAAAGTTGCTTTCCTAGGATTTCCTCCCACACTCATTCCTAGGTAGGTGAATGCTAAAGATATGATACTACAATTGAGAATTAATGAGAATCTTTGGATCGTGGCCATTTCAGTTCCTAAACCCTCAATCTTGGATTTTATTGAAATTCATTCTAAGTCTTGAAGCTATTTACCATCCGAGAATACTTTTGATCACCAAGATGTTTTCTAATTTATCCTCGCATACAAAAAATGTGTCTTCTACAAAAACTGTACAAAAAGTGACCTCAACTTCTTCGCTTCCCAATTTTATCCCACTTAGAATATTGCTAGACATTGTCTTTCTGACGATCCCGCCAATCCTTCTGCCACTATTAGAAATAAGAAAGGGGTTAGAGGATCTCATTCTCTTTGTTGTATGGATGGTTTAAATTCCTTCTTGAGCTACCATTGATTAAAATTGATATTGTTGATGAATCTAGGCATTCCTTCATCCAACCAATCCATACATCACTAAAATAGATAAACTTAATAGACTCCTTCTTATTTCACAAAACCATTAATAGATGGATGAAGATGATAGGAACTAAGGCATTGTATTAAAAGATGATTTGAAGTGAAATTTTGGAAAGGAATCTAGAAAGAGGTTTGACCAACCCTCTAGGAAGAAGAGTATGATTAGATTAATTAGAAGACAAACCTAGATAAGACTCAAAGTTTAAGTAAATGGTTAAGTTTGGGCGATATTTCATTACCTAAACTCAAAGTGTTTTTATAAGAGATAGGCATCCCTATTTATAAGTAAGAGATCCGAAAATTGCAAGAGCAAAAAGATGAAGATTCAAATTTGAATCTCCTCTAAAAATCCTAATTGGAGTTGATTTTGGAAATAAAAAATGCCACATGGCATAATCACACGTTCCACTCTCCTTCATGCACAAAGTGCGAGTCCATGTGAGAAGCATGACTATGCTTTTAGGCGTCACATACAAGATAGGAACGACCTAGGATTTTTTATTGGGTTTAAGGAGTCCAATTGAACTCGTAGTTCTTCTCTTCTAACCCTAATCTACTATGGACCATAATATAAGTTCAAATCCTATACTACTTTGTCCAAATACAAGCTTCAATTATTTTACACCACTTGACCCAAATTAAGGTCCATAAAAAAAATCTTATTTTACTATATACAATATTTATAAACTAAAGCTTAATTCATAAATATAAAAGCTTGAGTCCATTAAACTTAGTTGGAGGCCGGTCTTTATACGTTCTCTTATACATGTCTTGTCAGAGGTCTTTCATCAAAACCCATGTGTATATATTTAAGAATTTTTGTATTTTAATAACATACAATAATTAAATGGTATTTTAATGTTGATATACGTGCGTTTATCTAAACTAAAATGAATTGAAATATATAAGATACTTTCTTTCTATTAAAGTCACATAGGCTAATATATAGAAGATACACTTTTACATATTTTATTTTAGTTTATCTGAAGAACTAACTTGAAAGCATCACATTTTACACTTTTGATAACATTTTTCAAAATAAATGTAACTATAAATTATATATATATATATTATTGTGACATTTTTTACATCAATGTTACTTAGATGAAACTAACTTATTATATAGTATATATATATATATATTTTTAAAATATTACTAAAATGTAACTTTTAAAAAATGTTATTAATTTTTTTATTAATTACACTTTAATAATTTTTAGAAAAAAATTAATTATATTTTTTATTTAAGAAGGTTAAAGAAAAAAATACATTACTTAAACATTATTTTTTTAAAAAAATTATTTTTTAACAAAAATTTTGAAAGTAAATTAGAAGTCTTATATTAAGTAAACATCAACAAAACCTGTAATATATAAAACAAAGGGATTGACAAAATTATTATCTCAAAATTTTAAGTTGAAAATAATGTGAAATCTATTATACTCTTTTATTAAAAAATGTTACTAGATAATTTTAGTAATATTTTAAAATATTACTCTTTTATTAAAAAATTATTCGTAAAAAATTGTAATAATATTTTTTAAAATATCTGTATTAATATATAAAAATATTACTAAATTTATTAGTAATATATATATATATATATATATAACATTTGATACAGTAAATTATAATGTTACTATATAATATATTTAATAGTGTTTTTTAAGGGGTTAAATAGGTTAGTTAGTTTATCCTAATAGATTAAAAGATAATTTTTTTATTAGGATGAAAAGATATAATTTCTGCTATAATTTTTTCAATAAGTTTTCATGAAAGTCGCCCTTGTATATGTTTATTGCCTCTTAGCATTATTATAATGGCTTAATATATGGTGTATATATACCTAGTTTAATTTATAACAAAAACATAACTAATGAAATAGATTTTAGGCTCGCGTGATTGATGTACTATGGATCTGCATTATATTACACTTTCTTCAAGAAAATATAACATATGCTTAGATGAGAAGACACCGAGGCAAATAACAAAAACACTCTTTTAAGCTAAATTCTCTATTTCACCTCTATAACGATTTTCATTTTAAATTTTAGCTTTTATATGACTACGAGTTTTGTCCAGAATTTTGAGATGGTCTATGTTGAAATGTTATGGTACTTTTACACCATTCGAAAATGACTTTTGATTTGTGTGTCATAAATCAAAATTTAAGTTCATGCATGTGAGGATAAAACTTTAAGAGTTTTTATTTTATATGTATAACGACAAAACTTAAAACGATGAGAATGTAAACACGTTCTGGAAACAATATTTGAGATTTTTCCTTCTTGCATGAAAATGATTTATACTGATGTAGCACGAAAGACAGGATTCTTTGAAATCATCACCAGCTGAAAATAAAGTGATGAAGATGGCAAATAAGATAGGTATATCCACAATGACAGTGTTGTTCCTGATCTGTGGATGCTCTGGTTATGCTGCATTTGGTTCAGACACACCTGGTAACATCCTACTCAGCTCTGGCTTTAAAGAGCCTTTCTGGCTAATTGACTTAGCCAATGTCTTCATTGTTGTGCACCTGGTTGGAGCATACCAGGTTCGAATATATTGCCTTTCATCTTCTCACATATTCAAAATATCTTCAACACTATTTGACAGAGATGGGACTCTCTAAATGAATAATGTGGCAGGTTATGGTGCAACCCATTTATACTGTAGTAGAAATATGGGCTAGCCAAAGGTGGGGAAGGTCAAGTTTTGTGAATGGGGAATACCCAATGGGCATTGGGAAAATGAAGATGAGGCTTAACTTATTTAGGTTAGTTTGGAGGAGCATATTTGTTGTGGTAGTGACTGTTTTGGCCATGGCAATGCCCTTTTTCAATGAGATGCTTGCCCTTTTGGGAGCCATAGGGTTCTGGCCATTAGCAGTGTGGTGCCCAGTGGAGATGTACATTGCAAGAAAAAAGATCAAAAAGGGAACCATGTGGTTTGGACTCAAAACCTTGAGCTTGCTTTTCATGTTACTCTCCTTCGCTATAGCATCTGCCGCCATTCATGGCATCGCCGATGCTCTTCACAAGTACAAACCCTTCAAGTATACCCAGTAAGTTCTTTGTGACTATAATGTGAAAATTTTCACAGTATTCTTATCAATAAAATGAGATGAGATCATCAAAGTATAAGGTTATACAAAAGATATTTCACTAAAAATATTATTTTTATTAATTATATTATTAATTTGTAAAAAATAATAAAATTGGTCATTAAATAAATTAGAGATTAATTTTAAATTTAATTTAATAATTAATTAAAGTCCTGTTAACTAATATTATAAATTAATTTAATTATTATTATATAAAAACTAATTTAATAATTTTTAAAATAAATAATGAAAAAATATTTTTTTATTATAACAAAATTATTTTAAATATTAATAATTTTAATTTATAAAATAATTTTTAATTTAGTTATTACAATAATTAATTAATTTTAGTTTTTAAATTAATTTATATTTGATAATCTTTTAGCTGTGTTTATTAATTTTTTAGATGTTTAGTTTAAACGAGAAAATAGTGGCGTGAAAGGAATAGAGGAGCGTGAGACAGAAGAAAATTAGCTTTTATTTTTAAAATTCAGTAATTCAGCTTATTTAAAACTACTCTTTTAACTTGACAATAAGTAAAAATATTTATTTTAATATAATTAAATTTATGATAAAAAATTCTTAAATATATAAATTATATTTTGATTTCATAGTTAATCATTGAAATTTATATATAAAATTATTTTTAGTTATTGACGATTTTAAAAATTAATTTAAATAAAAAATTGATAAATTGTATCGGATGGATTATTGGTGGAATGAATGGAGCTCTTCGCAATAACTACAAACATGCCCTTCAAATTATAGTTTATTTATTTTATTTTTATTTATAAAAGGAGTACGTAGCTATATATAGTTAATTGTGAGTGTAATATGAAAACTTTCAGATAAATGTTCTTAAGAATAAAATGATATGAATAGAAAAAAATCTATTGTTGTGCTATTATAAAATAAAAGTTCGAAATCAAAACATTAAAAGTAAAATAAATATTTATTTTTTTAAGCTTAAAAGAGATTATGTAAGGAGCATTGGGAGTTAATAGAAGAGAGAAGAAAAACCTATTATTTTTACAGGTATCTATTATTTTGTTTTGTTTGAACATGTTAATTGAAATATTAAATTTAATTCATAATTATGAACTTCCAGAGATGGTGAAAATGCATAACATAATTATAAATTATAAATATACACAAAGTTCTATAAACATACTCTTTTTTAACTCTCAATAAATATTTTAAAATAAAAAATTTATTTATTATGAATATTGATTATATAATTCGAAAGGTTATTAGTTACAACTTCAAATATACAATCTATAATTATAATAGTTAAATTTTGTGATACATCATATAAAACAACAATTTATAATTATAATAGTTAAATTTTGAGATACATCATATAAAAAAAACCATTATAAAAAAATATAAAATATGTAACATAATTTAAACTCACATATCTATAGAATTATAATTTAAAGTTATATATGTAAAATTTGTGAATATAACTTAATCCGATGATAAAATATATAATATATTTTTAAATCCATTTTATTATGATTTGAACCATTAAAAAATATATTTCATATTTTATAATTAAAAAAATATTTTTGAGATTGCATAATGTATAAATGTTGAAAATTGTTGAAAATTATTGAAAATAAATAATAATAAATTATGTATTTCTGAACACTACATCAAAATTTATTTGAACTTTGAAAATTGTGCAATACATAAAATTTGTAATAAGTAAAGTATTAGTTTTTGGGACAAATAGACATGGAGGAATATATTTGACATCACGTAGCGTATATATGGGTAATTTTTGTTTTGTTTTTTATATTAGTTTATTAAATTAAAAAAAGTTTGAGTTATATTTATTATTTTATTAATAATTTGATTAAAAAACTAATTTAAAATACTAATGTTATATTATATCAAAATAATTTATTAGGAAAAAGGTTTGAATAGATCAAGTTACATTTTGTCATATTATATACTTTTGTTTTTAAATGAGAAATTTATTATTTATTTCAATTATAAAAGTAAAATACAAAATATTTAGTAATGTTTATATAAATAAATTAGGACTTTTCTTCAAAATTATGATTCAGGCTAATTACGATATAATATCTTATATAATTTCATCCTTCATTTGTTATATTTTATTAAAGATAAGTTTGAATTTATTACTATATTATAATAGGCGTGTATTTGCACAATAAATCTTTTTAATAAAAATAAAAAATATTATTGAAGTAAGTCTTTTGTTTTAAAAAATAATTATAATTATATTTATTATTAATATAGGTTATAAGTGTATTCTGGTTATTCAAGTTTTGTTTCAAACAATATGTTTCCTTCGTGTTATTTTAAAAAAATAGACTATTAAGTTAAAATAGGTATAAAAATATTTAGAAAACTTATAGAAACAAAAATTACACCTTGTAAAATTAGAATTAGAAAAACCAACCACGAACATAAATGCTTCACAAGAATATAATTGGGCAACATTGATCATCTCTTTCAAGTATTTTAAAATCCTCTTGGCAGCAGTGAAGTGTGATGATTCCTTTAGATGAGATGAAACCCAACACACAAGAAAAACACTAAACATGATGTCAAGCTTGCTAGCAATCAAATAAAGTAGTGAACCTATTAAGTCCCTACATTTTTGTTGGATCCACAACTATCCCTTTTTCATCATCATCTAGTACCTATTGGTGGATATTAGAATAGAGACTTCTTTGCAATTGTCCATCTCAAATTTCTTAAGCAAGTTTGCCCAATACTTTGATTGAGACAAGAATGTTTCATTGCTTAGTTGTTTAATTTGCAGACCTAAGAAAAATGAGAACCCTCCCATCATGGAGATCTCAAATTTATGTTGCATAACCGATACAAACTCTTAACACAAATTATCATTACTTGATCCAAATATGATGTTATCAACATAAACTTGAATTAAGATAACATAGTTTTTTAGTCTTTTTATGAAAAGAGTTTTATCAATTTTAACACGTTCAAAACCTTTAGAGAGAAGAGAATTACTTAATCTCTCATATCGTTGTCTAAGTACTTGCTTGAGTCTATAGAGTGTCTTTTTCAGTTTGCATAGATGGTCAGAATATGTATGATCTTCACAACTTGGTAGCTGAGACAAAACCTCTTTTTCTGTGTAGCCATTCAAAAAGGCATACTTCACATCCATTTGACAAAGTTTAAAACCACACATGCAAGCACACATAAATAGAAGTCTAATAACTTCTAAATGAGCTACTGGTGCACAAGTTTCCCCAAAATCAATTTTTTCCTTCTAATTGTATCCTTTTGCAACCAACATGGCCTTGTTTCTAGTGATCACACCATGTTCATCCATTTTCTTCCTAAAATCCCACTTTGTTCTAATGACATTCATGTTATTCGTACTAGGAACCAAAGTCCATACCTTATTTTTTACAAACTGATTCAATTCATCATGTATTACAGAAATCCAACTTTCATCCATTAATGCTTCATTAATTTTTTTGGGTTCAACCTGTGAAAAAAAAGCCATTGAATTGCAAAAATTATTCAAGGAGTGTCTAGTGGTAACACCTTTGTCTAGTTGACTAATCACATTGTCACTAGAGAGATATCTAGGTATTCTCCATTCCTTTGGTAGTTGATTTTCTTCTACTGTTTTAGTTCCTGATTATTTAACATTATTTTGATCATTTAATATATTAGAATTTTGCAAACTGGGCATAATCACCTACATTTAGTACATTTTTAAAATAGAAGCATCAGCTTCATCAAATACCACATGAATAAATTCCTCTACAGTCAAATAATTTTTATTGTAGACTTTATATGCATGGCTATTTATTGTGTACCCTAGAAAGGTGCCGTCATCAACCTTAGGAGCGGATTTATATACAAAGAGTGTTTATACTGGTTCGGATCAAAACAGATCATACTATTACCAAAGAGGAGAAAGTCTTTGAAGCCAAAATTTTAAGTTTTGATGAATTCTCAAGCAAGCCAAATCAAGATCATTGAATGAAGAATTGGAGCTCAAGCTGAAGAATTTAGTGTGTCAAATCATTCTGGAATAAGAGAAATCAAAAGAGGAAAACACAAATCAAGCACTCCTTCACTCGTGACCATTTTAAAAATGGATAAAATTGAATTACGCCTACATAATCGATTATGCTCATAACATAATCGATTATGATACTAATTTTTTGAAAAATAGTTCTGTTATAATCGATTACGTTGAAAACATAATCGATTATATCGCGATTTTAAAAATACCGTTTTTGGCACTCACATAATCGATTATGAGTATAACATAATCGATTATATGAAATAGATTTTCAAAAATAAAATATTTTTTAAATACAAACTGCTTTTTAAAAAAAATAAACCTCTTCCCATATTCTCTCAAAGATTTTCCTTCAGTTATTAAGAGGATTAAAACTGATTTTCGAAATTATTGATTTTATTTTTTGAATTATTTTTTAAAATTAATTCAAAATAATGTCTTTATAATTAACCTAATCTAGGAGGCAAGAACATACAAAAAGAAAATACATTGAGCACGAAAATACTCAGACTATCAATCTAAGTTCTTCAATTTTGATTAAGTCACTTGTGAAAGGAGCTAATGGTTTGTGCTACCATATTGAATTCTCTCTTTCCAAGTGATATTGTTATTAAAATTGTTTGATTATTTGTAAACACCATAGTTGGTGTAGTTTTCATCCCTTGTGATTGTTAAGGGAGGTGTTTCATCTCTTGTGTGATCAAGAGATGTGTGTTGTCATCCTTTGAAGTTTTTCAAGGGAGGTGTTTCATCTCTTGAGGGATTCAAGAGAGGTGTTCAGTCTTTAGGTTTATTCTTTTGCATGTTTCAATTGTAATATTGGTTGTAATTGAATTTTCTAAAGATAGTGATTGGAGAGTCATTCTCAAATTGAGGTGACTGGAAACTGGATGGAGTTGGTTATACCCGAACCCTAGTATAAATTTGTGTATTTCTCTTCCTTTATCTCTTTATTTTATTTATTGCTTCTGCTTAAGCGCTCAATTAAAATAAATTAAGTAAAGATAGACAATAAAATTTAAAAAGGGTAAATTTATTTGTGACATCTTAAAAGCATCAATTCACCCCCCCTCTTGATGCCATTTTGTCTAACACATATGTCCAGTGACTTTATCACCTCAACAGAGAGTGATTTCTACTAACTATCTTAATAATAAGGTTTACAAACTTACAGTGCAACAGAATAAGTAAGATATTAGGAAGATTAACAAGACACCTCCTTTGTACAGAACAAAGGATGAAACAACACCTCTCTTGAATACACAAGAGATGAAACAACACCTTCCTTGAACACCACAATGAATGAAGACACCTCCTTTGAATAACCACAAGGGATGAACACCTCCTTTGAATAACTACAAAGGATAAAAACACCTCTTTTGAAAACCTCAAAAGATGAACACCTCCTTTGAATAACCACAAAGGATGAAACAAGATTGAACACTAGCAGCATAACAACTTTTACTTTCATCTCTTTAGGTTATTTTGAAAGCTCTAACCCTTTATGTATTTATAGGCAAAGAGGGGCCTAATGTTCTGTAGAATATGAAAAGGTTTTTCTAAAAACGTTCAAAATAATCGATTATTACTTGGGATAATCGATTATTCCAGAGAGTAATTGAAAAATAAAAGTTTGCTGATGATAATCGATTATTTCTCAAGATAATCGATTATTTTAAGTATGATAATCGATTATTCCAAGAGATAATCGATTATTTTGATGTAAATTTCTTATTACGAAAAACAAAAGGCTTTTTCAAAGTTTAAGAGAGAGTTGTGTGCATGCTATGATCTTTAACATGATTCCTAACTATTATAAGCAAACATATACACAAAATACAAGATTAAAACTTTCACAAGACTTCAAGACTCCAAGACTTTAATCATGAAGGTCCATCTTCATCTTTAGATTAACAAAGTGTTGTGATTATATATATTCATTCACAAAATGTCTTTAACAAATTTGTTTATGTAGTTGTTTGTATCAAAAGATCTAATAGATTCATAGAAGGTCTATGTTAATTGTTAGACGGTCTAATAATAGGATATATAAAGATGAACATTTATGAAGCTGAATCACAAAATGTTTTTCTACTAATGTTATCTTAAGATTTTAAAAGATTTGATGATCAGGAAATAAATTAAAATATTTTATTAAAAAGATATTTGTGATAACGTTGATAAATCAAATTCCTTATATACATCACAAAGTTAAAAAAATTAAAAGAAAAAAGGAAACAAGTGATATTACAGAATATGACATAATCTATGATATTATTTGTGCATTTTGAATTATTTCCTTTAAGAGAATAAAAAGAGATTCAATCATGATCAAATCTTCCCATATAAAGCTTCTAACAAGTAGATTATGAAGAAAGCTTCTGCCACAAAAAAGATATCAAGAAAAACATACTCTAATGATTGAAAGCGTAATTCAAGGGATTATACATCAAACATTAAAGACTTCAAGCAACGTTTGAATTCACAAAGATTATATAAAGACTTGAAGAACAAAGTTGAATTCACAAGAGTTACAAGCAATGAGATATACGAGAAATATTCAAGTGTCAAGTGAGTAGAAATTCTAAGTGGGTGTGAGCAAAACCATTGTAATATTCTTTTGAATATACCCTGTGAGCATGAACTGTTCTCTCCTATACTTTGAGAGATTTATTCTTTTTTGTAAAGGTTTTAATCTCAAAGGGAGGTAAAGACGCAAGAAGTAGGAGCGATTTGTGTACTCGTTGTAACAAAAAATGGTTTGTGCACTCGTTGTAATATCTGTTTTAATTAGTGGAACCTTGTAAGAATTGCTTTTAAGGGAGAATTGGATGTAGTCTGTGAGTTTTGGGTGAACTAGTATAAACACTTTGTGTTGTTCTTCTAGTGCTAGATGGTCTGGTCAGTTCTCTATGAAAAGAATTTAAGACTTTTCAACCACTTTTCTAGAGTCACCTGTTCTAATAATGCAACCACTTCAGGCTAAAAAAACCTCAAGTATTGTTTGGAACTCAATCACTCTAAGGTAGACAACCAAGTATTGTTTGGAATGCATTCACTTTTGGCTAAGAATGAGTATTCTTTGGAAACAATCGCTCCTACCTAAACAACCTTGAATATTCTTTGGAACAACAACCACTCTTGACTAAACAAGAGTATACTTTGGAATATAACCACTCCTGGCTAAATAAAGGTTTTTAATACAACATCTTACAACATATACATAGATTGAGCACTCAACTAGAAGCAAAAATGAATACAACAATGTTCTTGAGAAGCTTTTAGTGCACAAAGAAAGGATATAAGATTTTAGCGGCGTTTTTGCACTTGTTCAATGTGGTTCTCCTGTTTTTTTTCTTGAATCGAGGCTTTAAATAACATCACAAAGAAGTGTCCAATGTAAATTCGTTTCTTGCAACGTATCATCTAATGATGCTTGTGACACTTGCTCTTATGGGACTTGTTTGATCTTGATAACACTTGCGTCTCATGACCTTTTTGTCTAATGGTTTGCTAGTTGTGTCTTGTCTTCATCTTCATTTAGAGCAAGTGAGTTTATATCTAGTTTTGTGTATGGTGTATCTTATATTTAAGCTCGTATGGTCAGATGCATCTTGTGTCTTATGCTTCAAGTGTGACCTGTTATATTCTTTTTTGTTTTTTGTTTGATATGCATCTTTATCGTCTTCAACTTTCATCTAACATTTGTTTCATACTAGGTAGCTATGTTAAGATGATCCAAAATTATCTCGTTTATTATCATCAAAATATAGGTGCATTTGCATGACTATAAGGACTAAGACTTTTAGTCTTATCATCATTAGACTCATACATGACATAATACTATACTAATTATATACTATATATATATATATTATTTAAGCTATAAAATTACAATTTTAACCTTTTTTAATAATTTAAAATTTCACTTTTACAATTATTATAAGACCTGATTTATTTAGCTTTAAAAAAAATAGTTTAAATTAAATGAGGATTGAAAGAATTATTAAAAATCATGTAAAATTCTCAAAGTTTTTAGGAAAGAGTGATTCTAAATTGTATTTTGAGTCGGAAGCCAAAGTAGAACAATTTTTGAATGCATATACTTTTTTAGTACATTACTAAAGTTAAACTTATGCTCTTGAAATTGAATAATATGCATTGGTGTTGTGGAACCAAGTTAAAAAAAAAGTGCTTAATGGTAGAAGGCTAGTCATTACTACATGGTATATCCTTCAAATGTGTATGAGAGATAAATTTGTTCATTATTTTTATAGGAAAGAATTGTAGTTGAAATTTTAAAAACTTGACCAAAAAGAAAAAATAATATAGCAGAGTACTACAAAAAATTGAGAAAAAGAGAAAATAAAGCTTTGAGAGAAAAAAGAGAAAATAGAAAAAGAACTTGAAGAAAAGAGGAGAAAGATCTCAAAAAAAAGAAAGTTCCTCCTTTATAGAATCTTATCTTAAGTTTTAAAGATTCAATTGGTAATTTTCCTTTTAGTACTTATCTTTTTTTGTAAGAGTGACATGTTCATCATCTTTTATCTCTTCCGTCTTTTTGATTACTTTGTTTGTTCTTAAAATTAAACATTCATACTTAAATAATCACTTGATTAATCCCAGATTCTAAGCTCTTGTTGTTTCTTTATGTTTTCTTAGACATGTTCTTGAATAATCACGAGTTTTGTTCATTTTCTTTCATAGATTTGGTTTGTTTTTTTTTTGTTTCTATTGAATAATAATCTTGTAAACAATAAATGAATTGGTGCAAGTTCATCTAAATCTTTTTAAAATTGTTTAAAAAATATAAAAAAGAATAACACGAGTTTTATAATTTCTAATCATGTTTGATAGATTTTAATTTCTATTTCTCAAGGTTGAATCTTATAAAAACTCTCTATAAATTATGAAGAAAATAAAAACTCAACATATCTTATTTTCATCTTTTTAAATGTTAATGGTTCATTTTTAACCCTAAAGAACTATTGAAAAATTTAATTCTAAAAACTAAATGATGTGCATTCTAATTTGCAGAATAAGCAAAAGAGACAAAAACAAAAAGAAGAAACATTTAACATAGAAGTGTTTATATAACTCTTGTCAATTTGAAAAACAAAAACTTAGAAATGGAAACATATAATTTCTACAAGTTCTCCGTCTAAAACTATTCTTAACAAACTAAAGGAAATAACTTTTAAAGAACATTGTCTTTATTTCTTAAAAGTTTAAGTTTGCTAAATAGATATTAAATTAATAGAATTAAATAAGTTCAAATATTTCAAGAATTAGATAGATTAGGATGTGATTTATTAGTATAATTTAATTTGATTTTAATCGAAACATGATTTATTAAATGTTTATTAATTTGTTGCAAAAAAAATAGATGATTAAAATTAATTAAAAATAAAATTTATCATAAAAAAATTTCAAATAATAATAATAATAATAATAATTAATATAAAACTATTTATTATGTTTTAAAATAACAAATATAAAGAGTTATGCCTCTCTTTGGTATGTGAGAGTTATAAGTATCACAATATAAAGAGAGTTTTAGAACAAAAATAACTTTTATACATTAGATTACATTTCTTTCCCTAAATTTTTATTTTTATAAACTAAAAATTACAATAGAAAAGATTAATTGTTGTCTCCTTCCTTGGTAGGTCGAGGTCCCAGTTTTACTACATCCCTGAAGCCAGGAACATCCTAAATGCTCTTCCGTTTATCCCACTTCCTCCGCCACCGTCCTCCTCTCCACGCCATGGCGCGTGCCGTCACGTGCGCCACTCAGCCCCCTCATTTCTACCCCGCATCCAACATCACTATCTCTAGCCGCGTCTCTCTGTTTTTGAAATCCCCGCGTTTTGGCCGCAGCTTTCATGCGCTCACCCGGTGCCGGAGCGAAGGTAGGCACCGCCTCGTGGCAGGAGTTCGCTCCGAAAGGAAGGAGTATCGCAAGGTGAGGCGAAGAGCGTCCAAGAGCAAAGAGAAAGAGCTGCAACTCCGCGTGGAAATTTGCCTCGAAGAAGATTTGCCTGACGATCCCGAAATCTTGGTGCTCATTACCAAACCCAATATTGAGTTTGTTTGAGATTTATAAGAGAAGAAAATAAAAAAAGATGTAAAAAAGTTATTTAGGATAAAAGTTTGTTTTTGAAAAAACCAATATCAAGTCACTCTTGGTTTAGTTTGATTATTAGTTAATTTTATCTAACTGATAATTTTATTCCTTTTTTCGTCTTCGGATTTTCTTATTCTAAAAGTATTCATGCAGAATTTTTATGTAAATATATTATTCTTCATGGGTTGTGATTATGTTTTATTTTGTTCCTTTGGGCTCTGTTTGCCAATGGGAAACTCTGAGGTGCGCTGTGGTTTTGGTTTTTTTAGCTTTTATGTACTTGTTTGCTGAAGTAGCTACATGATAAGTTCAAATAAACTCCAAATATACTCTTACAAATATATCTTCTAGAACTTTTTTTATTTGAAAAAAAGAGATATTTTGGGTTCTGCATTATTCATTCTTATGGGGTCTCTTTGCTTTTAATGGGTACAGAGCATTGCAGAGTTGCTTCGACTAAATGTTCCAATGGCGATGAAACTGGCATTTGATGGTTTGAAAGGTTCCGGTTATAAAACACGAGACACTGCAATAAGTGATGTTGGTGGATTTGATAGTGTTGAGTTATCGATACTTCTTTGCAATGATGAGTTTATTCGAAAACTTAATAAGGAATGGAGAGATGAAGACCATGCCACAGATGTTCTCTCAATGTCAAGTCATATACCTGAGCTCAAGATTCCTATTGTAAGAATTGCATCGTCTAGCGGATTATAAGTTGCATTGGGTGTTGTTGACAATGAATAAAATTTTAAGCACGTATGTTGGATGTTAACTACTGATGAATTGTTTGCAGCTCATGTTGGGTGATATTGTAATTTCTGTTGAGACAGCTGCAAGACAAGCAGAGGAAAGAGGGCACACTCTTCTTGATGAGATCCGAATCCTCATGGTTGGTTTCATGATATTCTGACTATTTGCTGTCTTGTACTGAACTTTATTGTGTTAGATTATGGTAGCTGTCTACTGCTATCAGCATAACTGGGAAAGTGAGCTGGAGTTTCATTCTCTTCTCAGTGTGGGTGTGTAGTTCAAACATATAATACAATGAACATGTTGGAATTTTATCTTTATGTCTCTATTGTGTGAACTGAAAGATGAACTTGAGAATATCAATTATTTCATCTTTTTGCAGATTCATGGCTTGTTACATCTTTTGGGATTTGATCATGAAATAAGTGAAGAAGCTGAAGTAGAAATGGAGAGAGAGGAGGAAATCCTTTTAAAGAGTCTTGATTGGAAAGGAAAAGGGCTAATAAAGAGTGCATGTGATGCTGAAACAAATTCAAATTTAAATGTTCATCAAAACAGTTCAGATGGTAATTGTATTTTTTACTAGTACGCCTCAGCAATCCTCATGCATAATTTATTGGTTTATACCTTCCCCTCCAATTCAAGTAACTATTTATTTTGCATAAAATGTATATGGGGAAATAATCTTATAGATGAATTGTCAAAAGACAGGAAGAAAGAAGGCAGTCTTAGATTTTACAAGCCAAAGTTCAGCTATATCTTCTGTGATATGGATGGTAAGATTGCAGCAAAAAGTACACTTTAGATATATCTTTTGTCCGGATTTTAATAGACTTCTGTATTGTGCAAAGGAACATTACTGAACAGCAAAAGTCAAATTTCTTCAACAACTGTCAATGCTTTGAGAGAGGCATCATCAAGAGGTGTGAAAATTGTGATAGCTACTGGAAAAGTAAGTTTAGTATATCCATGATTTGCAAGGGTAGCATGTTAATATAGATTATTTATTCTATATTGGATAATAGAGACCAAATCTCGGTTTCTGCTAATCTATGTACGGCTTGGTATATTTCTTATTTAAGCATTGACATTCATTTGGTTGAAAATATGTTCTGATAATTACTTTTGAAATTTGGGAAATAGGCTCGTCCAGCTGTGATAGACATTTTTAAAATGGTGGATTTAGCTGGAAAAGATGGCATTGTTTCAGAATTTTCTCCTGGGGTTTTCTTGCAGGTATTTTCTGTAATTTTTTAATGTTCATTATGCTTCTTCATTAGCAAGGCTGTCCTTATGTGTAGCTGAAGGTATTATTTAGCTGCCTTGTCTTAAATATTCATACGTTTTGTATGTGTATTACAATTTAACATACATGTAACACCTACTTGATATTCTCTATCAAAATTTAGTGTTAATAGTTTTGCTACCTAAACTAGCTGAAGACATTAACAAAATGTTCTCTAACATGCGTCCAGCTCGTTAATGTGCCCATTTTCTGAAGACATAGCAATTTGTTCTCCAACCTCACCTGTCTAGGTTGTTAATCATGATGAGATTGTTACGTGTATAATTTATTCTATCCTTGGTGAGTGCTTTTGCGAACACATGAAGAAATTATTCCCAGTCCAAGAGCTTCTGTAACTCATTTAACATTCATGAACAACCATCCTTAGTTGCTTTAGAAATAGCGGCATAGTTGTTGAGCACAATTTAATAGGAATTTCACTTTTGAAACCAGTTATAATGGATCCACGCAAATTCATCTGTAGCATTGGCCATGGAACAATATTGGATTTTGTCTATATATAAAACAAGGGGTTGAAAGAAACATAATTTGTATATTAACTATGTGTAATGCAGTGAAGTAAGTATCATGCGATTCACGATACGAATCGTACGATATGTTACGATTCAGCCCCTCCACGATACGAATCATGGAAACATTCGTTTTTGCTCCCGAATCGTTCATGTATCGCACGAATCGTGGTTGGAACTGCATGAATCGCGATTCTGGATCGAATCGTCCAGAAAATTGCAAGTAAAAAAGCAAATGGGTTTTACCCTGAATCAGGTCGGGTCAAGCGACCCGGTTTGTTAAAAACCCTAATTTTCCTCTCATTTTTACCCCTAACTTGAGCGGGACTGTTTTGTCTCTTCCCTCTCATTTATATTATGTTTTATATCTTTAATTTAAGTATATGTTGTATTTTTTTAATGTTTGTGAATCTTACGATTCACGAAACGATTCACGATTCCAAATATTAGCTCTCCAATACATAAATTGTATCTCGATTCAACTACTATGGTGTAATGTACAATCACTTATCTCCTTTGTTATCATCTTTGTTAAATTATAGGAAATAGAGAAACATTGAGCTGAATATGTGCATTTTTGAGACAACATGGGTGTGTTATTTATATTGAGAAAATGGAATCAATAAAATAAATAATAGACTTATGGTATTCTCAAATAATAAAGATATAATACGAGAATAAATAAAAACATTTCTAATAATACATAAATAGTCTAGATATTCCTGATTCTAAAAGATTATAAAAGATAGTTCTGATTATAAAAGATTTGTACCTTATTTCTATAATTGTAACATTCCCTCTCAAGTTGGAGCACAAGTCATATGTATTCAGCCTACTGCAAATATGATTGATCCTTGGTCCTCTTCTTAGAGACTTACCAAATATGTTTTGCAACTATTCACTAGAGTTGATAAATCTGGTGGTGATGTCTCCAAAGTGAAACTTTTCTCCTTTGAAATGACAATCTATTTCAAAATGTTTGATCTTCTCATGAAAGTTAGGATAGAGGGAATGTATAATGCTGTTTGGTTGTCACATCAAAGATGCATTTTGGAATTTTCTTCAAATTTAAATTCATTGAAGAGTTGTTTTGGTCATGTGAGCTCACAAGTGACTGATGTCATTGTCTTATATTAAATTACCTCCAACAAAAACACAACACCTAGAAGTAGAGCGTCTATCGCTTGGTGGCCCTGTACAATCAAGATTAGGATACCCAACAATTTGAGTATTTCCCTTATATTCGTAATAAGACCTTTGCCAAGAGCATTCTTAATATACTTTAGGATCTATATGCTTGCATCCCAATGGTCTTGACAAGGACAATTTAAAAATTGGTTTACTACATTCACTGCAAAGGCAATGTTAGAATGAACCATATTGATGTAATTTAACTTACCAAATAATCGTCTATATCTCTCAGGGCCAAAATACGTTCTCCTTGCTTTGATACAAGTTTGACACTTGGATCCATTGGTGTGTCCACAAACTTAGTATTGTTTCTTCTAAAATGTCCAAAACGTATTTTCTCAAAAGATATGACCAAGAACATTTTTGGATTGTGCAACTTATGTACCAAAGAAATACTTCAAGTGTCCATGATCTTTTTGCCTAGAACTATTGAGCAAAGTATTGTTTAGTAAAGATGCCCACACTATACATGTGGTGAAAGATTGAGGCCAAGGACTTGTACCATATTAGACGACTCGTGCTGATCAACATATCCAAGAGGTTGCTCCATGTAGACTTCCTCATCAAGATCACCATATAGAAATTTGTTCTTGATGTCAACTTGAAACAAAATCCAATGACAAATAGCTACAATGAAGAAGAGACGTTGGATACATGTCATTGTGGCAAGAAGAGAGGAAGTGTTAAGTATAATCTTGTCTATAGATTTGTGTGTATCATTTGGCAACCAAGCGAGTTTTATAGTGAAAGTTTTCTACCATCAAGTCTTGTTTTAAGTGTGTACAAGAATCAACAACCAACATTGATTTACTAGCTGGAAGAGGAACCAACTCCTAAGTACCACTCCTTTGAAAGACACACATCTTATCAATCATCGCTTGTCATCATTCTATGTTAGTTAAAGTTTCACTTGGAGACTTAGGACTAGGAACATAAGGTAACAAGGACAAATAAATATAATGTATGGTGGAAAACTAATGACAACAAAGGTTAGTATACTATGAAGAAGGGTTACAAGTAGAACATGTACCTTTTCAAATAACATTGTGCCAATCATTTTCAGAGGAGATTGGATCTGGTACAAGAGATAATGTTGGAGAGGGATCAGGCTTGACCTCCACTAAATTATTATCTATATTGGAATGTCAATAGATTGTGGGCAACATTGATATTCCTAAAAAAGTGTTGGAGAAAACATCTAGAGGTATGATGGAATCATTTGGTGATGAAGGAAGATTGATGAAGGTGGAAAACTAACCATATATATCCTGATTAGAAGGAACACGTGTATAATATGGCACAAACTCAAAGAAAGAGACATCAATAAGAAAAAAAAATACTGATAAAGTTTAGAAGAGAATAGAGTTTATCTCGACCAAGTATGATGTGTTGATAGTGGGGTATTATGTGTTGTGTTTGTCCATATTCATAATTAGTTCTGTGGGAAGTTAGATCCTAGAGCTGTTAAATGCATATTCATTGGTTATGCTTCAAATAAAAAGGGATATCATTGCTATCATCCTTCGAGTCAAAAGTTTTTTACCTCCATGGATGTCACTTTTGATGAAACTCAATCTTTTTACTTGAATCCTCAACTTTAGGGGGAGAGTTTTATTGGAGTTGAGTCTTTTGAATCTCAAGTCATCTTTTGTCTCTTTCATACTGGAATTGTCTTATACTAATACTGCTTTTGGTACTTCTGATACTTCTCCTAGCTTATCTCATATGGATGTCTCTGAAGCTGTTCCTAACGAGGACAATGTTGTTTCCGAGTCTGGGTTAGCCCTAGAAATTAGTTATCTAGAGAGTTTATTCAGTATACAATATCAAAGAAGACAAAAGCAACCTAACTCGATCCAAGAACAATACCAATCGTCTGAGCTAGGGTTAAGTGTTCATTCTTTTGACACCCTTGAACCTTTGAAAAATTCATTGAATAATAATTGTGAACCTGACCTTGATGACTTGCCCATTGCTTTGAGTAAAGGAACTCGGTCTTGTACCAAGTATCCTATTTCTCATTTTGTGACCATTAAACCTTTCTATGTAGCACCAGAGTTTCCTCTCTGCCATTGATACAGTTAGAGTCCCTACATCAGTTCAAAAAGCATTGAAGGATGAGAAATGGGTTTAAGCCATGAATGAAAAGATGAGTGCCTTAGAAAAGAACCATACATGGGAAATTATTAACAAACCACTAGATAAAAGGACAGTAGGATGCAAATGGGTTTATAATGTGAAGTATAGATCTGATGGCACATTAGATTGTTACAAAGCAAGGTTAGTTGCTAAAGGATATACCCAGACTTATGGTGTTGATTATGAGGAGACATTTGCTCCAATGACAAAGATGAATACTGTTAGAATCATTCTCTCATTGATAGCTTATTTTGGTTGTGAATTGCAACAATTTGGTTGTGAATTGCAACAATTTGGTTGTGAATTGCAACAATTTGATGTGAATTACAACAATTTGATGTGAAAAATGCTTTCTTGCATAGACATTTAGAAGAAGTCTACATAAAAATTCCTCCAGGTTTTAGGTCTATTGATGAAGGGAATAAAGTTTGCAGTTTGAAGAAACTCTTGTATGGACTGAAGTAGGCACCCCGTGCTTGGTTTGGTAGATCTCCATGACAAATTCAAGGTGACCATACCCTGTTCATCAAGAATTTCCTAGGCACTAAACTTACTCTACTATTGGTCTATGTTGATGATATGAGTGTTGCAAGAAATGATGAACATGAAAAACAAATCTTGAAAGAAAAGCTTGTTGCTCAATTTGAGAGGAAGGATCTAGGAAATCAAAGTACTTCTTTGGGATAGAAGTAGCTTACTCAAAGAAAAATATTTTTATCTCCCAAAGAGAGTATGTTCTTCCTCTTCTCAAAGAAACATGTAAAATTGATTGCAAGACCATTGGAGTTCTTATAGAACAAAACCATAGAATTGGAAGTGATGAATATTGTTCTACTATGAATAAGGATCAATATCAAAGACTTGTAGGGAAAGTCATTTACTTAGCCCACACCAGACCTGACAACCTATGTTGTGAGTGTGGTTAGTCAGTTCATGCATGATCCATGGGAGAGACATTTACAAGTGGTGAATAGAATTCTTCAATATTTGAAAACAAGTACAAGAAGGGCATTATTGTTCAAGAGGAATGAAAAGTTAAAAATGGAAGTTTATACTGATGTGGATTGTGTAGGGTCTATCACAAATAGGAAATCCACCTCAGGATATTATATATTCTTGGGTGGAAATTTGGTGTCTTGGAGAAATAAGAAACCAAATGTTGTTACAAGGTCTACTACAATGGTTGAATTCCGAGCTATGGCACATGGAGTGTGTGAATTGTTATGGTTGAGAATTATTCTAAATGATCTTAAAGTGACATGTACAGAGTTTATGACTCTTTATTGTGATAACAAATCAACTATTAGTATTGCTCACAATTCAGTTCAACATGATAAGACCAAGCATATAAAGATAGATCGACACATTATTAAAGAAAAATTGGATAGTGGCCTTATCACTACTTTTTATGTTCCGTATGGGCTTCAGTTAACAGATCTCTTTACAAAAGATTTTTCCACTGAACGATTTCATGATCTCACATGAAAGCTGGGAATAATAGAATACTCATTCACCAGCTTGAGGCGGAGTGTTGATAGTGAAGTATTAAATATACTGTTTGAAGTGGTTAGAAGTTGTAAGAAGAGTTTAGAGATTTCTTTATAATTATTCCTTTAGGGTTAGAGTTCCATATCTATAGAGACTGATGTACTATTTCAAATCAACTTAATAGAATAAAATCTTCTCTCATTAAAATTAATTCTTTTCAAGTTTATGTATGATTCATGTGGAAAGAAAAACGTGTGGAGGAAGGTTGTATAGATTAGAATGAGGAAAAAGGACTGAGTGATGAGTGAGGTATCTGATCATAAGGATATATGATGAGATCCGTATTCATTGAGCACTATTTTGCTAAGACTTACCCTTATATTATGGGTGACAAATCTCACCATATTTTACAAGATTTCAAAAACTTAATCATTGAAATGCAAATTTGTAAAATGAAATATTTTTTGGCTTGCTAGTGTTCTAGATGAAAGATTTGATATATAAACCAAATCATACCCTTTTTTAACATTTCAGATACACTGAATGAGTCAACTTCCTTTCAGTTGAAATGGAAGGATATTCGGTAGGGCGAAACATATCAATGCTAACTATTTAATTACATATCATGGTGGTCATTAGAACAATCAGCGTAGCATGTAAAATATTTGCTAGTACTTCAGGCAGTTTCATGTTTTAACTGTAGAACATGTCGGTCATTTAAATGTGAGCACTTTTATGCATGGATATTTAACTAAAAGGTTGTTGTTCCTACTAAACAATGTACTACTTCTTTGATGGAAGTTCAAGGTTTATTCACCAAAACTATATCACCACATCAGTGATTTTAAAGTCCCATAGAAATTCGAAAGGTACAGATGCCTAAATTGATAAAAGCAATAAATTGATGAATTTAGCACTAGATTATTTAATTAAATAATACCATGAAGAATCTGACTATAATTTTTTATACAATTTTTCCTCTTTCATAGTTTCTTTTATTTTGCTATGCCTTATATTCTTAACCTCATGATTCCAGGGATTGCTTGTTTATGGCAAACAAGGTCAGGAAATATTTAGGAGCAACTTAGATCCAAATGTCTGTAGAGAGGTAACATTTTCTGCTTATGTACTCATAATTTTGAGGGACCAAATAATATACTCAAAATATATATATATATTATCACTATCATCAATACAACAAAAATAATGTATAGTTGCATACATAATTTAATACAACTGTAATTATAAAAAAAACACCTATTTAAAAGAATGTCCTTCGTCTCTTCAAATTTTCGAACTCATTAATAATTGAATTAAAATTAAAATTTTCAGCTATTTCCTTCTTAGTGTAAATAACAATATTGTCAGCAAGAAAATCATCTTCTGTTTTATTTTGCAATCTTGTTTTTTATAATATTCATTGCAGAAAATGATTTTTCTGTTGTAGCCGTAGAAACAATAAGAGTTAAAATAAGACAAATTAAATGATCAATCAAGTAAAAAGTACTTTACTTCCCTATTCTTGCTAAAGATTGACACAAGTCAAGTATAGTTGATATAAATCTGGATAACGAAATGTTGAAGTTGAAATTTCAAACTAACTTTTTTTTGTTCACTAAAATCCGAAGGATAAAGTTTGTTCACAAGAGTATATATATCTTCAATGTTAAAAGCTTTATAAGCATCTTTAGGAACTAAAGCATGACTTAAAGTTAAAAGTTCCATTGTTTGCTCATTGAACCTATCATTTAATTCTTGCAATTGCTTATCCACTATAATAAAAATATATATTTACCTTAAAATGATGTCCAATAGTGACATTATCTTTTTGATGTCGAGAGGTCATGATGTGCTATATAAGTAGAATTCAAATAAGGAATATCAAAGTTATGTTTACAAAATAATATCACACCTTTCAACCAATCTTACCAACCATCTTCTCTTAATTTTTGAATCAAAAGTTTAGTACAACAAACTAGTTAGATAGCATTCAATATATCTTAATATTATTTCTGCAAAGCTTGACAAAGACAATCAGTAATTCTCATAATCTCTTTCATTATGTGTATAATCAATATAAAGTCAAATGAAGACAAGATATTAAAAGGAGTATCATCCCTTTAAGAATAAGTTGGTCCATCAATAATAATTTTTTAGAGAACCAAACAAGATGCATTGTATAGCTTTATCATACTACAAATGAAGTGAAAATGTGAGCTCCAACCACTAACTCGTTTCAAAGCCAATTTAGTCTTTTCCTTTATCGGTTTCAAATTCATCCATTTCTAACAATTGAACTATTTCATGTAATTTAACAGTTCGTTTACTAGAGGAATACATAATATTTATAATAACTCAGTGAGCAACTTATATTTCTCGGACTATAAATTTTCCAAGTTTCTTTTCTTTTTCTTTTACTCGAATAAGAAAATGAAGACATTTTTGATCCAGCTCAGTTTTAGGTGTTTGTGGAATCACTTTCTTAAGCCTGTTTTCTACATAACAAAAAGATTGAGGATCCAACTTTCAAATATGAACAAGGGTTAAATATGTTTTTAGTTCCTGAAATATTTGTCAAAAATTGTATTTAGTTCCTGAAATATTTGTCAAAAATTGTATTTAGTTCCTGAAGCATATTTTGAACTTATTTCGTCTTTATATTTTATAATCTGGTGTAAATGATTTTCGATAACAAATAAAAACATCTTTAAAGAAAGAGAAATGAGTGGGAAGAGAAATTAAAAAAGTAAAAGAAACTTAAAAAATATATGATAGTAAAGTAGAAAACTATGAAAAAGAAAAATAAAGAGAGAAAAATGAATTTTGACATATCATCAACACGAGTTTATAAAACATAAAGATGAAATAAATTCAAAGTTTGCTTCAAGGATGAAACCCAATTTTGACAAATAGTTTAAGATTAAAAACATATTTAACCCTATAAATAAATATTTGATTACTGATTCAGAACTTTCATTCCTGTCACTATGAAAGAAATAATTGTGTTTCTTTAACATACAGGCTTGTCTATATTCTTTGGAGAGTAAGGTACCACTTATTGCATTTTGTGAAGGCCGCTGCTTAACCCTATTTCATGATCCGCTTGTTGATTCACTGCATACAATATACCATGAACCAAAGGTAGTTTTTATACGCTTTATCGCATTCTATTTTGCTATTTACTGTTTCTTACCTAGAAATACTTCACAGGCTGAAGTCATGCCTTCTGTTGAACATCTATTAGCTTCTGCTGAGATACAGGTATTCACTAGGGCAAACCCTTACTCTCTAGTTTTCATCTTCTGATTAATAATGTATTCATGGATGCTAAATGATATAACACGGTCAAAGACTTCCAAAGATCAAGAGATCTGATACCATCTTAAATTTAGAAGAAAAGATATTATTTTGTGATATTTCAATAATAAACCATTGGACCTATAAATACATAAAGTTTGTTGATTGTTTTAGGAAATATAAAAAGCTAATTCTAAAAAAACAAATTCCAGTAATTATGGGATTGATTTTAAATACATAATCCTAGTATTAATAAATGTAGTAAAGAATAAAATTATAATAAGAATAAAATATAGAACTTCTCAAAATATACAATGAGCTGCACAATTTTGAACTCTACATCCTTCTAAGTGGTGGATGAAAATTGAAAAGGAAAATAGGAGGAAAAATTTGTATTTTAAAAGATTGTAGATCTAGATCAAGGGTCAAGTCAATCCCATGTTTTCCATGTTTGTGTCATACTCTCCATGCTTGCTTCCAAGGTTATCAAAGTCGTAGGTCAACTCGCTATCTAGTACGAGTTTACGAGTCTAATTGGAGTTCACGAGTTGACTTGTCTGTAAACTTGTTTTTCGACAGACTTGAAATAGACTCGTGTAGACTCTGTTCAGACTAGCGAGTTGGAGATCGAGTAACCGAGTTCTTGATTTTGTTCACGTTTTGAAAATCCAAATTGAAACTCAAAGCAAAAACCATTCGCTCTCCAACTAGATCTCCAACAACTATATCACAGTAATGTTTTGTCTCTAGCCGCCACCCTCCGATGCATTCGGCTTCTTCTTTGACATCATTCTGCTACTTCCTTGATGTTGTTTGCTTCTTATCTGGCACAAATCACATTTTTGCTGACTTCTTCTCCAATGTAAATAGCTTATTCCGACAGCCATGGCATTTTTTCTCATCTTGGCACGGATAGCATTGCTTCTATTCTGACATTGTGGGAGTTCTGAAACGAGCCACCCACCTCTTCTTCTATGATTTGCATTATATTTTATTTTTGATATTTTTTCGAACATTTTTTTCTTTCTTTTTCTATTTTTTTTTCCTGATATCTTATTGTAAGTTTTGTTTTTTCTTTTCTGGTTTTTGAATTTCTTTTTCCCAATTTTAATTCCTTATTATAGTTTTGTGTTTTTTTATTTTTATTTTATTTCTGTATTCTGATCGTTTTTATTTTTTTATTTCTTGTTTATATTTTTTAATTAATTTTTTCTAAAGTATGCTTTTTTTTTCTATTTAATGTTTAGTTGGAAAAAAAAATACAATATCCAGTGATTTTTGTGGATTCAATTTAATTAGAATTATATTTTTATTTTATTGCTTCAATTTAACTTGGGTATGATAATATTTGTGCTTTTTTTAGTTATTTAATTATTATTGTAACATTTTAAGATGTAATATTATGTTGGTATGTAGTATAATTTATTATTTTAATATCATAGAATTGGTATCATGTATATTTATTTTATTTTATTGAATTTTTATATAAAGTAGTCTAGTAAGAGTGTACAAGTCAGGTTTACGAGTTGAGTTTATAGACCTATTATGAGTTTACATAGACTTGAGAGTGTGATAACCTTTCTTGCTTCACATTAATATTACCTTGTTTCCCTGAGTCTTTGCCAAAAATGAGAAGACATAGAACATACCTTGGTCATGCTTTCGTTGCCTCTTTGTTGCACATGCTTTCCTTGCATTCTCCTTGCTCCCATAAATCTCTATTTGCATTCCTTCTCTTGGCCACACCATCTAATCATATTTGAGCTCGGAAAAACCCAACTAAAGCTTATTCTAATCATTAGTAACTGCACCTAAAAATTACAAGACAAAATTACAAGTGAGTGAAAATATAATGAAAGTAAATATTAAAAGGTTAACATCAAAGTAAATTTTATTATTTTATTTACTAACAAAGATCTTTCTCATCTAAAAAATGCCTTCTATATATGGTTTGCAAGAAAAAGTGTACACAGATTAGCCACCCGGTTTTACAATCTCTATTGACTCACGACTTGTTTGTAGGCTTCATCGCTCAATCTATGGCTTGAAGCAATCTCTTTGTGTTTGATCTAGTTGTTTGAGCTTACTTTTACTTGAGTTTAGTATGACTCTTTGTGAAACTAATCACTTGTTATTTTTTACTTCATTCTCTATCTAGCATGTGTAATCTATCTTGTTCTATATATTGATAACATTGTTATTAATTGATCATGACTCAAATATGAAATTTTGAAAAATGGAAATTAAGTCCTTAATCAGAATTTTACAAATTTATTTATAAGTTCTGATTAGTGTAAATGTATGGATCTTGGGCTTTAATTATATTTACAAACCCAATTATGCATGTTTAAACAAAATGTAATCCTATATGTAAAATTTAGTATATCTGTCTCAACTTCAAAAAAATTATTAAAAATAGAAGAAATTCCAAATTTAGCAAACACTATATGAAAACTGAAGTTCTGCAAATGAAGAATCTAATGAATATCAAATCAGCCAAAAATAGTATCTACATAAAAAGTTATGACTAAAGAATAGACAAATGTCATAAATGACTTGGGTGGTGTTGCTCTCGTTCAGTTTTCACATGTAATACTGCTGGCATTTACATTTGATTCTACAGAAAATGATTTTCTTAGACACAGCCGAGAAGGTAGCTGGAACCTTGCGGCCATACTGGTCAGATGCAACAAAAGGTCGTGCCACTGTTGTTCAAGCTGTGCCTGACATGATGGAAATTGTACCCTTGGGAACGTCAAAAGGGAATGGAGTAAAAGTGCTGCTAGATCATTTGGGGGTCACTGCTAAGGAGGTATAAAAACTATTAGTTCATATGTGACATTGATTGCATTGTGTCTCGTAGACTCTGGTAGTAACACATTGTTCAATCACGTATATGGAAGGGGTTTAATATTCTTGTTAAAATAGTCTAGCTGTTGAATGGCATAGTATAACATTTTTCCGGATACTGAATCATAGCCAAAATTTTCATGATAGATTTAGCTATTGCTTTTGACATGGAGGTGAACATCTTTTTTATGAATCATCTAGAGTCGACATATTACTGATGATTTGAGGCGTCAATCTTACAATTTATTTGTGCGTCTTGTTTGTCTTTATATTTGCCCCAATTTTCTTTAACACAGATAATGGCTATTGGTGATGGGGAAAATGATATGGAGATGCTTGATCTGGCTTCTCTGGGCATCGCACTTAGTAATGGATCAGAAAAGACCAAAGCTGTGGCTAACGTAATTGGTTTAAGCAATGATGAAGATGGTGTAGCAGATGCCATCTATCGATATGCATTCTGAACAGCTGAAGACTACAAAATGAACATTTCATTTAAATTCTATAGGGGTTTAAGCTATTTCCCCTGATTAATTATTTTTTCCCATTTATTTTCTTTCACAAAATGTTGAAGCTGAGAAAAGTATACCATGTCATCATTTATCTCAATCATCACAATAATTTGCAACTAATATTTCTTTTATTTCTTTTCATTAAGGTTTCGCAGGGTTTATGCCTAAATGCATGTCATCTTTGCTTCCTCTTGTACGAAGAAAAATTCAGTCTGTTACTGTGAACAATTTAATGAATCTTATTTTGGATTATATGCATTTGCCATCGAAATACAAACTTGTACGGGTAGTGAAATTTTTGTTGAGAGGTTCCAAAGCCATAAAACCAGTACTATTGGATGTCCGGAATGTTTAGACTCTTGACTTACTATCTTTGTTTATTTACTTTTTAGCTGTTTTTACTGCCACTGCTATTGTCCTACTTTCTAGTCTCTCTGATGCTGTTACCTTACCATTATTTATAATAGAAACTAGTACATTTTAATATTAAGGATATATTTGGAATAAATTTGAATTTATTATTATTAATTAAAAACAATTAATATTTATTTAAGATTTAATTATGTTTTTAGTTATCATATTTTTAAAGATAAATTTGTTTTATGATCTCAATTTGTAAGAATATTTAGTCCTTCAAATTTTCTTGAAAAATATTTAGTCCTTTAAACAGATATTGTTAAGAAAAGTGGTGAAAATTCGTTACTTCTGAAGTTGAACACGTTCATTTTTGTTCTATACCTAACTCCAAGCATTAAAACTGTATTTTATTTAGTTGGATTGACTTTCTTTTTTAATTTAGATTGAAAGTGTGGCATTTAGAAATAATTTAAGAAGTAAAAATATATTTAACTTTCTACTTAATTTATGTGATAGTTTAGTAATTATATGATTTGTTATGTAGTTTGTAATTGAATATTATCATTAAATATAATGATGATAGTGCATTAAAACATTAAGTAGACAGTTAACGACCAATTCTCAAAAGAAATTGATATAAGATAGTTAATGACCAAATGTGATCCATGAAATGTCCTTAGTACATTCATAACATATAATTTGAATTTTTTTTAAATGTCTAATGTTTAATGATATTCTTTTTACAATATGATCATGTATGAATGAACATGAGCATCATTTTTTAAAGATGTGTTTAAAACTGTTGGGAAGGCAACACTTTCTTAAGAAGACAACACTCTCGCTAAATTTAATCAAGGCAACATTATTAGGAAGACAACCCATTTAATTAAGGCATCTATTTTGACACTTTCAAAATTTTCAAAATATTTTAAAATAGAGTATGATGTATTAAATGCGGAATAAGAGCAATTTTGATTCAAGAAGGACATTCCATTGCTTACTTTAGTGAGAAATTGAAGGGTTATCATATTTCACTTATGATAAAGAACTTTATTTCTTAGTTAGGTTCTTGCAAAGTTGACAACAATATCTCTTATGAAAGGAATTTGTCATCCATAATGATCAAGGCAAGGTTAACAAATAACATGCAAATTGGTTGGAGTACATTGAACAATTTCCTCATATGATCAAACAAAAGCAAGAAAAAATTAACATTGTTTCTCATGCTTTGTCTAGAAGATGCACCTTTCTTGTCACTTTGGTAGCTAAATATATGAGTTTTAATCACATTAAGGAGTTGCATAAAAATGTCGAAGACCTAGTGGTCTGATGTAAACCTCATTAAAACCTTTTACGGAACCCTTTCTTCCCCACTTATGTGACAAACCTTTTCCAATTTTCTCTTTTCTCTCTCCGACGACGGCAACGATAAAGCTCTGCGAGGATCTCTGATGACCTTTGGACGTGGGTGCTTCCATCCCTTTGACTCATTTGCTATGGAAAACATTTCTATCCAATTGCATTGAGGTTTTTGTTGCTACATTGTGGGATCGAGAATAATGTTTTATATCCATATTTTGTTGTTGAAATGGAAACCATGATTGTTTTGGGGATCTCAGGCATGGTAATGTGTGAATGTCTCCATTGAATTGTTGTTGTTGAAGGTTGATTGCATTATATTTTTTTGTTTCTAATTTTGAAATTATTTGTTTAAATAAAAAATAATAATTTTTGTGTACCATGTGAATATTAAGATGTGTTTTAGTTAGTAGGAGTGACTAAATTATTTAATCACTAGTTTGTCTAAAATTTTATGGATTAATTATTAGGTATTTTTGTGTTTATGAAAATTGTATTGAAAAATTTAGTTTAAATCGATCGAAGGATTAAAATGTATTGTAATATATTTGGTTGATATACTTGATTTTGTTGTAATTTAATTGATGCTTATTTTTATTTTGATACATATATTGAGTGAACCATAGTTCCCATTTGAGATTTAGTACAAATAATTAAACATTAATTATTTGTATTAAATCTTGAATTATTCGATTGAAGAGTTTGGAAAAGTTATTTTTCGTAATTTGTTAATGTGTATACATTATAGTCTATCCTTACATTTTGTATAATATTGGTTGAGATCATTTTGTGCTGTTTTCCGGGTGCATATTTGACTGTGGTGTGTTCTTTGTCACCACTTTCATTTTGTGTACTTTGGAGACCAATGTGGAATGTTGCCAAAATTTTATCAAATGTAAGATTATAGAATTGGTTTATATGTGTTAGCGAATTATGAGAAATGTTTTCCTAAACGGGTAGGACCCCACCTTCAATTACAAAAATGAGAATCACATCACATGGTTGATGATGAAGAAGTTTGTAACATACGTAGTTATGGATCAAAGTTAGATGAATGCACCTTACATTAGTCAAGAGTACAAAAAAGGAGTTGATGATTTATTGCAATCTATTCGCAAAAATTGAAAACCTGCAAATAGGGCATATTATTGTCCATCAATTCGTTGTGTGAATCAGCTTCGTCTGCAACTTGATGAGATACATAATCATTTATTTTTCTTTGGTATTCTCAAGAGTTATACAATATGGACATGGCACAGAGAAATATTAGACATCTCGAGTATGTTAACAACAAAATATTTTGAAGAAGGGATGAATGATAATTTAAACGATACGATATGTCATGTTGGTGAAGAAAATTTTAGAAAAGCACATGTGTATGATTATTTGAAGTTTGATTTCGAGCAACAATTGTACCAAGGAAGTAATAACTTTACAAGATTATAAACTACTTGAAGATTGTTCAGTTTATAAGAAATAAATGGGTGGACTGATAGAAATTTTAAAAAATTGTTGGAGAAGTTGAAGGAGATTCTTCCAAATGATAACACGTTACCTATCGTAACTATGAGGCAGAAAGATACTATGTCCAATGAGTTTGTAGTACAAGAAGATACACACATGCCGTGATGATTACATATTGTACATAAATAATTTTGCTACATTGAAGGCGTGTCTAACATGTGGGTTGTTTTGGTTCAAAAAGAAAGCTGATGAAAGTAATGGTGAGGAAGAAATAGAGGGGCCTCCTACTAAGGTGTTATGATACTTGCCAATAATACCTAATTTTAAAAGTTTTTTGTCACTAAAGAGGATGCAAAAAACTTAACTTAGCATGCAAATGGTAGAAAATGTGACAAACTTCTTCGACATCCAATTGATCCTCCACAATGGAAAAAAAATTGATGAAACATTTCCAGAATATGGTACAAAGTCAAGAAACTTGAGAATTTGACTAGCTACAAATGATATGAATCCTTTTGGAAACTTAAGTAGTAAACATAGTTTATGGACAATTTTGTTGGTCATTTACAATCTGCCTCCTTAGCTATGTATGAAGAGAAATTATATTATGTTGTCTATGATGATTTCAGACCCCAAGAACCAGGAAATGATATAGATGTGTTTTCCAATCCTTTGATTGATGACTTGAAGATATTGTGGGAAGCAAGAGTATAGGCCATTGATGCATACCATGAAGAGAACTTTATATTGCATGCAATATTATTTTTGCACAATAAATGATGTTTCAGAATATGATAACTTGAGCAATTATAGTGTGAAGGGTCATTATGTGTGCCCTATATGTGAAGAAAACACAAGTTATACCCAATTGAAAACACTAGGCATCATAAGTTCATAATTTGTAATCATCCATATTGTACATTGAAGAAAACATTTAATGGAAGTCAGGATGATGAACTTGCATTGGAACTACGCAAGTGAGCAAGTATATGAGTAGGTGAAGAACATTAACATTGTATTTGGAAAGATGCAAAAATAGTCGAATGAGAAGAACATATGTGGAAGAAATGGTCAATATTCTTTAATCTTCCTTACTAGTGCAAGCTAGATGTTAAACATTGTATAGATGTGATGCACGTGGAGAAAAATGTTTGCAATAGTGTCATTGGTACATTGCTCAACATAAAAGGAAAGACAAAAGAGGGAATGAAAGTATGACAAAATTTGGTTGACATGGGTATATATTTCAAGTTACATCCATATTTTGTTGGAAAATACACTTTTGCATCCAACTTGTCATAATTTATCAAAAAAAAAAAGCTTTTGTGAGTGTTTATGCAATGTGAAAGTGCCACAGGGGTACTCTTTAAATGTTAAGAGTTTGGTGTCTATGCAAGATTTTGAAGTTAGATGGTTTAAAGTCTCATGATTGTCATATATTGATACAACAACTTTTGCCTATGGCTATTCATAACATCTTATCAGCTTTTGTTAGAGTTACTTCCAGTCGACTATGTTTGTTCTTCAATGCCATTTTCTAGAAAGTAATTGACCCTTAAAAGCTAGATGAATTAGAAAATGATGCAATAACAATCTTGTGTTAGTTGGAAATGTATTTTCTACCTTCATTTTTTTATATCATAGTGCATTTGATAGTTCATTTGGTAAGAGAAATTCGATTGTGTGGGCTGACTGCTTTATCTTGTATGGATGTACCTTATTGAGAGATACATGAAGATCTTAAAAGGATATGTCAATAATCAATACCAGCCAAAAACTTCAATTATGGAGAGGTACATTGCATAAGAAGCCATTGAATTTTGTTCAGGGCATATGTCACAATCAGAACCAATAGAAATTCCTAAGAGTCGACATGCTGGAAGATGTGAAGGTAAAGGTACTCAAAATTTAAAGATTATAAATGTGAGTCAAAAAGAAGTCGAGCAAGAACATGTGTACATATTGAACAATACTAATGAAGTAATCCATTACATATCACAACACATAAATGAAATAAGGCAACACACCCTCAAATGAATGAAAAATGGGCATTGAATGAACATAACAAGAGTTTCTTGGGTTGGTTTAAGAAAAAGGTATATATTGAAGTTAATGTTTATGATACACTTTTGATACCACAACGATGTGATTACATTTAGTGGGTATGATATTAACAAGTATTGTTTCTATTCAAAGATAGAGGATGACAAAGTATAGTTACAAAATAGTGACGTTACAATTTAGGCTGAGTCTTCTCAATTTGCTAGTTCTGAAGACATAATTCCCATTACAACATCCATGAGTTATTTTGGAGTCTTAGAAGATATACAAAAATTGATTATGTTACATTTAGAGTGCTTGTATTCAAGTGTAAATAGGTCAATGGTAATATGAGTGTGCTTTTATTATGGCATATTAAGTGATAAAATCCTTGTAATAAGAGATGGTTAGTGGTCTTCGAAGATAGAAGCATGCACGAAACTCACGAAGGCGAGTCTCTAGATATGCATGGGACACTATCTTTCTTAACTAGAACATTTAGTGTCATGTAACAATGAAGTCGACGATATTCATGCAATTCGAAGTGATCATGATGAAAGGATATGAGAAAACATACCAACCTTATAAGTGTTTTTCTATTACATTAGTTGTTTTGTTATTAATACAATGTATTTATTTTGTTGAAATCTATTGATCACATTGTTAGGATTATTGCAGATTTAGGGTCTGGTTGTGGTAGGAGCAGACGTAGATCTATGACCCAGTTGATTGGGGTAACTATGAGGTGCGTTGCTTGAGAAAGGATACAAGTTGATATGGTTCCTCGTTTTGGCAAGACATCAAGCCCAAATGCCAGTATGTTTAAGAGTTATTTTGGAGTCATAGGTTGGGTTATGTTTCTATCATCACTCCATTGTGAGATGATGTTGAGGAAAGAGATAAAAATCTCATGTGGTAGGATATTAAGGTATTTGCACATCTTTAGAACACAATATAACTTAATTATTGTATTTAACGTTTGTTATTTTCATAACAAAATTTTGGCAATCCCAACACTGAAGCGGTGGTAAAGAAGGTGTTATCTACCATTGTCACCAAATGGAGGAATTTCAAAACTTTCTTGACACGAGAGAATGTCTTTGGAAAGCACCAAGATGACACTCCATGTCTAAAATATTTGATTAGTGAGAAGGAGTGAAGTGAGTTCCATGATAGTCGATTGGACCCTTCTTGGAGGTTAGTTGTTGATAATTCTTGTATTAAAACATAAATAAGCTTTCATAATCTCATTTTATTATTTGCATTTCAAGATAAAAGAGTAGCTCCAAAAACGAAAAAAGTTGAATGATGCACCCCATCTACTATCACAGGGGGTATGCATTGTTAGAGAAACGCATGATGCAGGCCAAACCAGAGCAGAGTCAATAGGACTTCAGTTTGCTGACCTTGCATCTCCACCCCCTACTATGAACTATGGAATACAGCTCGCATGAGATCTGATGGACAAATGACTGCTCAACCTGCACGAATCATTGTTCATATGTTGTAGGATGATTTAGTTAGCCAAGCTACTCAGGGATCATTTGTTCCCTATAATCGAGAAGACATTTTGACAATGGTCATAGAAAGACTAGAGCACCCAAGACAGGTGCGAGGTATTGGTTGATCTTGGGGTCTCTATGATTACTTTGTCCACCATCGCAGAGGAGCATTATGGACTCTTACAACCAAGAGGCATTGGATAAAATGAAGTTGTAGGTTAGAGAAGAAATGAGGATGTAGATTCAAGAAGAAATGAAGGAAATGCGGCAACAATTCAAAGAGAAGATTGAATCCCTTTGCTCATTCTCCACAACAGACTCAAGGAACACCTCATACAGTTTTTTATGATGTTGTTCGAGTGAGCACTAAAGAGAGTTGTGTTGCTCCTATTGCTCCTATTATTGCTACAGATCCCTCAGGGGATTTTACTCACACTAATGCAACAAACCAATGGAGTTATATGTTGAAGATGACCCCCAATGTCTAGTGGCAACTGGTAGAGTATCCGAGGGTGGCTTAACTATCGATGGTGTCCCACTACAACTACATTGGATGCAGGTAGTGGTTGATGATATAGTGGATGTTGTTGCTCTAGTGCCTCTGCCCAATACAGAGGTTTAACTAGTGGGCTGGCAAGTGACACATTCTTAAATTGGTCAAGATATTTGGTGATGTCACGCTCAATATGGGCAAAGGTAGTATACGCGGTGTTCATTTTTTCTTTTTTGTATTCTTATAATTATAGTAATGTTTAACTAACTTTTATAATTTTTTATGATATTATCGATTGTGGTAAACAAGTTATGAGAGGATCTGTTATTCATGATGCTGACGAGGATATGGCAGAAATTGATAATGATGTCTTATCTATGCTACTAACTATATTGCCACACTTGAAAAAGAGACCAATTCAAATAAAGTGGAACAAACAAGTTTTTGGAGTTAAGAAATTTGTTGTTCCACTGTACATTTTCATGTCTGATGCATTAAAGATTATTGGGGGAAATTCTATGTTAAACATTTTTATAATACAGTTGTGGGTCATGGAAGTCATACTTCTGACCACATTTTCATTTGTGTCTAACATTACAATAATTATATTTAACTAATAATTCATTGTCTAAGGTACATGGACAAATTAAGTGTGGAACAACAAAAATAAGAAGTATATGGATTTCTTAAGCTTCAATTCATCCAAAAAATCTAGGAATACAAAGGTCCAGATATAGCAGTACATGCAAACATAAATGAGTGACTCACAGAGACATATTTTTTAATTTGTTTTTTAATCATGTTAATTTATAATTAATTTGTGTGCCTTACAATGTAGGTCCCATTGACAGTTATTTGTAATCTTTCACAGGGATTACATTGTGTTGTGTTTTGTTTGTTGCACAAAAAACCAAGCCATGAAATGAAAAACCTCTTATAAGAATAACTTTATCATTTTTCATTATGTTTTAAAAGTGTATGTATATATTGGCTAACATTTGTCTTTATTTCAATTAGAATCCTATTTGGAACAAATATTTTAAGTGGAAGAGGCAAAACAAAGTCATTGCGCTTCATATACCCTAATGTTAGGAAATTATTTAATACAGGCAATAATTAATGAATTTATAAATTATTGGAAATAATATTGTGATTATTTTCTCATTTTAGTGCAATAAAAAAACAAACTTGTATGAATGTGGCTACTACGTTTGGATGAGAGCCATAATTTATGTGGATATTACTGTTTCTTGGATGGAGGAAATTCATTTCAACATTTTTTTTAACTTTATTTACTTTTATGAGTCTTGCATGTTAACGAAAGTTAAATTAATGTTTCAGTTCTTCTAAGATACATATCTATTGTTTGAAGATGATATGGCAAACATAAGGGAACAATAATCAACTTTTTTATTCAAAGTATATAATACTTAGTTTTCTAAGTTTAGTTAGTCTTTGTATTATGTTTTGTAGGTATATTATGTTGTTTAGGTTTTTAGGATAGTTAGATAATTTAGTTGATTTTTGTGTTGTCTAATTGAATTTTGACAATATAAATTTCTATTATAGACTGTTTGAGATATTTGTATTGTTTGAAATGTTCAGATTTTGTTTGCAAGCTTTTGTTGTAAGCCAAAATAAAGTTCATTTAAAAAGAACGTTCAACTTTATGTTGGACAATACCAAGTCTAATGTAAAGTTACATTAGATATAACACTATTTTTTACGTAACCACTAGTACATAAGAGGTTTTTTACGTCTGTTATTTTGGACTTTTTACGTCTATTGCAGCTATGACATGATAGCGAGAGATGTAACTTTACATCGAACCATATAGCAAACGTAAATTTACATTGGACCATCTAGCAGACGTAAATTTACGTCATACCACACCAGGTCTAACGTAAAGTTAGGTGTTTTTTTAAGATGGATTTGGCCAAAACCTAATTTCATTTTGGTATTGCAAGTTCATTCTCTCTCGATTAATCTTTCTATCATCCATTTATTCCTTCAAACTTCATCCACTTTCTTCGTCGTTACGAAATAGAAAATGATTTCGGAAAGCATCCATTTCGCTGAAAGCCCCTTTTCAATATCTTAAAAATCATAGGGATTTTAAAAAGCTACAATGTAATCGCGAAAACTCCAATATAATCGGATAGAAATGCTTTCCATAGGAAATGAGTTATAAGGATGGAAGACTTTACTATTCATGGTCACCACAAACCCTCCCAGAGGTTTGCTACTATTGTTGCTAGAAAGAGAAGAGAGAAAATCCAAAATCCAAAAAACCTAAGTCATGCGTGCGAGGAAGAAAGGGTTCTGGGAGGATTTTAATTGAGCTTTACATCGAAGATTGAGTGGTCCGAGTAAAGCAGTTGAAGTTAATTACAACAATGCCACCAGATTTTTGGTGAAATCAAATATATAAAGGTTAGACATAAACTCTGTGATCATTTTGTACTAGTGAACTTTATGTTGGACCTGGTATGGCCAGGTCTAACGTAAAATTGTTTTTTTTTTTAAATTTAAAATTAAAAAAGTTACAACAAAGTTGGTTTCTGTTTGACAGAAATTTACACTTATTATTTGGCATCTCTTATGTAAATTTATGTTTGTTATTTTGTCTGACGTAAAGTTGTGTCTCTTGTTATTTCATTAGGATTGTAATAGACATAAAAAGTTCAAAATAACATACATAAAAAACTTTTTCTGTATTACACAATTCAGAAATCTAACATATATTTCTAAATTTGAAAATAAATTTTGAATTATGTAATCTTAAATTCTATAATGCATTTCTAAATGAAGAAATTTATTTTAAATATAAAATAAAAAGAGTTTTTAAATATATAATTCAAATGGGTAATTTAGATTTTTCTAATATCTTATAAAAGTAGATGAAGAAACATGAGATGGAGAAGACAGGGTGCACTTATTTTTTTTAATTGTGCTTTTGAGAAGTCTTGTTGACAATAAATATTTAAAAAAAGTATTTAGACAACTTTTTCATAAAAGAAAATAACCATAGTAGATTGTACAAAAGCTAGAACATAAAGAACATTAAAAATGTAATTCAAATTCTCAATATCGAACAATGTCATCAATGCATATCATACCTCTACAAGCGAGGGGCCAGTCACATGCTATAAGTTATTGTTTGGAATCATACCCAACACTCACTTATTTTTCCAAAACCACTTAACAAGAGAAACAAATAAGCAGAAGGAAATATATTTTGCTTCTACATTCAAATGAATCCAAACATACCATAAGTCGATTTTGACGACATAGGTTTTGTCTGCTCTTTTATTGGGAACTTGTGATAAAAGAAGACAAAATAAGTTAAGGACATGGGCTATGAATTATATTTACAGAGATCATCAAATCCCATATACTCGTGATTTTCAATCTTTTTTACCATTGCTCCAATGCCAACTCCACCTAACAAATAAACGAAAAATGTTTCATAATTGAAGTTAAGAGATCTTTTTAGAATATGTTTCACTAACTATAATTTTAATTTCTGTAAATAAAATAATATTTCCTTTTAGTCTCTCAAAAATTAACTTTAGTTTATGTAAATAAGATAATATTTCCTTTTAGTCTCTCAAAAATTAATTGTTTTTAACACATTATGAAAAATTAATTAAATATAAACTAATTTTAAGATAAAAAATAATTAATTATTATAATAAATAAATTAAAAATTATTTTATAAACTAAAAATTATTAATATTTAAAATATTTTATGTTATTATAGAAATTATATTCTTTTGATTATTAATCTTAAAAAATTATAAATTGATTTATATATAATAGTAATTAAATTAATTTTTAAATCAAAATTTAAATTAGTTTTTAACTTTAATTATTAAGATTTTAATCATTTATTAAATTAAATTTTAAATTATTTTTTAATTAAATTAATGAACAATTTCATTATTTTATAAGTTAATAATATAATTGATAAAAATAATATTTTTTATAATTATATAGTTTGTATCTTTATTTACAAAGACTAGCAATATATTTAATATCTATAACAATATAGTTTATAGGTTAAATATTTTTTGATGACTTTAACTGAAATAAGTTTGCTTGTGGCACTCCAAAATTAAAATTAATTTGAAAAATAAACTATTCTCGGAATTAATACTTTGAATGTGTTTCAAAAAAAAAAGTTATCAGAGTTGTTATATAATACTTTTAATCTATTGATATAGAAAATTATTTTAAATTACTTTTTGATAAACTAATAGTAAAATTATTTTAAATTTAAATGAGTAAAAATATATTCATGTCATGTACATACTAGAAAAATATGAATATAACCAAAGTTTTAAGAGAAAATCACTAAGGCTTACCAAGTGAAACAGCACTAACAAATATTGTGAAGGCTAGAACAAAGATGATAAGAGAAGCTCTCCCAAGTAGATCGATCAACTTTCTCACAATATGCTGCCCTACGATGGCTGAAATAGCAGCTGCTACAATAAAGTATAGAGCTGTGCAACAATCCCCATAATGCATGGGTTAGAGCAATAAATTGAACCATATCAATGTAATCTTATGGATGAAAGTTAGAGATATAGAGGTAGCAGTGATGAAACACAAACCATAAGGAACTGGAAAACGTTTCAGCAGGTAGTATTCTACAACAGACATAGATGAGGAAAAGACCATGGCAAAGGTGGCTGTGGCACTTGCAACCTGAACACACATATGGCATCAAACATTGAACCCAATTAACAGAAGAAGTGAAACTCATTCAGATGGCTTCATAAATTGATCGTATTCTAGCAAAGAGGGAGATTGTCATTGTATATGGATGGGTCAATGCAGAGAAATAAAACTATAAAGTTTATAACACAAAGCTCAAAAATAACAAGTGGACAATACTTTATCTGATATTAAATTCGAAGTTATTAAATTTGGTAGACTTCAAAAGGAGCAAAAGGGTAGTTTTATGCTTAAATATGAAGTTTTCCTTCATAAACATTCTTCAAACAAGATTATTGAGTTTTACACAGGTTGTTCATGCGAACTTGAGATTAATTTCAGACCGAGAAAGCTTAACCTTGCAAGAGATTTGTAAAAAAAAATTATATTTGCCAAACACCCATGAAGAGTAGGAAGGTAAAAGTGCTTTTCCAAAGCAAGAGCACAATTTCTTCATAAAAACCTCTTTGAGGTTATACATATAAATCTATTTTATCTATAAAAAATGGTTAGGAATTAATAAAATCTTACATTAAATAGGAATGATAAAGTCGAGGTGTATAAAAAAAAAATAAAGACTCATAGACATTGAACTTTAAAGTTTTATGTTGGAAGTGACATTATAGGTTAGATTTCTTGTTATGTGATGATGATAATATTCATTACATTTTTTCAATTCCGCAAACACCATGACAAGATGGTACATTAGAAAGGAAAAATAAGTTATTAACCAAATGACAAAAACTATATTGAATTTTAATTAATTCAATTCCATACACTTTTGGATAAAGAAAGTAAACTCAATCTATATTGTTTACAAAACAGAATATATATATATATATATATATATATATATATATAAGGTTAATCTTAAAGAAGACTCTTTGTCATGTGGAGAGGTAAAAAATCCAACATTTCATACTTCTATGCTTTTTAGCTCAATGTTTTATTTTAAACAACAAGGGTAACCTTAGTAAGTTTGACTTTAAGAATGGTGAAGAAATCATGCTTGGATATTTTGAAACATCAAAAGCCTACAGAGTTTACAATTCAAGGACTATGGTTGGGGAATAAGTCATTCACTTAAGGTTTCACGAGCCTCATAAGAAACTAATTAGAGTTAGACAATATGTTGTCTAACCTACAAACTAATGAAAGGAAGATGAAAGAAGAAGGCATGTTTACATCAAGGTCAAACATGGTTGAAAATAAGTCTATTTGATGATTAGACAACAATATTGAAGGTGCATTTAACCTGGGCACAAATCGCCTTAGACTGATGTGAGTTTAACTCAATTTTGCTCGATATGGACTTGACTCAATTCGGTCCAACATGGACCTAACTTGCCTTTCACTAACGTGGGCTCGATTAGACTCATCCTAACATAGGCTCCACTTGACGTAAGCCTAACTCGACTTAAAATCACATAGGCTTGACATAGGCCAACTTGACTTTGCTTAACATGAGTTCGGCTTCACGCGAACTTGATTGGACTCAACTCAACATGAGTCCGATTTGACTAGTCTTGATATTGGCCCAACTCAGCTTTATGTGAGTCTAACTAGACTAAGCTTGACATGATTTTGACTCAACGTAACCTGACTCAGCTCGATGTGGGCTTGACTCGACTTAGCACAACATGAACCTGACCAACCTTTTCTTGACCTAGACCTAGCCCGACTTGGACCCCACCTAACCTGGGCCCAATCCCACCTTATCTAGCCCGACCTTACTCTACTTGGGTCTAAGTCAATCTTGTCTGGGACTGACTTGGCTAATTCAGACATAATAGTAAGATTTCAATTTTTCTTCCTTTTCAAGAAAATTTCAAATTTTATTATTTTATTTATTAGGTTAAATATGTTTTTGGTCCTTGAACTATTTGTCAAAATTGTGTTTCATCCCATAAGCAAACTTTGAACCTATTTTGTTCTTATACTTTATAAAGAGATGTAAATGATCATCAATGACAAATAAAATCATTTTTAAGGAGAGGAAAATAAGAAGAAATGGAAAGAAAAAAAGTGAAAGAAACTTAAGAGAAGAACGATACTGAAATAGAAAACTATGAAGAAAGAAAATAAAGAGATAAAAAGGAATTCTAACACATCATCAAGAATCGTTTACATGAGTTTATAAAGCATAAGAACAAAATAAATCTAAAGTTTGTCTCGGGGACGAAACACAATTTTGACCAATAATTCAAACACTAAAAGCATATTTAACCCTTATTTATTTAAAATATATTTTTAAAATTTTTAAAATTTTAATTTTTTTATCTAAATAACTTATTTTATTTTAAAAAATTTAAATTTATCAAATAAATAAATTATTCTCTTAAATTTCATCCGAATACATTATTAATGTGTCATTAAGCATAACTTAGCTTTCTCACACTAAGATAAATAAGCATATTTAATTTTTAGGAGGTATGGCTCCCTCTTTTCTGTGGGTGCACATTTGTTGTTTCAAAATTTGTAATGGTCCAATTTGAAACTCACCTGAGGTGGGACTCCCAACTCCAAAAAGAGAGGTCCCATAACGAATCCTCCACCTATTCCCAGCAAGCCACCAACTATGCCAGCCGATACTCCAAAGGTACAGTATAGAGCTAGCTGCGGAATAGTAAAACTTTTGCCCTGATCTCCCACTGAACAAATTGCTCTCCTTCCTTTGTACAAGGAAACTGCCTCATATCCAGCTACCCCAACTGAAATTGGAATCTGCATGCCATGACATGCAAAAGGCATGCTTTAAACAGTTCTATAACATGGAATCTGTTCAAGTCATTAGACATATTCCTATATATTTTCAGAACAAGTAAGATTATTAACATCTGAGTTTTCCTATTAACTACGAAAAAAATTCAATGGAAGGTAAATGTCTATTTCAGTGTAAATTAAATCAATTAAAAGTCCATGTGTTGTGTGACTTTTAACATAATTATTTGTTTCATCCACAAAACATTACTTAAAGGGTTTAAGTTTAATGAATGAATGAAATGTTGGTTGTTAGTTTTATATTTAAAACTAATTTTTGTCATAGATGGAATATGAAAAGAGTTGAACAATTTTTGTTAAAAAACCACGGTTCTGTTTGAAAGATTTTATTTGCAACTTATTTAAACTTATATATATTTTAATTATAACATAAATCATTGTGGAAATCATTTTAAAATAACTTATAATATAGTCATAAACTATTTTTAGCTTATTTTAATAAGTTGCCAGAGAAATCTGAATCAGTAAAATAATTTTAACCATATGTGAAAATAATTAATTAACTTAATTTTTCATTTCATTATAGATATAGCATGTAGACAAGTGCATACATGGTAATAATTTATTCAACAAAGTTGTTGTAATAATAAAAAAAATACTTTGTTATATAAAGTTGTACTGAATTAAAAAATATAATAAAAATATTTTTCTTTTCCTTTAGCAAATTACGAATAACTTTATGCTTAAGAAAATCTTTCCATTGTAAATTTAATGCTAATATGTTAGAAACACATTAAATTCAGGAGAAAGAAGAAGGATATTAGATTTCTGATAAGAAGTTTACCTGCAAGATGTTCAATAGCCAATATATTGTTGAACATTTGGTTGTTTGGTTCTATTGCCATTGTGAATAGAAAAGTTTAGGATTCAAATTAGAAAGATTGGATGGTATATACAGAATAGACTGATCTAATGTACAAAATGTTAACTAAAAAATAACAAACCATGCCAATCTGTATTGCAAGGAATGCCACCCAAACAAAAACCAGAAGTCCAAACTCTTTCCAGTATATATTTTCAAGTATATACACCTGCAGTATTCCAGTACATACTTTTCGGTCAGATATTAAAACTTTCTGGTATATATTAACTCTTAAATCATGGTCAAATATAGTGAAGAAAAAAATAACAGAACACATGTTATACAGGTAAAATCTTGAAACTTTTTTCTGTACATAAAATTTTCTGTTAATACAACTTTTCTTTTACCTCTTGTTTTTTGATTTCTTTTGCAATGTGATTCTCTGGTTCACTAGGAATTGGTCTGTATTCTACTTCAGTCCCAACACCTATCACAAAGACAATTATAAACACTATCGTACTACAAAAAAGGGGAATGATAATTTATTATGTTTTGGAACATGTAATGGGTAGTTTCTTTACTCACCATTTGACTCTTGTTTCCTAGCATCTTCCTACGAAGAAACAATAGAGGATCAGAAAATAAGCAACAGAGTTTATAGCATATTTGATCATTAAACTATAATTATGATTTCTCATAGTCAATAAACCTAGTATATGTATTTATGAATAAAATATCACCTCCTTCATTAGGGTTTCCTTTTTCCATGTTTCAACACCCTTAAGGAATGCCTTTGCGGATGTACCTATGAACCAGCAAGAAGAGTGAGATGTGAAAAATGAGTGAAGAAAGTAACGATTAAGCAAAAGCATTACCTAAAAACAGAACAAGAAGCAGCAGGGTAACCATCCAATCAGCTACTACCACGTTGAAGACCACTCCTATGCTAATGCCAAGCATCAGCATTGGTTGAATGAGCAGTGCCAAATCATAGTCGATGATGGGCAAATCCAACGTGGGGTGCCTTAGATTAAGATTATAGTAAACAGTAGACAAAGCTGCTCCCATGATCATACCTGACACAAATAGAACACCTGATTATTCGCACTCGGAGCATCTCACTCTTTCAAACTTTCAATTTCTTTTTTCTCTTTTATTCATGTTATACCAATCTTTTATTGCTTTTTATACTTATTAGGTAAAAAAAAAAAAAAAAAAATTACAAATCTAAACTCTATATTAAAATCTTATTACATACCACAATTTTATTATAAAATAAAAATAATTAAACTAAAATCGTATTATATAATACAATTTTACTTAAAAAAATAAAAATTAAACAAAAATTATAAAAATTATGTTAAGTAATACATAAACACAACTTAATTTCATTTCGTAATAGAAAAACATGACTTGAAATCGAAAAAAAAAAATTGAACCTCCTTTTATAAAAAATCACAATTTTTATATTTATTTTTATCTCACTTTCATCACATCACATATAATATCACAAGAAAAACTAATTTTATGGATGATTTTCTCCTTTCCCACTCAAAGAACAGTACAAGAGAGTGAAAGAAATCTATTTTCCACGTCATTGTATAATTATCTTTTATCTCCTTAAAGACATTGTGTCAAAATCTTATTAACCTTTCAAATGATTATAAATTGAAAATTGACTTAGATTTTGTTTAACTTTTATAAAAGTTTAGATTTCAATTGAACTCATGGAATCGATAGAATCATTTATGATCTTAGGAAATTGATGGGTTGAAGAGTTGTGGGTTCAAAAAAATATTTACATTTTTGTTGTAGTTGGATTTTAAGAGATTTATGATAACTATAATGAATTTTATTTGTCATTGTTGAATTTAAATATGGTACGTTAGACTTAAAAATTTTCATATATGATTTTTTTTGTTATATATATTGTGACTTATGACCTTTTTAAGTGAAATTGAAATAATATTATATTATTATATAATGAAAAAATATATTATTTAATTGAAATAAATTTCGTTCCCATTTAGAATGAATGTGTAGCTTGTGAAGTAATATAATATGAAGAAGAAAAAAACAGAATAAATAATAAATTTTTATAGAGAGTCTCATTTTAAAAAATATTCATAATGTAATTTTAGTTAATAAATAATAATTTTTCATGTTTTCCTAGAAATGTTGATAGAAAAAAATTATTCAAATTGATCTTTAAAATCTTTTGGCTGAATGACACGTCATTTGGAAACAAGCCAGACACCGTGGGCACACAGGAGAAAAAGATAGATAGACTATCATAAGTCTTATAGAAATAATTGTTCATAATGAGTACAAGACAAGAAAGAGAGTGAATAAAAAACATCAGATTTTTATCATTTTTTCTTAGGCAATTATCAAGCATATGCAATAATACAATTGCATGAACAATTTAATAAACTAAACATACTTTGAATTATAAAAATATGCATAACAAAATTTGAATGAATTAATGTAAATTATAAGAAAACAATTCAAGAATATTAATTATAAAAATATACAAATAATAAGTCTTCTAGATTTATAGAAAAAATTAGTATAAATTATAAGAAAATATTTTAAGAATATAAATAATTCAGATTTAAGATTTGTTGATCAAAATTTTTAAAGACTTGAAAATCTTTAGAATGATAATTTAATTTTAGTTATGTGCCTTGAAACTAAAATATCAACGTTGTTTTGCTTTAATGTACGATTTATCTATTAGTTTTATTAGTTATGGCTTTGAGTAAAAACTTAAAAACTTTTTTAAAATCTTTTGAAAAGGGATTATTTAAAATATATTAATTTGTTACCTTAAATATTATCGACAATCTTTTTTTTACAATTTGTTTTGCATATAATTAATTATCTTATATCATAAGTTGATTATAAATGAGATAATCAATAATTTTAAATAACAACTAATTTTCTAAAAAATTATTCATAGATAAGCTTTGTTCATATATACTAGAGTAATCAATCGGGTTGTTCATATTGAGTTTTTATATTCAATCATAAACCATATAATCAATTATAAATTTTAATAAAATATTTTTTAAAACATTCAAAGTTAATAAATTTAAATCAAATGCAATAACTTTTCTAGCTTTTAAGAACTATTCAAGAATAGAAAAAGTGTCTTTTTATAGAAGAGTTTTTACTTATAGACATTAAGTGTAAAACTTTCATAATCTCTTGCACTTGTTCCTTTTGGAATATTCATGACATCAGGTGATGCATTTTCATTTTCTTTTACAATTAGGTTTAGTGTTTCATGTTGTAGATTTTTATATGGTTTTATAGTTTCCTATTAGGTTTTAAAAAAAGTTAAGTTTATTCTATCTGCGAAGGGTGATTGTAATCTAGATTTTAAGATAGTGAAATAATTACTAGGGTTATGGTAGTTAAAATTAAATGTAGATTTAGATAAAATCTAATAAGTATAAAAAATTGCGTCATATTTTCTTAACGTCTCTTTAATATTTGATTTTTTTTGTTTTCTAATACTTTTATCAAGTGTTGTATAAAATTTTTCTTAGGTTGTACTAATAAATTAAAAAGTTCTAAAGATACAAATTCACCCATCTTCTATTTTTCTTTTACAAGACGAATAAAAAATGTTGTAAAAAATTGAACGAGAAAATTATTTTATATGATTTCTTAATTATTCTTAATAAAAAGTTTTATTATTTCTTAATCTACATAAATTAAAAAAATGGTAAATTAAGATGAGATTCTCTTCATTTAAGGGTACAAAGTTATTATTGTAAGATAAAAAAGGAAATAATTTTTATAAATTAATATTTAAAATAATTACTAACCTTTATTAATGTTGTAAAATCTATATTAATAAATAAAAATGTACTTTAAGGCCTAAATAAACTAGATATACTCCCTTTCAAGTATGGTTGGGCCTACTCAAGCTGTCGTGTTCAATTTGCTGGCTAGGTAATTCATGAATGGGCCTTTCAAGTATGGCCCACTCACTTTCTAATGTCTGTCGTACGCATAATTCATAAAACATACTCAATCGTACACGAAATAATTCAGACAACACAATCAGTAGGGACAGGGATATGATGAAATAGGAGCAATTATTTTGAATCCCATGTTTTCTAATTTTTTGTTAATTTCATTTTAATCATGATGGATTCTTTTACCTTTAAGCTAATAACAAATTTATAACATGTAAATTATAATTAAATTACAGTATAATTTTTTAAATTATCAATGTGTTATTCTGTTAACTTATTCTTGGTGCAAAATATTTACTCACTTGATCGAAAACTAAATTTCAAATTTCACGTGGTCCACTGTAAACTACTTCTTACTAACCAATTTTAACGATTAATTTATTTTTTTTAATATTTTATTTAGATTTAATTAGATATATTTTGTTTTAATATTTTATTTAAATTTATTTTATTTTTAATATTTTATAAATTTATGTAAACGATTTTTATGATATATTATAATTTTTTTTATTTTTTATTTTATTATTATTTGTATTTTAAGTTTTTTTATTTTTTATATTTTATTTTTTTAAAATATGTTTTTCTTTTTCAGTTGAAAATCATTTACATTAATCTATAAAATATAAAAATGAAATAAATTTAAAATTTATTAAAAAAACACAAAAATTAAAAATATATTTAACTTAATTTTTTTATCTATAATATTTAAATTTAAGATCTTATTTAAGGAGATATGATACATTACTTCGTATCAATGATTTGGTGATAGTATTACAACATTGCATATATGGTTAATTTTTGTATTTTTTAAACTGATTATTATAATTTTGAAAATTAACTTTTACTATAGGAGTTAATGTTTTTCCTAATCTTTATCATATATTTACTTTTAATCTCTAACCAAAACTTTGATCAATTTAGGTTTTTATTTTTGTCTCTATTAACTTTTCTTGTCTTTGTATTCAAATAAAGAAATTAATAATTCATGTTGAGAACCTAATAACTTGTATGCCAGTCATCTAAGGGACCAATGGAACTTTCTTTCATAATTTCTTTTTTTTTAAATTGTGTTCTTAATATTTGAACTGTTCAGACAAATAAATTGCATGTACTCACTCATGTATATGATGATGGGACACTTTCTTGAACTACCAGGTCATTACTAAAACAAAAGACTGAAAACAAGTAAAATTTTGAAAAAATTTAAAGATGAAAAAATAGTACATCCTTTACAATATAAAACTTATAAGATAAAAGAAATTTAATTTAATACTTTATCATTTAGCTATCACCATTTTACAAAATACTCACATATTTTTCAACTTTCTAAAATTTTACTCATTTATTAAACGTGTAATGGTGTCCTAACATGTAACTGAAAACAAAATTAAATAAATTGACGTTGTCTATCAATAACATTTTAAAAATAATATCATTTTTTTTGTGGGACATTAACACACTGTTGTACATTTGATGAAGGGGCGAAAATACGTAAGATTTGAAAAACTGTTACACATTTAACGGATCAGTAAAATACATAAATAATGAAAAGCTTATTATGATAAAATACAACAAACAGGCGATAAAATTATGAAATAATGATCTTGAGTAATAAAATATGCAATGAATGGGTGAAATACATAAAATTTGAAAAATTGTTATAGATTTAGTAAATCAGAAAAAGTAAAATTGAAAAATTATTATGATAAAATAAAATAAAAATCAGTTGATAAAATTTATGAAATAATGATCTTGAGTAATAAAATATGCAATTAAACATATGAAAGAAATAAGGAAAATAGTGATGAAATAAAAAAAATGACCCTAATATATTATAGGGGGAAAAAATGTGGTGAAGATCTTACATTTTGACATAGCTGTGGAGGATTTTGCATCAAAGCCAATAACAAGACTGAGCATAGGAACGAATATACCACCACCACCAACACCTCCTACACTTCCAAATGCAGCTCCAAAGAAACCTATTATAGTTCCTACAACAATTCGCCACCCAAATTCTATCTCCTGCAAAAAGTACCCTTCACATCTCAATTTTTCAACCATTAATTTCACACTATTAATCTATAAATTTTTTAATTAAATTACTTCATCCATATTTTTTATCAGAAATTAATCCATTCATATTCATTAAATTATGCATTATAAACATATAAGGCATCACTTCATACATGTTTCATGAGAGATTAAGGTGACAAAAAGATTTAAAACTCTACCTACATTTGGCTAAAGACTTATTTTATAGAGCTTATTGAGTAACAAACTATTCAAAAGACTTTTATAACAATATTTGCATCTACCAAGCACTATTTTTATCACCATTTTCAACAAATCATTACTATATATATATATATATATATATATATATATTCCTTTATATGCATTAAGTTAAGGGTGTTCTCTAGGGTTAATTTATATTTGTTAAAATTTATTAAAAACAAAAAAGTATGGGGTCCATGTCTAAATCAAGAAACCCATTAAGCGACCTTTGAATAGTGAACAGCAAAATTTCTTTTAAATAATAAAAAAATGTTATAAAGAATATGTGAGAGAAAATATATAGCTGATATTCTCTTTGTATTAAAAAATGAATTTAAGATTTTTTTAAACACAATAGGAATAACAATAAACATTAATTTATCGAAACAATTTGTTATTGTAAAATAATTTTAATTTTTCAATAAATATATTATCTTTATCTGCAATAAAACTGAAAACGTGAGTTAATTTAATTTTTTGAAGACTAAAATTACAGTTAGTAAAAAAATGACATGAATCTCTAAACCGGAAACTAAAATGAAAAGAAAAAGTATCAATTCTAGAAAACATAATTAAAATCTTGAATCCTTAAAAAGAATCTTAAAAATGATAGATTCATGTGAAGAATCAATGTTTGAATAAAATACAATTTGAGAATCTAAGAAAGATAATTAATAAAAAAAAAAAAAGAGAAAGAGAGAGAATGAGAGAAGAAAACGATAAAAAGCTTACAGGCCAAACGTGTTGATAACCTGATTGCCCAGATTGCCATAAGAAGTTCATAGCTTTACTAAGGAAACTGTCTTCATATTTCTGTATATTTTCCACCTTCGCAGTCCTTCTATCTCCCCAAACAAACACTACAACCGACGCAAAGTATAGTACCATAAACGGAATCGTCACCATCCACTTCGACCCCATATTTTCTTTTCTTTTCTTCTTTAGCCAATTTTTTCTTTTCACTCAAATCTTTTGGTTCTCGATCTTTTCTCGAAGCCAACAGAATGAATAATCAAGACAACGAAAGAAATAGATTATCAGGACGATGGTCCAAGGGTATGAAAAATTAAACAAGAAAATAAAATAAGACGATAATAACTGGAAAAGAAAAAAAAAGAACGAAAAATATGGAAGTAATAATACTCTAAAAGGCAAATAATAAAAAAGAAAAAGAAAAAGAAAAAGAAAAGAATATGCAAGAATATCTTGCAAAGAGAGGAGCAGATAGCAGGTTTTGTGTTCCTAACAAATCAAACACTGACAAGGGTGCACACGTCTTCGATGTTGGCGAGAGGGAGATAAGCTGAAAAGCACTTGGTTGCCAGTTCAGGTTTATAGAGAGAGAAGATATCTATTATTTTTGTCTTGATGGATTTTCTTCCATGTGTTAGTCTTATAGAAAATAATACTTTAGCATCATCCAAGATATTAAAAAAAATCTCATTTCCACAATCAATTTTAATAATATAATAATATATATTAAAAAGTAAAAGAAATATAATTAAAATATTACTATATTATATCAAATGAGTGTATATATTTTTCTATAATAGTGCTAATCTATCATCATCCTAATATTGTTTGGTCGACATGTCATGAATATTGTTTGGTCGACATGTCATGAATATCTCTTTGCATCTTCCAAAATTTAAGAAAATAATAATTCCCTTGTTTAGCGATTAAGTATTTTAAACTCAATATGAAATCAATAAAAATGATTTTATTTTTCAATGTCTAAATTTATGTATAATTGAATGATAATATTTTATAATTGAATGTTACGGAAAGCTGCATTTCTTCTAGTATTGAATTTCTGAAATTAGTGTTATTTAAATGTAATTTTTAATCAAATAATAAAAAAGCTGATATTGTAACTAGAATTTTTAATTATATTAACCATTTTTTAATTGCACTTACTTATGTTATGTATATGTATTATTATTGAACTAATAATAATAATTTTTTATATTACAAATAATTAAAACAATAATCTTTATAAAATAAAATTTAAAAGTGATGAATTTAGAATAATTAATTAAATAATTTATACTAATATATAAAAAATTTCTCATTTAGTATATATAATTTTTTTCTATTTTATTCTTAATAATATCTTAATGAAGAATCTAATATAAAAATAAAAATATAAAATAAAGAACAAATTAAAACATAATAGAAAAGAAAATACAAAAGAAACTAAGCTATAATGACAAGAGATTTCTATATTTAAAATATACGTGTTTTATTGACGGGGAAGATGAATAATTTAAAAAATGTAAATTTAAGTTATGAAAATAAAAATAATAATCATTATTGTTCTTAGAATGGATAAGGTTTGCAAAAGTCGACTTCGAGTTGTTTGTGACGTATATCTGATGAAGACCGAATTAAGATTTTCTTCCTCTAAAAGACACTCCGATGTTCAAGTCAGTAAGATTTTAGAAAATATAGAATATAAAGTGAAAAGATGAGTTGAACGAGTACTTTGTGAAATATCACATAATACTTATAAGATGCCTCTAAAATGAGAGTTTATAAATAATTAGGGGTGGTAAAGTGGGTTGGACCCAGCAGGCCGGCCCGCCAACCCGATAGCATATAGGCGGGGCGGGTTAGCATTTTGAACCCGTCAACCCGTATCAACCCGGCCCGTCTAGCCCGCCAACCCGTCGGGTTATAGGCGGGGCGGGATGGGCCAACCCGCTGGCCCGCGAAAAAAAATATATTGTACTTTTAAGATGTCATGTCACTATATACATCTTTAATATATTTTTGTAATTACAAAAATTCATTTAAATTGGACACAAACAAAATAGTTGCAAAGAAAAAAAAGTCCAATTTAAAACCAAAGATCCAAAAATAAAATAAAAAACAAAAAAATAGACTTTTCAAAAAAAATAAGCGGGCCAGCCCGCCTTATGACAGGGCGGGTTAGAAATTTTGACAAACTTTCTTTTCTCACCACACATATGTCTTGAACAACCACTATCTAGATACCACAATGATTCTTTGGCCTTCAAGAACACCTACAAAACATAATCAATGGAGAATATTTGGTACCCACATCAATTTGGGTCCAACAAAGTTAGTTGCCTTTCTATCACATTTTGGCTTCCAAACATATTTGCCACTAGGAACTCCAAATTTTCTGATTTTGCAAGACTTTGAAGCATGTCCCTTGTTCATACAATAAAAACATGTAATGAATGAAGTGATGAATGGTTTTCCATATGAAAAGAAATTTCTATAAGACTTTTGTTTCTTTTGAAAACTATTTGTAAATCCAAGTCCAGCTCTATTTATTACACAATTTTGAAAGCCTAAGAGAGTATCCAAATTGACTCTTCCCATGGTGAATCTAGCTAAAGTTTTGTTCAAATACTCAATTTTATCTTCCAAAATTTTGTAGTTTTTGCAAACTTTTTCAGCATGATCACAATTGCAATTTGAAGCTTTATAAATCATTTCAAGATTCTCAAAATCAGTTTTTGAATTTTCAAGCTCTTTCTCTAGCTCTTTTACCTTGTTCTCTAACCAATTATTCATACCTTTAAGCTTATTGTTTGAACAAGCAACTTTATTAGCTTCTTCATGCAATTCCAGCAAATTATGCAGCAGCTGATCATAATTGACATCATTTTGAGTTGTTGAGGAATTTACATTACTTGTTGTATCATAATCAGCCATAAGACAAAGATTGGCCTTTTCATCCTCACTTGAAGAATCACTACTAGAGGAGACATCATTCTCATCTCATGCTATATATGCCTTCTTGGTTTTGGATGATTTTTCATGTTTCTTTTCTCCATTCTTTTCTTTGTTTTGAGAATATGGACATTCAACCTTAATATGTCCCTATTTTCCACAACCAAAACAAGTAAAGTTAGAAGAAACCAAATCAGATTTTTTATTGTACATCTTGTTCTTGTATTTCAGGAACTTGTTGAACTTTCTCACTAAGAGGTTCAGATTTCTGCATCACTTTCTTCATGTGTTTCATCATCACTAATCTCCTCTTTATGAACCAAGGTCTTCAAGGCCAACCCCTTCTTTTTCTTGTCACTTTCCTCTTGTTCAGCAAGCCTATTCAGCTCAAGTTCATGCTCCCTCAACTTTCCAAAAAGTGCAGCAACACTCATTGTTGTTAGGTCCTTAGATTCAGAAATTGCAGTCACTTTAGGTTGCCAACTTCTATTCAAACATTTCAGCTCTTTTATGTTCAGCTCCTCTTTCTCAAACACTTTGCCAAGACCTATTAGATGATTTACAATGTGTGTAAATCTTTTTTGCACATCTGAAATTGTTTCTCCTGGTAGGATCCTAAACATTTCATATTCTTGAATTAAAGTGTGTTTCCTAGCTCTTTTCACATCAGCAGTGCCTTCATGTGTTACCTCCAACACCTCCCACATTTCTTTGGCATTGGAACACTGTGAAACACGAAAAAATTCATCAAGATTAAGTGCAAATGTTATAATATTCTTTGCTCTACAATCATACTACACTTTCTTTTTTTCTTCAACATTTAAACTCTCCCAAGGTTTCTCTTCATCTTTTTCCTTGTCTTTAGAGATATATGGTCCATTGATTATAGCATTCCAAATACCTTTATCAATTGATTCAATGAAAATCTTCATTCTTACTTTCCAAAAAGGGTAGTTTACACCTGAAAACATTGGTGGCCTGTTTATAGAAGCACCTTCTGCAAAAGGCAATTTTCCTTCAGCCATGTTTTTGAAATTTTTAGAAAACTTGAATATTTTACAAGAACCAGCTCTGATACCAATTGTTGGAATAAATGGCTGAGTTTAAGAGGGGGGGGGTGAACTAAACTCTTAAAAGATTTTCGAAATCTAAGGCCAATTTCTGAAAAATAGATTTTAAATGAAGATGAAAATCAATTCTTTAAAGATTCTTGAAATGCTTATACCAATGTATCATATATCCAATTCAATTAGCAATTCAAATATCAATTACAGAATTTAAAGAAGCAGGGAAAAAAGATCAACACAAGAGATTTATACTGGTTCACCTTCCAATGAAGGCTACATCTAGTTTCCTAAACACCCAAATCAAAGCAATTCACTAAATTTCAGTTTTTACATGAACCCTACATGAAAAACTAAAACCAGAACAATACACTTGATCTTGAACCCTACAAGATCTGTATACCCTTGTAAAACCCTATTACAAGAACACCTTAATCATCTTGATTAAGAAGAAACAAACCCAGTACAAGATTACACAAGAATTTGGAACGAATTCACCTGAAAATCACTTTCAAAAACTGAAACAGAGCAAAAAACAGGGGATGACTTTCTATGAAAGATTCTCAATTCAATTTGATCTTGGACTCCTTGATTGATTTTGCAAATTGATTTGGAACACTTGAAAAGTCTCCTTGAACAATGGGTTTCTCAATAATTGATTCGTTACCCAGTTCTTTAAAACTCAAAGTATTTAAAACAGAACTGGTCCAGTGATTTAAAGTTGTTTGTGATAAAATCATTCAGTTGAAACGTGATTTAGCTAGTTGTTTTCATTAAAATGAATTTTCCAGAGAACACCCCAATTCTGAAAACTGAAAACAGTCAGTTGAAAACGCGATTAAACTGGTGGAAATCATTAAAGGAAAATCCTTAAGTGATTTTAGCCTGTTTAAATGCAAATCAACTAGATTTTCCAGAGAGCTTTAATTTCTTAAAAATAGCTCCATAATTTAACTGATTTAAATTCAGAAAAATAGCTAGCTAAAATCAGCCAAAACAAAGCTTTAAAACACCAATTGGTTAAAATGTTTAAGAATGACTTAGCCATCAAACTAAGAACATTTTAACTAATTGAAAACACATTTTTAATGAGTTGAAAAATAGTTAAGACTTTTAAAACATTTCAAAACCTTTTAAAACATTTCAAACCATTTTAAAACACAAGATTAAGTCCAAGATTAAATGAAATGCATCTTACCCCACATCCTAAGACACTCTAATCCTAATATAAAATCTTCATTCTTCAAGCACCATCATCTTCATCATCAAAGTGATTGGAGACATCAAATTAACTTGAAACCAAGTCTTCAAGTCCAACACCCTTCAACCAAGCCTTGTTTAGGTCAGTATAGTCAACACACATTCTCCACTTTCCATTAGCTTTCTTGACCATCACCATATTTGCTAGCCACGTAGTACAAGTGATTTCTCTAAGGAATCCAACCTTAAGCAATTGATTGACCTTTTAAGTGACAACAAGTATTCTTTCTTCTCCAAGTTTACCTTTCCTCTGCGACACCGCCTTTACTTGTGGGAGGATGGCTAACTTATGTCATATGAAGTCGAGATCGATGCCAGGCATATCGAATGGACTCCATACAAACATATCAAAATTCATTGACAACACTTGTTTGATCTTTTGTTTAAGTAACCGATTGGGAGTTCGACCTATGTGTATGCATTGATCTTCTCATGATTCGAGTTAGATTTTGATCATTGGTTCATCAAACATTGGTCTGTTTTCCTCAAAATCTGCCCTAGGATCCAAGTAAATCTCCTCCTCAGCTGATGTCAATTATCCAGTTAGAACAATATGGTCTGTTGTTCCTGATTCAGAGGAATGTAGTCGATCAACAAATTCTACATCATTACACTGAACGTCTTCTTTATATTCAGGGGGTTCAAGTGGCAGGTCATCATGAACTATCATTTTTGTCTCTATATTTTTCAGAGAATAGGGTCTCTCACCTTTAAACTTTTGGCATAACATTGTTGAGTTGTCTTATAATCGACCTTTATCGTTCTAATCTCTGTGTTCTCCCTTGGAAACTTCATCGCCATATAGGGTGACACGATTTCACTGATTTGATTTAGTGTCTTCCGTTTAATGATGACATTGTACGATGTCCCTACTTCTATTAAGATATATTGAACAATGATTGTAAAGTGGGCTTGACTTGATCCAAAAGTAGTTAGAAGATCAACGTACCTTCAGGTATGTACTCATACTTAGAGCTGTCAAAACGGGCGGCCCGGCCCAGCCTGGCCTTGCCCTACGGGCTGAGTTCAGAAAATCTGATAGCCTAGCCTGACCTATATTTTAAAACGGACCACAATTTTTAGCCTGGCCTGGCTCTATGTTAGGCCAACGGGCCATTTTTAGCCTAATTAAAAATTGAAAAAATATTACAATATATCTACAATATAATTTTTTATCAACAATATAAATATAAATATATAATATATTTACATGAATGTGTGTGTAAAACTGTTTACATTTGAACAACTTCTAAAAAAAACTTAGATCACATACTAAGTACTTCCAAAAGAGTCAAGCACCTACTAAACAACATATCCATAATATAGTATTTTTATCAACAGTAAGTAATATATAAATAGACAATATATTTATATGAAAGTTTGTGCAAAATTGTTCGCATTTGAACAACTTATAAAACAAATTTAGATCGCCTACTAAGCACTTCCAAGACAGTCAAGCACTTCCAATACTCCAAGAATTGTTTACTGCAAAAGATAATACCCAATTAGTTAAAAATGTTTATATAAATATAGATAAAAAAAAGTCAAAATGTATGAACATTTATTAAGGACCTCTTTAGATATATTATTTCCTTAACTAGTTTGCTCGCTAAACAATTGTATCTCTTCCACTTCTTTTTCATCTATATTTATTTGACAATACACAAAAAAATCAGCAATTAACATTTTTATAATGAGCATAAATTAATAATATATCAAGATCAATAATAATATAATTATACCAGAAAGTCCAACTTGCTCATAACCATACAACTAGTTACGAGTACAAATGAGGGCTTGAACATTGGCAGGGAGTAAACAATTTCTATACTTATTCAAGATGCGACCACCAATGCTAAATGAAGATTCTGACGCCACTGTTGTGATTGGTATGCTTAAAATGTCACAAGCCATAATTGCAAGCTGAGGAAACCGATGCTTATTCAACTTCCAATATTGGAGGGCATCTAGATTTTCACCAACAATACATGATTCACTCAAGTAAAGGTCAAGTTGAGACTTGCCATCATTTGAAGTATTTTTTATTATTTCTTGATGATAAACCTACAATTAGATAACCAAAAGTAGAATTTAATAGAATCTTATATATATATATATATATATATGAATGAAAATAAACTATATTATTACTATAGGTTACCTGAAGAATTGATGATGAGAAATTATCCCTTGCCATTTGATAAGAAGATTTCATGTCTTTTGCACTGGTTATTGTAGATGAAGTTGATGTAATGGTTTGCTTTAGGTATTCGACAAAGAGATTGTACAAACTATCCTTCACCTTATTGACCCTTTCTTCATAATCAAATGGATAAAGCCTCTTATAACAGAAACTTATGAAATTTAATTTTGTCTTTGGGTCAAGAACACATCCAAATGCAAGAGTGACAGAATATTCATTCCAATATTTATCAAACTTGACCTTCATCCTTGTTTCCATATCTCTTATTACCTCATCTTCACTAGTCAAATTTGTATTCAATCCCATTTCTATAATAGCAACTTGAAGGAAATATAAGTTGGAGGTAGGATAAGATGATCCAGACATCAAGTTAGTAATATCATAGAAAGGTGCCAAAAATTCACATATTTTTTCTGCTCTTTCCCACTCTTCATCAGTTGGACAAAACTTGTAACTTCTATCACTATATCCCAAATTAGTGAATGCACGACGATACTTAATAGCACTTTCAAGCATCATATATGTAGCATTCCATCTAGTTACCACATCTAACCTTAAGAAACCACCACCTACATCACTTAAATGTATTTAACATCTAACCTCCCCTCTGATGCTTTAACATATTTAACACTTTCTCTAACTTTATACAAAGCATAATCACCTGTTATCTTCAACCCTTCTTGAACTATAATATTCAAGATATGTGCACAATATCTCACATGAAAATATTCACCTTTACATAGCAGTGCATTTTGCAAAGTAAGTCTTTCTTTTAAAATTTTCACCATGCTACCATTAGAAGAGGCATTGTCCAATGTGAGAGAAAATATTTTGCTTTCTATTCCCCAATCCTTAAGCACTTCAAGCACTTCCCTGATAATTCTAACCCAGTGTGTGAATTATCTAAGTGACAAAATGAAAGTAACTTACTATTTAATTTCCAATTTTGGTCAACGTAATGAGCAGTTACAGTCATATAGCCCTGGGTAGTTACAACTGTCCATATGTCAGAAGTCAAACATATCCTACCAGAAATATTAGATAACACACTCTTTAGCTTTTCTTTTTCACTTATATACACATTATAGACATCATTGATTGAAGTGTTTCTACTAATTGGTCTAAAATCAGGATTTAAAACTTTATTCACCTCCAAGACCGCTTCATACTCAGCATAACTAAATGGAAGATCATGCTTAATAATACATTTAGCAAGTGCATCTCGATATACCTTAGAGTCAAATTTCCATTGCTTTAACAAGTTTCCTTTATTATTCAACATAACTCCCACATCATGGTATTTAGGAAATACACTACATTTAGGAATATGTCTTCTGAGATGATTGGTCCCTGAAATTCCTTTACATGTATACAATTTTCCACATCCTTTGCATTCACATTTCTCCACTCCTTCAATTAAACCAATTTTTTCAAAATAATTCCATACCTCAGAAGTCACAACCTTTGCTTTCTTAGTCTCTCCACATTTTTGTTCAACGTTATTTCTTTTGTTATCATCAGCAGATGGATCACTAATTGGAGGAGTAACTCCTGATGTTGTTATAGGGAATAAGAACTCTGCAATGCAAGAGATAAAAAAACATAAAAACCTATTTAATACTTATAATAATTTTACTTTATATAACTCAAACAAATATTAACAAAATAAAACAAACCCATGATGATATGAGGAAAACAAAAGTAGATATAAAGTTTTGATTAGAAATGCAAAAAATGATAATTTAAATTAACAAAAAAATAAGAAAAAACCTAACCTAATGTGAAACAGAGAAGTTATGGCGAAAGCGTGAAACTGTGGTGGTGAAGGTTAAAGGAAAGAGGAGTAGTGCAGTAGAGGAGATGAAAGAGCTTGTGAGAAAGAAAGAGAAGAAATGAAGAAGAAAACAGAGACTTTGAGACATTAGGGTTTCTTTCTTTGGTATGACAACATAACAATTAAGAACAAAAATTTAATATAAAAAATAAACGGGCCAGCCCATTAGCCTACGGGCCAGCCTGACCTTGACCCATATAGGCATCAGGCCAAATGGGTCAGGCTAAAAAAAACCTATTGTTATATAGGCCACAACTTTTTAAGCCTAGCCTGACCTGAATCATAGGCTATACGGGCCAGCCCATCGGGCTAGGCCTATTTTGACAGCTCTACTCATACTCCTATGAATCTGGGAAAAGGATCCGGGTATGATTTGATGAAGGATAAGGGAATGTCAAGCTTCTTGAATGTTGATCAGTATAATATGTTTGACCGACCTTGATCAATCAAGATTTTCTGAACTCTCTAATTAGTTATTATTGCAGTTGTGATCACCATAGGATCGTCTGAATTGGAATCATGGGAACAAAAGTCTTTGTTTGTAAAGGTGATGTTGGGCATTGACCTTGGGGTTAGGATACTCACATGGTTAACACTTTTGAGATGTCTCCCTTTGGCCGAATTGGTATTACCTCCCCCTGTGAAACCACCAACAATTTTATGGTTCCTCTAAGAGATCTTACTGACTTGAGCATCAAAGTGTCTTCTCAAGAAATGTCTCAATTCGGTCTTGATTAGATATACATCTCCTCTCATAGGTTGACCTTTGCCAACCTCATCCATTCTCGATAAGAACATTTGACGCCAACCGTGGGACCTAGTAAAATTTTCCTTAGCCACACTTTGAGCCCTTTCCAAGTAGAGTAGAGAGATGGATCAATCTACCTTGAATTTCCTAAAAGCGCATATGGAAAATCTTGTCTAAAAGAATGAGGAGGCCTTACAAAACATGAGGGTTGGGTATTAGAAGGACCTCCAAAATTTGTGAGTATTCACCGAAATCTACAAGCGTTACAAGATGAAATCTACAAGCGTTACAGGACGAAATCGGTATTCACCGACTAGAGAGGCCTTTAACCTAAAATTAATATATGTAGCTCCACCAATGCCATCACACAAATTCATTGACCTAGCTCAGAAATGCATTTATCATCAGAATAAGAACAGTCTAGGTACGATACCACATTGAAGAACTGATAAGATCTGGCGCCCTTGAACATTTTATCCAAGGGATTAAAGGTAGCGGAGGCCACGATCAAGGCCAAAGTGGATAGCAAGGTGGATGTGGACATGGATGCCAGAGAGATCAAACTCCACAGGATGTAGAACCTGTTAGACAAATAACATCAAGAGGGGGGGTGAATTGATGTAATTAAGATGTTTACCCTTTTTCAATTAGCCTGAAAAACGTTAAACGGAGCGGAAGCAGTAAACAAAATAAAAGGATAAGGGAAGAGAAGAACACAAGGATATATACTAGTTCGGGTATAGCCAACCCTACGTCCAGTGCCCAGTCACCTCAATTAGAGAATGACTCCCAAACACTATCTTTAGAAAAACTATTACAAACAATATTACAATTGAGACTTGTAAAAGAAAATCTAAAGACTGAACACCTCTCTTGAAACCCACAAGAGATGAAAACACCTCCCTTGAGAACTCACAAGGGATGAACCACTACACCAACACTGGTGTTGACAGATAAACAATAAAAAACTAGAACAGTATCACCTGGAAAGAGAGAATCCAAAACAACGTTAATGATCGTTAGCTTCTTTCACAAGTGATAAAGAATGTTGTAGACCAGAGAGTGTAAACAAATGATTTTATGCTTGAGTTTTTAGCTCTGTGTCTATCAACTTGTATTTTTCCTCTTTATATAGAGAATGAAATCTGAGAAAACCTTTCACAGTATTAAAAACTATTTATGAAATGTTCACACATTTAAAATCTTTTTATGAAATCTGAAAACGTAAGATCTGTATAATAATTGAAAACATTTATGATTTTAAATGCCAATTTGAAATTCAAAATACTTTTTGAAAAACTTTTTGAAAAGATTTGTTTGAAAACAACATAATTGATTGTGTTAAAAACCATCGAATATGTTATATCGATCGATTTGTTAAGAAACAGTTTTACTCTTTGAAAACTATCACGAGTGAAAGAGTGCTGGATCAGTTTGTTGGTTTCGATTTCTCTTATTCCAGAATAATACGACACAACCAACACCAACAAAACTCCAACTTCGATCTAAGCTCCACCGATACTTCAACACTTCAACTCTTCGATCTTTTCAACCTTCAATCTGGTTTGCTTGAGAAAACATCAAAACTCGATATACCTTCAAAGAGACTTGACTTGATCCTCTTTGGTAACATTCTCCCCCTTTTTGATGATGATCAAGAAAACTTATTTAAGAAGAGTTTGAAGAAAAGAAATTGCTTGACTTTGAAGTCAGCTCAAGATTAGTACAGAGATAGCATAAACATAAAAAAAAACTGGACTCCCCCTATTTTGGGTATTACTATACTCCCTTTTGAAAAAACATATTATATTTATCTCTTTTCAAAAACATATACATTTCTCCCCCTTTTTATTGATAATCATCGAAAAACATACAGATAGATAAAACAATATCGAATAAAAGCATGTTATCGATGCTCACGCAAAACTTGAAATATCAAAACGAATTACCATCCAAAATTCCTAATGCGATACGCAAATTATAAAACCTATCTCTAGGCAAAGGTTTGGTAAAGATATCTGCTAACTGATGTTTGGTATCGATATACTCTATTATGCAATCTCCTTTTAAGATATGGTCTCTAATAAAATGATGCCTAATCTCAATGTGTTTAATTTTAGAATGCATTATAGGATTTCTAGTGAGATTAATTGCACTAGTACTATCACACTTAAGAGGGATATGATCTAAGAAAATACTATAATCTTCTAACTGGTTTTTCATCCATAAAAGCTGTGAGCAACAAAAACCGGCTGCTATATACTCAGCTTCAGTTGTGGATAGAGCAACACAAGCCTGTTTCTTAGAATGCCAAGAAACAAGTGAACAGCCAAGTAGGTGACATGTCCCACTTGTACTTTTTCTGTCCAGTTTACATCCTCCATAATCTGAATCTGAATATCCTATAAGGCTAGGTGAACCTCCAGAGGGATACCAAAGACCAAACGATTTAGTTCCTTTTAGATATTTTATTATTCTCTTAACAGCAACTAGGTGTGATTCCTTAGGATTAGATTGATATCTAGCACAAACATACACACTATGCATAATATCAGGTCTGCTTGCTGTAAGATAAAGTAAAGAACCAATCATACCTCTGTATTTGGTTTGATCCACCATCTTACCTTTTTCATCTTGATCTAAGTAACAAGATGTTGCCATCGGGGTAGCTGCTTCTTTTGCATTTTCTAATTCGAATTTCTTTAACAGTTCTGAGCAGTACTTCGATTGCGATATAAAAATTCCTTCGATGTTTTGCTTAATTTGTAAACCTAGAAAATATGTTAGCTCTCCCATCATCGACATCTCGAACTCACCCTGCATTATCTTAGCAAATTCTTGGCAAAGATCATTGTTAGTCGATCCAAATATAATATCATCAACATAAATTTGAACTATAATAATATTGTTCTTCGATTTTTTAATAAATAGAGTTGGATCTACTTTACCTCGTCGATAATCATGGCTTACTAGAAAATTACTTAGCCTTTCATACCATGATCTGGGCGCTTGTTTAAGTCCATATAGTGCTTTCTTAAGCTTGTAGACATGATTCGGATATTTATAATCTTCAAATCCAGGAGGTTAACAGACATATACTTCTTCTTTGATATATCCGTTCAGAAAAGCACTTTTCACATCCATTTGATATAATTTAAACTTCATAATCGCTGCGTAAGCTAGTAGGATTCTTATTGCTTCGAGCCTTGCAACTGGGGCATATGTTTCGTCATAGTCAATTCCTTCTTCTTGACTATAACCTTTCGCTACTAGTCTTGCCTTATTTTTGGTTATATTGCCATTTTCATCGAGCTTGTTCCTGAAAATCCATTTTGCTCCAATTACCTGCATAGAATTGTTTCTCGGAATTAGATCCCACACTTCATTCCTTTTAAACTAATTTAACTCTTCTTGCATCGATTGAATCCAATATTCATCTTGTAAAGCTTCTTCGATGCTTTTGGGTTCTACTTGTGAGACAAAAGCTACATTCATACAGAAGTTGTTTATTTGGCTTCTCGTTGTAACTCTTCGATCCATATCTCCTATAACATTATCCAACAATAGTCCTCTCGGTGTTCTCCATTCCTTTGGAAGTTCTTGAACTGTTGTTGGTTCATTGAGATTCAATTTCTCGAGGCTTTTTCTGAGGTTTTCGACACTTTCGTCTTGAGGTTGATCTTTCTCGATAGCTCCCTGTTCTTCTTCTATATCTATTGATTTCTTCCTCGACTCAAGAGGATTTTCCTCAAGGTCCAAAAATTCATCAAACGTTACATGAACAGATTCTTCTACATGTAATGTTCTCCTATTATATACTCTATATGCTTTACTGGTTAAAGAGTATCCTAAAAATATTGCTTCATCTACTTTTGAATCGAATTTGCCAAGATTACTCTTTCCATTGTTTAAAAGAAAACATTTGCACCCAAAAACTTTAAGATGAGAAATGTTTGGTTTTCTACCTTTAAAAAGCTCATACGGTGTTCGTTTCAAAACGGGTCTTATTAAAGTTCTGTTCAAAACATAACATGCAGTAGACACTACATCTGCCCAAAAATATTTTGGAAGATTGTTTTCATTTAACATGGTTCTGGCTAATTCTTCCAAAGATCTATTCTTTCTTTCTACAACTCCATTTTGTTGAGGGGTTCTTGGACAAGAGAAATTATGAGAAATTCCCAGTTCTTCACAAAAGGTTTCAAATAACTCATTTTGAAATTCCCCACCATGATCACTTCGAATAAACTTGATTTTTAAATCTTTTTCATTTTGAATAGCCTTGACAAAATTCTTAAAAGAGCTGAAAGCATTATTTTTAGTTACCAAAAAGGACGTCCAGGTAAATCTAGAATAATCATCTACTATAACTAATGCATAGTAATTACCGCCTAAGCTTCTTGTTCTAGAGGGACCAAATAAATCCATATGTAAAAGCTCTAAAGGTTTTGATGTAGAAACGATTTTCTTACTTTTGAAAGATGTTTTTGTTTATTTTCCTTTTTGACAAGCAACACAAATTCTATCTTTTTCAAAACTTAATTTTGGAAGACCGATTACCAAATCTTTTGAAATTAAACGACTTAAATAATGCATGTGAATGTGTGCAGCTCTCCTATGCCATAACCAAGGATCCTCTTCCTTAGTTACAAGACAGGAGATGGTCCTAGATGAACTGCTAAGATCAGTAATATAAATATTGTTTAGTCTCGTACCTGTCAAGACAGTTTCATTTGATTCTTCCTTGATAATGTTGCACGTCTTTGATTCAAAGATAATCTTAAGTCCTTTGTCACATAATTGACTTATGCTTAAAAGATTATGCTTTAAACCTTCTACCAGCAAAACTCCTTGAATCACAAAGTCATCGTTGATCTTGATTGTTCCTGAGCCAAGAATTTTTCCTTTGTTATTATCACCATGTGTAACATAACCTTGGCTTTTCTTTGTGAGACTTTGAAACTTTTCTTTGTCACCGGTCATGTGTCTTGAACATCCACTGTCAAGAAACCAAACTGATTTTTTATGCTTGTAGATTGCCTGCAACACAAATATAATTATTTAGGTACCCTTTTTAGTCTTGGGTCCTTAGAAGTTAGTAGAAACAACTTTCTCAACCCTTTATTGACAAAAAAATAAAAACTAATGTCATTTAATCGAAAATGTTGTCATAATCGATTAAATGTTATCGAAAAAGATTTTAATGCGAGCAGTTTTTATATCTTTGATTTTTAGGAATCCATTTAAATATGCCATTAGGTATGCCAACATGTTTTACAAAACATTTATTTGATGAATGACCAATTTTCATGCAATAAAAACAACTTAACTTTTGTGGAGGAGTTTTAAAAGAATTTATGTGAAAATGTTGTTTTTCTCAAAAACTTGTTTTCTTCGATTCTTTTACAAAGATAGTTTTATGGGGTCCTAGACTTTTTTTGGGAATATAACCAAGACCAGCTTTACTAGAGCTCCCCCTATATGTACTCAACATATTTTCAAGATTTTGTCTTGAATCTGAAAATTTATTTAAAGTCTTTTCGAGCTTAAAAATTTTATTTTCAAGATGAATACAATTTTCGCAAGGTTTGATCACTTCCTTATTTTTCGATGTTGATTTAAATTTTTCAAAATCATTTTTCACACTTTCATTTTCCTTCTCCACAAGACTTAGTTTATTTTCTAAAGCATGAAAATTTTGTTTCAAAATAGAATGCTTTTTTATCAGTTTATTGAAATTGATGTAAAGATTTTGATACTTGCATGTAATTCATCATATTCATTTTCAGAGTTAGTAGAGCTTACCTTTGACGTGGCTTCATCTTCACTGTTTGCCATTAAGCACAAATTTGCTTCTTCCTCTCTATCACTGTCATCTATCGAACTTTCAGAGGTTGTCGATTCATTATCCTCCCATGCAATGTATGCCTTCTTTTTGTATGGTTTGAAGGGCTTCTTCGATTTCTTCTTTTCCTTTTCCTTGTCTTCCTTTTTGGTATAGGGACAATCCGATTTTATATGACCAAATCGATTGCATCCGTAGCATTTGTAGTTTGTTGCTTGGTCATTTTCTTTCTTTGTAGATCGACTCTTTTTCCTGTTCTTCATGAACCTGGAAAATCGTTTTACCGTTAAGGAAATATCACTATCGGAAAACTCACCTTCGATGTCATCTTTCAATTTCTCGGCTTTGAATGCAATGTTTTTGACTTGAACATTGTCTTCTCCATCTTTTAATCTCTGAAGCTCCATCTCGTGTTCTCTCAACTTTCCAAAGAAAGTTGCTACGTTCATCTTTGTTAAGTCTTTAGACTCTGATATGGCAGTGACTTTCGGTTGCCAATTCCTATCGAGAGACTTGAGAATCTTGGTGTTCAGCTCCTCATTCGAAAAGCTTTTTCCCAGAGCTTCTAGATGATTTACTATATGGGTGAACCGCGTTTGGAAATCACTAATACTTTCGTTTTGTCCGATTGACAGCAATTCGTATTCTTGGACAAGTGTGTTCTTCCTTGCACGTTTTACTTCGTCCGTTCCTTCATGAGTCACTTCCAGAGTATCCCACATCTCTTTTGCAGTTTTGCATCTTGATATCCTGTAAAATTCATCACGAGTGACAGCAGAAACAATAGCGTTACGAGCTCTTACATCGTATTGTGCTCGTTTGTTCTGATCTGGTGTCCACTGATGAAACGCCTTTGGTGTTTCTCCTTCAGCACCTGTGACCATTGGTATGTAGGGACCACTTAGGACAGCATCCCAAACTCCATAATCGAGAGTTTGTAGGAATATCTCCATTCTAGACTTCCAGAAGGGGTAATTGTCACCTTCAAAGAGTGGTGGTCTGTTCATGGATGCACCTTCCCTGTAAACCTGATTCTGCATAGACATCTTAAAGATCTTTTAGAAATAACTTATCTAACCAAGCTCTAATACCACTTGTTAGACAAATAGGATCAAGAGGGGGGGGGTGAATTGATGTAATTAAGATGTTTACCTTTTTTCGATTAGCCTGAAAAACGTTAAACGGAGCGGAAGCAGTAAACAAAATAAAAGGATAAGGGAAGAGAAGAACACAAGGATATATACTGGTTCGGGTATAACCAACCCTACGTCCAGTGCCCAGTCACCTCAATTAGAGAATGACTCCCAAACACTATCTTTAGAAAAACTATTACAAACAATATTACAATTGAGACTTGTAAAAGAAAATCTAAAGACTGAACACCTTTCTTGAAACCCACAAGAGATGAAAACACCTCCCTTGAGAACTCACAAGGGATGAACCACTACACCAACACTGGTGTTGACAGATAAACAATAAAAAACTAGAACGGTATCACCTGGAAAGAGAGAATCCAAAACAACGTTAATGATCGTTAGCTTCTTTCACAAGTGATAAAGAATGTTGTAGACCAAAGAGTGTAAACAAATGATTTTGTGCTTGAGTTTTTAGCTCTGTGTCTATCAACTTGTATTTTTCCTCTTTATATAGAGAATGAAATCTGAGAAAACCTTTCACAGTATTAAAAACTATTTATGAAATGTTCACACATTTAAAATCTTTTTATGAAATCTGAAAACGTAAGATCTGTATAATAATTGAAAACATTTATGATTTTAAATGCCAATTTGAAATTCAAAATACTTTTTGAAAAACTTTTTGAAAAGATTTGTTTGAAAACAACATAATTGATTGTGTTAAAAACCATCGAATATGTTATATCGATTTGTTAAAAAATAGTTTTACTCTTTGAAAACTATCACGAGTGAAAGAGTGCTGGATCAGTTTGTTGGTTTCGATTTCTCTTATTCCAGAATAATACGACACAACCAACACCAACAGAACTCCAACTTCGATCTAAGCTCCACTGATACTTCAACACTTCAACTCTTCGATCTTTTCAACCTTCAATCTGGTTTGCTTGAGAAAACATCAAAACTCGATATACCTTCAAAGAGACTTGACTTTATCCTCTTTGGTAACAGAACCAAATTGAGATCGTGATAATGCACAACAAAAACCCTCCTTGGGGATGACACTAATGTCCCACCCTCAAATTCGTTTGCATCCGAGGTATTGTCTGCTTTGGAGCTCGAAGTTTCATAACAATTTTGTCCTTAAAAAAAACCTCGAAGAGTTAAGGGAGAAAAGGGTATATAAACTATCTTTGGCCTCGACTCCTAAGTGATATGAGACTATTGGGTGTATTAGAACAAACCTCTTAGTCGAGAGCTAAGGGAACGAGAGTTCAATTTTGAAATCTCCTTTCATTTCCATACACGATGTCAATGTTTCAATATCAAATTTGTTAAAATCAATCATCACATCCGAAAAATTATCCATTTTAAAATTTAAAATTTTATCATGATTTTATCTTTAAAAAACATATCAAAAGGATAAGAAAGGAAAAAAAAATATAACCTGACCTTAACTGTAAATGATAGGAGACCTACCAAAACAATGAAACATAACATTTAGGCCAAAATAATCTATCCCAATATAGAGAATATAATTAATACCCATTTATTTGGTTTTTATAGTCTTCGTATGTTGATTATCTATAATTTCTTAAACTGAATATAGAGAATATAAACTGAATAATTTCTTACCGCAAGAATAATTTATTAAATTACATAAACATGTTATTTAGAATATCTTTAGATAAAATTCTCTAGGACGATTTTTAGAAAAAAAAAGAAAATAATGAATTGATTGAAAAAATAAAATTAGTTTATTTTTTAAAATTTTTACTTTTTTATTTTTGTATGAAATAATTTAAAATTATCAAAATATTTTATTTTATACTCTTTTTTTTTTCTCTCATCGAAAAGTTTGTCAAAAATACATTATTATAAGACTTGGAAAAACATGTGCAAGATACTGCTGCCAACACACCGGTGGGGTTTTCTTAAATTGAACAAGTACATATAAATTTGCTAGAAAACAAAATGACACCTGGGTACTTTGTTTATATATATATATATATATATATATATATATATATATATATATATATATATATATATATATATATATATATATATATTATTTAAAATAAGGGTCTTGTTAATCAAGACACTGTTTTTTATTTGAAATTACATAAGAGGAGAGGACGTAAAATTTATTTTAAAATAATTTTAGAAGATCTGTGTAAAACAATTAGTTATTTTAAAATTGTTATAACTCTTAAATTCGATAATTATAGTCTTTTATGTAAGGAAAAAAACATTTATTATTATTAATATTATTAAAGAAAAAAATTTCTGTTATCTCCAAATTATTTAAGATGTCACACTTCCCAAATTATTTATCATAATGTCTCATAATTTTAGCAAGACAGGGTCCTTCCCCAGTTGGCTTTCCTAGGATTTTTTTTCATCAATTAAAAGTTTTCGACAGGACAAATGAATGGTTTTTCTTCTTCTAATTATTATGATTTTTAAACTTAAATACTTAAGTTTAAAATTAATTATTAAAATTTTATATATGAAAATAAAAGTTCTTCCAATTAAATGATTAATAACTAATTAAAATACAACTAAAATTTAAAATGTAAAATTTAATTTTTTATTTAAATAATTTTAAAAATAATTAATTTACTAAGTTAATTATAAAATTTTAAATAAATATTAATAACCTAAATAATTGTTAGAATTATTTAGAAATTTTAGAAATTAATTTAATTAAATATTAGGTACAATTTTTATAATTATTTGATTAAAAACAAAAATTAATTAATAAAAAATCAATTCTAAATAGAAAATTTTAGAATTAGTTTAAATACAAAATTTACAAAACAAAATAGGCATGTGAATTTTAAGTATATAAACAAACCTTTTTAATTTTAATTCTTTTTACAAATTTTATAAAATACCTTGCAGGTGTCATTTTTATAGACAAATAACCTTATCGAGGTCAATTTTGTATAGTCAAGACCGTACTTTTTGTATCACTCCAAAAATTACACATTCATTTAATATATAAAAATATATATATATTAACGATTTAATTTTCTTTTCACGAATATTTATAATACATACATATTTCAAGAATTTTTTTTAACAAAACATAAATATATCTCTTTTCATTCTTGTGAGCCTATTTTTGTCAGAATTTTCCTCCTACAACATTATTTACTCTAATGTAACAGAATCATTACAATTTAAAAGGTAATAGACAAACACACAAAATAGGGTAAGTTAATGTTTAAAAAATAACTTACATATGAGTTTATATAAAAATCATAGACATGTATTTTCTCAATTTACACAATCCATTAACATTTCATTCATACACTCTCGTGGATTCAATTCATTCACTAAACATTTATCATAATTACATGTCTAACTCTCATCGCATTGACTATCTCTCATGTCATTAGTAAGTGACATCAACATCACTTATACTTGACTATACTTCTAGAAGAGATATGCATTAAAATTGACTTAGAGATCTACACCTTCACTAAGTTGTCTCACACAACAAAAATTCTTAATAGGAACTCATCTCACCTAATATGATAAAGTAAATTTGTATGACCTACCAAACTCAATTATTTTTCACACCGTGGAATAGGCTATAGGAACCTCCTTCGATTCTTATCATCTGATATTTTTCTTTATGTGAATCCAATATCATTAAAGTCATGATATCTCTTTATGTATCCTTCAGAATTCCAATTTTAATACATAACCTAAACATCTCAATGTAATATTCCCTCATTGGAAATAACCACATGCCATATAGAAAGATAATCATCATATGTTATTATTCATTTACATTTCAACTCAAATATTAATTCATTTCACATGATGCATAAATTACATCATCAACCACATAATAAATCATATATTCACATATCAATACATCATTCAAAACCATATACTATTTTAACATGAGATAATCGATTGTTAAACTTATGATAATTGATTATTACTTGGGATAATCAATTATTCTAGAGAAAATTTTTTCTAAAAGTTTTTCAAAGCTTTGATAGTCAATTCTTGCAAAAGATAATCGATTATTGTGATGTTAAATGCTTTTTATGAAAAACAAAACTCTTTTTCAAAGTTTAAGGGAGAGTGGTGTGCATGCTAGGACCTTTATCTTGATTCCTAACTATTACAAGCAAACATATGTATAAAATATAAATTTAAAGCTTCCACAAGACTTTAAGACTCCAAGATTTCAGGTATGAAGGTCCATCTCAAGATATCAATTTGTGGATATAGGTTATTAGGGAAAAGTCCAACCCTCCAGGATTTTGAATTTATGCTTAAGAACATTTAATGTATAAAAGAAAAGAAGTTGTGCGTCTAATAAACGATGAGTCTTAACAGATGAAACCTTCATAAGATCATACAGGTATCATCTGATAGACGATACTTGTTACTTTCATCAGATGATGATAAGTCATTAGATAATACGTATTTCAAAAAGCTTGACCTTAATGCTCTATTTGATACGAGTATTTATTGTATATGTAAAAAGCGTAATTATAAAAAATAAATGAAAAATTCAAGAAAGTTTAACTGTTAAAACTTTCCTCATTTCTTAGAGAAGAAATGGAGGGAAAGTATATAAATATAAAGAGAAAAAAATGGAGGGAAAGTATATAAATATAATATAATATTTATATATAATTGATTATGTTTCTAGAAAATAATTGATTATGTAATAAATATTATATTATATTTATATATATAATCTATAAATATAAATAATAATTTTAATGTAATTTTTTATTAACAAATTATATTTAATAAATAAGTAATTATAATAAATACTAAAATAGTTAATAAATTAAATTATTTAATTGATTAAAATTTAATATTAAATAAAATCATTTATTTTGATAGTTAAAAATATAATTTTTATATATTAAAAAGTTATATTTTTATTTTAATTGAAATTTTTTAACTTTGATTTACTTTTAGAAAAATTATTTTTTCATATTAAACTATATTATAAAAAATTTATTAAAAGAATAATAATAAATAAATAATTATAAGTACACAATTATATTAGAAAAGTTTTAAATAAAAATAATTTTTTGTACTAATCAAATCATTCACAAACTTTCATAAATTTTTCCTTCACCTCCCATTATCTTTCTCTTAAAAGAAGCAACTTCATTTTTCACTTTTTTCCCCTCAAATTCATCCTTTTCTTTTTCAAATCTATTTATGGAAAGGAACAAAGCCTAAATGCTTATTCCTTTAATTTTCAGGAACATTCTTCTGGTTGATCTGAAGATCAAGTACAAAGGAAAATCTCACATGTGAGACAACACATCTTGGGAGAAGAGCTAAAACTGGTTTCTCACCAAATTCCTGACGCACCAACCATTGTCAACTCTTGAAGTACACTTACCATGTACGGAATTTTATTTTCACTAAAAGAAGTAAAAACTCATTGCCCAATGGAGGATAAGTGCTACAAGTTATCAAGTCTTGTACCTAAAGTAGAAACATGCATTTAAAGCATGACGAGGTGCATCTAATGCACTCTACATGAATCATCTTCACACAATAGAAGATCAACTTGTTGAAGACAACCTAAAGTCAATGATGTCAAAATAGATCTCCAATGACTAGTTGCTTTCAAGCACTATAAAAGGATCCAATTCAAAGAAGAAAATATGAACATGATTCATTATTCAAGTGCTAAAACTTTGCTTGTTTTCTCTCTTCAATATTTAAAAGCTTTAGAAGAACATTGTTAGTGTTTTGTAACAAACTTTAGTAGAAAGCCTTATCTTGTATCCGTCTCTAAGACATTAAAACTTCTAGATTAGCTAGTCTTATGAGAGTTTAATCTCTCTCTTTTACATCTTATAAACTGGTTAACTAAGAGTGGCTACGTTCCCAAACAATAGTTGGGTTTAAGCCTTGAGTGACTTGTTAAAACAATACTTGGTTAAGCCAGAACTAGCTTATGGTAAGAATACTTGACAGGTTAGCCAGAAGTAACTACGAGTTGAAAGAATACTCATTTTATTGCAGCATTAATCTGCTAGTGAAACTCAATCAAGTTGAGAATTGCACATAGTCTGCACTATCTGAGGAACTAGTATGATGATCTGACTTCAGTATTCTCTTCCCTTAAATCCTAACTCCATTGCATGTTATAATTACTGCTGGTGAAAAGTGAAGAATTTAAAATTTGAAGAGCTTTTATTTACAAAACATTTTTAACCAACAGACTGTGTGCATCTGTTGAAGTCAAACTTAGTTTGCTTAGCTTTACTAGACGGATGAATTGTTTTTATTTGCAAAAAGTTTTAAAACATAATTCAACCCCCTTCTTGTGTTTTTTCCTGTTTTCACAGTTGGTATCAAAGCTCAACCTCTAAAGGGTTAAGTGACTGACAACATATAGAGGAAAAGATCCAACTCATGGCTCTCAAAACACATTTGATCGATGAGGGAACTTACCTTTCAAGAACTCCAACAATGTTGGTTGCATCTACCCAAGGCACACATTTATTATTTTCATAAAGAAAAGGGTTTGATGCCCAAATTGTCAAAGGTTGCAATGCTCTTTTTCTTTTTCCCATATGGATCGTTAATGATTTTTCATTTCACATTTCTTCTTGCCCTTGTGCACTTGATTTAACACTAATGACAAGTGGCTTTCGATCCATTTTAACTTACTAGTTAGTGCATATATTAGTTTCTCTTTTTATTCTTATTTATTATTATTTTACAGAAAAGGCAATGTTATTTTCTAAATGCATAAAATGCAGAGTGCCAGGACAATTAAAAGAAAATTGGATTTCATTAACTGTATCAAATGTTTACAATATTTTGCTCAATAAATTTTTACAATGGCAAAAGAGTCCGAAGAGACCAAAGGGCGACTTATATCACCGTAAGTCATCTTCAACTCTTTGCATGTGTAGTCCCAAGGACAAATCAACGTTTATCTTTTGTAGATCAAGCATTCGCCCATAGTTCTTTTCAAAATCAGCATGGGTTTCTTTGGGCATATGTGCACAAATGACGTCAATTTGAGGCATGGGACAACTAAATACATCCACTTTCTTTAATTATCCTTGCATGTTGTTAATGCATTTCATTTTAAAAAATGTATGAATGTTTTTGTACAGAGAAAATACATGTTTTTTTTTTTGTTTTTGCCTAACTTTATCATATTTTCCTACTGATAGCATAATGCATGCATGCCATGTTGTATACTTATTTATCAGAAGAAAGGTTTTCTACTTACATGATATTAATGAATGTTTTATATATAAGGAGAGATATTTTTTCTTAAATTTTTTTATACATACATTTAGAAGAGTATAAAAAATTCTAGCAATATGAAGTTTTTTTTCTTGGGTTGTAGTTTTAAAAAAAGAAATTTCTCATATTTACTACTAGAAATTCTTATACAGCTCTAAATGAATGTATGATAGTCGTAAGTTTTATTTTGATTCTTTTCTTGTTCTCCATCACTTTTTTCTTTTAAGCTTTGGAGAAAACTCACCTTTCGAGGTAACTTTATTAATTAATTTTTTTATGCATCTTTTGAAATGTAGAAAATTTTATTGTAAATATGAATAAAGAATTTTCAAAAAAGATTTTTATTTATGGGATATTCATATCTTACAATCAAATTTTTGTGTGATTTTGATTGATGAATATTTGATTTTTCTATGCGTGTTCCTTGTTGTCTTGTTTTTATTTTCACACTTGATTTTCTCTTATTATGATATGCATGTAAAAAATTTATTTCTTTTATAAAAGGAAATTATTTTAAGACTCTACACAACCAAATGCACAAACATGTGCTCAAACAATGATACACCTACAAACAGTCATGTTCATCCATGGGTCCCTACGTAAAGGTGCATATCTCAAGGTGGTTCTAACTGTTTCTCACCAAGGCCAGACCCCCAAGTTGTTCCTATTTAGGGTCCCAATATCTTTGTTGTTGTCAACCTTTATATAGCGAGGTCTAATTGGTTTCAAGCTAGAGTAATTAGTTATCACCTTGAGTGATGATTTCCAACAATGACTTGTGAGCATACAGAGCCCTTGCTACAATCAGTCGTATGTCATCTACTCCCTATGAATCAAATCACTTGTTCCCCTAGGTGTAGAGGGACTGTTGTGTGCAAGAGTTGTGTACAGTTTTATTTTCAATTAATATGAATATTTAAACATTCATACATTTATTAAAGTCATGCTAAAAGCATTTATTTAAAGCAAACTAATAACTAAAAGAGGTAAAATCATTAACTTGAAATTTGTTTTTACTGTGAATGTCATCACTAAATCGGCTTGACCCTCGTGACTTCCCTAGTGGAGTCGCCATCTGTCGCAAACTGACTTTTGATGGTTGGACTTCCATTTGAAAATGCACATGAACTTTTGGAATGCCCGGTATACTAGACTCTTCCTCAGTCTATGGTTTTGCAAAGGGTTCTTATGGATTCGCCACCAATGCTTTGTTCAAAATATTGGAAAAAGAAAAGGTTTTCAAAAATCAAACTTACATCATCACAACCATAGTTTAGGTTTGGGGTCAATTACGTTTGAGGAAGGTGTTAAACACCTCACTATGCCCATTACTGGTACCCTACGATGTATTAGCAATTAAAATAGTATTTGAAGTTATTATTTTTACCTCATAGTTATAACAGGCATATTCAAAGTTATGAAAGAGAGAAAGAAGAGAAATTAGAACCTCCAAAGCAAGCTTTTTATTGATCAAAGAAGAATAACAATTTCGAAAGATAGGAGTTTGTAATATTATGTTGACTCTTGTCTTGTATTGTCTTGTGTGTTTGCGAGTGTTTCCCATTTATAGCTTCATTAAAGGCAGAGAACGGTCGTTCTCCCTATGAGAACGACCTATTCTCAACTTTGAGAACAAACACAAGTTTTGCACTGAGAATGGCTCATTCCCAACCTGAGAACGATTGTTCCACCTTTGAGAACAATCGTTCTAGGTTTGAGAATGGTTGTTCTTCTCTTAAAAGAAGAAAAAAATACATTTTCACACTTATTGTCCTAAAGGCTACCTAAGTTGCTTCAGTAGCTCTTTAGGATTCTTCATAAATAAGGCTCTGGACTTTTTCTTCTTCTTCTAGATCTTCTTTTTTGAGCTTTGTTTCAACCCAAAAAAATGTAGGGGTCTACAGTGACAAAATCAATTCAAATGAAACTAAAGCAAGACAAGAACATGTAGAAAACCAACATAACTGAAAATAAGCAATAAGAACACAATTCAATCGGTGCAAATCAAAGATAAAACCCATCTAATTGGTATAAATGAAAAGCAACACAAATTAATTGGTAGAAAATAAAAAACAAGCAAAATAATCGGTAGAAATTCAAGGAAATTAAAGAAAACCATAGGAAGTTAGGAGAACCTAGCTCTTCATGAAAAACATTATACCGGTTAAAGTGCTGGAAAATTCAGATCTTTGAAGAAAAATAGAGGATTCCAAGTTGTTGACGTATTTCAAGCATGAGTAAAAAGTTACTCAGAAAGTTTTGATGAAGATTTAATCCCAATAAGTCATGAAGATTGGAGTTTTGATGATGAAGATATAAAGTTTTATCACAACATTAAAGACGTGATTTTATCTCATAAAGGAAGGTTGCATCATGGAAATAAAGGCAAAATATAAAGGAGTATAAATGCTTTCAAGGAAGAAGATTGTTAAAGATTCTCTCAAGTGCTGAAGATACAAGTTTAGAAGTTTCAGTTTTAGGTGATGGATAAAAATAGTAAGTCATAAATCCCATTCAAGACCATTTCAAACTTGAGAGCAAGTCATATTTTCACAAAAACTTTTTTCTACGCTTTTAATCGATTAGGAATTGAAATAGAATCAATTATATCACTTCAAAATTTGAATTAAAAGAGTTTAACGAACAAAATAATCGATTAAGTGTTTTTGATAATCGATTATGTTGCTTCTGGGTTTCATATAATCGATTATGGCCTTAATCTAATCGATTATATAAGGAAAAATATGTTTTCCAGTTTTACTCTGATATAATCGATTACATCATTTATATAATCGATTAAATACGACGTTTTTGCGAATTAAATGCTGAATCAACCTAAGAATGGAAACTTTGAGCTGATTTCAAATTATAAAATGGAAGGCTACGTCTTAGGTTAAACACATCTGATCAAAACACGAAATTACAGTGTTCTTGCGCTAAAGTTTTTCAAAACCGCTTTCTTGCTCTCTCAAGGTTGATCTAAGTTCTTGGAAGTGGTGATTGCAATTGTGCTTAAGCTTTCATATCCAACACTCATCAGGTGTTTTCTTTACTGTTTATTGATTGCTGTAAATTCATCCCTTGGATCTGTTCTAAAGGGAGGTGTGTTCATCTCTTGTGTGTCAAGAGAGGTGGGGATCATCCTTAGTGTGTCTAAGGAGGTGTTTCTGTTATCTTTAATTTTTTTTACATTGTGTCACTGATTAGTGTTTGTAATTGCTTTTAAAGATAGTGGGGTGATCATCACATGCTTGTGGTAATTGGGAACTGGACGTAGGATTGGCTAAATCCGAACCAGTATAAATCTCAGTGTTCAATCTTTCTTTCTCTATCTCTTTATTTTATTGTGGATCATATTAACAATTGTTATTCAAACTTCTCAAATCAAAGGTTAAGGAAAATTCGAATCTTGTTTTTAGAAGTATTTTTGAAATCTGGAAATTTATTTCAAAAAGGGAAAAAGTTCTTTAAAAAATTCAATTCACCCCCCCTCTTGATTTTTACACTGTCGTTATTTCTATCACAAGTCTCCTATGATGATAGAGTGAGAACCTCCATTAAAGAAGCTTCCTTAAGTGCAAAAATCTCTTAGAAGAAGAAGGCTTTAATGAAAGTTAGAGCTCCTCACGCCCCCTTTTATCTCACGACCAAGGAGAGTAAATGAAGGAATACAAGAGAGCTTAAGAACTTTGAGGGAGAAGAGATTTTTGTGATGAAATTCTATTCTTGCTAAAATGATTCAAAATTGTCTTACAAATGAGAGGGAAAAGGCTTATATAAAGAGGAATCTAGAAAGTTAACCATGGTTACTTGTAAGTGACCGTAGTTACTCTTTTAGAGTTTAGAATTGGAAATGTCAAGTGAATCTTAAATGCAACTCAAATGAAGTCAACAAGAAACATGACTCAGGCATGGAAAATGTGACAGTGGAGGCTAGGATTGGGTGTAGCATGACTCACCATAAGATATCACTTAAAGGTGCTACCTACACTCAATCTAAGCCTATCATGTCACACCCAATCCAAGGGTTCATATCCTCTCCCAAATATTCTTAAAGAAAAACAAAGAAAATACCTCAAATACAAGGCCAAAACATGGACAATGACCCTACTAGCTAAGGCCTTGTCCTACAAATTGTACTATAAGTTCTACCAACTAAAATATCCAAAAGTATAAGGGTAAAACACAAACTATAAACAAATGTTTACTATTTATACAAGGCTTAGAAGATCAAGAAAGAAACTAATATTCTAGTCTCTAATATAGAAGAGTATTCTGATCCTCTTAGATCTTCTTAGTCATAGAATATGGGCTAGATGGTTTTCTATCAAATTAGATACAAGTTTTGTAGTAGGAAAAGGAATGAAAGGTAGGGAATCTCCCTTTAAAAAAAATTCTTCAATAATTTTAGGAGATGACTTAGATTGTAGTTCTTCCATTCCTTTTGTTTATTAACCTTTCTATCTCCTTTAGAACTCATGTCAAGTGATGTGATATCAATCTAAGAGGAACCTAAATCACCACAAAGAGGAGTTACTACAAGAAATCAAGAAAGAAGAAATAAAAAACATAACTTACAAAACATTTTCAAGAATATAGAGAAAGATATATAAGAAAAATGTGCAAAACATTTGAAGAAGATATTAGAAATTTAAATAATTTTTGTACTTTCCTTGTAAATAAAAATATAAAAAAATAATTAATTCCTTTAGAATAGAATAAGAGACATGTAGTTTGGCTGCAAGCATAATCTTGAAAAGTAAGGACCTTGGTTGGCAATTTAATAGAACCAACCAAATAAGACCTAGACTCTTCATATTCTTGTAAGGGTCTTGTTTGGGAGGATCAAAACAACCATCAAACAAGCCCTTAACTCTTCAACTTCTGTGACCATACATATATAAGCATGTAACCCCTCCATAACATAACTTGCAAGACTAAATCAAAAGAGTCATGAGTTTTCTCTCATTTTTGTACGTTCAAGAGGTAAGTCTTAATATTAATTAGAATCTTATCTATAGATTCTCTAAATTTAAGTGGTGTTTTTCCTATTGTACTTATCTTTATCTTTAGAAAGTGAAATTTTTTTTGTTCTCAATCCATTCCATCTTTGCAATTTCTTTTATATGTGTTTGAGTCTTTCAATTCCTAATTGAATCACAAATTGTCGTGAACATTGTTTTTCATGGTGTGTAAACTCCATGCCATTCCCAAGAGCATAGTTTCAGACCATGACCCAATCTTCACGAGCATCTTAAGAAGAGTCTTTCAACTTAATGACACTAAATTTTATATGTCCTCTACTTATCATTGATAACATATATTTTGTACTCACATTTAGTGCTTTATTGCATCTTCTAAGAAATTTTCTATCTTTTTCCCAGTTTATATTATAGTACTATTTTTCATTTTGAATAAATTGGGTCTATTTTCAATAAATTAGGCCTATTTTGAATAATTGGGCTTAATTTGCATTTGACCTTTGTCTAGTCTTTTGACCATTACACATTTTCTGTAGATATCTTTTTGGCCTTCTTTGCATTGGATTCCTTACTTCCAGAGCTTCAATTTGTATATATGGAATGTGAAGTTTAAAATTCGGAGCTATTTTATAGAATTTTTACAAGTATAGACAAAAACATTGAATTTTTTGTGTATTGTTTAATTTACTTTTGGACTTTGTAAGGCCTAATTTTGATCTAAATTGTTTTTAACCCTCAAAGCAACTTTATTATTAGATGTAGATATGAAACAAACACACTTTTACCTTATTGAATACAATTTCACATTTTTTTAGGACTTTAGAAATTGAGAGTTCTTTCTTCTCTTTCTTTTCTCTCTTCCATCTTTTGTTTCTTTTCTTTCATTTTTCTGGTATTTCCAAGTTTCTTTTTAATCTACTTCAATTTGCATCTTCACCACTTTCGTTTGTTCACCGCTCATTGTTCACCATTCATTCATCGTTCATCGTTCCAAGTTTGTTCTTCTAAATTCTTGTCCTTGCATTTTTATTTAATCTAATTTTTTAATTTTTGTTTTGCTGTTTAATTTTTGTTAATTTAATTTTCATTTTCGTCTTTATTTATTTTATTTTGGTTTAAAATTTTTGAATTTTGAATTTGAAATCTTTTAAATTTTAAATTTTAAATCTTTCAAGTATTCTGCTTTCATTTTGATTATTTTGTTTCTATCTTTATCTTTATCTTTATCTTTCTTTGATTCCTATTTTAAATGTTGTTCCAATTCAAATTTTTGAATTTAACTTTTAGTTTTATATCTAACCCAATTCAAAATCCTTCATTTAATTTAATTTAGGAAGAAAACTAGCAATTGTACAATGGATGCGTCCTTTGAGAATCAACCTATATTGTAAAATTTAGAAAAACTTAGAATGTTTTGAATTCATTGTGAGGTGAATATCATTCATCCTCAAAGTGATGGCCAAAGAGAGGTAGTCAATAAGGTTTTGAAATACTATCTTAGAGCGTGTGTTCATTATCAACCCAAGTAATGGAGAATACTTTCATTGGGGGAATGACACTATAATACTACCAAGTGTAGTTCCATCGGTATGACTCCTTATGAAGTAGTATATAATAAGCCTCAACAGTATATTGGTGGAAGTAGTCAGATTGAAGTAGTTAATGTTGAAATATCCACCTGTGAAATGCTACTTGCAATGTTGCATTCTAGGTTACTTAAAGCTTAAGATCCTATGAAGTTTTATGTTGATAAGAAGTGTCTTCACATTCTTTTAAAGCAGGAGACCAAGTTTTTGATAAATTAGGCCCTTATCATCAAATATTAGTAGGTGAATCACGTGTTTATGGATCTTTCGTTATTATTAGACATATAGATTATATGGACCTTTCCATGTTTCTAAACTAAAACATGCCATGAAGATTGTGTTGATCTTGCTCTATCCTTACCAATCGAAGCCCACAACAACCAACACAAGATTCAAATAATAGCAATCTTGGATTGATGTGATGTAGAGGGTTCTAAAAGTCCTCAAGCTTTAATTCAATGGTAAGGATCATGAAGATGTTACTTGAGAGTCTATTCATAAGTTGTTGTTTAAGTTTCCTAATTTACATATTGAGGACATGAAATTTGTTGAAGGGGATACGATATTGTGGCTCAAGATATGGATGATGATTCAATGAGTTTGGAGGACTATTTTGAAAGAGACAACACAATTATACATCTCAAGTCCAAACATAACAAAATCAAATTCAAGTACCTAAAACACTATATTTTTAATCAATTATAAAAGAATGCATGATACAATAATATAAGATTAGATGCAAAGTGTTTTATTATTATATACTATATTTAATACTTTAAATAGTTGTGAAGTATGTTTGGATAGTAGAAAAATGTGAATATTTTAATTACGAGTAATAATTAATTTTATTTATATGGTGAATATTTTAAGTACAAGTAATTTTTATTTTTTTTATATTACTTGTAGGAGGCCTGTTATATTTAAATTTACTAAAATTTTGTGAAAGTGATATGAATCATTCGAAACATTATTTTTGTATTCGTAAATTTATTTATAATGATTACATGTAGATAAAATTTGGATAAACTACATAGGTTATACATAATTAATTTTTATTTATGAAAGAATTTATTTGACTTTTTATTAATTTTTTTTTGTGAGAAAGTTGAAAGAAACAAATACCAGACGTAAGAAAAAAAATAGAGTACGGAGAAATTAGCGTTGGATGGAATGTAGGAAAATATGGCCGAAAGAAAAACGGGTTGAAGAAATATTAGAGTGAGCATAATCGAAGTCTTCATAAACATAAAAATGATGAGTGAAGGAAAAACCATTCCCTGAAGGAATTAGGATGGAAAAGAAAGAAACAATAAGAAATTAGAATGACCTAATGAACATATAATTAATAACTCTGCTACAAATTAAATTGCCGGATGCTCCTCTGCAGCTGACCTATACTCTAGTACCTACTAGATAAGCTGCCGGAAATCGGGTCCCATGTGTTGGTGAACCAAGTAATCTTCACTGTTGGATACGTCTAACAGCATGTTCTGATGATGATGATGATGGTGGTGGTGGTGTGGTAGGAATTGCTGTTGTTGGTGTTGCTGGGCCTGCACCATCTCCTTCTGCCTTCGCAGCTCCAGCACCTTGCGGTGCGAGTTGGAGTGCTTAGTCAGAACAAACGTTGGGCTTGCCGCGGGCCTGTACTCGGGCACCAGCCGCCCCGACTTGTACCTTACGCCGCATGCATTACACAACGTCTTTGGGCCCATGGGCCCGGTCCGCCACTGCGGTGTCTTGTCCGTGGCGCAATGCAGGCACCTGCGCCCGTCCCCGCCACTGCCATCCCCGCTGTCCTTCTTTCTCGGTGTTGCCTTTGGGGGCTTTTTTGTGCCAGGATGAGTGGGGACAGGAGCAACGATCTCAGGGTCTGAAGACGACGACGTCGTTGGGGACAGGACGAGGAGGCGCGAGGCCCAGTTGCATGGAGGCCCACGGGATCTTTTGCTACGGGCCTTGGCAGGAACAGATACTTCCGAATTGAATATCGGGCTGTTTCTGGAGGTCTCGGAGTGAGACCCGCTTCTTGTGGGCTCGGAGTGGAACCCGCGGGCCTTTGATACGTGGTCGTTTCTGGCATTCATGCCTGATATGAGCTGCATCTTCTGCAGGTCCTCGCTCGAAAACGACTCCTCCACGAAATTCGAAAGCCATTCTAGCTCCGCTATATCATCATACTGTTTTCAGATTTAGATGAGATAACAAAAGTTACACGTATTGCCTAAGAATATAATTTCTAAATTTGTTATTACCTACACTCTACATTAAATTCTTGCACGTTTAACTTGTGCAGCAGATAATTGTAGCATTCATTTCGTTCGTCATAACTAGGGAATAAATTTCAATGTTTAGAAAAAAATGTAATAATTGGAGGAATTATTGTAAGAAAAGTAGTTACTGGACCGTGAAATGTGGATAATTCTGTTAAGCTTTTCCTGAAATTATTGCCACGTTAAGAAGGACAATTGATTGTGATGTATTTTTTTACACAAGTTAGCAGTTTCAAGGGAGATAAAAGAGGGTGAAATTCGAATGCAGGCTTTGTGCGTTACTCGTGCGTTATGTTGAAGTTGTGAAAAATGTGTTGGTTTGGTCATTGATTTTGAGATGGGGTAATAACTAATCTTATAAATAATAATAATAATAATAATAATAATAATAATAATAATAATAATAATAATAATAGGATAGTAATATACAAACCTCCACTATGTTACTTTCTAACCATATAACACCTGATTTATAACTGAGATGATACTTTATTAACTTAATTAACTTTCTTTAAATTAAAATGAGCACAACATTAGTATGGCTTGAGTTTTGTAAACAAAATAGTAATACCTCAAACTTTATCCATAATAATAATATTAATAGTAATTATTAATACTGCTATTAAAATAATAATAATAATAATAATAATAGTAATAATAATAATAATAATAATAATAATAATATTACAACTTTATTATAACCAATATAATATACTATACCGGTACGCATAGGTCACCGGAAAAATGATCATCGGAGAGATTCCGGCTACCAATGTCGGGAATGATATGGGGGTCGTAGCCGGAAAAGGAGGAGGAGTTGCAGCTATCAACGGCGGTTACGTTGGAAGAGTCGGTGGAGTTGACGGGGAGAGAATCGAATATGGCGTCGGCGATGACAGCATCGTCGTTGGAGAAATCCAAGAGGTCCTCGACGATGAAGTGGTCAGGGTTATTATTGTTTTTGGCGGTGTCGAGGGTGAATTGTGGGAAAATGGGGGAAGAGTTGGGTGATTCCATGGCGAGGAATGTAAGAAAAGGAGTTAGTTTTTGTTATGTGTTTTTGATTTTGCTTGTCTTTTTTTGAGGATTAAATTTGAAGGTTTAGGTTAGGAGGGAGAATGGCGATGACGAGGAGACGAGAGAAGTGAAGAAAATTAGTGAGTGAGAAAGTATAGGAGTTTGAGGAAAAAAGTGAGAGAAGTTATGGTTTTGAGTGGAGTCTCGCAGAGAGAGAAAAGGAGAGAAGAGGGTTTATTTGCGCTAGAAGGGGACAAGCCACACCTAAATTAGAGGACTTATTTTTTCCTCGTTTTCCATTTTCTTTTTACAAAAAACACTCCAACCTCCAAAATTAAACTCAAATAAAAGCCTTAAATATTAAATAAAGACCCTTTTATCAAGATAAAAGAAACCCAAGCCATAGCTTCAAGTATAGCTTCAAGTATAGCTTCAAGTAGAAGCAACTTAGACATACCACACTTTATGGGAGAAAATCAAGTGCACGTGATATGTGATGATCATAAAACTTTCTCTTTAATTTCTCAATACAGTACATTTGGTTTAATTAATGTTAGAAATGGCCTAAAATAATTTGAAATTAAATATGGATTATAGATTTACCTTTGAACCAAATCAAACTAAACATACACTACTCATGATGATAAAATATTAAACGAGGATTAAAAGGTGATTAATGTGTGCAAGTCCTGAGGAAGCGATCAAACAGGTTTACAGGGCGATTCCTGTGCTTTATTTATTTATTTTTAATCTTTGGTTTCTCACTATCGTTTTAATAACTATCATGTTTTTTTGTTCTTTTTTTGCAGTGTCTTCGTGTAAACAAATGCTATATTTTTAGGAAGTTAGTTGATTGCAAGAGTATTGTTACTAACGAAGATTTGAAACCAGTGATTAGTTTAATTATTTAATATTAATTACTTAAATCAATAATATTTGCATGGGGAAAGCTAATTAAGAGAAGGAAGAAGAGTGAGAATGTGACAAACGTGTCGCTGGCCGTGTTCAAAGTACCTTCCAATTCTGTTATCACTTTTCACCTTGCGTTGAGAAACTAAGATATACCAAGAATTTTTTGAAAAATAGAGAAAAATCAAATAAAAATTCAAATTGCTGTTCCTTCCCTTTATTACTCTTAGGACTGTTCATCAAGGGAAATCATGTCCTTGAAATGCACTTTCTTAGTTATAAAAATTATTAAATGTTTTCTCTCTAACTTTTTTATATCTAATATATTTACTATAATATATAAATAAATTTTTTAAAAATTATCCAGATTTATTTAATTATTTTTTATAATATAATAATATAAATACTATGAAAAATAATATCTAATATATTTTTATAATTTTAAAAAACTTGTATAAATTTTATTAATATGAGATAAGTTAATTATAATATTTGAAAATATTTTGAATTTACGAGTAGTATTAAAAATATATTAAATAAAATTAGTTATAAGAATAAGAATAATTTATAAATATTTCGAAAATATGTTAATATAAAATTAATAAAAATATTCAAAATATTAAACTTGTAAATTTCATCGGAAAAGTTAAAAAAAGAAGGGAGAAGGAAAATACAAAACATAAATAATTAAAAATGTTGAATATGATTTTGTTCTTCTGTTAACAATAAAATAAATCAACAGAAAAGTAAACAATAGAATAAATTTATTTCAATTAAATAAATATGAATTTGGGTCGTGTAATTTAATTTAAACTATAAATTATTATTATTTTAATTTCACAGATTATTACTAGTAAGCAATGTAGTTGGAAACAATATTAATAAATGTAGTTGGAAAATTTATTAAATAATTTATTTTCTCTCTAAAGTTTAAATAATTATTAAATAAGTTATTTTATATTTTTTATAAATTTTAAAATTATTAATAATGAATGTAGTTAGAAAATTTAATTTTAAAATGTAAAAAATAAGTTTAAAATGAAATATATTTATAGTTAATAAGCATTTAATTAACATAAAATACTTATTTATAACAGATATTTTTAATATATTTATTGAAGTTTAATAAATTTAAGTAATAATATTTGAAAAAAAACTTATTTAAAAGTTTATATAATGATGAGATATTTAAATAGGAGAGATTTAAAAATATTTATATAAGAGAAATTTAAAATTTCCTTTATTTAAAAGTTAAAGATATATGGAAGAAAAGTAGATGGAATTGAAAGTAAAAAAAAATATAATTTAAATGACACATATTTGTTCAGTTAAATCTGGATCTTTTTATATCATGTTGGTTTATGTAGGTAGTCTTGTAAGTTCCACATCATTTTCATCATATGTTGGTTTGTACACATCTCTAATTTGAACAAGAAATTCAATATTGTTACATGATTTTTTACATTACTTGTTTGGGTGAGGAACTTGAATTTGTTTTCCAAGACTTGATCATCTTTGTTACATCAGCTTCAACTTTGATTTCTACTAAGTTGTGGAAGATTTATTAATTAACAACTTTAATTGGACACCAATATTGATTTCTATTACTTATTTACATTTAGAACTTCAGCGATCCTATGAAATAGTAAATCCAAAGACCAATTATATTGAATTATCATTGTTTTAGGTTATAATAATTGTAGGCAATAAACTTGATTGTATTAGAACTTTTTATTTTTAATTTTGAAATTAGTTGTTTCAATTAAAAAATTTAATTTTTGTGTATCATGTGAATATTAAGATGTATTTTATAATGTAGGAGTGACCGATAATTATTCATTTGTTTGTCTAAAATTTTAGAAATTAATTTATAGGCATTTTGTGTTTATGAAAATTGTATTGAAAATGTTTAGTTTAAATTGATCGAAGGATTAAAATGTATTGTAATATGTTTGGTTGATATACTTGATTTTTTTGTAGTAATTTAATTGATGTTTTTTTTTATTTCGATGCACACATTAAGCGAACCTTAGTTCCCGTTTGATATTTAGTACAAATAATTAAACATTAATTATCTTTGTTAAATATTCAATTATCTTATTGGAAAGTTTGTGAAAACTATTTTTCACAATTTGTTAATATATACATATTATAGTCTAACCTTACATTTGGTACAATTTAAGTTGAAATGATTTTGTGTTGTTCTCCGAGTGCATTGATTATGGTGTGTTCTTTGTCACCACTTTCATTCATGTACTTTGGAGACTAATGCGAAATGTTCCCAAAATTTTATCAAATGTAAGATAGTAGACTTGGTTTGTACGTGTTATCAAATTAAGAGAAATGTTTTCCTAGGGTCCCACCTTCAATGACAAAAGTGAGAATCACATTGCATGGTTGATGATTACGAAATTTGTTATTAAGTCACAAGACAATCTAACAATGTTATGACACTAGATGGTCTATCACCCATAGACTCCTAGTTAAGAGATGTTTTAACAAAAGTCAATGTCTATGTGATAGTGTTATGATCATCTAACATGTTTGTTCCATACATTTGACCAGGAAAAGCAAAGTCTTAAAGATCCTAGTAGGTCACCTTCAGCTGCTACACGGTCTAGTGATATAATCTACAAAGAAATTAAAACAAGCAAGCCAATCATACTCTGATTTTATACTCGAAAATGATAATGAGTTTATTGGAACAAAATCATGCTTAATCAATCACGAAAAAGGAATGTTTTAGAATTAATATACAACATTCAAATATGAAGAACGTAAAGGAAATGAATGATACTACGTTTAACGAATTCAATCTATGATATTATGCTGTATTGTTTGAATTGTTTTCTTTCAGCAATTGACTAATGAATTTCGAAACCATTAAGCCTTTCATATTTTAGCATCCAATGACATTGAAAGTAAACTTTTTGCTACGCAAAAAGATATAAAAGATATCAACTTTGATAATTCCAATTGAAGATCAAGGACGAATAAAAAAGACAATTAAAGCTTCGAGCAATGTTTGAATTTGCGAAAGATATAAAAAGACTTGAAGAATGAAAGCTAAAGACACAAGAAGAACACAAACAAAGATCAAAGATATACAAGCTATCAAAGTATGTCAGAAAGTGTCTAATAGTTATAAGTGGGTGTGAGCAAAATTCTTGTAATATCCTTGAGTGAATACCTAATGAGCTTAATTTGTTCTCTCATCTTTTTAGAGAGATTCTTTCCTTTCTTCTTTAGGTCTTAATCTCAAGGGAAGGTTAAGACGGTTGATAACCAGGAGTAGTTTGTGTACTTGTTGTAACTAGGAGTGACTTATGTACTCGTTTGTAATCATTTGTTTGATTAGTGGAACCTGTTAAGAAGAATTCTTAGGGGAGAACTGGATGTAGCCCGTGAATTTTGGATGAACCAATATAAAGATCTTGTGTTGTCTCTTTTAGTGATTAGACGGTCTAGTCTATCATATCATTTAGTTAGACAATCTGGTGTGTCCTTAAAGAAAGTCTAATATATTCAACCTCCCCTTCTAGGGCCTCCTGTTTCAAAAGTTGGCATCAGAGCTTGCCTCTAGGGTTAGTTCATCATTGAGCTTGAGGGGAAAAATATTATTGGTTTATAGATTCTATGGAGAACGAAGGACAAGTCGTAAATCATCCACTCCTAGTTAAGGGTGAAAGATATGACCACTGGAAGTTGTGCATGATAGCTTATTTGGATTCATCCTATATGGATCTTTTTGAAGTTGTTAAGAAAGGATATTCTGAACTAGTTGATGGGGAAAAGAAACCCATACCTCGAGAGAAGTGGGATAAAACTCAGAAGTATAAATATCAATTAAATGTGAAGGCTAGACATCTATTGTTGTACTTGTTAGGTGCGGAAATATATCAAGAAGGGGGGGTTGAATTGATATATGAATTTATTTCAAATCTGTTTCGTTTCTGAATATTATTGATGCAGTTCAGAGCAAAATAGTTGACTGATTATTGTAAAATAGTTGGTTAGTTCAACATACAGATATTAAAGGATGATGAAGGATAAGAGAGAAAACACCAGGGATTATACTGGTTCGTTCTTTATGCAAGAACTACATCCAGTTGGTGATCTCTAACTCTAACAAATCTTAATCACTAACAAATATGAAATCTTTACAAAAACCTTTTCTAAAGACTACAAGAAACACAAAGATCATATTCTAAACCCTATAGAAATGATCTTTAAACCCTGACTCACACTGAGTCAATGTGATCACCCCGATCACAGATAACTGGGTTCGCAAACCCACTAAGAAATCTCTACCCAGAGATAAAAAGAATACAATGAAAAGTAAAAACAAGACTCTCTTGAAAAACTGAAAACTGTAAACGAATTCTGCATATTTTTCTTGCTCTGATATTTTGCAACTCTATATGTATTCTCTTGTATTCTTTCGCACTCAGATTCGTCCTTGAGAGTTGTATTTATAGGCAAAGAGAAGAGCTTTGGGTCGTGCTTTGTTGAGAGTCTCAAAAACGCGTTCTGTTGTTTTTTGCATAAAAGAGATCCTAGAACGAAATAGTTGACTAAACAACAGAACAGTTAGCTATTTTCATTAAAACCATATTCCTTATACATTAATGATAATAGTTGACTAACATAATAGAATTAGTAGACTAATTGATGATTAACATAAACAGCAGACTATTATATCTCAATTAGCTAACTATAAAAAGATAATCTAACATCTTATCACAATCATAATCGTTCATCAAAGTTCCAGAATATCCTTAAACATCATCAAATCCAAAATCATCAACAGTACTCTTTGTCTGAGGACGAGCCATCTAAGGTCCATGCCTTGAAAAGTGCCAAAGAGATGTGGGACACTCTTGCCATGGCACATGATGGATCAAAGGACGTGAGAATAAGAAAATTGACATTACCGAAACATCAATTTGGTAACTCCAAGATGGAACCATCTAAATCCCTCGCATCCATGATACCAAGGATGAAATCTATATCAAACAGTCTCAAATCCCTCAGGAAGCCTCTTGACACATGATGTGATCGATAAGATCTTGTGTGTTCTTCCACCTCAATGTTGACCCTAAGAAAATTCCCTCATAAATTCTAAGGACCTTGAAAACATGCCCCTGGAAGAGCTAATTGGTATTTTAACTGTTCATGGACAGTTTCTTGCTAATGATGTAGAAATTCTAAGAGGAAGAGACATCTCTCTCAAGTTTTAGAAGGCTAGACGGTTTACCACTAGCAAAGCTTATAAGGTAGTAAAAAATCAGATCGAGGAGTCTGACTTTGATGATGATGAGGAGCTATCTTTCTTCACCAACAAATTCAAACGCATATTGAAGAAGCATAACAGGTATGTAAAGGAAAAGAAGTTCAGACCCCGTGGGCACAAAGATCAAAAGGATCACAAAGATTACAAAGGGAAGGTTATTTGCTATGAGTGCAAGAAGTCAAGACACTTCAGGTCAGAATGTCCAGAAGCTCAACATGAGGAGAAGGAAAGAGATTCCAGAAAGAAATTTTACAAGAAGAAAAGCATCATGTCCACTTGGGAGGATTTGGATTCATCAGACTCTGAGAACGAAGAGGCACATATTGGCCTTATGGATGATATTGTGAGTGGAACATCATTAGGCGACTCTAATGAAGAGGTAGACTTTTCTGATCTTAAGTCTGTTACTCAAGCTTACTTTGAAACCATATCAAACACCATGAGTTTGAAAAAGTCTTTTAAAATCTAAAAATAAGTTTTCAAAACATTTCTAGAAAACTTGAAGAATTAAAGAAAACATCCAAACCCTCTGAAAATGTGATTGATGAAAAACTCGAACTTGCTAAAATGAACAAAGATTTGAGAAGAAAATAAAATTTTGAAAAGTAAAATTGAAGAGCTTAAGTATGAAACAAAGATTCTAAATAAAAAAATTATTTTGTTAAAGGAAAGTGCTAACAAAAGACCCATAATACACAATAGCAAGCCATAAGAAGATCATTTATCAAAAAATGAGTCTTTAAGAAAAGTTCTAGCCTAATCATCTATCAATGAAAAATCTCTGGATCTGTTAATCAGAAGATCTAAAAAATTGTCTAATAAGAAAGCGATAGGATATCAAAAGGTAAAACAATACCCTACATACAATAGAAGACCTTTTGATCATGCATCGTATAGTGATACTTTTAAGCATAAATCTTTTGCTACTTATAACAAAGGGCCTAAAAGAATATGGGTACCTAAGAATAAAATCATTCCTCTTGAAGATATTCTCAATGCCAGCAAGACAACTCTTGTCCTGGTACCTGCACAGTGGTTGCTGGCGACACATGCCAAGAGAAAGGTCTATGTTCCAAGACCTAAAGGAGAAGAATGGTGGTAAGGTGATATTCGAAGGAAATCAACATGACAGAGTTGTGGGCATTGGAAAGATTGGTTTGTACCTTCTACCCTCAATTAATAAGTTTCTTTTGGTAGAAGGTCTAAAACATAACCTACTGAGCATACGTAAATTGTGTGACAGTGGTTGTGATGTTATTTTTAACAAAGACCAATGTATTGTTAGCAACAAAGATGTGACTAAGTTTTTTACTGCAAATACACAAGGAAACCTTTACAAAATCGATATGGATGATTTATCAGCTCAAAATGTCTCATGCCTCATGACTGCAAGTGAAGATCATTAGATTTGGCATAGAAAGTGTAGAGATGCTAGTCTAAATGTCTCACGCCTCATGACTACAAGTGAAGATCATTAGATTTTGCATAGAAAGTGTAGAGATGCTAGTCTAAGACTGTTGTCAAAGTTGCAAAAATACAACCTCGTAAGAGGTTTGCTAATCATGTCATTCAAAGACAATCTTCTTTGTGAGTCATGTGTAAAAGGCAAACAAGTTAAAACCTCTTTTAAAAGAAAAAAAGATATTTCTACATAGAGATCTCTTGAGCTAGTACACTTAGATCTTTTTGGTCCCATAAGGACAACATCTATGAGTGGTAAACACTATGATTTGATCATTGCTGATGATTACACTAGATGAACATGGGTAAAGTTCTTAAGCCACAAGGATGAGTCTTTCAAATTCTTTTATAAATTCTTAAAACAAGTTGAAAATGAAAAAGGTTTGTCAATTATTACAATCCGAAGTGACCATGGGAGAGAATTTGAGAATGAAACTTTTGGGACCTTTGCGAAAGCTATGGTATAAACCATAAATTTTCTACTCCTAGGACACCACAACGAAATGGTGTTTTTGAGAGGAAGAATAGATCTGTACAAAAAATGGTTTGAACGATGTTAAACGCTAAATCCTTTTCCCAATTACTTCTGGGCTAAATCAATTAACACTGTCTATTATTTTCAAAATAGAATTTACATTAGACTCTTGACTAAAAAGACTCCATATGAATTGTGGAAGAAAAAAAAAGCCCAACATTTCTTATTTCCATCCTTTTGCACTATAGTGTTTTATCTTGAACACCAAAGAAAGTTTGGATAATTTTGACTCTAGAAGTGATGAAGGTGTTTTCCTTGGATACTCTGAAACGTCTAAGGTATATAGAGTTTATAACTCTAGAACATCTACAGTTGAAGAAGCTATCCATGTGAGATTCAATGACCACAAGCCTGATAAGAGATTATCAGAGCAAGATGAATCTCTTGGTTTTAATTTTCAGGATTTATAGATCAAACCACCTAAGGTAGACGATCCACTAAGAGCATAGGTTTAACAATGTCAAACGGTCCAATTGAGAAAAGAGAGCCTACTGGAAGGAATTCAACACTAACCAAAGATCATCCAGGAGACGCGGTCATAAGCAATCCCTATGAAGGTGTGACAACAAGATCAAAAGTCAAGGAACACACAACCATGCTTTCTAAGCTAGAGCCCAAGATCATGAACAAAGTATTAGATGATGAAAGCTGGGTAAAGCTATGAAAGAAGAACTTGATTAGTTCGAAAAGAATAAAGTATGGGATCCAATTGCCCTTGTAACCAATAAAGTGATCATGAACACAAAGTGGGTGTTCAGAAACAAGTTAGACGAGCAAGGTAAGGTTGTGATAAACATGGAAAGGCTTGTTGCCCAGGGTTACTCACAACACGAAGGTATAGATTACATAGAAACCTATGCTCTTATTGCACGCTTAGAAGCTATACGCATTTTACTTTCATTTGTTGCCCTTAATAAAATGAAGTTGTATCAGATGAGCGTAAAAAATGCATTCCTCAATGGCTTTATCAAAGAGGAAGTCTATGTGGCACAACCCCCTAGGTTTGAAAGTGTTGCATTTCCTAACCATGTTTTCAAACTAAACAAAGCTCTTTATGGTTTAAAACAAGCACAAGCTTGGTATGAGCATCTAAGCTCCTTTCTAGCAGAAAATGGTTACTCAAGAGGAAAAGTATACTCTGTTTTGCAAAGACTACTCTGAGAATTTTATAATTATTCATATTTACTTTGATGACATTATAATTGGTGCCACTAATGAACTTCTATGTAAGGATTTCTCCAAGCTCATGCAAAAAGAATTTGAAATGAGCATGATGGGAGAACTCAATTATCTACATTCATCAGATCAAGTACGTAAAATGGCTGCTAAAGAATTTTCGCTTAGACGATGCAAAGGAGATGAGCACACCAATGCATCCCAACACATCCCTCGGTCTCAAAAAGGAATCAGGACCAATGTACATAACAAAGTTTCTTCATTAATTGGTTCACTCATGTACCTCATTGCATCAAGACTAGATATCATGTTTAGTGTTTGTTTATATGCTCATTTTCAAGCAAATGCAAGAGAAATTCACTTAACTGCTTTTAAAAAGATTTTTCGTTATTTAAAAAGCACAACTAATCTTGATCTCTACTTTAAAAGACGGGAAGGATTTCATTTGTAGGGATATTGTGATGCAGACTCCACTGGAGACAAGATAGAAAGGAAAAGCACCTCTGGAGACTGTCAGTTCATTAGTGGAAACCTCATAGCTTGGACAAGAAAGAAGCAAGGAACTATAGCTCTCTCAATAGATGAAGCAGAATGCATATCAGCTGCTAGCTGCTCCCAGATCTTATGCACAAACAACCAACTAGAAGACTATATCATCTATAAGAATAACATTCCTATTCTTCATGACTAGTGTTATAATTAGTCTTTATAGGAATCCCATATTGCATTCTAGGGCTAAGCATATTGAGATCAAGCATAATTTCATACGAGATCATGTAGACAATCAACTTGTTGATATATTTATAAAACCGCTTATAGAAAAGAGATTTACCTATCTAAGAAACCTTTTAGGCATGAATTTTGTGGATTAGGTGATTAATAACATATGTCAAGCATTACACTTAAAGGATTTGGACTAAGCCTTTTATGTAGTCTGCTTAAACCAAGGAAGAGAATGATTTAAAATTTTTATCAAGGGGGGGGGCGGGGAATTGTCTTAAGGGAGATGGAGCCAAAAAGGAGATGTAGAAGACAAGATGAAGACCTGAGGGGGAGTATCTAGAAAAGAGGAAGAAGAAGAAAAAGATGTTAAGCTCAAGGGGAGCTATGTGCTAAGAGCTAGTTTTGATTCTTTGTAATCTTTTCTTTTCACAATTCTTTGTAAAATAGACTATGATATAAAGTCTAATTCTTTTATTCTTTCTTTTTTTATTTGAGACTATGTAATTGTATTTCTGAACGCATAAGACTATATAATCCTAATGTAAGTCTATGTGAATAATATAACTCTTGTGACCATATGCTTGGAAGGTTTGACAACCAATCAAACTACTTATATTTGAATTAATATTTGTTGAATAGCTTGATTGGATGAAAAAGGATTTTGTGAAAACTTGATCTGACAATGCTTTATGGAAAACTCATGCTTTTAAACTTTATTGTTTTAAGCATCATCAAAAAGTGGGAGATTGTTAAAGAAAAATCCAACACCTTCATGTTTTGATTAAATTCTTAAAGACACTAAATTCTAAAAGTGCAAAAGAGCTTGATTGCACATTTGATGGACGAACAAGTAGGTTTATTTGAAGAAAGTCATATCATGCATGTATCATCTGACAAACGATACTCCCAAAACATCATCTGGTAAGGTGGAAATCAAATAAGATGACATGCGACCTAACGAATATTTATTTGAGTGCGTGGAACATTATTTAGATCATTAGAGCTACAAGTAAAAAGATTTTTTGACATCTTTTTCAATGCACCTTGGGAGCTTAACTAAAGTTGCTTCAGTATACCTAATTCTTGATGCACCCACTTTCTCAAAACTTGGAGCACACCTTGTTAGAAATAATGACAATGCAAAATCCAAGAGGGGGAGTGAATTGGGTTTTCAAAAACTTTTTAGCATTTAAAATAATTTTCCAGATTTTAAAATCAATTCAATTTCAAGATTCAGATTTTCTTTAATCTTTGATAAAAGCAATCGAGATAACAATTGTTAATATGATCCGAAAATAATAAAATAAAGAGAGAGAGAAAGAGAGAATGAACACAAAGAATTAGCCAATCCTATATCCAGTGCCTGATCACCACAACACGTGATGATATACTCCATTATCTTTAAATGCAATTACAAACACCAATCCAGTGACACATGTAAAAACAAATAAAGATAAATGGAAATACCTCCTTAGACACACTAAGAATGAACACACATCTCTTGACCCACAAGAGATGACAAACACTTTCTTAATACACTAAGGATGAAAACACCTACTTAGACACACTAAGGATGATCCCAATTCTCTTGACCCACAAGAGATGAACAAACACCTCCTTAGACACACTAAGGATGAAAACACCTCCTTAGACATACCAAGGATGATCCCAACTCTCTTGACCCATAAGAGATGAACAAACACCTCCCTTTAGAACTGATCCAAGAGATGAATTACAACAATCAATAACCAAGAAAGAATTCACCTGATGTGTGATGGATATGAAAGCTTAAGCATAAGACAATCACCACTTCCAAGAACTAAGATCAACCTTGAGAGAGCAAGAAAACGGTTTTGAAAAGATTAGAGCGCAAGAACACTTTATTTTCGTGTTTAATCAGTTGTATATTAACCTAAGACCTTGTCATTCAATTTATAATTTGAAATCAACTTAAGGTTTTCATTCTTAGGTTGATTTAGCTTTTAATTCACAAAAACGTCATATTTAATCGATTGTATAAAAATCATAATTGATTCTAGAGAAGATTTTGAAAAACATATTTTTCCTGAAATAATTGATTAGATAAAGACATAATCGATTATATATAAACCCATAAACAATATAATCGATTATAAAAAACACTTAATCAATTATTTTGTTCGTTAAACTAATTTAATTCAAATTTTAAGTGATATAATCGATTCTATTCGATCCTTAATAAATTAAAAGCGTAGAAAATGCTTTTTACGAAAATATGACTTGCTCTCAAGATTGAAATCGTCTTGGGAGGAAAGTATGACTTGCTCTTTTTATCCAACAGCCAAAACTGAAACATCTAAACATCATCCTTCAAAGGTTGAGCAAATCTTCTAGATTTCCATGCTTGATTACTTTAAATCTCCATGATTGAATATTTGATTTGCCTTCAATTTTCATGATGGAATCTTCCTTTTTTAGATAAAATCAAGTTCTTAATGTTGAAATATTCTTTATATCTTCATCATCAAAACACGAATCTTCAACAATTTTTTTGAATTTAATTCTTCAAATAAAATCTGCACTTATTCTTGAATGAAATCAACAATCTCCCCCTTTTTTATGATAATAAAAAACTTAAAGACTTGTAATTGATATCCTGAAAAAAATCTTAGAAACTATTGTATGGATATCTCCATCATAAATGTTAGTCCACAAAGGAAATAATATAGGCAATCTTATATCAATTAAGTTTGTAATCATAGTTTTCGAATTTCAAATATTCAAGTTTTAGATTTTGAATTTTCAGAAATATTTTCATTTAATAATATCCTTATTCTCCCCCCTTAAACTTTCCTTTTAATGCTTAAGTTCAATTATGATATGGATCCCTCAATCAATCACATATTTTTCTTCACCTTTTTGAACATAATAAAAAAGTTAAGAGAGTTTGCACATAAAAGCACATGGAAACACAACAAATGCACTTTTCATAAAATTGAACATAGATACAATGGAGAGAATAAACATAAACAACAACTGAATACATAGAAAGAAAATCACAGGGAAAAACACAAAGATTGAAAAACATTGGAGGAAAGAACCAAGTAATTATTCATCCTATTCAATTTCCTCACTATCCCCATCTTCTTCATCCTCATTTTCACTTTCTTCAGCTGGTTGTTTGCCTTTGGAAGATCTCATTTCATCTTCCTCAGGGGATACATCTTCAATTTCTAGTTTCCTTTCCACCCTATATACTCTCCTATTTAGCCTTGAGAGTCTTGAGCATAGATCATCATAACTAAGGATTGAATTCGGGGGTTGATTGTGAATAAGAAAGGTGTTAGGCACCTTATTCGCCCATTACTGGTACCTTATGATAACATTCGCAATTAGAAGCATTACTTTAAGTTACTTTTTTTACCATGTGATTATACCATGCATATTCAATTATTTATCTACATGATTTCTATGTTACTTCTATTCTACTCTACTAGAAAAGCTACAAATTAAAGCTTAAAGGATAGAGAAGAGAGAAAAGAGAGTTTAAAAACTTTGAAGCAAGCTTTTCTTTCTTTATTAAGAGAATTTCAAAGCTATCACTTGAGCATACAAGAGTATATATGAGAGGTGTGTCATATGCAGTACAGAAAGTTTCTATTTATAGGCTGCGTTAGAGATGGAGAATGGTCGTTGCTCGTTCTCTTCCCCAGAATGAGCTTATAAAGATACACTGAGAACAACCCGTTCTTGACCTAAGAACGACCATTCTCAACCTGAGAACGACTATTCTTAGCTTGAGAACACTTGTTCTCTTATCATAACAAGCCTACAAAATTGCATTAAGAATAACTCGTTCTTAACCTAAGAACGGTCCTTCTAAACTTGAGTATGACCATTCTTAGCTTGTGTGTGACCATTCTCAACTTCAACTAATGTGCCACTTTCATTTTTTTTTACATTTATTGACCTAGAAGCTATCACTTTTATGTTGGAAATTTCTAAAGAATATATATAAATAAGGCTCTGTAACTCTTTCTCTTCTCTTCTGATTCTTCTGTTGACTTGGCTGCTAGACAAAAATAAGGGTCTAGAAAGTGAAGTCTCATTAGATGACCTTGAAGAAACCTAAAGCTAGTCTACGTTAGAATGGGACTTTAGTGGCTAGTTGTTTCACAACACTATATAAGGATCTCATTACATGAAAAAAGACAAGAAACAAACTTTGAATAAAGTGATAAACTCTGCTTTTTTCTTCTCTGACCTTAAGCTTTAGAAGAACACTTAATTGAGTTTCTTAGGTATCTCTAGAAGAATACTTGTACGGGTTAGCCAGAAGTGGCTACGAGCTGAAAGAATACTTGTTGCTTAACGGTAGTATGCTAGTAAAATTCAACTTGTTGGTTGAGAATTGGACGTAGTCTGTGGATTTCAAATGATCCTGTATAAAAATATTTGTCTTAGGTGATCCTTCCCTTTGACTCTTTCAATTACATGTTATTGTGTTGATTAACCTAAAAAAGGAGATTTCACTAGTTTTTATTTAATTTTTTTTAAAATCTTGCTTTATGTGTTTGATGAGTCAACATATTATCTGATAAGATCCATTTGTCAAACAATACTTACATCTTTTGAAAAAGTTTTAAGACACTATTCAACCTTTCCTTTTTTGTTTTGGTTTATGAGTTTGTTTTCATGCTTACAAGTTAATTTAGGTATAATCCTTGTATCATTACATGTTAATCTCTCTCTAAACCAATAAAATACTCTACATCGTATTGTAATCTATTTATTATGGACATAACCCATTAAATAGTTCTCTCATACTACTTTAAAATAATTTGATTTTATTTTAATAGGTTAATTTGTCGAAACAATCAATTAACTATTAGTGCTCAATTACTGAAATAATATATTGTTTCTTTCTTAATCGATTAATTTCATAAATTAATTTGTTAAACATTCTCCGTAATTGATTTACTTTATGTTACTACAATGTAATTGATTGTAGTTACCTTTTACCACTTAATAAGTGCTTGCGTGACTTTTTTGTTCTTGATTGGACTTTCATAAAGTTCAAGGGTCTTAGGAAGCTGCTACAACATCAAAATTTGCAAACTTTTCTAGAACTTAATAGGAAGTTCCAAGTACCATGACAGGGGTTGTCTTGCTTGCATTGAGTATATCTGCAAAAGGAATCATCTTATTTTTGGGTACTCACATCTTTTTGGGTCCCTTTTTGTTAATGGGATAAGATTGATACTTGTTTGTACCACTAGACAATGCATGATTGAAACAAATTTTCTTATGTATGTTAGGTATTGTTTCTTTTCTTCATATCCTATCTCTTTTTTATCAAAGGATTTTTGTGATCTTGTAACTAGCAGATACAAAAAGTTTCCAATGATTGAAGATTGGGCTAAAACCTTTCTTAAAGACTCATTTTCATATAATAGACCTTCTATATGCTTACTATCATCTACCGTGGGTCTTTTATTAACACTTTCTTCTAGTAAAAGACTTTCTTTACTTAAACTTTTTACCTCAGACTCAAGATCTTCAATCTTTGTTTTCAAAAACTTGTTCTCATTGTCGTAGCTCGACTTTCAATGATTCAACTTCCATTTTAAAACTTCTTATTAACTTTGGAATGCTCATTATACTAGACTCTTCCTCAATCAATGATTTTGAAAAGAGTTCTATGTAGTTTTCACAAATGTTTTACTTAAAACATTGTAAAAGAAAAGAGTTTTCAAAAATCAAACTTAGGTCACTACAACTAGAGTTTGGGTTCAAAGGCAATTACGAATGAGGAATGTGTTAGGAACCTCACTCACGCATTACGGTATCCTGTGATGTATTCTCAATAAAAAACTATTTCAAGTTATTATTTTTACCCCATAATTATAACATGCATATTCAATTATTTATCTACATGATTCTACTATATTTTATTATAATCTATTTAGGAAGAAATAAATTAAAGCTTTAAAAGAGAGAAAGAGAGAGATTAGAACCTCTGAAGGAAGCTTTTACTATTGATCAAAAAAGAGAAAGATTACAAGTTCTAGAGTACTTTTGGATTCTTGTGTGTTATGTTGTGTACAATACAAATGTTGTTATTTATTGGCTACGTTAGAGGCGGAGAACAGCCATTCTCCCTCTGATAACGCCCGTTCTTAGCCCCAGAACAAGCATACACAATTTTCACTAAGAACGATTCATTCCTAATTGGAGAACAATTGTTCTCAACCTAAGAACAATCGTTCCTAGCTAAATTATATTTTCACACTTATTATACTAAAGGCTACCCAAGTTGCTTTAGAAGCTCTTTAGTATTCTTCATAAATAATGCTTTTTTGGTTGTATCTTCCTCTTCTGGATTCTTCTTCTTATTTTGAGTCTTCTTATGTAAGCTTTGCTTCAACCCAAACAAAAACAGGGATCTACATTCTTCACTTAAATCCTTATTTGTCTTAGCAAGTTCTATATTTTTATTAATCATATTTTCAAAAATCTTGGGTGATTTTCTTAATTCTTCAAGCTCTTTAGAAGCACCTTGAAAATTTTTATTCAATCTTTTAAAAGATTTTCTTAAATGCCTAGTATTTGACATGGCTTCATAATATGCTTGAGTCATAGACTTAAGATAAGAAAATCTACCTCTTAATCAAAGTCGTCTGATGATGTTCCATTCACAATATCAGCCATAAGACCAATATATGCTTCTTCATCCTCAGAGTCTGATGAATCAAGATCCTCCCAAGTGGACATGAAGCTCTTCCTTTTATAGAATTTCTTCTTGGGGACTCTCTCTTTTTCTTTATGTTGAGCTTCTTAGCAGTCTGATTTGAAATGTCTTGGCTTCTTGTATTTATAACATATGACCTTCTCTTGTGATCTTTGTGTTCTCTATGTCCACGAGGTTTGAACTTATTTTCTTTCACATACCTGGCATGTTTCTTTAACATGCTTTTGAATTTTTTTGTGAAGAAAGAAAGCTCCTCATCATCTTCAGACTAAGTTCTCATTCTAATCGTCTACTGCCTCATATGCTTTGTTGGTGATAGATGTTTATCCTTCTAAACCTTGAGAGCAATGCTTCCTCCTTTCAGAATTTCCACATCCCTGGCTAGAACCTGTTCATGCATAGTTAGAATACCAATTAGTTCTTCTAAGGGAATGTTCTCCAGATCCTTAGATGCTCTGAGGGAGGTTTCTTAGGGTCTCCATTGAGGTGGAAGAATACACAAGATTTTATCTATCACATCATATGCGTCAACTGGCCTCCCAAGGGATCTAAGACCATTCGTGATAACTTGCATCCTAGGAATCATGGATGTGATGGATTTAGAATTTTCCATCTTAAAGTTATCATATTGATGTTTTAGCAATGTCAACTTGTTCCTTCTTACATCCTTAGAACCTTCATATGCCATAGCAAGAGTGTCTCACGTCTCTTTGGCACTAGTTAGGGCGTGAACGTTGATATGTCTCATCCCATTTTTCTCGAGGTATGGGTTTCTTTTCCGAATCCACATAATCAAAATACCCTTTTTGAACTATCTCGAGAATATCCATATAGGTGGAATCTAGATAGGCTACCATGTGCAGCTTCCAATGGTATATCTCTCACTCTTGAAATTGGTGGCTTGTCCTTCGTTCTCCATAGAATCTAACCAACATGATCTTTCCTTTAATTTAGTGATGAACTAACCTCACAGACAAGCTTTGATACCAACTATTGAAATAGGAGACTCTAGAAAGAAGGATTGAATAGAGTCTTGGATTTTATGATTTTTATCCCACTTATCACCATAGTCCTTTAGCAATCTACTCGCTCACCTCCTCCATGGAAATAGAAATTATTGTGGTGCCCTTAGAATCAGTAGAAGCATATGATAGTACTGACTATGGCTGGTGAATCTGTTGTAAACTAGTGATGGGATCACTCATATGAGAATTACCAGGTGCAAACCAAGATCTTGTAAATCTTGATTGTGGTTCAAGAATACCCACTTTTCTTGGTTGCATCTTCTCTTCCAAATCTTTTAGAATGTCTTATTGGAGTCTGGCAATGTGTACTGCTTCTTGCAAAGATTGGGGTCTATGGAGCCTAATTGACTTTTCCAGTTCACTTTTTATCCCATACAAAATAAAATTAATGTCATCGATTTAGACACAACTACTCTCGTGAACAGAGAATCAAATGCTTCCAAATATGCATCTAAGGCTCCATCTTGTTACAATCTTGATAATTCAGCTATATGCTACATCCTGTAAAATTTGTTCCGAAGATTTATTCTTGAAACAAGGTTGTTGCATACAATGCCTTTGCCACGAAAAAGCTTTGCCGACAACAACAATAATTTCCCATGTTAGCCAATTGGTGTAGCTTCTAACTAAAAAAATTGTTTTGCCTTTGCTCTCCACTCCTAGAAATTTGTTCCATCGAACGTTGGAAATTGTATCTGCGCCCTTTCAACCACTGATTGACTCGCATCAATTGTTGAATTAACCCCATTATGCATCAGTTATCACTGCTCTGCCCCCGTTCACAGTTAGGAGAGACAAAACTAGACTCTCAATCATTTTCTGCAGTATATCCAATGGCTTCTTTGTTGATTCTTGGGTGTCCGTAAACGTTTGCTCCAACAACTCCATACGGTTCTCCAATACCTTCGTGGTCACTATCATCCCAACATCCCAAGCAAGTTGATACCACTATCAAGGTTAGCACTGTATTAACCTTGTTGCACCCACTCCAAGTCTCTCTCAAACCTAAGAGAAGACTGATACACTCACTCACAATTCTCTCTGAAAACTATAGAGGATACTGGGTATGATATTTCATTAACTTCCTCTAAAAGAGTACAAAAGTCCTATTTATACTTCTAATTTTCATAGAATCGAAATTATTTACATATAACTACTAACAGACTTTTATCAAACATGTTTATAACTCTGTTCCATACCACTATAACACAGTTGAACCATTTCTTCTATATTCAGAGGATCTAAACATGAACCATAGACGCTCTTTCCACAACCCTCTTTTCTTCGTGCATAGGACATTGACAAATCCAAACAAAGCATCACTGTCAAATTTTACAATGACTATGGCTTAGGGATAAGAGAATTAGTGTGGCAACAAGAGGGATACATCCTAAACTATATGTATTCAGTACATATACATGAAAAAAGATTGAAGTATTAATGTATAAGAAATATCCTAAAGTATCAAAGTATTGATATATAAGAAGACTCATACCATAAGGCTGTTCTTTTCAATGACGAAAATGTGTAGACGAGTACAAATCAACGAAAAGAAGAGAAAGTTTAAATAACAAAAACTAAAATTCAAAAATGAGGCAAAGTTTCAATCTGCTAAATTTCTCTGCAAAATAGAAGAGATTTGGAAAGAATTGGAGAGGTAATGGATTAGGTAATCAAATAATCAATTACCATATTAATATAATAAAATATTATATTATATAATCAATTATGTAAACGATTATGTAATATCATATTTTATTATATTTATATTATATGTTATTTTTTTAATTAATGATTATTTATTAATATTTATATTTTATTTATAATATAATTAAAATAAATATATTTAATTGTATAATATAATATAGATAATAATATAATCATAGAATAATAAATAAAATATCAATAAAAATTAATAATAATTATTATTATATACTATATAACTAATTCTTATTAATAATTATATTTTGAAAATAAATAATTAAAATAAATATTAAAATAATATATAAAATTAATTAATTTAAATTTTATTTTTAAGTAATGTTATTTATTTTAATATATTTTAATATATGATTATTTTAAAATATAACTTTTTATATACTAAAAATTTATAATAATTTTTTATATTAATTTAAATATTTTAACTTTGATTTATGTTTTAAAAAATTACTTTTATATTAAATTATTTTTAAATAGATTATTTTTATAAATTATTTTTAAATATATTAGTATACAATTAAATTTTATCTATCTTATTAATTAAAGTACTCATAAACTTTCACAAATTTTCCATTTATTTCTTTTGAATTTCTCTTAAAGTTTTCTTCTTATTTGATAAAGAATTCGAGAGAATGAAAAGTAAAATTATTTAAATTAATATTTTATTTAAACGAGGATAAGAGTGAAAAAGAAAGGAAACAAATGAAAATGAAAAGAGATATTATTTGGACTAAAAAAAAAGTGAGTGAAAAATTTGTAATTAATATGATTGATGTGATTGAATTTTTTTAAAAATGTATTATATATTGAATTATTAATATGTCTTTTATTGCATTTTGTTGAAAGTAAATATAAATTAAATTTAAATTGAAAAATTAATGATTAAAAATAATTAATTTATAAAATTAAAAAATAATTTTTAAATTTATTTTATTAATAAAGTTTCAAAAACGTTACATGAATTTAAAAAATAATTAAATTTCAATATAATTTTATACTTTTATATGAATTCAATTTATTTTTTAATATTATGTTACAAGAAAATAAAATAAAATCACTAATGCTGTTTCAATTAAAAATAAATAAAACCTGTTTATAATAAAAATGAATAAAATTATTAAATATTTTAATATATATATATATATACATATATATCATTATAATTATTTATATCAATATATTTCTACATTTCACATATTTTAATTATTTTTTATTTTTATATATTTTAGTTTAAACTGAAAGTAAATATATATTATTTTAAAATGTTTTAAAATCTATCGCATTTATAAATAGTAAGAGAAAATATGTATAATAATTGTTTATTAATTGCATAAATAGTGAAAGAAGATATGTATATTCCATTATGCCTTTAGACATAATCTATTATGTAAGAAGGCACAATACATTTTCTCTCACTATTCATAAATATGTGAATTAATGGATTTTAAATTTTATTCATGATTGAATTTAAAATTAATTAATTACATACATTCAATTTAGTTTTAAAAATTATCTATTAAGAAATAATTAATTTATAAAATTAAAAATAATATTTAAATTTATTTTTTAATAACATTTCACAAAATTAAATAAATTTTAAAAACAATTAAATTTGAATATAATTTTATATTTATATATAAATTTATTTATTTTTTAATATTATTTATCAAGAAAACAAAATAAAAATTACATATTTAATATTAATTTTTTAAAATTTTAAAATAAATTAAGACCTGTTTAAATAATAAATAGTTTTGAAGTGATTTGTTTATTAAATAAAATAATTAGGTAAATTTATTAAATTTTTTAATTACTTAAATATATATATATATATATATATATTATCATACGAAAATATAAAAGTAAAAATGAATATAAAAAATCAAATAAAGAACAAATAAACAACTTAAATATTTTATATAATTATATATTATATAATTAACTTACATATATAATATATATGATTTATAAAGCTTGAAAACATACATTTAATATTAATATATAAAGTATATAGTTATTGAATGTGCTCTTATTTGACGTTACAAATATTAAATAATACAAAACAAAGAAGATAAGTCATTTATTAAAAACATAATTGAGAACGTTTAATCGATTATGTTTGGTTTTATAATGGATTATGTCCTTTTTTACATATTATTATTAAAGTTGTTCTCAAATGTTATACATTAATATTGTGTATTACTTTTGTACACAATGACATTAAAGTTGCTATTAGATGTTATACATTAATATTATATATTAAGATGATCATTTGTAATTATTTTCTTATTTATAGATATTTTTAATATTAAAGATACTTACAATATTTTTTACATCAAAATTATTATTCTAACATTAGTTTAACCTAATAAATTATTAATTCTTTTTCAAATATAAAAGATTACTTATAAGTCAAAGTGTTTACAACATTTTTTCAATATCTTCTGTAACTTTATTTATATGATATTTAATATTTTTTTTTTTCACATCAAGAAAGCAAAGAGTCATGATTATCAGTTAGAAGGATAGAGACAAAGTTGTAAAATACAACATGCTACCTGTATTTTCATTCTTTTCATCACTTAAATGAAGGAGCAATTCCCTCTCTATTTCTCATCTTTTCATCTTCACAAATCTCTTCTAATATAACATATCAATCTAAGCCCTTTTTTTTCTTTTTAAATAATAAATCAACCAATTCAAACACAAACACAACATAAAGAAAGAGTAGAAATAAGAGAAAAATTTATAAAAATAAATAGTAGAAATAAGGAAAAGGTTTATAAATGATTTGATTAATATAATAAATTTAAAAATTATAAAATGATTAAATTATTTTTATTATTTAATAATTTTATTTTAAATTTTATTATTGTTCTTATTTTATACTTATAATAATAATATTGTTATTATTTGTTATTTTTATTTTATAATAGCATTATTATTTTTATTATATTATTAATTATATTGATTTTAATTATATTATAATCAAAATACAAATATTTTAAAATTGAAATAATAAATAATATAATATAATAATTGTATACATAGAAATATAATAAAATATTTTGTATTATAATCAATTACGAAAATCTATTATAGCATATAATATTTTATTATATTTTTACTTATATAATCAATCGATTAGGTGATAGTATATAATCAATTAGCCTTCCCTATTTTATATACTTTTATACTTTTTCCGGAAATCTTGTGAATTTTTGTCTCAATTTCTGTTTTCATATATCATTTTATTTATTTATTTTGTGTTTTTTCCCTATTTATCTTAACAGATTCTTTATTCTCTTTTATGTCAAATTCATCATTTTCCACTTTGGGATTATAAAAACAATGTTCATCGTATTTTTAAAAGAGAAACACTAATGCCTTGTTCCCTTTTGAAGATGGAAATGAGGGAGAGGAAATGAGTGGATTTGAAGGGAAAGAGAGTGAAAAGTGAAGTTGTTTGTTTTAAGGGAAAGATAGTAGAAAGTGAAGGAAAAGTTTGTGAGGGATGTGATTGATGTGATAATTTAAAATTAATTTTATAATTGATAAAATGAAAAAATGACTATTTTGCCCTTTGTTACAAAGTTAATTATAAAATGGATTTTGATAATTTATTTAAACTTATTTTCCATTTCATATTTCAAACACCGAACTGAAAAATAATTTTGAATAATCTGTCGCCGTGAGTACATGCAAAGATGCTAAAAATGTAATTTATAAAAATTAAAATTAAAATATCATTAAAATTAAACATACAAACATTACAATAATAAAAAAAGTTCTAAAAAATAAAGTTGCACAACATCATTCATTGAGAAGAGTCTTTGTTCCACAACATCATTCATTCAAAAGAGTCATGGAAGTCACGGAATCTTTGTTCCAGATCATCATACTTTTGATGTAGTCTCTCAAAACCCCTATCCATGTTGGTGTTCATGTTATTTAGTCCTTGCTGCAACCCCACAAGACGATTATTTATATTTATGTTCATGTATTTGAATCCTTCTTGCAACCCCTAAATACCATGCCAAATTTGATCAAGCATTTGAGCATCATGTTGGACTGGGGGTTGTGCTGGGGTATGCGGAACCTGATGTTGCTGAGATATTGTTGGCTCTTCAGGTATTGGTAGGTCCTCAGGTATTGGTGGTTCGTCATTGTCCGTGTCTTTTTCAACATCCTGGTTGACCCTACCGTGTTGCCAAACACCATTTACATTAACAACATTCATTTTTTTCAAAGTATTTTTATTAAAAAAGTATTTCCACCCTAACATATCGGCTGCATCCACAGATAAGTCTACGCCATAATGAGCCATAATGCATGTAATTAGAATGGCGTATGGAAGAGGCATACCCGTGTCCCGACATTTAATCATATGTTCCATGATGTGATGAGGCCAGTTAATCAAAATGTTATTTTTCATGGCCCATAACATGAAAATGTCCTCCTGCAATACTTGTGCAAAATTACTGGACCGGGGACTCAACATATGAACATATACATAATGCATAAGTCTATCATTAACATTCAGACTACCTACATTTCTAACATTTTGACCCTGCAGTTCTGGCCTGATCAAGGAACTCAAGGCACTATCAGATCATACTCGAGTTCCTCAGGGATATCTGAAAAAGAAAGTTTTTGCCCCTGATATTTGAGATGAGCTATAGTTAACCAATCAGCTGGTTTCATTTTTATCTGTTTCTTACTAACCTCACTGTAGAGGGTACCAGCTTGACTGACTCTCAAATTTGAATAAAAGACTTTTATAAGGTCTTGGTAGTATGGAACTCTCAGCATTAAAAACTGTTCTAAACCTTGAAATAGCAAGTGATGATGGAAATATAGTCCCGAGTCTGCAAAATATGGAAAATCCATTATCTTTGGTGTAAGAATTGTTCTGGTGTAGAAATTGTGGTCATATTCAACCATCTGATCATGTTTGCTAAAGAAACGTGTATGATTCAACATTTCCTGAATGCTTGGTAGCTTCCTACCAGAAACGTTATGACTAGCGGCAGGGGCTTTTCCCTTCCTTTCCCTTGCACTTCTCTGTCTTTTGGGTGTTGAAGATGAGGCCATTCCTGGTAAACTGCAAAAATTTATTAACAATATATACATACATTGCATAATTATGTATACATAACGTACATTTAACTTTATACATATTTTAATTAAAATACATTGTGACAGTTCAAATAACATTAAAATGATATACAAGTTCTGACATATTGTTCATAACATTACATAATAATTAAACATAACAATTAAAACACAATACAACATATATTAAGTCTAAAATGAAGCAGTTCCACTCATTAGCTTAAGCAAATGCTTCTGACGCATATGAGGGGGCAGTTCAAACAGTTGCTTAGTGTGACATGGGTTATTGCAGAGGAACTCACAATAGTTAAGCGAAATTGTGTCATCCTGTAGGTTCATCTTCTCTATCATGTTCTAAATGTTTCTCTGAGTTGGTTGTGATCATGTTGAGTTGCCGGTTTATTAGGTCATTTGTTCTTTGCATGAGTGACCTTTGGCTTTCAATATTCTTAGTTATTTGTTCAAGCATTTGATTTCCTTCATGAACTTCTTTTTCCAATTTTTGCAATTTATCTTTAACTTTCTGCCACTGTGGGTCCATGACGTTGAGTGGATGAGGACTATAGTAAAAAATATAAAGTTCAATTAAATTGTACATCATATAACAATAATAATTAACAATAAAGACTGAAAATTTCTTACAAAGTTGATGCATGATAACAACTAATTAAATAAAAGTTAAGAAAGTTGTAAAACAAGTTAAATGGAAATTCAATTATTTCCACGCATTAATTGAAGTAAATGGTCTAGGCAGAATTGTGGGGGCAAGCCGAAAAGTTGCCTAGTAAGTGATGGATTGTTGCAGAGAAAATTATAACACTGCAACATAACTTGGTGATCCTGGATGTTCATAGCCACCAACATGTCCCAAATATCCGATTCAGAGTGTTGGAAGGTCGAGCTCCGCCCCAAAATATCATTTCGTCTTTCTCCAACCAACACCTGTCTTTCGGCTATTTCAGCCAATGTTTTTGTCAGGGCATTACCTTCACCAAGGTAATATGCAAATTTGTCTAGTTTCGTTGTTAATTTGTCGAACTGGGCATCCATTACATCAACCATAGGGGCCTTTCTCTTTGTGCCCCATGATGATGAAGTTCCTGCAGATGGCACAGATTGAGTTGGACCAGGACTATATGAGTCCATCTGCGGTGGGGACCTAGGACCTTCATCAGGTGTAGCACCGAATGGTTCAGGGATGTACTCGACCTCATCATTCAGGTCCACCCTTAAACCCGCGTTTGACAAATTTCTTCGAATCTGTCGTGATGTTCTGCCCATTTGGCCAGTAGCACGATCAGTACCCCACAACTCTTCCATCAAATTAAAGTGCCGGATGGGAGTAACTCTCCATCTTGCGGCTGAAGCTTTTTCCTGCCATAAAAAACCATGGATAATGCATTGAAATTAATTGACAGAAAACACCATTTCAAAACACTATTAATTGAATCAGTTTCACCTTTATCAGGTCATCCCATACTTCATTTTCTACATCAAACATTTTAGTAGATTCGTTCCATGTGAATCCACTAAGTCCACTAAACAAATCGTGGACTTTACGCCACCTGTCTTTCAAACTTTTTTGTCTGTTTTTTACGTTGTTCTTAGTTATACCTACTAACCCTGAGTGTCTCAAGGCTTCAACAATATTAGCGTATGCCTGGGTTGTCCAGCTTCCATCAACCCTGTTACCCAACCGGGCCTCATCAACCATAGCAGTCAACAGGCGATAATCCATATCTTCGGTCCATTTAGTAAACTCTCGAATGCCAGTTGTAGAATCTGCAGCTACACCTTTTCCTCTATTCATCTTGTACCTTTCACAGCCAACTAATATTATTAAAGAATAAATAAACAATATAACGCATTAATAGAAACATCAAGGCAAGTTTTATTGAAAACAAATAATTACAAAATGCTAATTGTTTTGATAATCTGTCCACATTTCATTTGCTATGACATCCCTAATGGCTCCCCCTTCCCTATAATCATCTTCCCGAGATTGTGTACAGGAGACATCCACTTCCTGTTCCATCAAGTCTCTATCCACTTCATCCAGTAGAGAATCATCGTTGTCCACGCCTCACAAAAAATTATGCAAGATACAACATGCAAGAACTATATTGGTTGTAGTTTCAAAACAATAATGCGGTTTTGTCCCACTTGCAATTATAGGAAATCTTTTTTTTAATACACCAAATGTTCTTTCAATTACATTTCTAAGTGAGGAATGACGATGGTTAAACAACTCTCGTGGGTTTTGTGGACCTCTTCTGGAGTACTCCTTAAGATGGTATCTAACACCTCGATATGGTGTAATGATTTGTCGTTTTAACATAAATCTGGCATCTCCAAGGTAGTATTTACCTACAAGCATTGATTTCATACTAATTAGAAGTTTGTCATCATGTCAGCACATATTAACTATACCTAATCAAAATTAACTGACCTTCGGGTATTATAAGTGGATCCTCTCTATGAAGGGCATTCTTTAATATTCTTGAATCAAATGTTGTTCCTTCCCATCCTGCTAGAACATATGTGAATTTCATGTCACAGTCACAAGCTGCAAATTGTGTTGGCCAATCCTTTCTTCCACGAAAACGTGGCGCATCAGCCCTTGGAACTTTAACACGAACATGAGTTCCATCTATGGCCCCTAAACAATCCTAATGGGTATGAAAATGAAAGTAAGTCATTATTTTTAGTGTTCACATGATAAATGTATGTCACATTAGACTATAGTTTGTTGTGGGATCACCTTAAAGTATGGATAAAATATACTATTTGTTCAATATTTGAGGTTGCACTTCTCTTCCTGATGACTGAACTAAGAATTCTCCTTCCAACGTAATTATCGCATTCAAGACATTATGAAAGTGTCGACTCACGGTATGACCGAAACAATGGAAAAAAAATGAAACACTTCTATTCTTTACGTTATGTCCTATAATATGCAAAAATTTAGCAACTTGTTCTTCAACCGTCGATCGAAAGGAATCCTTCACCATGCCTGTTGCCCTTAATCGTTCGCACAACTTAATGAATGCCTCAGGTCCCATGTGAATAATGTCACGACATTTTTCCGTGTGAATCAGGTACGACATTAACTCTTGCCTACGACGCTCCTTCTCAGAAAAAAAGTTGGTAATACTATATGTAGTAGTACTCGAAGTACGCAACAAATTCAGTCCATAAGCTACAATACAGAGAATTGCGATTGCACCTATTTCAGTTCGCACTTGTAACTATTTTTGTAGGTGTGAAATTAAATTCAAGTTCACATGCTCAATATCTTCATCTTCCAATTCAATAATTGGAGTGTTTTGCTCTGTCACCTCAAACATCAATAAAAAATTATAAATTAAATTTTATATATAAATTGAAATTATTTATACAAATCACAAAAACAATTTCAAATTAAAAACATAATTAAATTTTTTTATAATTATAATTCATTATTGTAAATAATATTTACATTCCATAAAAAATATAATTACTATATATTAATTTCAAATATTCATTTCTTAATTTATACAAATCAGAAATACAATTTCAAATTAAAAACATAATTAAATTTTTTTATAATAATAATTCATTATTGTAAATAATATTAAAATTCCAAAAAAAGTATAATTAGTATATATTGATTTCAAATATTCATTTCTTAATTTATACAAATCAGAAATACAATTTCAAATTAAAAATATAGTTAAATTTTCTTATAATTATAATTCATTATTGTAAATAATATTTAAATTCCAAAAAAATATATAATTAGTATATATTAATTTCAAATATTCATTTCTTAATTTATACAAATCAGAAATATAATTTCAAATTAAAAACATAATTAAATTTTCTTATAATTATAATTCATTGTAAATAATATTTAAATTCCAAAAAAAATATAATTAGTATATATTAATTTCAAATATTCATTTCTTAATTTATACAAATCATAAATACAATTTCAAATTAAAAACATAGTTAAATTTTCTTATAATTATAATTCATTATTGTAAATAATATTTAAATTCCAAAAAAATATATAATTAGTATATATTAATTTCAAATATTCATTTCTTAATTTATACAAATCAGAAATATAATTTCAAATTAAAAACATAATTAAATTTTCTTATAATTATAATTCATTGTAAATAATATTTTAATTCCAAAAAAAATATAATTAGTATATATTAATTTCAAATATTCATTTCTTAATTTATACAAATCAGAAATACAATTTTAAATTAAAAACATAATTAATTTTTTTTATAATTATAATTTATTATTGTAAATAATATTTAAATTCCAAATAAATATAATTAGTATATATTAATTTCAAATATTCATTTCTTAATAACAAATAATTACTATATAATAATTTTAAAATATTCATAATATTTTAATATAATATAAATTACATTTAAAATCATATTAATTCCATAAAACATATTTTCTAATTTATTAATATTTACATAAATTTAAAAATTAATTTATAGATATGTTTTCAATTTTAAAATACATATAAAAATTAATATAATTTGTTCCCTCATGTTTCCTCTCTAATCAGTATTCAAGAAACTCAAATATCACAAGCATACACACTCTGATAATCAATCTCCTGCATCCAAAATGGCTGAAAAACAAATCATTCCAGACACAGAAGCAAACAGAACAGGTGCAACAATATGAATCACGTAAAACAATGATCAACCCAGCAACACAGTTAATGGAGTAAATGGAGTATACGAAACAACTTTGTCAAACGCGAAACACAACACAAAACGCAAAACACAGAGCAGGGGCAGCGAAACACAACGCAAAACGCAGAGCATAATCGATTAGGAGTCGTGGCATAATCGATTATGCTTCACGTAGAAGGCCATAATCAATTATGCCTTGCAGCATAATCGATTATGGCCTTCTACGTGAAGCATAATCGATTATGCATGGCCCCCTAATCGATTATGCGTCACGAAGGAGGAGAAGACTCACTTCTTTCTTCGACGATACCACCCCCACCACCATCGGAAACGACCACGAAGAACACTGCCGACCTCCGCACAGCCAGCACCAGTCCAGATGACCACCGCACAACACTCCCGCACACACCTACACCACCACGAGCCGCCGCGACCAGCACCACAAACCACCACCAACGACCAACACGCAACCACTGCCAACAGCGACGACCACCACGCACAACCAACTACACCACTTCGCTCACCACCGCAGCACCACCAACGCCAAATTCTAACACCTCACCACCGCAGAACCAGCACCTCACCATCCCACAAAACCAACACCTCACCACCGTAGAACCAGCACCTCACCACCCCACAGAACCAACACCTCACCACCGTAGAAGCAACACCCTAAACCAACATACTCACTCTCACAAATGCGCAATACAACTTCACAACCACCAAGCACCTACCAACATAACTCTCATTTATAATGCCTAGTCAAACTTCGTCAATGTGAATCTCTGTTGTTTGGGTCTACTGTTGGGGAAGGAATCTCTGGTGCGGGTGCAGGTGCAGGAAATCTCTATGCAAAAAGAGAAGGGCAATTTCGTATTTACACATGATCCACGTGTATTTCTCTTCCTTTCTTCGGGTATGAGCGAGGACGCTCCTCCTCCAAATCCACACACATCCGCACTTTCAAATCGATACAATTCCGTAAAAAAAAAAACGGGGGAGTCACCCGCTCTTCCATCCGCGAGAACATTAGTCCCCCTAAAAGGAACAAGGCGTAAGTAATCAATCACTTCACATTAGATTCTACAAATTAATGAACTTCATACAAAAACCACACACTCTCTGTTGGCCTCCCCCTTTCTTAAATTCATCATATATATGCTCATCATTCATCAGCCTAAAAAAATTTAACATTCTTCATAATACATTCAATCTAAAAATATATTTACCACTTTGCCAAATGCCTAATCTACAAGAAATGACTGTGCTATAGAGTTACATTTACAAATAATTAAATTTGTTGTGCAAATCAGTAGTGGCTTCAATCATCATCATCATCACCACATAGCACTTCCATGAGCTCATTTGGTGATGCCCAAATTGGAAGATCAAACAAGGTTTGTTTGAACTGTTCTTCTTTCTTAACGCACACAGCTTCTGCTATGTCGCATAAATTTGACACATCACGTATCATCCCTTCCTGCGCTTCCACCTGTGCAATTAACGCACACAAACTAAGTCATTGTCGCATCCACAATCTATCAAATTCAATTGTAACCCTAAAATTGCATGTAGAACCTAGATTTAGCGAATTGGAGTTTTACCTACAATAGGAGGTCGTAGAGGAGGGAGCTATCGGTGGAATCGATTGAAGAAAAAGTGGAAGAGAGGGATAGGGCTAGGTTTAGTTGTTCTTGTTGCTGAGGTGAGTGAAGAGTGGCGCGTTGTTGCAGTGCGCGCAAGGTGTTCGACAATGATTCCCAGTGAAGAATCTCTTTGTCGTACTTCGATTTGAGCTTGAGTAGGGTTTGTTTCTCCCGCTCTCTTCGAAGGTTCTCCGTCGCCGTTTCGTCAACCTCGGGCGGCGAAGCGTCGATACAGCGGCGCTTTCGCTTGAAGACGAAACCGTCGTTGTTGCAAAGCTCCCATTGGTGGTGGTCATCCATTTCGAAAAATTGGAGAGCGCGCGGGTTGTTAACTTTTTTATTTTCAATTTCTTTAAATATGCCGCTACTACCGTTTCCCTTTCTACCAGTTGTTTTTCTAAACCTTTTTCCTTTTATTAGTTTCTTAAACATCCAATTTTTAAATTTTGTACTCTACCTATCTACCTACACTACAACAAAAATATGAATTAACGTCGTCATTCTACGTCGGTTTAAATTTAAACGACGTTGAACGTGGGAAGTGAACATTCTACGTCGGTTATTGGTGCGAACCGACGTAGAATGTTTTAATTTTTACATTCTACGTCGGTTGTTGTCTCAACCGACGTAGAATGGTAAAAATACTACGTCGGTTGAGACAACAACCGACGTAGAATGTAAAAATTAAAACATTCTACGTCGGTTCGCACCAATAACCGACGTAGAAAGGTTATTATTAAAACCTATCTCGCGCTCTTCCCTCGTCACTTTTCCTCTTCGCGCCGCTGCTCCCTTTCCTCTGCGACAGCGACGATCAGCTCCCTGTCGTCAGCGGTGTTAACCCCTGATTCTCCTCCGTCATTCTCCTCTCCTCTGTTTGGCTCGTCGCCGGCGAGGTTTTCGTTCCTTGGAGGTCTCCTCCCCTCCCCTTGCCGTAGCTTCCTCGCTGCCGCCGTAGCCGCCGCCGTCGTTGCCGCGCTAGGTTAGGTTTTTAATTTTATTGTTTTTTTGATTTTTCGTTTTGTAGAATATAATGTTTGTATGATTAGTTTATTGAACTGTACAAGATTTGTTGTTATTCAAAAATTTGGATTTAGTCAAATAACAGAGAAAACTCTGCTGAAATTTCGTTAGAATGATAGAGTAAACTGTACTAATTAAATAATGTTATAGTGTTTGTATGATTAGGTTATTGAAATGCCTGTAGATGATTGTTGTTCTGATGTATCTAGTCATACATATAATAAAAAAAACCGTATGGTATGTTGTATGCTGTATGCAAAATGATGCAATTAGGACAAAAGAAGCTGCAACTATGAAATTTCTAAGATGTAATGGCTTGATAATTCTCTGTTTGGTACGACAGAACTCCACAAATTTTTTCAAAATTTTTTTACAAGTGCAAGTTAGTCACATAAATGGCCAAAATTTAGGAAAATAGGTAAAAAATAGTAAAATAATAAAAAAGTTATAGTAAATGGAGGATTTTTGAAAATTTTTTTGCCCAAATCCCCTTTGGGAACAGGTTCGTTGGGTCATTTCCAAAAACTTTCATTTTCTACGCATCTCCATCCGAGGTCCGTAGCAAAAGTTATGATCGTTTGAAGTTTTTTTACACTTAAATTTTGTATTTTCAAAACTATGATTATTTTGGGGGATGTGAGGCCTCTTTATTCAAGTACACATCAAAAGAACATAACACAACAAAAATTAGCAGAAAATTCAATGTCTAACTATTTTTTATGATTTTTTCAAGATCGATTAGATCCATCCAATAATGTTGTTTTTACATCAATCTTTCTTTTTTTAAATTGTTCTTCTAAGACAAAGCATATAGGAAATAGACATCATCGTTTCATTAGAGATCATATAGCTAAGGATTGCATTATAGAATACATAGATACAAAACATCAATTAACTCATATCTTCACCAAACCTTTACCTAAAGAGAGTCTATCTTTGAAATTTAACTATTTGAAATGTATTATATATGAAATTGTGGTTGGTTTGCTGGTTTATTTGATATGCAGGTACTAAAATTTAGGAAAAATGAGAAAATTAGAAACTGCTACACGACTTACAACGTCGGTTAGGGCTACAACCGACGTTGTAAGTTTGGGTGACACTTACAACGTCGGTTCTAGCTCTAACCGACGTTGTAAGTCTATGACTTTCAACATCGGTTCAATTTGAACCGACGTTGAAAATATTACTTTTAACGTCGCCTTGTTCAACGTCGGTTTTGGGGCCGTCGTAAAATGATCCCCAGAACCGACGTGGAAAGTGGTTTCTGTAGCAGTGCTAAAGAATATAATAACATAATATTATTATAATACAAATTTTAATAGTTTGATAGTTGTAGTTGAGATTCAGGTATTTGGTTATTGTTGAATTTATAAGTTACTATCATATTATATATATTTTTTCTTACAAGACGTAGATGGTGTGGCCTTCCAGCTCAAATCCCAATGTACTTGACAAATTTTAACTGAATAAGAAAAGTAATTAATTTTTTAAATTTTTTATTTTTATCCTTATTTATTACTATTAAATGAATTAATTAAAATTTAATCAAAAGTCTTTATAAATGAATTAATTTTTTAATAAAACTATAAATTGATTTATATTAAAATTTCAATAATTTTGAATTTATTTTAAAATTATTTTTAAATAATTTAAAATCAGAATTACTAATTGTTTAAACTAAATATTTCAATAAAAAAATTTAATTCTCACCAAATTGCAAATCATTATACTCAAATTTTATTTTAAAACTTCAATCAAAAAATTTAATTCCCACCAAATTACAAATGACTATACTAAAAAAACAATATTTAAAAGAGAATTAATTTTTAAAAGTTAAATTAATAAAAAAAAACATGATATTAGTAGATAATAATAAAAGATGAAGAGTCAGACTAATAAAAGAGAATTAATTTTTAGTTCTTGATTTTTAATTTCTCTTTCTACTATTTAATATTAACACAAATAATCATGTGATTAATAGGGGTATATAAAAAAATTAAAACGTCTTATATTATGAAACAAATATTTCTTTCAAAAGGACGTCTTATAATTTGAAACAGAGGAAGTATTTAGTAACCAATCTAACCAATTTAATTAAAGAAGCTAGATTTGAAGACCTAAAAAAAGCCTATAAATGCATTAATACCATAGGAAGTGATCATTCTATCCTTAGCTTATTTCACTTAATTTATCTAAATACTTTTACATTCTCATTGACTTGAGCGTTGGAAAGTCTTCAACAAGTAAACCACATGTTGGTCTACACTGGAGGACACCTCGACAAAGGAGGATGGTTGGGATTCATCAAGATTCTACTTTTCCACCTTAGAGGATCTCTCTCTATTTCTGGTAAGAACAAATTTTAATGCCAACAAATCTATATACCAAAAAGATATTAAATTTATTTTGTTGTTTAAGAAATAGTATTTAAATAATATTTATAAACATATTTTTATATTTAATTTTGGATTTAATTTGGTTATTGTTGTACCACAATCAACAAATTGATGTTAAAGTTTTTTTTATCGAAAAAGAGTGAGAGTTCTCTCGAGGTAAAAAGGGGAGTCTTGGTGAATCTGTATTCACATATGCCTCCAAGTGGTATGGAGAATAACCGAATAGAAGTCTACTACTTGCAAAAGACACTCCGATGATTAAGTCAGTAAGAGCTTGAGATATCAAGTATATTTGAGTAATTAGAGTAAAAAATAGAATGAATACTTCATGTGGTATTGATATGTATTTATAGGCCTTTTGGAACTATGTAGATAAGGTCTAGGTAACTGAAAAAATGTATTTGGTTTCCTAGTACTAGAAATATATATGTTAATATAGTACTTGATATATGATATAATATTTAGTTGTAACTGAATTATAATCGAGCTGTTAAGATTTTTCATATATAATAACATTATTATGCTATAATACCTATATGTGAAAAATAGGGAAAACACAAGAAGGGAGGGTTGAATTGAGTTTTAAATTTTTTTGCAGTTTTTCAAAATTCATCTGAAGATGCAAGGTTTGTCAAACAATGGTTTGAAAATTACAGACGATGAAGTCTGCAAGTTTGAAAATGATTTCGCAAATAAATATTTTCTAGAAATTCTTTCTTTTAAATGTTAGGTACTAGTTCATCTGAATCCCCAGACTACGTTCAGTTCTCAATCAACTTGATTAAGTTCCATTAGCAGACTACTAATGCAACTTACAAGTATTGTTTTAGCTTGTAGCCACTCCTAGTTAACCAGTACAAGTATTCTTTAACACAAAGTCACTCCTAGCTTCAACTAAGTATTCTTTTCAACTAAGCCACTCCTGGCTTAAAACAAAAAGTTTGAGAAAGATTTCTGATAGAATAAAAAAAGTTCAAGCTATTTTAGAAGAGTTGTTGTTGGCATATTTCAAGTCCAGAGTTTTATGGACACCTAAAGTTTTGATGATGAAGTTTTTAGGAAGTTTCAATCAACTTTAAAGACTTGTGCCATCTCACAAAGGAAGGTTGCTTGATAAGAAAGGAAAGGCATAAAGAGCTTTCAAAGCTTTCAAGAGAGAAGATTGATGAAGATTTTCTCAAGAGCTGAAGGATCAAAGGTAGAAGGTTCTGTTTTGGGTGTTGGATAAAAAGAGTAAGTCATAAATCCCATTCAAGACCTTCCCAAACAAGAGAGCAAGGTGTTTTCTCGCAAAAACGTTTTTCTACGCTTTTAATCGATTACCATACGTAGATAATCGATTATTTAACTTAAAATTTGAATAAAAATGTTTAACGAGCAAAATAATCGATTAAGTGTCTTTGATAATCGATTATATTGATTCTGGGTTAATATAATCGATTATGGCCTTAATCTAATCGATTAAATCAGACGTATTTGTTTTCCAGTTTTCTAAACATGATATAATCGATTAAGCTTTTAATATAATCGATTAAATGAGTCGTTTTGCGAAATTAATTCTAAATCAACCTAAGAATGGAAACTTTGGAGCATTTTCGAATTATAAAATGAAAGAGAATGTCTTAGGTTTAACACATCTGAACAAACACAAAATATTCAAAGTGTTTCTGCGCCTTAGCTTTTTCAAAGCCGCTTTCCTGCTCTCTTCAGTTTGATCAAGTCTTTGGAAGTGGTGATCATTGTGCTTAAGCTTTCTATCCAGCACATTTCAGGTGTATTCTTTTACTGTTTTCTGTAAAGGGAAAATTCATCCCTTGGATCTGTTCTAAGGGAGGTGTTTCATCTCTTGTGTGTCAAGAGAGGTGGGTTTCATCCTCAGTGTGTCTGAGGAGGTGTTTCATCCTTAGTGTGTCTGAGGAGGTGTTTCCGTTTATCTTTATTTGTTATTGCATGAATTGGTGTTTGTAATTTCATTTAAAGATAGTGGGGAAAATCATCACGGATTTGTGGTGGTTGGGAACTGGATGTAGGATTGGCTTAATCCGAACCAGTATAAATCTCTGTGTTCTTTCTCCTTCTCTTTATCTCTTAATTGTGGATCATTATTACAATTGCTAATCTCAACAGCGTTAATCAAAGGATTGGAAAAATTCACATCCAAGTTTTTGAAAGTTTTTCAAAACCTGAAAATTTATTTAAAAGAGAAAATTTCTTTAAAAACCCAATTCAACCCCCCCTCTTGATTTTTACACTGCCGTCTTTATTTAACAGTTGCGTCTTAATGTGGGTCAGCTTCTAGAGGTAGTTAAAGTAAACACTAACAGTGTTCTTCTAAAGCTTTTTATGAAGAGAAAGAAAGAGCGTAGAGATGATATTGTAACAGTACGTTTTCTCAACTTGTTTCTATATCTATTCATGATGAGCTCAATCCTTTTTATAGTGTAAAAGCAACTACACGTTAGATAATTGTTCTGACTTCTTCAGCTTAAGGTTGTCCTTGAGCACATCTTCGTGTTGCATCTGATGAAGGCTTCACGTAGATGTATTAAATGCTCTACTTCATGCAATAAATGTGTACTTCTATTTTTCACACAAAACTTGATAGCTTGTAGCACTTATCCTCCATTAGACAATGAGTTTTACTCCTTTTGATGAAAGCAGCACTTTCGTACATGGCAGGTGTACTTTACGAGTTGACAAAACTTAGGCGTGTCAGGAATTTGGTAAGAAAAACAACTTTTACTTTTACTTTTTATAAGGAAAGTGTTGATGCGATGAGTGAACTGCTTCAGTACTTGATCATCAGACTGTCTTGAAGAGTGTCTCTGAAAGCTAAAAAGGAAACTTTCAAATGTTATTTAAGATCGAGATCATATCATCTAATGACTTATCATCTGATGATTATTTTAGGTATCGTCTAACAGATGATACTTTCATGATCTGATGTATACAAATTTAGAGCACTTCTTCATTTGACATATTGCTTCGTCTAGGAGCCTATTCGTCTGTTATAACATTAACTGTTTTTCAGCATAATTCAAAATTTGGGAGCTTTTGGACTTTTCCTCAATACTAGCCAAGCTTGGAATATGAAAATGAAATTTGTAGGTAAACCGATTTAGAGGATGAACAAGTTCTATTTTTTACCAATTAATGTCAAATGTTGATCAGGTTGACTTTGGCAACCAATTATAAGGCTGAGTTAGTGAAGGACTATTATTGGTTACCTCCAACTCAGAGCCGAGTTATAGTAACTTGAACAACTTTGGTTCAATTGTTTAGATAAATTTGATCTGAATAGCATGCCACAATACACTCAGATAACTTTGATCCAAGTTACGATAACTTGAACAACTTTGGTTCAAGTAATCAGATAACTTTGATTCGAATACCATGCCTCGATATATTCAGATAACTTTGATCCAAGTTGTAGTAACTTGAACAACTTTCATTCAAGTTTTCAGATAACTTTGATCCGAATAGCATGCCACAATATGCTTAGATAACTTTGATCCGAGTTGCAGTAGCTTGAACAAATTTAATTCAAGTGTTCGGATAACTTTGATCTGAATAGCATGCCTCGATACACTCAGATAACTTTGATTCGAGTTGAGGTAACTTGAATAACTTTGGTTCAAGTGTCTGGATAACTTTAATCTGAAAAGCACACCAAAGTACTTTGGTTCTATTATAAGGATAACTTTGATCCCGATGTGTAGAATATTCACGAATAATATAAACAAGAGATGCTTTAAGAGAAATTTTATTATCAGAATGGGCCTTCGTTAAAACCTTGTTTGGAAAAATCCTCCTTAGGTATAAAACCCAAATCAAGGAAAAGTAGCATGTGCAATACATTTTTAAGTGTGTTGCATTCCAAGTCCTCGATATAAGTTTACCATTGAAATTATGCCTTCTCCAAGATACTTCTCTGAGCTCTACTGGTATCATATCATCTATTCCATAGGTTAATCAGAACAAACTTTCCTTAGTGAAAGATTGAGGTTTGCAATGATAATCCTAAAGAATGTTAGGTATCTTTTTGGCTCAAGGTCCCTGGTTGAGCTTTTTCTTCAATTCATTGAGAATTACCTTGTTAGCTATCTCGGCTTGCCCATTTGTTTAAGGTTGTTCAACAAATGATATTCGGTGATTGATGTCAAGTTGTTGCAGGAACTGTTTGAATACTTTTTCTATGAACTGTCAACCATTACCTGTGACAATAGAGTGCGGTAGACCATGCTTGCAAATAATATTCTTTGAAGAGAATTTTGCTACCTGCTGAGTTGTGATAATCACCAACGGCTTGACTTCTATCCACTTAGAAAAATAATCAATAGCCATTATTAAAAATTTTACCTGCCCCTTAGCAAAAGGGAAAGGTCGAGAATGTTCATGCCCCATGTGGTGAACGACCATAGGGTGGCTATGAAGTATAGCTCCTTAGGAGGCAATGGGACCATACTTCTAACATTCTTGACACCTTTCTATAAAGGCATGCACATCCTTTCACAATGTTGGCCACTAGTAACCTGCTCGGATGACACATGCAACCATGCACTTAGCACTTGAGTGCATTACAAAGATGCCTTTGTGAAGTTTGGCCAAGACATACTAGGCTTGATCGTCGAATAGGAATTTCAGCAATGGTGACGAAACACCTCGATGGAACAGCTCGTCATTATGCGTGGTGTAAAATGAGGCTAGTCAGCGTATGTACTTGGCCTCCTAGGCTCTTCGGGAAGAATATCATCTGCTTAAAACTTGATAACGAGTGTCATCCAGATAGGGGTACCTAGATTTACTTGCAACACATCAATGTGGTCCCAACTAGGAGTCTTCAACAATTCCTAGATAAGGGTTATGTGTTGCTTGACCTTTTTGGTGCTCATCAATTTGGAGAGGACATCAGGATGGCTACTATCAGCACGTGGTACGTGACTAATGTCGAGCTTGACAAAATTTTCGATCAAGTTCTTAGCAATATGGAAGTGCTTCTACTATAGAGGATCTTTCACTAAAAGAAAAACTAAAAATAGTGACCGAAAAATCAGTGATTAAATGAAAAAATCAGTCACTAATTGAAGGAGTGACATGATGTTTGCCAAACATGTGGTATATGTGACTTCGCTAATAAAGTCAGCCTGCAACAACTTCATTACCTCTTTACTGAAGTCTGGTGTCTCTCCTTGTCAAGCTTACGCTTCCCATATGCCACTGTCCTAGCCTGGGAAATGAGTGCTAGTTTGTGGCACATGAAGTCCAGGTCAATACTAGGCATATCTGTCGGACTCCATGCAAAGAGGCTAGTTTGTGGTTCTATTCTTGGCTAAGCTTCACAGTAATCATCGGTTCATCGAAGTTGGGGTTAACCTCTTCATGTTTGATGTGGTGATCCAAATCAACTCCCGAGTCATCAATTTGATCAGCGCCGACCTCGTTCATGTTAGCTTTGAGCAACATGACCTCATTTTTGTTTGCACCTCATTATCATAAAAGAAGGTTAGTTATTTACAAGGAATAAAAATGATAAATTAATTATTCACGAAAGTCTTATATTTTACTTTGTCTTTATTTGCCCCCAACCCAATGGGGGTAAAAAGGGTTATGCAAGGTAAAAACAAAAGAAAAAGGAATAAAAGGATGATTTGCCGCCAGCCCCCTGAAAGCGGGTAGGGGAACTTTAATTGATTATATACATGATTATTGCTTTACCTCTACTCTAATCCCCTTTGGGGGAGGTGATAAAAGATTGTATCCAACAGTTTGAAAGAGTTCCAACAACAAACAAAGAAGCTATAAAAGTACTGAATAAAAAACTTATAAAAAGCAAGAAAATGAAAGTAATAACAACCACCAAAACAAGTTGTTTATTAATTGTGGAAGAGAAGAATTAGAGCTACAATTCCAGTTTTAGAGTGTGTCTCCTAGTATTTTGAATGGTGCGTTCGCGTGTGTAACAAGCTAATTTATTTATTCACATCTTTTGAGACACAAAATGATCGTTCTCTAGCATAGAACGGGTAATTCTCATTTAGTTGAGAACGAGTCATTCTCTTACACAGAACGGGTTGTTCTCGTGTGGCTGAGAGTAAGTCGTTCTACCTTGAGAATGGGTCGTTCTCCTCCTAAACTCTAGAGATTAAACTTTTACTCACTTTTCCCTAAATGCTACCTAAGTCTTTTTAATCGATCATCAAGATTCTTTAGGGATAAGGCTCTATTTTTTATCCACTTTTCTTGAGTCTTCATTGTGATTTGCTTCTTCATCCCAGACAAAAACAACTTCTACACCCTTCAAATGAAGAAGACCTCAAGACCCTTCATGCTTTATTGCATATGAAAAAGAGTTAGAGAAGTGTAAGTAGTAAGAAGAGATTTTTGAGATCCACACTAAGGCAGTTATCCACCCGAGTCTTCAAGAAGTTGCTAAGGCGGAAAAATCCAATTATGAGAGTATTGAAAAGCTCTTTGAGGATCTAGACTCTCTCCTCATCCAGATGATAATGGATGAAGTAACATCTTTAGCTAGGTTGCCTCATGCTCGTTCAGATTCGTCTGCTGAAGCAACACTAGTTGTTCTGTTTGATGCATTAAATGAGCCCATGTCCGATGTCCCTTCGTCTGCCACCACCTCAAAAGAACAAGTCTTAATTCCTAAGATTTCACCAGAGTGTGCATCTATACCAACTCTTATGCAAGTGGATGGAGCTGGTGAGACCCAAACTGAACAAATGGTATAGATCGTTCTCACTACTGAGGTAGCAATGATAGACGTAGAAGTCATTGTGTCTAATGAAGAAATTCAAGCAGATGTAGCTGAAATAGTTGAAGCTGCAAGTGTTGTCATTGAAACAACCACGAAGAATCTATGGAGAGACATAGTAGTGCATGTCCCTCATGCGATTGTGGTGCACACAAAGTTTCCTTTACCTCCACCAGCACCCTTCTCATGGCTCTTCCCGAATAAGTCATCTAGGTTCGTCTCCTTCAATCATTGGAGATGGTGTCTTTCGTTTCCCAAGGCACAATCTATGGAAGATAGCGAGCCAAAGAGTCAATGCGATTCTGCTATCTTGAGAAGACCTTGAGTTCATCATGTCACACGTGGATTTGTTGAAGTTGACATGCTAAGGAGTGAAAAGTCTCATCCTTCCATCTAATGAGGTTCTTTTGAATGTGTCTTAGATGAAGGCACCTGTGTTAATTAAGTCATCAGATGATGAAGACACTTCGCACCCCCACTTGTTGTTGCACCCATCTAAAATGTTCATCCTCCACCGAGTCGCCTACTCGATGGTGCCAACACTATCATGTATTATGATGCTTTCAGATAATCATTCCTTGAGAATGTGTCTATATGGCGATTGATAGGCTCTGGAGATGGCGAGTTCCCTTTTCGCTCTCTGGTTAGCCTTACATACATGATAGTGGTAGGCTTTTCCTACCACTTCTACCCTAATTGCATTAGATCATCGATATGCATCCTTTGTATTACCTCTTGTAGATGCTTGTTTTTTGTCTAAGATGAAGCCAAAGCACAAAGATGAAGACTCAAGAAAAGCGGAGCACAAAACAAAGCCTTATCCCTGAAGAATCTCGAGGATCCACTAAAAAGACTTGGGTAGCATTTAGGGAATATGGTGTAAAAATGTAATCTTTCAATTTTAGGAGGAGAATGATCCATTCTCAAGGCAAAATGACCCATTCTCAGTCACTTAAGAATGACCCATTCTGTGTGAGAGAATGACTCATTCTCAGGTACATGAGAACGACCCGTTCTGTGCTAGAGAATGGTCCTTATGCACCTAAAAAGTTGTGTATAAACAGAGCACCCTGTCAGTCACACACACACCACTAAAAATACTAACCAGTACAACAAGAACTAGGAATTGTAGCTTTGATGCTTCTTCTCTTCTTCAAGTAATAAAAAGCTTGCTTCGAAGGTTCTTATTTCTTTTATTTTTTTCGCTTCTCATAAGTTTTATTCATTGCTTTTATAGTCTTCATTATTGCTTCTCATTTCTAACTATTGGATACAATCTTTTATCACTTCCCCAAGGGAGATTAGAGTAGGGATAAAACAATAATCATGTTGGTAATTAATTAAAATTGCTCTTGTGTAATTCTCTTCCCCCCTTTTGGAGTTTTGGCAAATAAAGATTAAGCAGAGAGTAGTACTCTTATGGATGAAGGCTCTTTGACTGCCCTCCCTTCAGGATAGGGCAGATAAAAGAATTAGGTTAAGAAAAGAATGAACAATGTAAGTAATTAACTTACAATAATAAGGCGGAAACAATCATTTGAAATTTGGTTTTGTTTGTGAATTCATCATAGGATACTAATAATGGGGGTTGTAAGGGTGTCTTACATCTTTCCAACACGTAATCGATCCCCGAATCTAATTTCTAGTTGTGTTGACCTAAATTTGTTTTTTCTTAAAAATCTTTTCTTTTTCCAACGTTTTGAGAAAAATATTGGTGGCCACTCCTAGAATCCTAATTTTCACACGAGAGTCTCAGATGCTAAAAACCCGTCGGCAATACCTCCATCATAGCAATCATTTGTGCTTTTAGCTCCTTGATTTTGGTATTCATCTCTTGATTCTTTTCTTGAAATGTCTCCATCACTCTTTGCGTTTGAGCTCTAGTTAAGACAGAGTGTTGAAAAACCACTTTTCTAGTTAATTTATTGATTACTTTTTATGTATTCTTTTGAAATGTAGAAAATTTTTATTGTAGACATGAACAAAGATTTTTTCACAAAATTATTTTTTATGGGATATTCATATCTTACAATAAAATTTCTATGTGACCCTAACTAATGAATATTTAATTTTTTTATGCATGTCTTTTACTATTTTATTTATATTTTCGAACTTCGTTTTCTCTCATTATTATATGTATGTAAAAAAATTTATTATTTATATCAAAGATTTATTTTAAAAACTTTACACAATCAAATGCACAAACATATGCTCAAACAACAATACACCCACGAACAGTCATGTTCATCCATGGGTTGGGGTCCCTGCAAAATGGTGCATATTTCAAGGTGGTTCTAACTGTTCTTCACGAAGGTCGGACCCCCAAGGTGCCCCTATTTTAGGGTCCTAGTATCTTTGTCACTGTTAACCTTAAGACAACGAGGTCTACTTGGTTTCAAGTTACAGTAACTGATTATCACCTTGAGTGATGATTTCCAACAATGACCTATGGGTATACAGAGCCCATGCTACGACCAGTCGTGCGTCATCCACTCCCTATAGATAAAATCACCCATGCCCCAGGTGTAGAGGGACTTTTGTGTGCAAGGGTTGTGTACAATTTATTTGCAATCAATGCAATAATTTAAACATCCATACAGTTATTAAAGCTACACTAAAAAGGCATTTATTTAAAGTCTAATTAAAAGAGGTAAATATATTAACTTGAAATTTGTTTTTTATTGCACATGTCATCACTAAATGGGTTTGATCCTTGTGACTTCCCTAGTGGAGTCACCATCTGTCGTAGATCGACTTTCTATGGTTAGATGTCCATTTTGAAAATGCTCATCAACTTTGGAATGTTTGGTATACTAGACTCTTCCTCAGTTTATGATTTTTTTAAAAGGGTTTTATGGAGTCGTCGCCAATATTTAAAACATTGAAAAAAGAAAAGGTTTTAAAAATCAAGCTTTGGCCATTATAACTAGAGTTTGGGTTCGGGGGTCGATTACGCGTGAGAAAGGTGTTAGGCACTCCACTGCACCCATTACTGGTACCCTATGATGTCTTCATAATAAAAACCTTATTTCAATCTATTATTTTTACCTCATAATTAGACAAACATATTTATTTATTTATCTACATGATTTCTATGCTAATTTTATTCTACTCTACTAGGAAAGCAATAAATTAAAGTTTTAAAAGAGAAAAAAAAAGAGAAATTAGAACCTCTGAAACAAGCTTTTTGTATTAATCAGAAGAGATATTACAAGTTTCAGAGTAGTAGATTTGTACCCTTGTATGGTGCGTTGTGTGCATTACAGGTGTTTGTTATTTATAGGTCGAGTCAGCGGTGGAGAACGAATGTTCTCTCTATGAGAATGCTCGCTCTCAACCCCTATAATGAGCACAAAAATTTGCACTGAGAATGGTCCATTTCCCATTTGAGAACCAGTCATTCCTAATTTGAGAATGATCGTTCTCCTACTAAAATAAGCAAAAATACATTTTTACAGTTATTGTCCTAAAGTCTACCCAAGTTGTTTTAGGAGCTCTTTAGGATTCTTCATAAATAAAACTCTTATGACTTCTTAAAAATTATTTTTTTATAATTCTAAATTAATTTATATGAATGATCAATTCTCTCACAAAATTTTTAATTTTTTTTTACTTGTAAGTTACTTTTAGTTTTTAGTCTATTGAATTTTCTTATAGAGAAGTTAGTCCATAAACCATGAGATTATATTACAACCATATATGTGATAAAAGTACAATAATTTAAATAATATATATTTTATACTTCTTTATTATTAATACATGTAAAAAATAATATATAGAAGAAAGATAAACATAACCATTATTATACAATATTATATATATTATTATAGATGTATATTTTTTTAACCTCAATAATTGGATGGAGAACTTTTATGATTAATTAAGGATATCTACTTAGCACCATTGTAATTAGTTAATGAGGGAGAGAAAAGCATTGCAACCTTTTATTCAGCCAACCAAAGTGCATGCCAAGCAACTCAAAACTATGCAGCAGGTATGCCTTTTGCTCACAACCTAACTTATAGAAACTACTGGATCATCACCCGAAAGCTCATTCCAGCTGGGAAAGCATACATGCACATGTTTTATTATGAAAATGAGAAAAAAAAGACCTACTTCAATAATTCTCAGTCACTCACTCCCACATAATATAATTAACTAATTCTCCATTATTGTTGCATGACATCACACAGTGATTTCATACAAAATCCCTGTTTTGGTTGGCCTCCACCTTTCCCTTCCCAGTGGTGAAGACAAAGTCAAGATTGTAGAGAACTGGGACCATGGTGAGGGAGCAGAGGAAGACCAAGACAGGGCCAAAGATCCAGAGCAGCACGGGGAGTCCTGCATAGAAGAGCCTGTTGCCCACAGTGTTGAGAATGAAGCCTTTCTCCAGGATCTCATTGATGTACTGTGGGGTGACCAGGGACATGGGGTCCTGAGGGGTGTTGATCAGGATGTTCACTTGGTTTATGAACCTTATGGAGAGAGAGTGGCAGAAGAATGAGAAGAGGAAAATTGTGAGGAGAGTGACATATTTTAGGGCCACCATGAACTCCCCATGTGCCCCATACACTGCATCATTCAGTGGCTTCTTCACACTGTAGGTGCTGCTTATCACTGCTGCCAGGCCTGAGCAAAGGAGAATTGAAGTTGTGGCCATTAGAGTAGCACCCATGATTGTGTTCCTTAGTGATTGTACAGCCAGTATGTTCTTCTTCTCATTATCCTGCCATAATCAAAATTTATACAGTTTTTAATTATAAAAGAATAATAAAAATATACATTTATTCAACACTTACATTTTTATATACGAGTTTTCTTTTTCTTTTCTAAATATAATTCAAGAATAAATTTAAATTTTAGATATATATATATAAATATTTTTCTCAATTATTTACTTACTTATCTTTAGAAAAATTAAACTAAATTATTAAATTTTATAATAGTTTCTCAAACCCTAAAACAAAAAAGTATAAAGGATGGTGATACTTTAATCCAATGTTAACTAGAATTACATACTTAAAAAATATTACTAAATAAAATAAAAACATTTAGAATTTACTTAAGTTTTTAAAAATGTGTTTTTCTTATAAATAAAAATGGAGGGGCTATTTTATAATAGCCGATAACAAATAGTATATATACTGAATGTGCCACGCTTCATTTCATGAACCACAACCATTAATTGGAAACATATATGTGAACAGAAGATCATGAAAGGACAAATGTTTTACTCTCTGACTTTTTCTTTATAGGAAACGCATGATAATGTACTATTTGTCTCTTGGAAGAAAGACTAAAAATAGGAATAGTTAACATTTTTGTTTAACTATTTAATAAAATTACTTTAGCTTTTATGTAACAATAAAAATATAGTAAAAATATGTTTGTAGAGTTATTGTTCTAAATAATAACCGTGCTTTGGTGCTGGAGAAATGTTATTTGTATTCTATATGTACAAAGATTTTCACAATTGAGAGAAAAGAAGATAAAATTCGAAGAAATAGATAAGGTAAAATAACTATTTATTTAGCTATGGATAAAAAAAAAAGTAATACGATAAAGATTACCAACATAGTAATGCAACAATATCTCTATTTATTAAAAGGAAAACGAAAAAGATTTATAGAAATTATAACTATCTTTAATGCTTACAATGACATTCTCTTATAGGGTGGTGATATATATATATATCTGAATGTTGTTGTTGGGGAAGGTTCATATGACATAACAGATTTGGGTAAATAAGATAAGATTTGAGATTTGTTTTAATATTCTTAAAAAATAAGGATATGTTTTCGTACCATGATAGGACTTGTTATTTGCAGAGAGTGAAGAATTCGCACAAATAGTTATTCTTTTTCTCAATGCTTTAACAATTAAATTGATAATTGAATTTATGATGGCTTACTTGTGATTTAAAAGACAACTTTCTTTTTGGTATCTTGGGACATTGCATCGTGGGACAACGGTTTTAAGGAATAAGAAAGATTAGGAAACACCACATGTTTGTTCACGACTCAGCACGCACTAAATCAGAATAATGTTGGTTTCTTTTTCAGGTGTGAATATATATAAGATCGAATTGAATGATATAGTATAACTTACACATCACTTTTTTACAACTTTTTTTTAATTTCTGCGTTAAAATGTAATTACATAATACTTTGTGTATGTTAATTTTTTTTTTAAAAATACCAATAAAATTATAACTAAATAGTTTATATTTATATATTTTGTTGATTATTTATTAAGTTAATTTTGATAAATATCAATGAAGTATATTTTTTGGCCATAATTTTAGTGATATAAATTTTCAATTCAGTGATAAGATAGTAAAAGGTATTCTATAAAATTATTAAATATATTATTATAAATGCAACTTTCACTTGTATAATTAGATTTCCCCTTATTTATTTATTTATTTATTTATATATATATATACATATATATATATAAAGAAAAATATGACTTAGTACATATTAATGTAAATTTAAATTAAGAAAATCCATAGCAATGGTTGCAACAAAGCTTAGATTCTGTGTACATAACTAGCAATTATAGAAAAATACTCGTAGACTGTGAAGGAAATAATTAATAAGCTCAAATCCAGAACTAACATTATTATCGTTAACAGACATGTTAAAATCTGAAAAATATATTAACAGTATACCGGAATTATTTAATTTTATAAAAATAGAGGATCACGTATACAAATAAATTTTTATGAGTATTAAAATTGTATATGAAGTAAAAATCTATTTAAATCTAATTTTCTAAAGAAATTTATTTAGTTATGCGCATATTTCATTGAATATAATATTTTGATAAGAAATTTGTGGATTTGTGATGCACATGATCTACATGGATACTCACTTAACAATAACATAAGAACATTCTGTGCTGTTTTGTTTACGCATGGTTTGTTAAAGTGACATTTATGTACCCAGAACAAGAATAAATCAAGAAAAGATAAATTCCAAGGAATATGGAATTAATTAACTTGCAATATCCTCAGTGTAATTATTCCACGTCCTTCTTATTCTCCAAGGAAATCATATATGCATAAAAATTCCAATACAACGTTGTAGATAGTGTTCATCGCGAAAATTTTATATATACAGAAAAATATGATTCCTTAAATGCTAAAAAATTTAAGATAAAAGTATATAATAAATCGTTCTCCTACCTTCACCAATCACGATAGTGTCTAAATATTTTTAGGGCTTTGGCAAATTTTTTATTCAGTCTTATCGTAATATAACTCGTTATTTTTTATTGTATTTTTTTAAAAAAAAAATAAGTGTAATAAATTTGTTAACTAAATTTTAATAATCAAACAGTCTTAGTTAATGGTAATTCTATCAAAATCACCTATTTACAATATAATTGGCATCAAATTACATTTAAAAGTTTTAATGATGAAAGTTTTCTTTTAATAATGTAAATATGATTAATAATATCCTATAAATATTATACATATTTAAAATTCATTTTTAATATAGTTTAATATTTCTAATAGGGCTTTACTTTATGTTATTATTATTTCCTTACCATCAAAATTCAAAAGAAAAATCAAAACCAAGGTTCGATATCAAACTATAATGTTTACAATTTTTATGAAATTTTAGTCTCCACACTTTCATAGATCGTAAAATAAATATATGACCTAATAATTAAATTCAAAGTATTTTATAAAACAAATATAAAAAATATCAGAAGCTTAATTTGGGATCTAAGACCTTTCACGCATTATACCAAAATCTTATATTTTTATTACGATATTTTACAAATTAACAATCTAGAGTTAACATAGACCATAGATCAAGACCCAAAAAACCTGTTTAATATATTATTAAATTTTGAACTGGAAAACAAAGGGTTTGAATATATACTTTTCTATTATATTATGCAATTTAGTATAGTAATTAGTAATCAATTATTAAAAAAAAAGTATAGTTTAGCCTCTCAGCTGTCTTAATTACCCATATATCTTTTCAATACACCACCAACATTCGACAGCAATTCTTGTTGCTTATAACAGCAATGTAAATGGCTGGTAAAACATTTTCCGACAATTAAATTATGGTCAAAGTAAATAGGATTTGTAAAATTATTACAAAAGAATGTCACTAAGAACCCTTTTTATTGTTGGTAAAACCCTTCTTGTCATTAAGTTTAACAAACTAACTCTTTGACCTTTTCATTTGACAGTAAAGTTGCAATCTAGACATGTTTATGAACCGTGTAAAGAAAATTTGTTGCAGAGATGATTTGAAAAACAAATGATGAAAAACTATAGTGAAAGGAATTGTACTATCGAAAATGAAAGCCAAATGAACAGAAAAATGAAAAGAAAAAAGCTGTGTACCTTCATCATGGCATTAACCCAATTTCTACGACCACTAGCATTGATGCCAATGATGGTTGTGTGTGGCTGAGTTCGAACCTTATGCCAGAGCCAGAAATGGTAGCCAATGCTTGTAAGAAACCCCAAGGGCACCAATATCACATCCAAGTAGCACTTCCTCCATTCCATGGTCATATCTTCAATTGATTTGAAGAGAGAGAGAGAGAGAGAGAGAGAGAACTAGGAAGAATGGAATATTGTTATGGCTTACTTGCTCTTCCTCCTCTTGCACTCCTTTATGAGAGAGCAATTTGCGTTTAAAATTGGTGTCACTCTTCTCTCATCTATGGCAAGCTCCAACGCCATATATAGGCGCATCACAAGAGATGTACGTGGACTTATTTCAAGGTGTTGTTCTAAGAATAATCAAACACCCCTACTTTATCACTATATTACAAACATTGGACTATTTTTTATTTGTGGTAGTGGATGACTTTTTGCACCTTTGTCTCCTTCTTTTTTTCCCCAATTAGTTTAACTTTAATCCTAATCTATTACCTGCCTTTCTTCCACATTCTAACAATAATTAATAGTGCTTTCGAATTATTTCCACACTCACATTGTATAAATTGCTATTTGCCCTCTTCATTATTTATATAAATTTCATAACCATGCAATAAATATCAAATTTATTCAAGCTTATATGTAATTTTTCTTTCACTTTTATTAAAGTACATTGTCTACTTTGATTCTTTGTATTTTCTCCTCATTATAAGTTTCTATTTTTTTTTTAAATTAAACAAAATTAGTCTCTTAATCAATCTTTCTACTTATAAGTTCTTAATCCTAGTCAAATATTCTAGAGTTTGTAATATGGTCAATTATTAAGATTACAAAATAGATTTTTAGTAATTTTTTATGAAACTTGAAGGATTTTATCTTATGTAAAATTAGGATTTGAAAAGAAAAAATTCATATTATTTTTATTTGAGTGAAATTTTATATTTTTCCTTCATACAATTTGACCAAAAGAAGGTCTATGGAAATTCATTCACTCAAATTGTGAAAAAATTGATTATACAAAATGAGAATATGTGAGCTTTTTCAGGATATTGACTTTAAAGAGTTAATTTTAATTACAAATAAATTAATGAAATAAAAAATATTGTTTATGGACTATATCTAAATAATTAAAAGTATAATTCAACATAAAATTTATTAAAATAAAAACAAATTTAAATCTATAACTCTTCACTCCTCTAAGCATATCAACACTAATTAAAAAACATGAAATTAAAGAATAGAACATTGTTTCTATTTATGATATATATCATTATCATATGAAACTACCTACTCTAAAATTATTCGAATAAGAAGAATAAGAAGTATGTTAAAGCTATAAGGGATATTGAAACTAAACCCAATTATAAGATAACTAACTATTTAAGTATTTGTTAAAAAAAATAATCAATTTCCTTCAACTCAACTATCTAAGCATTTATTAATTATTTTAAGTTCTAATTAACTTAAGTGTTGGAAAATTTTCTATATATTAGTCTTTAATTTGGTACTTAGCTGTGTAAAAACAGAGTCAAAAGTGTCATGAGAATATGAAATATGTATCCTTATCAACGTTAGTATATATGTTATTTGCAAGAAGCATTCAATTTTGAATTGATGTCAATTCCACTGCCTATTCTTTCCTCTACACAAGTTAACTCAATAAAGAAAAACATGTAGCACTAAAACATCAGTTATATGGATCTGAGTTATAATTGGTATTCTCATTCATTTTGCTTACAATGGCAATGCAGAGGTTGAAGACAAGTTGGTGGAAGACTAGTTTATGGCCAAGAGAATCGTAGGGGACAACGAGGTTCAGGATGAGATAGCCAACATAATGAAAATGGAACAATTAAACTTCTAATCATGAACAAAATCAAAATACCAAAATGTTAAAGGATTTATTGATTGTCGGTGAATGGTGCTCAAGCTAATCTCACAAAAGACACCTCTAAATTGTAAACATAGTTAGCCTATTAGTACATCCTACCAAGATTTCTTTCTCATATCACATTTACTAATGAATAATGACTCAACATAAGACGATTTGGTTATGATCACTACCACACATCCCTAGCATGCTCATTAGATCCTATCTCAAACTTTACTTAAATTTGTAGGGAAAATAGTTAATACTCAAAAATTATTAAAGGACCTAGTGGAGTGGTTTGACTTCGAGACATCTACCAACCAAATTGAGTATGAAGCCCTCATTTCTAAGACTTAGTAAAGAGATGAGATTCAAGCAAATGAAGTGTCAAAGAAACTTTTAGCTTATCATTGAACAAATCAATCATAAATACCAAACCATAGAGCCCTTGTTAAAAAAATACTTTCATTTCTCTAAATGCACAATTAATGTTTATTGTTTGATTAATTATTTGATTGACTTTGCTAGGGAGATTTATATACTTACTTTCAAGATACTCATATCATAAATGCATTTTGATTATCACAAATATTGAAGTTGAAGTCGACTACAATATGAAAACTATAAGAATTAACTACCTTAGTTGAAACAGAAGAAGCACAACTAATAAATCAAATATATTTCTTATTACTCAACTTTATTTTTGGAATCTCAAAGGCTTACAAATATGAGCATTTATTAAAGGAAGTACTTCATCAACTTTTTTTCCCTTCTCATAATATTAAGTTCTTACTAATTTTAGTGTTGGGAAATTTATTATAAGTCAACCTCCAATACTTAGGTGTTACAACAAGAACTCATTCTCACAATCTTTATAAGCTCAACAATTAGACTTTTTTGCTTCTACAAATTTTTAAATGTTGTTCAAATTTTCTATAAAAACATAATAGAATTTATTCCACCTGTCTCTTTGTTCTTTCTCTTCACAATTTCAAATATTTATCATAAAACCTAAAAGTAGCAAATACACAATGATCACTGTTAAAAGAAAGAAAGTGAAAACAACAAGAACAAATACATAAATATTTGAAATTATTGAAGTAACAAATCAAAATTGACCTCAATAATAATAAAAACATTGAAAATGATGGTTAGAAATACAAAATTCAAGTGAAAATCTCACAAGACACATTTATTTTGTACGTGCTTTTTGTTGTATACTTTTTTTTGCCCTCTTAATCTTTATATTCATTTTTAACAAACTTTTTAGTTTCCATTATCTAAAAAAACTATCCATAAAAATAAAATTACTATTTCATAATAATGTATAAAAAGAATTCTTCTTTGTTGTGTATACATTTTTATTTTTATTTTACTTTTAATCAACATTTTAAAACTAAATTTAAATAAACTAATTGTAAGTATATTTTTTATTTAATCATTCTTTAAAAATGTAATTGTTATTTCTTTCATGTAACCTCTCTTTCAAAAATATAATTACCATTTTTTAATCTAACCACCTATATATCTTTTTTCTTTAAAATATATATAAAGACAAGAAAAAATTTCTTTGGAACAATATGATTTCTTTTAAAACATATATAAAGGTAGCAAGTGTCTTCATCCCACTAATATAGTTATAATCGTAATCTTTTAAATAAAAATAAAAATATTTTTATAATTGTTTTTTATAGATAGTTTATTATAATTTTAAATTAAAAATTTATAATTTTTTTATTATATAATTATAATATTATAAAAAGTTAAAAATTGTAATTATTTATAATTAATTTTATTATAAGAATTTATTTTTTAATTATATTTTTATTTTATCATAAAAAAATAGATACATGTTAGGGTACATGTGTTTTTATATCACTAAATGTATAACTAATGTTTGATGTTTAATTAATTGTTTGACTAACTTATGTGTTTTTATATCACTAAATGTATAATTAATGTTTGATGTTTAATTAATTGTTTGACTAACTTTTGGATTTGTATATCTAATTACTTTCAAGATATTTATATCATAAGTGTATTCTAATTATTAAAAATTGTGCATTCTAATTATTAAAAAGTATTGGAGCCAAATACAATATGAAAACTAAGAATCAACCATTTTAGTTGAAGAAGAAGCAAATTAAAAAATCAAATATATTTTTTATTACTTAATTTTATTTTTGGAATCTTAAAGGTTTATAAATATGAGTATTTACTAAAAAAAAGTATTTCATTAATTTTTTTTATTTCTTATAATTGTTAAGTTATTCCTTACTTGAGTGTTGGAAATTTTATTATAGATCAACCTCCAATTAATATTTATGTGTTACAATAAGAATTCATCCTTAAGAAGTTTACAGGCAATAATAAGACTTTTTTGCTTCCACAAATTGTTAAATAATATTCAATTTTTTTATAAAAACATAATAGAATTTATTTCATTTATATCTTTTTTTTTCATCACACTTTCAAATATTTATCATAAAATCTAGTAGCAGCTTAAATACACAATTATCATTGTTAAAAAGAAAGTGAAAACAATAAAAATGAATAAAATAATAATTGAAATGATTGAAGTAATAAATCAAAATTGACTACGATAATAATAAAAAAAATTGAAAATAATAGTTAGAAATAGTGAGAATCTCACAAAGACACATTTATTTTGTATGTGTCTTTGTTGTACACTTTTTTTTTTATTTTTGCACTCTGAATCTTTATATTCAATTTTAACAAATTGTTTAGTTTCCATTATCTATAGAAAAATTATCGATAAAAGTAAAAGTGCTTTTTTATAATAATATGTAAAAGAAATTCTCATTTCTTGTACATATTTATATTTATATTTGTATTTTATTTTAAATCAATATTTTAAAACTAAATTTAAATAAACTAATTGTAACTATATTTTTTATTTAACTATTCTTTAAAAAATTAACTATTATTTCTTTCATGTAAACTAATTGTAACTATATATCTTTTTTCTTCAAAATATATACAAAAACAAGACACAAATTTTTTAGAACAATATGATTTTTTCTAAGAACATATATAAAAATATGAATTGTGTCTTTCTCATTAATATAATTATAATCATGATTTTTTAAATAAAAATTAAAATATTTTTATAACTATTTTTTGTAGATAGTTGATTATAATTTTTATATTGTATAATTATAATATTATAAAAAATTAAAAAAATGTAATTATTTATAATTAGTTTTATTATTAATTTAATTATATTTTTATATTATCGTAAAAAAGATAGATACACGTTATTAGCGTATGTGTTTGTGATACTTCATGACTTAACTATGTTTTTCTTATGAATTAAGTATTTGTTTTTTTATAGGAGTATATGTAATATATATATATAGTAAATAAAGTTTATTAATTAAAAACTATCACATGCACTTAATTATAAATTATAATTCTCATATATAATATTCTTTTTTTAATATACCAAAAATTATATTAAGCAATCTTAGATAACATATTTCTTATTATAATCTGATTCTTACATTTATTTACATGTAAAAAGATTAAAAAACTTGTATGGATCCATATAAATATTTTCCCTTATTCCTTTTATGTTTGAGAGAAAGCAAGTCTCTTTTTGGAAATAATTTAATAGGAGAAAGAATAAAAAAGAAGTTGTGATAACTCATAACTTCCAAGAACTTTGTGTCTCTAAATATATTATTTTTTGAAATAATGGTTACATAAAACAAATGGGTTGTTACAATTTTGAAAGATTTGCAAATACTTTCGGTATTAAGTATTTAAAAAAATTAAATTTTTATTTTAAAATATAATTAAAGATAAAATGGAAATATAAAATATATATACAAAAAGTAATCTTCATTATGTATTGTTTTATATATTGTCGTAAATTTATTTTTATTTTAAAATATACTCAAGGTAAACTAAGAATATGAAATGTGGATAAAAAAAAAGTGAGAATTCACATTTGTAAATTTTTTTTATTTTAAAATAAAATTAAAGATAAAAATAGAAATACAAGATAGCCATAAAAAGTTCGAATATCCATTATATATTGTTATAAATTATTGTAGATTTAATTTTATTTTAAAATATAACTAAAGATAAAATAAAGAAATGAAATATAGATACTAAAAATAAGAATCTCCATTATATATTGTTATTTTTTATTTTAAAATATAACTAAAAATAAAATAAAAATATAAAATGTAGATACCAAAAATATTTTTATATATATAATTAAAGATAAAATATAAATGTTATTTCCTCCTTTTCAAATTGGCAGACTTTGGAGAGAAAAATTATTTCATAATATAAGGTGTTTTAGAATTTTCATAACTTTTTTTCCTTATATACTCATATTACAAACATGATTATCTGTATTAATATTAAATAGTAGAAAGAGAAATTAAAATCAGAAACTAAGAATTAATTATCCTTTATTAATCTGACTCTTTATATTTCATTATCATATACTAATATTATCTTCATATTCGGAAGTACTAATTTAACTTTTACCTTTTCACTTTCATCTTTATTTATTCGTTCAATAGACTTTTTATCTTTCAAGGTAAGTAATCAAATATCATAACTAAATTTATTCTTTTTATTATAATTTGTTTTTTAACACTTTCATATTTTAAATATCAAAATAGAGATGAGTCTTAAATGTTATTATGAACTCATTGAAGATTTCATGAATATCAACAGCGTTTTCTTTCTATCAAATGAATTAGATTCATCTTCATTATCTAAATGAGGTGGAGTAATATTCAAATTTATATCAACTGACATTTTGAAGTTGTAATACAAATTAAACTTGCAGTACATATGTCATTTTAATTCAGTGTTTCTATTTGCATTTTTGTGGGAATTGAAAATTTTGAGTGAAATTTTAAAATAAATTTTGAGTATAGTCATTTACAATTTGGTGGAAATTAAAGATTTTGATTGAAATTTTAGTATAATCATTTGTAGATTGGTGGTAATTAAAAATTTTAATTAAAATATTTAATTAAAAAAATTAATAGTTCTGATTTTAAATTATTTAAAAATAATTCTGAAATAAATTTAAAACTATTGAAATTCTAATCTTAACTAATGTACAATTTTATTAAAAAATTAATTCATTTTATAAAATTTCTGATTCGATTTCAATTAATTTAGTTAATAGTAATTAATAAGGATGAAGATAGAAAATTTATAAAAAATTAAACAAATTAATTGTTTTTATTGGTATATGAGAATTTGTCAAATACACTTTATAATTTAAAACGGATGGAGTAATAGATAAAAAAGATTGAGAACCTCCTTTATATATACTGCTATAAATAATTTATATTAACAAAAATATCTTTAATTAGAAAGAGAAAATTCGTGCCTCTATATTTTACTAAATATTTGTTTTAAGAATGATTAGTACATAAAGAAATTGGTACTTACACTTTCGAAAAGTTTACAAATAGTTTCGATATTTAAATAATTTTTATTAATTTTAAAATATGATTAAAAATAAAATAAAAATATGAAATGTGTATATTAAAAACGATAATCCTATTATACAATATTATAAATTATTTATTATCATAAATTATAAATATTTATTTTAAAATATATTAAAAATAAAATAAAAATATAAAAATAAACATTAAAAAAATTATTTTTATACATAATTATAAATAATTTAGAGTTTAGGATTTAGGATTTAAAATTTAAATTATTTATTAAAAAAGTATTATATCCTTAATGACGTGAAAAGAGAAGAAATTAATTTTAATGTTTCTAAAATAATTTTTATAATTTTAATATATTTGTAATCTAATTGTCATCGTATTAAACATCTTCCAATACGTCATTTTATAAAATAATTTAACATTACATGAGTCATTAATAAAAAAAAATTTTTTCTTCACTGTGCTAGTTGTAAGAAACAGGGATAAGATATGAACACGACACGTCGCGATTTGTAGGAGAAACGCAATTGCGCTAACTGTTTCACACTTTGCCGTTTCATGCAACTAAACAGTGCCGTTTCGCTCACACCTTTGTCGTTAACGACAAGTTCTTCCCAACACAGCCCACCCCAGTTTCAACGAATTAACATTTGTTTGGTTTGGCGTTTAGTAGCATGCCAAATCCACACGTGTAATACACGAACCAAAAATAATCTCGTTTTCACTTCTATTGTTTCAATTTATCTCCCTATTTAAGTGAGTTCGAATTTACATGTCACTCATATAAAACTTTTTAAATTGGCTACGTACATATTTCTTATATTCTCATAATTCTAAACATTATTACTTTATTTAGTTATTTATTTTGAAATTTATATAACTAATATTTTGTTATTTGACATTAAAGACGGAAATATATATATTATATTAATTTTTTATGATATATTCTTTTATAAAAACTTATATAACGAATATTTCGGTAAGTACCAGTGTGGGAATAAAACAGAGACACAAATTTTGTATCATTTGAATAATGAAGAAAAAGATATGCATACTCTACCCAACTTTTTCTATCGCGATCTTTAATTTAACTATATTTGTCCTGTGTATTAAAAGTGGACTAATTTAGAAAGATCCCTCAATTAAAAATATGGATTAAAATTTTTTATATGACTATGTAGGAATGAATTGGCAAAATAAACTCAAAAAGAAAAATATAATTTTTTTATTTATAAAACCAATTTAAATAGACAAATTTAACTAAAAGAAGATCAAATATATTCATTTAAATTTTATTTATATATTACTTTTTATTATAATTATGAAAATTAAATTTATAAACTAAACTAAGAATAGTAATAATAAACATATACTTTCTCTTATTTGTTTAAGAATGATAAAATTTTAAAAAATATATAATGAAAACTTTAAGTTTACATTTTTTATATTATATTTTTATTTAAAAAAATCAAAAGGTGGATTTACCTATCTCACTTGCTAATAATACGTTGGGTTGGCTCGTTAGGTAGAGTTGATCATAACATAACGGATTAATACATTGAAACACGTCGAATCTATTTTTTTTATCCAAATATTAAAATCTTTTATTCATATTTTAAATAATAAAAATAAATGTGACTCAAAATTTTATTTTGATCACACTGCAATATATATGATTAAGTTTTAATATAAAAAAAATTAAACCAAATCAAATCTTTTTAGTTTAAATGAATTTTATATCTACACACATATATATATATATATATATATATATATATTTATTGTGATATAAATATTAAATAATTGATATGATTTATTTTTCACGAATCTAACAAATTTTCTATATGCATAGGATTAAAAATATAGATATCAAATTTATATTTTGTATGATTTTTTTTAATAATATTTTATTTTTGTTTTAATAATTTTTCTCTACAAATAATAATATAATATTTATAAGTACATTACTATCTGTATAGATTTATAAGTATAAACCAATTTAGATATATTAAATTTTTTTATTTATACACATATTTATATATAAATTAAACAATAAATAATATAATAATTTTTAAATAATTAATTAACATTTGGTCTAGTTCGATTCTAAAATTTTAAATAGAAAACCAATTCAAACCGTGCTGTTGTAGAAAAAAATATTTAAATCAATTTAAAATATTTTAGTTTTAATTTATTATTTTTTTTATGCCACCATAATTTTGTTCACATGAATATACTTTTCATCATTGTATGTTGTAGCTTGCATTTTGCACAGCTAGTTTTATTGTACATGCTTGATGTGAATTGACTTGCATCCACAAAAGGTTATGGTAAAGGATTTTAAGTTTGCAATGGCCAAATAAAATAATACTTGTTAATTAATAAGCGTTTGAAGTCACAGGTGAACTAAAAATGGAAATGGTGTGATATGAAAGGACATAGGTGGGGCGTATGCAATTGAACTATTAGATCCTATCGTGAGTGGAAATCAACACAAACAATTAAAAGGTTGAAAAGGTGAATTATATTTAAGGCTACCTCGATGATGGTTCCAGATAGGCTAGTTTCACCGGATTTTATACAAATAATTTTTTACCAGTTCAAATTTCTTATAGTTTTTAAAAAGGACTAATAAAATAATTATATTAAGAAAATTATCAATCAATTTTTATTAATCATGAAATTCTAATTACATAATTTATGCTTTCAATATAATTATAAACAATATTTCAAGTCAGAGTAAATTAAATGAAACTAGTTATAAACATACATAAATTATTGAAATAATTTAATCTTAATTATTTGTTAGTTTATTTAAAACATTTACTATGAGATAATCTTAATATTATGGTCATTTAATCAAAACTATTTATAATAATTATTTTTCAATGAAATAATAGATCGATTTTAGAAGGAAGAATTTAATAGAACATGAGAATTTTAAAAAAAAAACACTAAATCATTTGTATAATAAGAATGACACAAAAACTTTATACTTATTCATCATCTTGGGTTACATATATGTTTTTTTAAAAAAAATATCTTAAAATGTTTCTTTATTTGTCAAAATAGAATACTCAAATTAACTTTTGTCAGCACTAGTATTCAAGTCATTTTTTCTTATTCTATCTTAATGTTTCATTTATGAACTTAGTGAGATGGAACATCTCACATTAGTGATCCCATATTAAAATCACCAATAAAGTGAGGTATCTTACAATAAGGTTACCAAGAAGGTACTCATGTTAGCATGTAAGCATCACTTCTTATATTGTAGGTAAGGGAGAGATAAATGTGGGTATTTAAAAACCAACAAAACCCATGTTATAAGAATATCCATATTATGTGTAAGTGGTTCATTATTCAAGCCTCAAGCAGTTATCATAAATCTAGGTACCACATTTTTAGAGTTCTATAATGGACAAAGTCCTATAAATATCACATATGCTCTATGCTTTAAGATCACCAAATCTGCTCTCTTCTATAGCATTCACTCCATTTACGTTTTTAGAGAGAAAAAGTTTTGAAACTATAGACACTTTGAGAAAATTTCAATGACTAGAGGATAGTAATTTTTGCTTCCGCTTTCAATTTTTACATTTGGTATCAGAGTAAGGATTTTTGTAATTTATGCATTTGATTGTTTTTTCTTTCAATTCATGATTCTATTTCTCATTTATGTCTTGCTGGATATGGGTTTCATTTTTGCTATTGGGTTGTGTTTGGTAATTTGCATGTTTGTTGGAGGTATGTGTGCATGTTTGTTTAAAAAGAAAAAATATATCAATATGAATAAATTCACACTGTATTTATGGATCTTCTCACTTATATAATGTTCAATTTATTCATTTATATGCAATACGACATCTCAACGTTCCACTTATATTATAACATGTTGTTGTTTGTTGTAAATGAATCTTCATCTATATGAATTCAACAGTGCCATTCCATTCACAGCTGTTGCATCAAAGGCATTTGCTTTAGCTATGTGTACAAGGTTGCAACATCTCCAATTCAAGAAGTTTCCACACGTGTTTACTGACTGCAATGTCCAAATCAAATAACAATACTTTTTCAATTTGCTTAATAATATTGAGCTCCACGATTAGAAATTTTCAAAACTAATGATAGATATATATCTCCATTTCATATAAATTTACTTAACTATTATTTTTTTCTTTTTTATCTCTCTCATCTTATTATATCTTATATCCTATAAACATATATATGAACGTATAACTTTCTTTCTATAAGCATTGTTTTCGCATGATTCTTCCCCAGACCATATTACATGCTAGCTGGATGAATCAGCTGGTTCAAATTGAATTTAAGAATTCAACACTGTTTCAGCTGCTTAAAACAGATTCACGGAATCAAGTCTTGATTCTTCAATTCCGAGGGAACACTTGAACCACTTCACGTGCTTCAATTCAACAGAACCTTAATCAACGAATTTCGTGCTTCAAATAGTTTTTCCGGCGACGACTGCTTGATGAGTGGTTCAACACTGCTTGACACTTGATCCTGCTTCTAGTTGATTCTGCTTAATTGAATTTCAATAGAAGCTGTTTGATGAATTGCACCGTTCACCGGAACTGTTCCGATCAGAATCTGCAGCGTGTGCTTCAATCATGAATCAACAATCACTTTTCGGAGCTTCTCCAATTCTAGAACAACGAACAGTTCAAGCAACACGCCGAACAGAAATTGGAACAGAAGTTGCTTCAATTCAATCTTGCTCCAAAATCTCGTGCAAAAAAATTGCAAACACAACAACGTTTCTCAGGATTTGAACCTATATTCATGAAATTGAAAGAATTACCGAACAGAACCACGGACTCGTGTATCTCGTATCACCGATTGAACCTCAGATTCAAAGTATTCACAGATTCCAACAACTTGAGTATGGATTTCATGGAACGTGAATCTCGTAATCGCAGAATCAAAGAAAGCTAACCAGAAACATCATTCGAGTATGGAAAACAGAAAAACACAAATTGCTAATTGCACCACTGGAAAAAGATTATGTTAGATAAAAATTTTCAGAAATGTTATGGAAATTCTGAAATTAATAATACAAAAGTAAGATCTAAGCTCTGATTTTCAAATGATGAAATATTAATATCATGTAGGATCATTTCTGAAAGTAAACTAAAAACTCAAAAGTGATTGAAGAAGAAGAAACATTAATCTACTCTCATTGACACTACAATTAAGAGAAATGAAAAGGTTGAGAAAGATTTGTCACTTTAAATTAAAATTTAAAGAAAAAATCTGATGTTCAAATAAAGAATTTGTTAGAATATTTAAGATTTTCTATTATAGTGTAATGGACTTAGTTCATCTCTTGTATGTTTGTTATAAATAAACACAATCCTATCTAAAATACACATCAGAAAATTCATCATATACCTAATTCTCTATATGATATCTAGAGCTAAGTTAAATCCCTGGCGAACTCACTGTTCATTAGTTATAAATTTTTTTTTTCGAAAATCTCTTTTCTCTAATTTTCAGAATCCTTTCCCTCTATCCTTTGTTGTTGCCGCCTCCCGCCTCCCGCCATCGCTGCCGCTGCCCCCACCGCCGCCATCGCCTCCACCCCCTTCGCCGCTGCCACAAACGTTTCCACCACTGTCGCAGATGCAACTGCTGTAACCAGGAGCCCACCGTCGCCGGAACAATGCCCCGCCCCTACCCTTCGCTATTGTCACCACCAATCTGACCGGTGACACCATCGTCGGCTTCGTCCCGTCCAGACGACTCCGGCGCGACGTGGATCGGCTCCGTCAGAGGTCACATGCACCCCAACGTGTCGTCTGCAGCGTCATCGCCGCCGCACGTGGCGGCTCGTCTGTCTAGTGCTACTGGAGTGAATTTAATGCATTCTCATTCATCGTTAGCCTCAGATAGTGCAAAAAGGTCATTCTCAAGTAGAAGCTTCTCAATAGAAAAAAAGATTCTCAATGGAATGAAACGAGTTTTGCAATAGATACATCCCTGCAATTCCATTTAAAGCCTTACCTTAAGAGAGCAAGAAAAGATATCAACATTGATTAAGTGCAAAAAAGTTGTTGAAATTCTTGCATCCTCTCTTTGTGCCTTATAGCTTCTCGAGAAAACTGTTGTGGTCATCATCGCTTCTAGTTGAGTAATTTATCTTTGTATACATTGTAAAGTGCTACGTCTCACAAGAACTTTCATCACTTAAATCACTTTCTTTTTAGAAAAGTCAGAAGTGGTTATGTTCAAAACAATACTCTGTTGTTTAGCCAAGAGTGGCTATTGTTATGGGTAAGATCAATTAGCAAAGATTCCCTTCTCTCTCTATAAATAGACCTCTTCATAGCTTATATTTTCACTTTTGAGAATATTAGAGTTATGATACTAATTTGCTCCTCACATTCTCTCTTAGCCACCTTGGTCGAAATTAATTCTAGCTCTCCCTACAAGGCATCTTCCTTGTGAGATAAGAAAATCTTCTTGCTTATCCTAGAAGCCTAGCCACATCCAAACACCCTCTTCCACTCCATTCTTCATTGATTTTGCTTCAACCTTCCATTCAATCGGTGCATCTTGTTCTTCACCTTAGAAGGTCTCCATGACTTGGAACTTAATGATGAAACTGGAGCTACTTGCATGAGAATTGAAGATTTGATAAAGTTAACATCCTTGGTGATGAAGCATGAAGACCATGAAGAATTTGAAGACTTTAAAAGGATTTGTTGAAGTCTATAATTTTTTTCTTATAGGTTGCTATGTAAGCTTCTCTCTTTTAAATAATTAGATGATCATAATGTTAATCTAGATTTCATGCTGCAAATTATCTTGATCATCAGGATATTTTTAATAGATTAAAAGATCACATTAATCTGTTACAATGTTTCTAAAGTATCAGGGTTTGGCTTCACTTGTTATTTTAATTGGTTACAACATCAATTTAATGTGTTAAAATTGCTTAGGATCTTGAATATTTTTAAGACCAATTTATTAATTTGTTAAGATTAATTTTAATAGATTAATTATCTTTGTCTCAAGTTGTAAAATATTTTGACTAAGTTTTAGTTTATTAAAAATTTAGACTGATCCATTAATTTTACTATTAAGTTAAATTAACAAATTAAGTTGAATTTTTAATTTGTTAAAATTGTCAGTTTTCTTTTAAATCTCTGTCATTTAAATAGATTGATTTTCAAATTTTAAAAGGATATTTTTACACACTTTCTGAGAAACATTTTCGAGAGAGAATATTTCTGAGTAAGAACTTACTGGACAATTCAAAATTTGTGTTCTTTGATCATCCAATTGTGAATTGAGAGTGGTACAGAAGATCACCCTTTGATTTTGAGATTGTAAAAGAGCTGGAATGTTTCCCAGGTGATCTTGTTCCTTGATTTCTTGTTTGTGTACATTACTGGATTAGAATTATCTAGTGTGTTTGTGGTAAGGTTCTGCAGAAGTTGTAATCAAGTCTTGTAGAGTTCAAGACTTGTGCTATTGATGTTTTCTTAGGCATTACTAGGGTTGTAATTGCTTTAAGGATTGTTGTGTTTAGTGGAAGCCTAATATGTGATTAGGTAACTAGATGTAGCTCTTGAGAAAGAGTGAACCAATATAAATTTTTTCTTGTTATGCATATTTCTTGTATCCTCTTAAGTAATTGCAATCCAAATTAATTAATCAAAGATACTTAAAGATTTCATTTCTTATTTTTCAAAAGACTTTTGAATTTTTTTTTAAATTCAATTCACCTCCCTCTTGAATTGAGTCCCTAAAACTAACAAGAAGAATTAAAGAAGGAGACTTTAACTTGAACATGGAGAGTTATTTATCTTCCTGATAAGCTCCATGCAAAATCTTGACTCCTAAGAGAATAGGACTGGATCTCAAGATCATTTTCACAAGCGATCTTCCTATGCATTAGCTTGATTTAGTTTATTAACTTGTTTTACCTTAATTTTTTATGAGATTTAGAATAAACAATGTGATGCTAAAAATGATTACCAATAAATATGAATTTAATAAAATAGGATTATTTAAATGTGAAGGTTTACAATTAAAAATAGAAAGATGAAAAAACAATAATCAAAGAACAATGTAAAAGTCATGAAATAAGAAAACAAAATAGAATGATAATTATAGATAAGAATATGAAAAGAAAAATTTAAAAGTGGATGAGACTTAGGAGAATGGAAGAAGAAAAATTTAACTTGAGAATGAAGAGTTCTTCATCTTCATTATAAGCTCCATACTCCTTAACAAGACAAGATTAAAAACTCAAATTCCTTTTCACAAGTATCTTAAAAATTCACAAATTTCGTATATCGAAATAGCAGGAGTTGAGGCTATTTTAGGTCTAAAAAGATAAGCCTAAATAATTACAAGTTAATGCATCCTTCTAATCATTTCTGAAAATTCAAACTAAAAGAAACGGAAATCTTGAATTTAAAATCCAAAAATAAAATCAATGAAAATATTCTTGGCTTTGTTGGGTTCTTCCATGCTTCCCATGCCTTGTGTCCTCTGTTTTCTTGCCACCTTGAAGACACGTGATCCTTGTTGTTTGCACTCTTGCTTTGTCCAAGAATTAAGCTCCCAAATTGGGCACTCAATTGAGCTTCTAAGGTTGCTTGTCTTTTATTCTTCATATCCCATTTTTATATTCTTCTTTGAAGATGACTTTGGGGTTTTAAAGAAGTCCATTTCTATTTTTACTATTTATACCACAATAGAAATATATTTTATTTACAAGTCCAAGAAATATTAAACAAAGAAAATGTTGAAAAAGAAATAAATGTTAGGTTAAACTAAGAGGAAAGTAAGTTGGTTTTTAAACTTTTTTAAAAATATTTATCCTTTTTTAAACTCTTTTGAAAAGAAAACTGATTAAAAATTAAATACAACTAATTATAGAATCAAATTTGAAAAAAGATTACACACAATATTTAAAAACATAAAAAATAATGCATAAAGACCGAGAAAAGATGAGAAATATTACACAAAGATTTGAGAGAATTATAGAAAAATTAGAATTTAAAATTATCTAAAAAAAATTGTCTAGAATAATGGAGAAGTGAATTGGGAATTAATTTAAACATATGCACTAAAATAATTATTAGTTTATTTTTTTTATACATCCGTTCAACTAACATGGGTGAAACTACTACTAGTGTATTCTTAATTAAAGTATCAACTAAACATATTAATAATAATAAAAAATTTAGCATCAATTAAGCCAACACACTTCTTTATTGTATTTAATTTGTGCTATACTTATTCATTCACAATGTTACATTATTATCAAATAAATTCAAAAAATGATATTTGTGTCAATATATGTATTGTTTTGGTTGACACAATTTTCTATTTTTATTATTTTTTAGTGTCTAGAGTTACCTAAACAAACTCTAAAACACTAAAAGAAATAAAAAAAATGGTTAACCTAATGACACTTTAGAATTATTTAAGTTAGTGCTATTAGTGTCTTCAATTTTGACAGACTCTATTAGCATTCCAAATTTGATTCACACTATGTTCAGACAGCTAATCACCAACATTATTATAATTACTAAATGATTAGACATTTTATAAAAGAAATATTGAGATTGTATTATTATATTTATAAACTATTCACTTTATAAAATTATATATCAAAATGTTCATTTGTATATATCTTTTTAAGAGTTTTCTTTATATCATAAATAATTTTTTTTGTTATAAGTGATTTAATATTAAAAAATATATGTATTATTTATATAAGGAGAGATAAAAAAATATTTAAAAATAATTTTATGTGTAAGACAACATCTAAAAAAATAAATCAAATTCTTAAGAATTCATAAATGACAACTAGATATAGGTGAAATTGAAATTGAGTACTTAAGTGTCTCTTTACTTTAACCATTACATATATGTATATACAAACTTCCGTTACTTTTTACAAGTTGCATACATAAACTTTCTTAAAATTTATTTTAAAGTAGTAAATGATATCTCTAAATCATGTATCCATAGTCATTCTCTTATAAAAATATTTTTAATAACTCAATTTAGAATGTTCTTTTCAAATTTTTCATACTAAATAATAATGACTTAATAAAACTATCTTATATATTAATTAATAATTTATTTCTCGTGACATCATTTTCACATATTAAAAAGATATTTCAATAAAATAACATCAAATGCAAAAACAAATAAATGATAAATATGGTTTTTTTAGCAAACAAAAAAACTATTAACCTTAATATTTGTAAGAACCTAAAAACAGTAGTACCAAAATATTTGATGTCTGCGGTAATCGAAAGAAAAAAGAATTCTTCTATTTCTTTATACATAGATATATATTTTTTGTGATGAACATTGAATGAACCTCTAATTGATTGATTTATTTATGAGTAAAGAAAATGAAAAAAAAATGGGAAACAATAACTTGACAACTAAAAATACCAAATTATGCAGCGGAAAAATTCCCCCAACTTGCTAGAATCTATGAGGAGCAACAACAATAGAAAACTGCAGAAATAATTAGAAAAGAGACACCAAATATTTTAAAGTGGGAAAACCCTCTCAAAGTGAGAAGTAAAAACCCACGGGCACAAGCCAGTCAATCAAGCTCCACTATGATCAAATAAGAGTACAAGAGAGTCTAATCAAACGCATAAACAAATGCTTACAACCAGCCAATACCACAAAGCAATAAAGCTTCCAAATTGAAGAACAAAAGAAGAAGAAACCTCAGAACAGAGCTACTGTGCGAAATTAATATCTCCAACTGCAGACCGCCAATTCACGATCCCAACGGTCAGAATGAAGAACAACGTGTTACGGACCTGCTGTAAAATTTTCAGCCCGATCCAACGGTGAACGAAGCGAGAATCGTGATTTTACGGGAACCAGTCTGTGTGTATTCAAACCAGTTTTTCTGCACTCTTTTTCTCTTCCCAGTGGCTGCGGAAAAGTAACACTCTCTTGACCTAGCTGACCCCTCTCCACTTGTCTTAAGTGAGACAAAATGGGCTTGACAAGTTTGGGCCTTTTAGACACATAGTTGGGAGCCCAACCCAACATATCTCCCCCCTCACAACTATGTGGAGGTGATCACCAATCCAGCGATCTCACAACAAGCTTCAAGCTTCAACCTTGATACTGCTTTAGTCATCATATCAGCACCATTCTCATCAATATGAACTTTATCCAACTCCAACAGTTTAGCATCCAAAGCATCACGTATCCAATGATACCTCACATCAATATGTTTGGATCTAGAATGGAAAGTTGGATTCTTACCAAGATGGATTGCACTCTGATTGTCCACAAATAAGGTATAATTATCCTGCACGAAACCAAGCTCCTGCAAGAATTTCTTCAACCATAACAGCTCCTTGCATGCTTCAGTAATGGCAATGAATTCAGCCTCTGTAGTAGACAATGCTACACACTTTTGTAGCCTTGATTGCCAAGCCACAACTCCCCCTGCAAATTTAATCAAGTAGCCCGAAGTGGACTTTCTGGAATCAATATCTCCAGCCATATCTGAGTCTGAGTAACCTATCAAAATAGGCTTATCACCTCCAAAACAAAGCCTCAAATCACTAGTACCATGAAGATATCTCAAAATCCATTTCACAGCATTTCAGTGCTCTCTACCTGGATTAGACAAAAATCGACTGACTGTACCAACAGCATGTGCAATATTTGGTCTTGTACATACCATTGCATACATCAAACTGCCAACCGCAGATGCATAAGGAACTCTACTCATATATACCTTTTCAGCTTCATTTGAAGGACTCTGTTTAACACTCAGTTTGAAATGAGTTGCAAGAGGAGTGTTCACTGCTTTAGCATTTTCCATCTGGAATCTCTGTAACACCTTCTTAATGTAGTTCTCCTGTGATAGCCAAAGTTTCCTTTCTTTTCTATCACACATAATGTTTATGCCGAGAATCTTTTTAGCAGCTCCCATGTCCTTCATGGCAAATGACTCGCCCAATTGTTTCTTTAACCTATCAATCCTGGAAACATTTTTTCCAACAATAAGCATGTCATCAACATACAACAGTAGGATAATAAAGTCATTATCAAGAAATTTTCTAATAAAGACACAATGGTCGAAGTAGTCTTTTTGTAGCCTTGGTCACACATAAATGACTCAAACTTCTTGTACCACTTGTCTTGGAGCCTCGCTTTAAACCATATAGACTTTTTCTCAGTCTACACACATAATCTTCCTTGCCTTCAACAAGAAAACCATCTGGTTGCTTCATGTAAATCTCTTCCTCCAAATTACCATGAAGGAAAGTTGTTTTCACATCCATCTGCTCAACCTCCAAATCAAGAGTAGCAGCTAAACTTAACACAGCTCTAATGGATGACATTTTCACTATAGGTGAGAAAATCTCATTGAAATCAACACCCTTTCTTTGTCTGAAGCCTTTCACCACTAATCTGGCTTTATACCTCGGAGATATAGAATTACTTTCTTGTTTCACCCTGAAGATCCACCTATTTTCTAAGGCTCTTTTGCCCTTAGGCAACTTTACTAAGTCATAAGTGTGATTATCATGCAAAGATTTCATTTCATCTTGCATTGCATCCAACCACTGTTGCTTTTCTTCACTCTCCAAAGCCTCTTCAAAACACTCAGGTTCTCCACCATCAGTCAAGGTCACATACTCATCAGAAGAGTACCTGGAAGACGGTTGTCTTTGCCTACTAGACCTTCTAAGAGGAACTTGTGGTAATTCAGGTGTATCATCAAGATCATCATCATGTCTCATATCATGTTCCTCTTGAGCATCATCAATCGGAACCTCTAAACCATCTCCAACTTGTTGATCATCAACATCACCATGTTGCTCATTATTTTTAGCATCAGTCTCAACATCACCCAAATTGTGAATAGGCAACCGCATCGGATTACCATCAATCAAATTACTATCTTTCTCAGGTGTAGTCTTCTCCAACCTATTAATATCTTCAATGGTCTAGTCTTCCATGAACTGCACATCACGACTTCTAACAAGCCTTTTCTCAATAGGATCATACAACCTATAGCCAAATTCATCCTGACCATAACCAATAAAGATACATTGTCTTGTCTTCGTATCTAACTTGGATCTTTCATCCTTTGGAACATAAACAAATGCTCTGCAACCGAAGACACGTAGATGGTCATAACTAACATTCTTGCCAAACCAAATTTTGTCTGGCACCTCAGTATTCAATGCAACTGCAGGACTAAGATTAATAACATGTGTGGTGGCAAGCAATGTCTCTCCCCAAAAATGCTTAGGTAACTTTGCTTCAGAAAGCATACACCTAACTCTTTCAACCAAAGTCCTATTCATCCTCTCTGCTAGACCATTCAACTGAGGAGTTTTAGGAGGAGTCTTTTCATGTCTAATACCCTGCTGCTTGCAATACACATCAAAGGGTCCACGGTACTCACCACCATTATCAGTACGAATGCATTTTAGCTTCTTGCCTGATTGCCTCTCAACCAAAGCATGGAATTCTTTGAACTTCTCCAACACTTGGTCTTTTCTTTGCAAAGCATAAACCCATAGTTTCCTGGAACAATCATCAATAAAGGTAACAAAGTAAAGTGCACCACTAAATGACTTTACCTTCAATGGACCACAAACGTCAGAATGCACCAATTCAAGCAACTCGACTTCCTTGAGGGAGGATGCTTCTTAAAAGATACTCTGGTTTGTTTACCAGCCATGCAATGAGAACATTTCTCCAACTCGGCATTCTTCAATCCCAAAAGAACATCCTTTCTAGCTAAACAATTAAGCCCTTTCTCACTTATATGACCAAGCCTTCGATGCCACAAAGATGCCTCCGTAACAGCATTCACACTGTCCTTAGCAACCAAAGCTTTAGTCCAATATAATTTAGAAATTTTCTCCCCTCTAGCCATAACCAAATTACCTTTAGTGAGTTTCCATTTACCAGAACCAAAATGATTATCATAACCATTATGCACAGATATCAGATTAAAACGAACATCTGGAGCATGTTTGACTCCTCTAAGTAATAATCGCACTCCCATGTTGGTTTGCAAGCAAACATCACCAACACCAATAACCTTAGAGACACCATCATTACCCATCTTCAACACTCCAAAATCACCAGAAGTGTAAGATGTGAAGAACTCCTTCCTCGGTGTAACGTGCAATGTAGCACCACTATCAATTGTCCACATGCTCTCATCTGATACAAGATTAATAGACTCATGGTCTTGAAGAAGAACAAGATCACCACTTGTAGTAGTAGTGACACGATCATTATCATGATCCTTCTCTTTTTGCTTGTCTTTCTTTTCTTTGTTCTCCTTTTTCCATAAAAATAATACTTTTGGATGTGTCCAGTTTTATGACAATAATGACACTCCACATTCTTGTATCCGGACTTGGACTTACTCCCGCTCTTCTCTCTACCACCATTCAGTCCCTTTTCCGACTTCTCCCCTATTGTCTCGTGATAAGCACCTCGGATCGAGATGAAGAACCATGTGCCTTCCTTCTCATCTCTTCATTAAGAGCACCACTCTTTGCCATTTGGAAAGAAACAACGCCATTAGGGGCTGAGTTTGTAATAGAAACCCGAAATATCTCCCAAGGCTCAGGTAGAGTATTCAGTAGCCATAGTCCCATAACTTCATCATCAAAATTGATGCCCATTCCTGATAATTGATCTAAGAGCCCTTGAAACTCATTTAAATGATCTGAAATGGAAGAATTCTCCCTGTACCTCAAATTCATCAAGCAATTTAACAAATACAATTTATTATTGCCTGACTTAGAAGCATACAAAGACTCAATCTTCTCCCACAAAGTTCTAGCATGTGTCTCATTAGCAATGTGATTATAAACATTGTCTTCTACAAATTGCCAAATAAAACCACACACCTGCTGATGTTCAAAGTCCCATTCTTCATCAGACATAGAATCCGACTTTTGTGTAGCAAAGACAGGAAGATGCAATTTCTTCACAAACAACAAGTCTTTCATCTTACCCTTCCACAAATGATAATTTGCACCATTCAAAGCAATCATCTTTGTATTTGCCTCCATCATTCAAACAAGTAAATATAACCCCAAACCAAAGAGCTCTGATGCCACTCTGATGGGGAAACAACAACTTGACAACTAAAAATACCAAATTATGCAGCGGAAAAATTCCCCCAACTTGCAAGAATCTATGAGGAGCAACAACAATAGAAAACTGCAGAAATAATTACAAAAGAGACACCAAATATTTTAACGTGGGAAAACCCTCTCAAAGTGAGAAGTAAAAACCCACGGGCACAAGCCAGTCAATCAAGCTCCACTATGATCAAATAAGGGTACAAGAGAGTCTAATCAAACGCATAAACAAATGCTTACAACCAGCCAATACCACAAAGCAATAAAGCTTCCAAATTGAAGAACAAAAGAAGAAGAAACCTCAAAACAAAGCTACTGTGCGAAATTAATATCTCCAATTTCAGACCTCAAATTCACGATCCCAACGGTCAGAATGAAGAAAAACGTGTCACGGACCTGCTGTAAAATTTCCAGCTCGATCCAACGGTGAACGAAGCAGAAATCGTGATTTTACGGGAACCAGTCTGTGTGTATGCAAACCAGTTTTTCTACACTCTTTTTCTCTTGTTTCTCTTCCCAGTGGCTGCGAAAAAATAACACTCTCTTGACCTAGTTGACCCCTCTTCACTTGTCTTAAGTGAGACAAAATGGGCTTGACAAGTTTGGGCCTTTTAGACACATAGTTGGAAGCCCAACCCAACAAAACAGTAGTACCAAAACAAAATATTTATGATGTTTGCGGAGTAACCGAAAGAAAAAAGAATTCTTCTATTTCTTTATACATAGATATACATTTTTTGTGATGAACATCGAATGAACCTCTGATTGATTGATTTTTTTGTGAGTAAAGAAAATGAAAAAAAAATCCATGCACTATTTGTTAATGAGCCCCTACTTTAAAAAAGGTTGGTCAAAGGAAACAAGGAGAAGAAAGTTAAAGAAAATGATAAGAAAGTACAGATTTTTTTTATGAGATAAACTTGTTTCCTTGAAGAAGTAATGTAGTATTTGCACATGTTTGCTTGAATGAGTGTCATTTTCTGGGAAAGCAAGAATGGGACAAGAGGAGAGTGGGGCGTGCATAAGTGTTGAGGACATTGCCTTTAGAATTATAAATCCCCAAAGCCATGTAGATATGCTCAAGAAAGCATTTGGATAACAATTTTGTATGATGAATGGAGAAAAACCTGAAGAAAAAAGAGTGATGAAATGTATCATGCAATGAAAATGTGAGTGAGTTGTCCAATCAAATCAATTTTACACGTAATGGGGTGCCGTGTGAAGTGGGTTGCCAACCAGCCTTTGCAATAAGTTTCCTCATTGATATCCACCTACGTCCACTGTGACCCTAGTGCCCCAAGACCAAGACACCCAGCACACATTTCTCATTTCCATGTTAATGGTTTCAACCAACATTACATTGCAACATTTCACTCATATCCCTCTTTTTCTCAAACTATTTATACTTTTACATGAAATCAATAAAATAAATTGCACACATGGGTAAATTATTTTTATAATGAAAATAGAATAAATCGTATTTAAATAGCACAATTTTTATTTTTTTAATAAAGTTGTATTTTAGTAATACAATTAGTATTTAAATTTATTTTTTATTTTTAGTAAAATCATATTTAGATGACACGATTTCTATTCAAATTTTAATAAAGTTATATTATAGTAATACAACTTCTATTCAAATTTTAGTGAAATCATATTATAATAGTATGATTTTTATATTTTTATTTTTACTAAAACGATCAATATATGTAATTTTTAAATTGTTTTTTATTCCAAAAGATAAAAAACCTCATAAAAATGTATTATACAATATTTTTTTATATAATTTACATTTTAAATACCTTTTAATTAAACTAGTTTAAATATATACGTAAAGAAAAATTAATATTTTTTAATATTTATTTATATAATAATAATTTACTTAATTCATTAAATAATATAAAATTTAAATTAAATCAAAATTTATAATAATTAATAAAAATTAAAAAAATAAATTTTAAATTAAATATTTAATTATAACTAATAAAAATAAAAAAAATTTAAATTTTAAATTAAATAAAGTATGATAGTCCAACGTACCTAACATTACCACCTAATCTTAGAGAGACTTCATGAGATTAAAGAATGAATAGGAGTATACCTAATAAGATCCTTAGCTTAGCCAATTAGTAAGTGCTCATAAAGTGTTGCTTCCAGTTGCAATATATATATTAACGAACGCTGAAGGTTGCATATGATTAAGGAACTTCTAATTAAACTATTTATGTTGTCTGCATCATTGCATTTTCATTCTGAGTTCGCATGTTTTTTTAATTCATTTTGCTTGGAACAAATTACTTGGGAAATGCACTTCTATGCCGAAAGGGACGTGACTCTAACAAGTTCTGAACCTAAAGTTAAGAAATAACAAAATGTATTGCGAAATTTGTCATTAGTGCTTAGATTATTTATTACAAGTTTTTTCTCTTACCTAAAAAGGAGAATCACACTATGCACTTGCGACCCATGGCTTTGTCGTTGTACCTTTTCTCCACCCTGGTGGAGATCTAACGTGTTGCACTTCTGAATCTGAGAGCTCCAAAGTAACGAGAATTGAAGCTATGGATTATGGCAGTAAATGAAGAGGATTATTCGACCACATAAAAAAAATGTCAAAAACTAATCTGTTATGTAGCGAATAATTGGTACAAATCTCACAATCCCATTCACGCTAACAATGATTCTAGCTAGGCCATTTAATAAAGATGGGTCAATAAAGAAATGATTTCAGGAAATGACAAAAACCAATTCATAACCCCCTTCACGTTTCTTACGACTTTATTTTATGGGTACAACAAAACAAAAATCTGCAACAATTTTCATCAATTTCATCTCTTTTGATCAAATAAATTCGGAAACTAAAACAAAATAAAAATAAAACTAGTATGGAAAATCTTGAGAATATATACTTTAATAAATGCTTACGGTATTTTTTTTATTACTACACATTAGAAATGTTAATTTTCTTTATACAATTAAATATGCTTTTTTCCGTCGAATTATTTTCGAAATCTTTATTTCATCTTTTGAGTCAAACTATATATATATATTGTCTTTACATTTTATCAAAATGATATAAAATATTATTATCAACAAATGACGTTAAAATATTTTATGTAAAACAATTTTTTTATTCTCTCTTGTGTGTTTTGTTTCGAATTTATGTTAAAAAGTAGTCGTAACATGGAGTATGTAATGTTTTCTCCCTTTAAGTACAAGAATTCTCCTAAGCCTGCCACTTGAGTTGCATAATGTTGGGGGAGAGATGCATTAGTATGTACCTTCTCTTCCACTGGTCATATGCAAGGTGAACATGCACAAGTCACCCATCACCAGTCCTATGATCCGATGGTTTTCTACGACTATTGTTATCTAATTATTATTATTATTATTATTATATTATATTTTTCTTTGACAAGTAGTGCGGACTAGACAAGTTAGTTAGTAGTACATCTAATTTTAGAGAAGATGAAAGATAATTTTTACATGGATCCTTCCTAGTTTGTGAATATTAGAGTAGTTTTTTTTAAAAAGGGTTTTAATTTAGGCCTAGTAGTCTAGAATATGTGGACTTTGTATTTTTAGATCTTGGAAGTGTAACTAGTAGAATAGGGTGTGAAAAGGAGATTAGGAGACGTCCTAGTAAAGAGGGTGACATTTAACACTCACACTTATCACATGTAACTGATACTTTGTGTGTGATTAGTGTGTGAGAAGCATGAGTACCAAGGTGACACTATCTCTCTCAAACTCACGACCATTCATTTGAATTTTAGAGGGGAATTCAAATTTGAATTTTCCACTCTTTCCTTTTCATTTTTCAGCCCCTACTATCTATAAATAGGAGTACTCATCTTTTGAAAATTCACTTTGGAGAATAGTAGAGTTATGATGCACAAATTACTCTTCACATTCTCTTGAGTCACCTTGTGAGCTTCTTCTCTTGGAGCTTCTTTCTAGACATCTTCCTTGTGAGGTTAGGAGTCTAGATCTCTTCCTTTGGAGTTCATCCACCGCTCTTCCTCCTTCTATCTTCTTTCTTCCGCCACCTATCCATGAAAATCATTCTAAGCATCTCCATCATTTGGTATCAAGAGCCATAGTTCTACAAGAGGTAAGTCATCTTCCTTGTCTTTCTTCTTGTATTTCCATTTTGTCTATTACATGTTCTTGCTTGTCTTGATTTGTTTCACAGATTGGATTGATGTTCTTGTCTTCTTGTTCGGTTCAAATTGTTTATATCATCTTCTTAAACCATTATGCTAATAGGTTTCTAGTATCTACCGCATATGCTTTTGATATTTCTTGAGTTTTTTCTTGATCTTGTTCGGTTTAATTACTATCAATTTGAGTCTATTTTTATTTTATGATCCATACATGTTGTCTAGAGTCATATGTATTCCTAATTGTCATAAAATTCTAGTTTCACTTTTGTAATTTTTGTTTGATTCATGAATATGAAAACTACAAGTCATATGTGTTCTTTGGTGCTTTTATGTTTTCAATTTTGAGTTCATACTTGTTAGTAGATCATTATCAAGTTCTAAGAGTTAGGTTTCTATTGTTTTTTGTTTAAGTCTTGTGAAAATCATATTTGATTCTTATAGGAAATTCTATTCAGTCATATACTTTGAGTTTTGCTTCTAAAATGAAACATAATCTTGTCTAGTGGTAATGTTTATTTTGTTTTAGAGGCCGATTTGAAAAGTATATATATATATAAGAAAAATATATAGCTCCTTGAAAATAACAAAAGAAAAGAAAAGAAAATATAGAGAATCAAAAAACGGTTGTTTTATGCAAATTGGAGACCATTGGACTTGATTTTGATGACCTTTGCTCAACAAAATTGGATGATGAACCTTAAACCATGGTGAACCATGAATTATGTGGATTGAATTTTGAGATGGAACAATGAAAAAAACATAGTTGGACCGTGAACAAATTAAATGATTTGGAGATTCAAAATACATAAACATTCTTAGTTTGTTTTAGTTTTTATCATCTATTCTAGTTCCTATCTTAGGTTTTTTTTCAGTTTGTCATATTTTGGCTATCTTTCTATCTTGTCTCTTCTAAAATCTCTTTGAGTTTAACTATCTCCAAATTGTGTTTTTGTTGCTTTAATTTATTTGACCTCCTGAGTGGTTTTATCTTTGGATTTGAGCTTACCAATTGGAGAGCACCTAAACCTCATAAGGTAGCATCTTAAGGTGTTTTTTTAAGAAGCCAAAGGAAAGTCACTATTAAGGTGTTCTCTACCAGTGAAGGAGCATTCAACAAGTTGAAAACGCGCCGAATAATCGATTATTTTAAGTGATAATTGATTATTCTAGAGAGCACTAGAAAAATTTAATCAATTATCACTAGAAATAATCAATTATTTTAGCGTTGATTTATGAAATATGAAAATTTTCACGAAAAACGCTTAACTTGAAACCTTAAACACCTTTTATAATGCCTAAAGCCCTTCTTAATTCAAAGAATCTATCTCTAGGTAAGGGCTTTGTGAAAATGTATGCTAATTGGTGTTTAGACTCAACATATTCAATCATTCAATCCCCTTTCAAAATATGATCTTTTATAAATGATGTCTTATTTCTATATGCTTAGTCCTAGAATGCATAATGGGATTCTTGTTAGATTAATGACACTTGTGCTATCACACTTTCAAGGTATGTGATCCAAAAGTATATCAAAGTCCTATAATTATTGTTTCATCCATAGAATTTGAGCACAACAATTTCTAGTTGTTATATATTCAGCTTTAGTGGTTGATAGAGCCCCACAAGCTTGTTTCTTAGAGTGCCAAGAGACTAAGGAACATACAAAAAATGGCAAGTACCACTAATGCTTTTTTTATCTATTTTACAACCACCATAGTCTAACAAACCAGGTGATGCACCTAAAGGGTACCATAGGCTAAAAGATGTAGTGTCTCTAAGATACTTTAAAATTCTTCTAATAACAATGATGTGAGATTCCTTAGGACTTGATTGAAATCTAGCACGTACACATACACTTTGCATAACATCCGGTTTACTGGTAAAGAATTAATCCTACCTCTATATTTAGTTTGATCTACTGGCTTATCGGATTCATCTTGATCAAGATAGCAGGAAGTAGCCATAGGGGTTGCAACTTCTTTTGAAGTATCCATCTCAAATTTCTTTAATACCTCTTTGCAATATTTTGTTTGAGAAATGAATATTCCATCCTTCATTTGTTTAATTTGAAAACCAAGAAAAAATGTCAATTCTCCCATCATAGACATTTCAAACTCCCCTACATTATACTAGCAAATTTTTTACAAAGAGTATTATCAGTTGATCCAAAAATAATGTCATCCACATAAACTTGAACAATTAGAATATGTTCTCCAAATTTTTTAATAAACAATATGGAGTCAACTTTTTCTCTTCTAAAATCATTTTTAATCAAGAAATTACTTAGTCTTTCATACCAAGATCTGGGAGCTTGTTTAAGACAATATAATGTTTTCTTTAACTTATAAACATGATCTGGAAATTTAAAATCCTCAAAACCAGGGGTTAGTCTACATAAACTTCCTCTTTAATAAAACCATTTAAAAAGACACTTTTAACATCCATTTGAAAAAGTTTAAAACCCATTATAGATGCATGAGTAAGAAGTAAACATATAGCTTCTAACCTTGTTACTGGAGCATAAGTTTCTTCATAATCTATACCATCTTCTTAACAGTACCCTTTTGCAACAAGTCTTGCCTTATTTTTTGTAATATTCCCTTCCTCATCAAGCTTATTACTAAAAACTCATTTGTTCCAATGACTTGGTGTGTATCTTTTCTTGGAATTAAATACCATACTTCATTCTTTTGAAATTGATTTAATTCTTCTTACATAGCAACACACCATTGGTCATCTTGTAAAGCTTGATTCATAGTTTTGAGTTTTAGTTGAGAAACAAAAGCAACATTTATGCAAAAATTATTTATGTTTCTTCTTGTAGTGACACCTTTAGATATGTCCCCAATAACATTAGGAGATTTCCAATCTTTAGAAAAATCCTTGTTTCTTATATTCTCCTCTTCAAGATGCATTTTCCCAAAAGCTTTCTTGATATATTCAATATCAGATTGATTTATAGCTTCTTCATCATCTAAGGATTTTGCATTTGACTCAAGAGAAGTATCCTCAAGGTCCAAAATTTCATAAAAAACAACATGCATGGATTCTTCTACATTTAAAGTTCTTCTATTAAAAACTTTATACGCCTTACTAGTAAGAGTTCCCACAAAAATTGTTTCATCAGCTTTTGAATCAAACTTGGCAAGGTTTTCTTTTCCATTATTTAAAACAAAGTATTTACTTCCAAAGATTCTTAAATGGGAAATGTTTTTTTTTCTACCTTTGAAAAGTTCATATGGAGTGAGTTTTAAAATTGGCCTTATTTGGAATCTATTTAAGACATAACATGCAGTGCTCACAACATCAGCCGTCAATATTTTGGAATATCACATTCATTTAACATTGTTCTCGCAAGTTCTTCTAAAGATCTATTTTTTCTTTCAACAACCTTATTTTGTTGAGGTGTTCTAGGTGAAAAAAAATGAGCAGTGTCATTTTCTTCACAAAAGTTTTCAAAGGATTCATTTTGAAATTCTCCTCCATGATCACTTCTCAAGACTTTTATTTTCAAATCTTTTTCATTTTGAATGACTTTGGCAAATTTCTTAAAAGCTTTAAAAGCATCACTTTTGTGAAAAATGAAGAAGGTCCAAGTGAATCTTGAATAATCATCAAGAATTACAAGTGCATAATAGTTTCTACCAAAGCTTTTTGTCCTTGAGGGACCAAATAAATCCATGTACAAGAGTTCTAAAGGCTTAGATGTTGAAATAACATTTTTAGATTTAAAAGAACTCTTTACTTGCTTGCCTTTTTGACAAGCTGCACAAATTTTATCTTTTTGAAATTTTAGCTTTGGAAGACTAACTACTAAATCCTTGGAAATGAGTTTATTCAATTGATCCATATGAATATGGGCAGCCCTTTTATGCCACAACCAGGGATCTTCTTCTTTTACTACTAAGCATGTTATATTGTTTGAAGATGCATGATCAATATCAATAAGATAAATGTTGTTATGTCTCTTACCTATAAGATAAATGTCAAGCCAGGCCTGCCCTCGGCAGACTTGAGCTGAGCCCACCCAAGTCAAGTTAAGACTTTATAGGGTCGAGTCAAGTCGAGTCCACCTTAGACGACTTGGGTCGGTCTACCTCCGAACGAAGTCGAGTTGGGCCTAGCCCAGGCTAAGTAAAAAACAACTCCTTTGCTTATCCTAACAAACATTTAATCAAGATTAGTTTGCTCAAAGCATTAACTGGACAAAGAAAAAAAGAAAAGAAAAATAACATAGATGAATTGATAATGATAAGTTTTAAAACTAAAGTAACCATATTCCAACCAAACAAAACCAGAAGTTTGGTGACCAATGAATGAACAATGAGAATATTAAAATACACTCAAAATAAATTGTGATATATTTTTAAAGAGAGGTTGGAGCAAAGTCACTGTATTGGGGTGCTAGAAGGGTGGGTTCAATTTGAAACCAATTTTACTGACACAAACAAGTCATATGTTAATTAATTCAAATTAGGGTTGTAGCTTTAAACAATTACATGCACAACAGATATAGATAATTGAAATTGTCTTTCAGTCATCACTTGTTAGGCATCCGAACATAGAGTCCATTGTTTTTCTGAATCCATTTATTCTTGTTAATGACTTCACTATGGAACATGATTGTATCAAGTATGTTTGATGTTGCCAGCAATGTCAGATTTACGTAGATAAGGAAAAGGTTTTGATTCCTCTGAATAACATGACAACGCTTTGGTCATTCTTAATGTGTGGAATATTGATGTCATCGAAAATATGACTCCAATAGCTTTCAATGCTTCATCCTAGTGGTAATCCACTACTTCACCAAATGGGTTGGTTGAAGTCATGTCTTACGAAAATAAAGATCAAGAAGGTAGAGATTCATTCAAAACAACATCATATCTAGCATCCTAATGACATCATCACTGACAATGTCATCAATCTAAACAATGACATGATGTATCCTACATTTCAAAATTCTTTTGTTAAGGTCTGAATCCTCTTCATGTCCATGCTCTACTTCAAGACGGGAATAGCTTACAAAATAAAAGTTAAAGCATATACGCCTTAATGTTCTTTTGATTTATTTGGTCATGTGGTTTTTCCACATTTTTCACACAAGATCATTCATTACTCATGAAGATAGTCTTTTTTCAGAGTTGGAGAATTATCCATGAGATAATACATTAGGTCTCTAACTAGGTCCAAGACTAAGAGAAAGCTTTAAAGAATATTTTACCAATTTGGCTAGTAAAATATTAAAAATTTCTTTTTTATTTTAGTCTTGTAAAAATTGTATAGACATATAAATTTGTATATTTTCTTTAGGAGACTTCAAAGTGGGCCAACTATGGGCCTCCATTTGGGCCAAAAAGAGGTGGCTCAAGCAAGACAAGAAGGGTGTCCAAAAGTAAGGGAAGAAAGCTTCAAGTGGAAGTTCCACATCACTTGAAAGAGGTCTTCAAAGGAGCACAAATTTTAGTCTCAAAGAGACTTCAAATTTTCGACCATGTAGCTTTAAAGTCTCACATCATCTAAGCTAGAGTGCAATAGAAGTAATCCCATTTTATAAATAGTTTCTCTTGCTAATTGTAAAAACTACTTTTGAGTTGAATGAATGTTGATATTGTTTTAGCAAATCTCTTATCCTCTTAGAGGTCACAATAGGATAACACTCTTCCTTAAGTTTCTTTTGCAAGGAACCTTCCTTGAGAAGATAAAGATCTTCTTTAACAAGTTTGGAGTTTTCATAAAGATCTTCTTCCAATCTCCTTAGAGTTTTCATTGCCATGGGAAACCAAGGTATCAAGAACTGTAGTCTTTATTATACAACTCTTTGGAGTTTTCGTTGCCATGAGATAACCAGGAAGTGATCATTTGGTATCAAAAACTTTGATCTTTGATATACAAGAAATAAGTATTTAGTCCTCGATTTTCCTTAGTTGTCTTTTTGTTCATAATTGTCTTGTTTTTTCTTGTCTTCCTTTTATTTTCTACCAATTGTTGAGTTCTTTTGAATAGTTTCAAGTTTTTAATGCTTTTTGTTTGGTTCAAACCATTTGTTTATCTTTCTTGAACCAATCCATATATTGTTTAGGATTCTATACATGTTTTGAATAATATTCTTGTCTTAATTGCATTCTCTTGTTTGGTCAAATACCTAGGAATTTGTTTTTCACTTTCGAATCTTCCAAGTTTGTTTAGAGTCATTTTTAGTTCCCTTACATGTTCTTAATTCCATTATAAGTAGTTTTAAATTTTTTTTATTAATTTTTCCTACAAAAAAGAAACTTAAAACCAAGACAAGTTTGGTGTTGTTTATCATGTTTGAGTTCATATTTACTACTAGATCATTAAAAAATTTCTAGAATTAGGTTTATAATTATTTTTTTGAGTGTGTCATAGACATATACTTCTAATTTTTTAATAAACATTGAATCAATTTGCTTAGAATATGTTAATTTCCTATTGAATTTTGTAATTGAATTAGTAAAAAAATTTGAGTTGCTTTTTGAATCACAATGAAGAAAAACAAGGCATAGTTTCGTAAACAAGAAAAGAAAAAAATCAAATGATTTAAAATGGAAAAAGCCAAGACTTATTATATATGATGCAAATAAAAGAAAAAAACAAGCAAATAAAAACAAAATAATGTTGTTTGATGCAAACCTTTACACTTAGTTAATCTTCTAGCTTAACTTTGTTGTCCACTCGCAAGCATCTTAGAGTTAAAACTATTTTAGTTTCAAATTAAGTTTGCAATTCATGTTGTGTTTGTGTTATCGGATTCAACTTGTATTTGTATTTTGTTAATATGTTTTAGAACTATTCCTTATGAATTTATTTTGAGTGCTAATTTCTAAAATTACCTTTAACTTTAGTTTGTGTTTTTCTTGGAATTATTCGAGGTATTGTCATCATCTCTCTTTCCTTTGAAGTTAATTATTTCTAGTTGAACTTTTATTAATTTTCATTCTTCATATTTTGAATTGGAAGTGATTTAGTTAACCGATGTTTTTTTAGAACTCACATCTTTGTAAGGTATCATCTTAGGTGTTGTGAAAACTTATGTGAAACAACTCTTTTGATGATTTCAATAGATGATAAAAGATACCAAAAGAGAGCAAACACTTCAAAGAAAGAGGAAGAATCTTAGTTAGATGGTTTTACCAGAAATTAAAAAATTTAAATAAAAACAACTTTTGAGAACTGAATTTGATAGGGGTAATATTGTCACAAAATTCTTGAAAATCTATAAAAAAATTAGTCTCTTTGTTTCTATTAGTTTTTGGTTGTCAGATTTATTAGAGAAATTTCAATCACAAACATTAATACTTTGATTTTTATGTAATTTTTTGTTTTGTTTTGGTGTCTTGGAAAATCTTTGGAATTCCTTATCCCTCAAAAGCTACTTATATAATAATGAAGAATTTAAATTTGTGAAAGTGTACTAAGGACTCATGTCACTTATATATTCACATTAAAAAGTCACCCATTCATGTTGTAGTGTAATGATCACCTTAATGATCAATGACTTAATTTATTGATTGAATATATAACCTATTTTATCATAATTAATCTTGTTTACTATTACTTCAGGTTGTAGTGTAAGTTATCATCTGAGGGTGTCTTAGTCCTGAAGTATCATTTGAAAATAATTTTGATTTAAAACTTGATTACAAGAATAAATAGAAACTTAATTAATTGAAGATACTTTATGGATGGCATCACTAAAATAAGTGCATTTAAAATTTACTTACTATAAAAAGATAAAATTATTAATAAATTTAATATTACTGATTACATGAACTGAATTACTTAATTAGCCGCAAATTAGATAATAAGGAGGAGGTAGTAACCTACAGAAAAGATTAATTATTTTATATAAGGCTTGAGAATTGGAATCTATTTTGTTCTCATGAAGTAGATTTCTTAATTGGTTATAAAGTTTGATTAAAATAATTTATTAATTTCCATATATTATGAAGCTCTCTTATGATAGATTAGGAATCCCAGCTAAAAGTGACAACTTTGGATTATGACGTTTCTCCTCTATTTTTAGTTCAAAGTTCATATATAAATCCTATTAGCTGGCCCAATAATTCCAATATTGCATAAACACAATGCATCAGCTCCCTACGATAAGCCAAAAAAAAATGAAGTTTTTATGAGTTTAAAATATTCTCAAAATTAAATCATTTTAATTAGTTACTTGGATAGTGGATTATAATCTCAATCAATATTTTTATGTAAATTTGTTAAAAATTATTTTAAAATAACTAAGAGTGTGTTAGGATTGGTGTTTGCGGATTTCAAGTGAGGTCAATTAACTACAACACTCTATCACTATGTTTATTTGTTTTTTGTTTAATGAATTCTTTTTTCTCAAACATAAGTTTAACTTCAAACAATATGTGAGTTACTTTCATGTTAACTTAATATTAATGATTTTTTATGCTTTTTATGTTAAAATTATTAAATTTTAAATAACATTTTTCTAACATATTCTTTTATCTATATACCATCATTCAAAATTTATAAATTTAAATATAACAATAATTTTAAAATTTATTACTTTTAATTAATATTATTATCAAAATATTTATAATATTATTATCATAATTTCATTAATAATAATATATTATTAATTCAAATGTAGTTATAATAAAATAAATACATTTATATTATATTATAAAATTCCATTAATTGTAATAATTATATATTTGAAATTACTATCATTCAAATAATTTTTTTAATAGAACTAAACTTTTAAGTTAAAAAAAGTTAAATTTACGACTATAATCAAAACACAAATTAATTATGTTTCAATATATATAAAACTCAAAAAAACTATTGAAAAATAATAATAATTTCAAATTTACGTATTCATAAAACCAACTCTAACAAAACTTCTTAAAATTATAGTTGCAATCTCAGGTACACAGTTAAAATGGGAATAACAATTTTATTTATCCCTAGACTACTCAAATTTTGAATACGTTTCTTTTCTCATGTCCTAAGTTTATATATATACATATATATAAAGAAGTGGTAATCTTAGAAATTATGATGAGTGGACCAACCTGCTGAACCTTTCTATGACAATAATTGGAATCTAGGGTTAGGGATCATACAAAATCGGGTGTTGGGAGCAATGATTGTTTGGAAGATAAGTGAGAAAGGGACACATTTTAATGTTTTTTAAATCATCACATAGCTGGCCATTTTGGCTGAAAGTCCAAGCAAAATACTATGTTTTAGGAGCTATTATAGTACTAAACCAATATAATTTACATAACTTTTAAACCTTCAGAAAGAAAATTATCATTAAGGAATATATAATTAAGTTTCCAAGACCAAAGTTATTAATATTTTAGTGATGATTATGAGGCTGTTTGGTGTTGAAGATATTCCATCTAGGTTTTCTTAATGTATGTTTTAAATAAATTCAAAAGTTTTAATTAATTTTGAAAGCAAAAATAAATTGGTTTAAAGATGCCATGATAATTAATTTTATAAATTTGGTGTACATAATTATATTTAATAAAATTTCCTTATTTGGAGGTTACTGTATTTTCTTTGTTTAGCAAAGACAGAAATTATAAAAATTAAGGATGAATAACTCAAAATCTTACTTAACTCATTTAATCATATATTTTAATATAACTCTATTCTTAAGAGACATAACTTTTGTGAACTGAGTTCCACTCCAATACTAAGAGGGAAAAGCAAAAAATATATGCATAGTTTATTTATAATTATTCATGTCCATGTTTAACAATTAACAAATAAATAAATAAAAAGAAAGAGACAAAAAGGCATTGACAGATATTCGCTTTGGTCACCATAGTGCAATATTAATGTACAAGCACCTTAGAAAAAAAATAAAAAAATGATATTTTTTTAAAGTAATTTATTAATAAATTGATTTATAAAGTTATTTCATATATTTCTTAAAAAAATATTTTTAACCTATCTATCCGCTGATTTTAATTTACAGAAAAACTTCTTTTATTTTTCTTTTTATTTTTTCTTCTAAAAGTCTTTACATAAAAAAGTATCTAAATAATATCCTAATTGTTTATAGATTTCACATATTATCTTTTTATTTGATGAATATTATTTATTTTCAAAGAACTAATATTTAAGAATTTATTTTATATAATAAAATAAAAAAGTTTGCAAAACAGAAAATAGCTTTTAATTAAAAATTATATGAGAAAATATGTTTTTAATTATTTCTTTTCGGCCATTAAAATTTTAATAATTTTCTAATTAATTTTTAGTTATCGTATAAGAAACATTTAAATTATGTAGGAGTAACTTTATTTTTAAAAATTGAAATTGTTTCCTATTTTTAGAATTTAAAATAATATATAATAGATGTTTATGAAGTTAATATTATATGTAAAAAAAGTCAGTAAATAAATTAACAAAAAAAGGAGAATGGTATCTCTTATATAATATTGAAAGACATTTATGTGAATTCACTACGATTTCATTTTAAAGATAATGATATGCATATATGACTGAGAATTTTGCATTTTTCAATTGTTTACATATAGCATAAAAGTTACTGGAGTAAAATTGTTTACTTATAGCATAAAAATTACTGGAGTAGTTACAAAAGATGAAAGCTAATTTTAATGTATTTATATAATTTTGAATATTGTATTTTATGTATATGTTTGTTTGTAATAGTTAGGAATCATATTGAAGATCATAACACCCATACAATTTTCTTTAAATTTTAAAAAAAAAATTTATTTTTCGTAAAAAGTAATTAATGTAAAAAATAATCGATTGTCTTATGGAATAATTAATTATCATACTTAAAATAATCGGTTATCTTGTAAAATAATCGATTATCATCAGCAAACTTTTATTTTTTTAATTAGTCTCTGAAATAATCGATTATCACACGTAATAATCGATTATTCTGAACGTTTTTTGAGAAACCTTTTTATATTCTACAGAAGCTTATGCCCTTCTTTGCCTATAAATACATAAGGGGTCTATGCTTTCAAAAATAACCTAAAAAGATCAAAGTGAAAGTTGCCCTGCTGTTAGTGTTCAAACTTGTTTCATCCTTTGTAGTTATTCAAATGAGGTGTTCATCTTTTGAGGTTTTTAAAAGAGGTGTTATCATTCTTTGTGGTTATTCAAAGGAGGTGTTCATTCTTTATGAGATCAAGGAAGGTGTTTGTTCATCATTTGTGGTTATTCAAAGGAGATATCTTCATTCCTTGTGGTCCTCAAGGAAAGTGTTGTTCATCTCTTGTGTTTTCAAGAGAGGTATTGTTTCATCCTTTGTTCTGTACAAAGGAGGTATCTTGTTAATCTTTATACTATCTTTCTCATTCTGCTACACTGTATGTTTGTAAACTTATTATTAAGACAGTTAGTAGAAATCACTCTCATTTGAGGTGATATAGTCACTACACGTAGGATCTTCTTTTATCTGAACCAGTATAAAATACTCAGTGTATTTTTCTCTATCCCTACTCTATTTATATTCAGCTTATATTTTGCTCTTAAATATGTTATATTCTGATTTTTATAAAGTAGAACTTAAATTTATATGGGGATTTTTTGTTAAACTCTATTTTAACAAGATTAAATTTGAAAAAGGTTTAATTTTTATTAGGAACCAATTCACCCCCCTCTTACCTAAGTAAAACTTAGGTGCCCTCAGGTGCCTATGTGTTATATGTTCTTTGTGTAGAATTAAGCAAATAAAATTGACAACATAAAACATGTTTGTAATTTGTATTATTTAATTATTATAATAACCCCTAATTTTTAAGTAAATTTAATGGAATTCGTCTCCAAGTGCAGCAAAACACATAAAACAACATAAATTATAGGTATTAGATGTTTCAGAGTAGCTAAGAAAAATTCCTTAATCACTCCTAGAATCAAATTTTCCCAAACTTTCTTTCGTGTTTAGATTAAAGCATTATGTTAATTTAAAGAAGAAGAATGATTTTTATATATATAAAGGATAAGTGTTTTGATGATGATGACTCTAAAGGAAGAAGATGGACCTTTATGACTGAAGTCTTGGAGTCTTGAAGTCTTGTGAAAACTTTAAAACTTGTATTTTATGTATATATTTGCTTGTAATAGTTAGGAATCAAGTTGAAGATCCTAGCATGCACACCACTCTCCTTTAAACTTTCAAAAAGTGTTTTCGTTTTTTGTAAAAAGCATTTAACGTGAAAATAATCGATTATCTTTAGCAATAATCGATTATCATAAGTGAAATAATAGATTATCTTGAAAAATAATAGATTATCTCACTTTGTTTTGTGAAATCAATTTGCTCTCTCGAATAATCGATTATTCTAAACGTTTTTAAGAAAACATTTTCATATGTTATAGAACATTGCGTCACATTTTGTCTATAAATAATAAGGAGTCTGAGCTTTCAAAAAAACATAGAGAGATCAAGTGAAAGTTGTTCTACTACTAGTGTTCAAACTTGTTTCATCCTTTGTGGTTATTCAAAGGAGGTGTTCATCTTTTGAGGTTTTCAAAAGACGTGTTGTTCATCCTTTGTGGTTATTCAAATGGGGTATTCATCCTTTGTGGTTATTCAAAGGAGGTGTCTTCATTCCTTGTGTTGTTCAAGGAAGGTGCTTGTTTATCTCTTATCTGTTTTGTACAAAGGAGGTGTCTTTGTAAATCTTCTTGTTATCTTACTTATTCCGCTGCATTGTAAGTTGTAAAATTTATTTTAAGATAGTTAGTAGAAATCATTCTCTTTTGAGGTGATAAGTCACTGGACGTAGGATCTGCTTTGATCCAAACCAGTATAAATATTTGTGTTATCTTCTCTCTATCCCTACTCTCATTTATATTCTGCTTATTTGTTTTATACTCTGATTTTAATCAAGCAAAACTTAAATTTATATTGGGATTTTTGTTAAACTCTGTTTAAACAAGATTAAGTTCAAAAAAAGTTTAATTTTTATTAAGAATCAATCCACCCCCTCTCTTAGTTTGTTTTACCTGCCCTATTATTCTACACATTAAACTATAATAGGATGCAAATAAGAAAAGTTGGGTTTAATGTTACTCCACAATTCATAGGAAATATTTTTATCAACGGTTTAATGTAAATCATGTTCTATAAATAGCATATTGTATTAATTGCTTTAGCACAGAGATGTTTGAGAGAGGAGTAAGAATTTAACATCGTTCGGACCATTTCTTGTACAACATGATTCTTTCTCTTAACTATAGCATTTTGTTGTGGTGTTTTAGGAGCAGAAAATTTATGCTTGATAACATAGTTTTCACAAAGTTTATGAAAGTTTTCATTTTCAAATTCTCCTTTGTGATAACTTCTAATTGAAACAAATAACAAACCTTTTTCATTTTGAATTTGCTTAAAAACAATTATTGACTTTGAAAGCCTTATCCTTGTGGTTTGGAAATTTAAACCATGTTTATCTTCTATAGTCATCCATAATGACTAGATTGTATTGTTTGACACTAATAGATGCAATTCAACTTGGTCTAAAGAGGTCTACGTGTATGAGCTTAAAAGTTCTTTTATAGAAATATCATTTATGCTTTTGAAAGATGTTTTCACATGTTTGCCTTACATGATTCACAAAGTAGATAGTCTTTGAATGACAAACTGAATAAAAGTCCCATTGATATTTTGTTGCATGTGTTTCAAGAAGAGTAAACGAGAGACTTATCAAGTCTTTGAGTGTAAGCACAATCCTAAACACTTGAGATAAAAGGATACACATACTTGTGATACTTTTACCATTCTTGAACAATGATTTAATTTGATTGTAATTCTTGTTTAGTTTTATGTTTTAAATTACATTTTTTTGTCTTGATTCTTTAACACTTTGGTTGTATGACTAATTTTCTCTTTTGCTCACAATATTTTCATTTTAGGATTCATTAGTAAGTTTGCTTTCTTGTTTTCTTTTTCAATGTACATATTTCCTTTTCTTAGTTTTCTTTTGCTTGGAAGTGCAAAAGCTTAAGTGTGAGGGAATTTGATAATGCATATTTTGAGCACACTTTTATAGCTTTGTTGTACAATAAAAAAAAAATTCAAGATGATTTATGTTCACTTCTTAAGTCATTTCCTATTAATAGTAATAAATTGGAATCATTGTAAATATTTTCTTTAATTTGTGTATTTTTAGCTAATCTGGCCTTTATTCGTTGTTTTAGCCATACCTTTTCCTAAGGATATTATGGTTGGTTGATTCCAAGTGCATTGGATTTTATATTTCTTGGGTTTCAAAACTTACATATTGTTTGCTGGATTTGTAGTTCTCTCTTATTTTCTATGTTTTAGAAGTTGAGGTAGATTTGCTAATTTTTTGTAAAGGAACTCATGCTTATTGTTTTTCCCTTATTTTTTGTTGGACATTTGTAATTGGGCTTGTGAAACTAATTAAAGTCCATGTTTACTTCAAATTCTTATGACATAAATAATCTAATTGTGCTCTAAACTTGAGAAAGAAATCATTTGTTTAGCTTTACAATTTTAGAAGATGTCTTTTGCTCTTCTTTTCTCTCAATTTCTATATTGCCTTTTCATTTTCTCTCCTCTATTGTGCTTTTTGTTCTTCATCCTTGGAAGACTAAACCTTGAAGATTAATTCACCGAATCAAGTTCAAATTCTTTAAAATTAGTTTTCCATTGATTGTTTAATGCTCCAAATTTATTCTTTTAATCTTTAATTTCATATTTTCTCTTTAAAATATCAATTTGAATTTCTTTAGAATTTTTGAATCTTCATTTGATAATTAGATACAAATTAGATTGAAGGATACTTTGATTAGATTTGTATAATTGATTTAATTGATTAATTGAATTGGTTAATAATTATAACTTGGATCTGAATTAAAGAAGTATGATAAGATGGATTGTTTGGTTTTTGAATATGTGAATTGACTTTTGATCTTCTTATTTTCATTTTTCCCAATTTACTTTTGTTTTTGTACTGTTTCTTGCATTTTTCAATTTTGTTTTACATAACCTCTCAAATTAATTTATATAGAAACAATAGATTGAATACAATATAAAATGTGTCCTTTAATAATCAACCTGAGTTGTTCTCTATATTGCAAAATTTAGTAAAGTTTGATTTCAAGAACGATAATTGAAAATTAGATACCTATAGTACTAATGCCTGAGATCTTACCATTTCCAATGCCTCCAAAGGAACCTTACCTCTGTTATGTTTTCTAAGTTTTAGAAATGTAAACCTTATGCATGTATGTGTTGTGAGCATCCATTGTTTAGTTACCAGCTTAGGCCTTGTCCTTTCCCGTAAAGCAAGTATGCAACAGGAGTTATGAGTTCTTTTGGTATCCAATTTTTTTTGGGTCTTTCCTTATTAGTTATGTGTGAGCATTTCTTGTGTTTACATCTTACAATTGTTTGTCCATATTTACCACAATGATAGCAATCACTCTTAACATTTTTTTAGAAACTTTTATATTTCTCTTTCTTTCTTGTTAAGTCATATCCAAGGCTAGACTAGTCATATACATGTAAGGAGTTTCAAAACATAAGATTTAGAGCCTTAGATCTCTTTGTAAATTTTTTAAAATCATGTTTACAACATTATGTCATTTTCCTTCCAAATCTTTTATCTTTTCTGCATATGACTTGTGAGTTTATTCAAGGCGCGATATCTTTTTATGAGAAATAACTTGATCGCTTTTGATTTTTTTTCACTTTTAGAAGCTAAAGCCTTAAACTTTTATTTCAACTTTAAATATTGCTTAGTTATTGAGTTACAACTCATGAGATGATCCTTATAGGAAAAATAATTTTCATCTTCTTCATCAAATGATAAGCATGATAGCTTTCATCAATATCAAAAGAAGAGTTAGGATTTGAGAGTACCTCATCCTTTACATCTTCCTTGAGGAATATGTTTTCCTGCTCATCATATGATCCTACGTCTGATTCAGAGTCTAAGTCTTTCCAGGTTGCCATCAGACTTTTCTTCTTGAATCCTTATTTACTTTTCAATTTAAGACACTCAATCCTCACATGCCTTGGCTTTTTGAATTTGTAGGAGATAATTTCTTGGTTTTCATCCTCCTTTTTCTTTTTGAAGAACCTATCCTTTTTCCTATTAGAAAACATTTTGTTTCACTATTCTCTATATTTAGGTATCTACTTAAACTTTCTAGACATGAGGGAAATTTCTTCATCGATTGAATTGTCAAACTTAACCTCAGATTTGTCATCCTCTTCTAGAGCTTTCAGAGCTCTAGTATCCTTCCTCTAATTTGGACTTGTTTGACCCTTTGCTTGAAGACATTTATTAGAAGAGGTGGATGAGTTCCTTTTCGTAATCATTTTGAAGATGTGCCTCGTGCACTCTTTGTATTCCAAAAAAATTCATCCTAGGTTAGTTTCTTAAGATCACGAGCCTCTGTGATGGTTATAGTCTTTAACTTCCATCCTTTGGAATACAATCTAGTAACTTCAAGTTGATGTAAGCTTTTGAGAAGCTTTGTCCTAAGGATTCAATTTTGTTTAGCAGAATCTGCATCCTACCAAACATATCATCCACAAATTCACCATCCTACAACATATTTGGGGATAACAACAGGCAAGATTATAAGTACCAGTCACCTTTTCTACAACACAAAATTTCATCTTATACCTTACCTAAACTTGCATGCATGCTTACTTGTTAGATAAATATCTCTTATTAACCCATTAATATTTGTAGATGTTTAAGGTCTTTTTTCAAAAAAATATAAAAATATTAAAAATTTATCATGTAATTAATGTATTAATTTATATTTTTTATAAATAATAAGTTATAAACTTAAAAGTGCATATCCAAATCAATTTGTGTTATATATTTAAGAAAATATAATCAAAATCTATAAATATTTTTTTTAGATTTTTAGTTAAAGTTAAAATACTCTATTTAAATTAAATGTATTTAAGTTCTTTTGAAATAATGAATAAACTTAATTAAGTAAACAAGTATGATATTTAGAGATGTAAAAATGAATTTAAACTCATGAATCAATTTGGTAGGTTTGAGTGAAATTAAATGTTAAAAAGTTTAACTTTTTTAAATATAAGTTAAATTGAATCTAAATCAATTGAATTGGAAGTAAATTGACTTGACTTACAACCTATTAACAATCATTCTTTATAACTTTTTTATTATATTTATTTAAATAAATTGACACTTTGATCCTTTTAAAACTAAAATATATGTTCAATAATATTTAAATGACATAAATACTTATTTTATTTACTTCCTCAATTATATAAATTAATAGTTTGAATTTTACTTACTATCTTCATAATATATTTTTTATTCAATGAAATAGATAAATATTTTGATTAAATACTAAATCAACTCAATCCACTTTTATAATAAACGTATAAAACAAGTTGAATGAATACAACAAGTTTAACTAACTCGAGCTACTTAACTATGTAATCCAATAACAAAAGTTTTTATTTAGAAAAAATGAACTAAGACAGTTAGTTAGGTTTTTTTCCTAACCAACCATGATAAGTTAACCCTATGAACCGGATTCTACCTGATTAGGAAGATGATTTTAAGAAACTCATTCATTGATAAAAGAAATTCCACATCCAATTAAAATCATATCAAATTTTATCCACCCATATGCATGATTGTGGACTTTTTTTTTTGTCATCTTCGGAAGAGTTATTATTATTTAATGAACTTAGAATGCCATCTAGTTTTCTTCTTCCAATGATTTGATTACGGATTAAGGAACATCTCTCATCAAATTAGTATATAATTAACTTTAATATTAATCACACACAACCCAATGAATATAGTTGCGTACCATTTGGATATCATTATTGATCGTCAACTGTTCTCAAATGGTGGAATGGAGTGCGGATCATGTTAGGAGCACCACCTCTAATGATATTCAAATCATTAACCAATAATATATTATTGACTAAGGTCAAATGGCTTTTTTGTTTTTTAATTCAACACCTAATCAGACAAAACAAACCCATAGATATTACATTCATTTGAATTCAAGCACCTATTAATATATTTCCAGCTTATTATCACCATTATCGTCTAATTTATTGCATGAATAAAATTATTTAAATCAAGACAATCCTTCGGTTTCTAAATAAATGTTCATTTGAAGGTTTTGTTATACAAACCAATAAAATTAGTAATTTATATAATTTATAATAAATTTTTAAATTTTTTTTTAATAGTACTTTTAAAAAATTAAATGTAATTTATTAATTTTAAAAAATTAAATTAAATTTATTAATCGATGAAAAAGTAAATAAAAAGGTAAAAAATAATTAGTTGATACAAACAGCTGGTCCATTAAAATTTCATAAAATAAATCATTTAATTATTTTTATATTTTTAAAATAAAAATATAGTTAGTAAAAAATAATTAATGTATCATTGAAATTTACAGATAATAAAAAACAAATATTTTTTCTAAAACGACAATTATTTAAAAGCAAAGAAAATAATTCATTAATTTATTTTTTATTAATCACCTTTAAACTAATTTTTAAAGTATTTTTCTCATAACTTTATATAAAAGATAAATAATTAATTATTGAAAGTAAAATTTGATGTTTTTGAAATAATAGTCTTACATAATATTAATTGTTGTTAAATTTACTTAATTATAGTTAAATCTGTCAATGTTTTACTTATAATTAACTCCCGGAAGGAGCACCTATTATGAAAATTTGTTGTTGGTTGATAGATATTCCCATTGTGTTAGTCATTGTTTTTTACAATTAATAATTCTTACTAATATCTTGCTTACCAAAAACACATTCATATAACTCCTTTGTGCTAAGGTTTATTTAAAGTGAGTTGATTTTTGAATAATTTTTTCACGTAAATGTTTCATATTGATCTTTTTTACTATTATAATAGGATGCTTGGAAATATTCAACCCTAATTGGATGAGAAGCTTATTTTATATTTTATCAAATTTAATCTTTGCTTTTTTTTTAGTTTTCATTTCTTTGTCCAAATTGAGTGTAACACTATATTAACCTTATTTAATTTTAAAATAGTGGAACTTGAGATTCATAAGCAAACTGATGATGTTTTTTTTGTCTTTTCCAACATTGTCATTATTTACTACTCATTTAAATCTTATCTAAAGAAATTAATTAAATGTAGATTAATTTAAAGATTAAAAATTAATTTTTATATTAATTAAATTAAAAAATATTTTATAAATTAGAAATTAGTAATATTTAAAATTCTTTTTATTATTAATAAAATAAATACAAAATATATTTTTAATAGATAAATATGAATTAATTTGTAAATCGTGATAATTATATCGATTTGTGAAAAAAATCTAAATCAATTTCTAATATTAACTACTAAAATTTTAACTACTTATTAAATTAATTTTTAAATTAATTTATAATTAAATTAATAATTAATTTTATCATTTTAAAAATTAATAACATGATTTCTAAAAATATTTTTTTGTGTCATCCATGAATTATATTTAAAGAGTAGCTAACAATTATTAAAAAAAAGGTTGGAAAATTTATTTAGATTATCTCCTAAACTTCTTCATCAGATTATTTATGAATTTCTTAGGAATGGTATGTTTTTAGTCTTTAAATTATTTGTTAAAATTGTATTTTATTTCTAAAACAAACTTTGGACTTATTTCATCCTTATGTTTTATAAACTGATCTAAACGATCCTTGATGATGTGTTAGAATTCCTTTTTATCTCTTTATGTTTCTTTTTTATAGTTTTCTATTTCATTCTTATTTTCCTTTCATTTTTTCTTTTTTTTTTAAAGATATTTTTATTTGTCATCAAGGATCATTTACACCTGTTTATAAAGTATAAGAACGAAATAGGTTCAAAATTTGTCCTAAGGACAAAACACAATTTTAACAAATAGTTCACAACTAAAAATATATTTAACAGATCACAGTTAATATAAAGTTACGTAAAATTGAAATAGAGATTTATGTTAAATTAAATTTCATACCATTTTATGGTAAAACAAATCAAATAGATAGTATAAAGGAAATAAAATGAGTTTAAAAGGAAATTTGAGAGTAAAAAATTTTAACTACATTTTATCTATATACATAATATAAAATTATATTAAAAATTGATTATAACGTTTACGAAACGTTCATCTAAAAGTTGAACTTTTATAATGTAAACGTAACAACATCAGCTTCTAATGTTGAAGTCATGTTCTTAAATATTTTTATATTGACATGTAGATTATTTTCATGTAATAAATATAATTTTTATTTAATAAAAAAGTTAATTAAGTATCCATGTTTCTATGAAACAATCAATTTCTATATGTTCTAAGTGTCACAATCCTTTCATTAATTATCCTGATGAAATTAAATTTGTAAATACTGTTACTATTTATTTATTGGATAAAACTTTTACTATTAAAAGTTATATGTTATAGTTAAAATATGTATTTTTCTTATTTAAGAGCGTAAAATCCTAAACACTGCATCAGAATTTTAAATTTTTCTACCAAAATGATTTTTCTATTTTAAATTTATATTTTCTTACAAAAACATATGAATAAAAAATATAATTATAGTGTTGAATACATTAAAGAAAAATATAATTATATTCATAATTAAAAATTTTTAAAAATACATTTACCAAAAATTATCATTATTTATTATTTTTTTCAAATAATTATTGCAATAAACACAAATTAAAAATTAAATAAATATAATTATGTAGTTATTTAAGTATTTATTGTTCTTAATATGGTGTGGTGTACTTGATTTTTTATTATGTTTAATTAACAATTTTAAATATGTTTATTATTAAACATATTTTATGGCCTTTTTAGTATGGTTTTATTAAATAAATATAGTTATTAATTATATTTAAATGATATATTTATTTATTTTAATATTTTTATAACTTTGAGCTGTTTATTTTGTTATTTTAAAATTAAATATTTAAATGGTATACACTACAATAAAATACGTTCTTAGAGTTGGCTAAAAGTATGCACAATGAAAAAAAAAAATCTAACGCTAGTTACTTAAACAGTGTGAGTCTTGCATAGAAGATGTTGCAACTAAAGCATTTGTCCATTTAAGCTTTATAAAAACCTTGTTTATTTAATCTGAATTTTAAATGGTCTTTAATTTTCATAAATCGTATCTGTTTCATATAATCTATGCGTTAAATGGTTAAGTCCACATCTACATAAATATATTGATATGTTTTAACATTCATTTATATATCAACAATTTATTCAATCTTAAACTATGCATAACCAATCAAAGCAAAATAAAAATCTTTTAGGTTGAATTGAACTTAATGATAACAATTAGAAGCAGAAAATATTAGATTTTAAATTAAAATAAATTTGATGATAACCTATAAAAATAAAATGTATTAAATTTTTAGTTAAATATGATTTGATGATATGAATTACAAGTAATTCATGAAAAGTACAGGTTTTCCTTCACACGTGAGTTGTACAAAACATACATAAAAAATTCACATTAAAAATTTATCAAAAAATATAAGTCCGCACCAGCAAATATTATAATATGGGAACTTCACGTATTTTTACCCAAATATTCAACTTTAATTACAACACTATAAATATGAATACTTATCTTGATAAATGTTAATAATGTTAACTAAATTAATACTAAAGTTGACTTTAATATTGGCTAAACCAGCACTAATAAATGGCTAAAGTGACTCTAAAATTGATGGTAAAGTGAAGTTAATTTAATACTCTCTCTGTTTCAAATTATATAAGACGTACTTAACAAATTCTCACTTATCAAGACAAACAATTAATTTGAATTAATTTTTAATAAAACTGTACATTAATTGAGATTGAAATTTCAATAATTTTGAATTCATTTCAGAATTATTTTTAAATAGTAATTTAAAATTAGAACTACTAATTTTTTTAATTAAATATTTTAGTTAAAATTTTTAATTCCCACAATGATTATACTAAAATTTCAATTAAAATCTTTAATTTCTACCAAATTGTAAATGACTATGCTCAAAATTTATTTTAAAATTTCACTCAAAATTTTCAATTCCCACCAAAATCCAAATAGAAATACTGAATTAAAATGACATAGGTATTGCAACTTTAATCTGTATTACAACTTCAAAATGTCAGTTGATATAGATTTGAATATTGTTCCACCTCATTCAGATAATGAAGATGAATCTAATTCATTTGAATGGGAACAAAACACGGTTGATAGTCATGAAATAGAAGAGGAAAGAAATGTTGAATTGGATAATATTACACCATCTCGAGGTATTAAATTTTTAAATTATGTTACTTTTTTAATTGTTTTAATTTTTAATTATTTTTGTAGGAGCAAAACAAACAAATGAAGCTACAACTTATGAAAGCCTCAGCCACAGGAAGTTTCTCAACAATGAACAACACACATCAATATCTCATTTTTTTATGCAAGTTGCACATAATGGAAGATTGAGAAATGGCTCAACAAAAATGGTGGTCTCAATATTCTCTGTGTCTACTAGAGTGGTCCAACGCATATGGCAACAAACAAGGCAACAAGGACATGCGTACTACTTTTCGATCATTAGAATGTGCAATGAACCTAAGCCTATCAAAACTCGTCAGACTTAAGAAAGCAGGAGTCATACAACGTCACTCAAACTCCACGAAGCCATTTTTTAAAGAAGAAAACAAAGTGGCTCGATTGAAATTTTGTCTATCTATGATAGAAAGAGGTAACATTTCTGATAATCCAAGTTTCAAATCTATGTATAACATTGTTCACATTGATGAAAAGTGGTTTTACATGACCAAAAAGTCTATGAATTATTACTTGCCACCAGATGAAGAGGATCCATTACGCACTTGTAAAAGCAAAAATTTTATTGGAAAAGTAATTTTGATGTACAACTTCTTCTTCTTCTTCTTCGGGAAAGTGCGATTAAATTAGGGAATCAATTTGTTTTTTTTATAATTGTTCGTGTTTTTGTCAATTCATCTGAGTCGCAATTTACATGTTTGAACCTTTTCCTAAAACACGACCATCGGAAGACGGCCTAGAGATCACTTCCTGGTATTACATTTTAACTATTTTATTTGACCGAATACGACTTCAATTATACCACTCTCCCTGAAATCCAAAACATCTCAACCAGATAACCTAGCCCTTATCCCATCACCTTCTACCTCACAATCCTTATCTTCCACACCACCCACTCTAAACATCATGGCCCCGCCTCCATACTTCTTGCCACAAATGCAAACTTATGGAAATAAGAACATTATAACTGGTTGAAGAGCTAGAAAATTCATATCTCCTTGAATTGAAGAACCATTCCAAGTCTCTCTGGTGATGAAATGAGAACTTCCATTGAAGAAGCTTCCATATAGTGTGAAATCCTCTAGGAAGGAGAAGACTTCAATTAGAGTTGGAGCTCCTTAAGCATTCTTGTTCTCCTTGGCTTCACAAGAGAAAAGAGGTAGGAATGCAAGAGAGCTCAAGAACTTTGAAGGAGAAGAGATTTTCGTTTGAAAAATTATATTCTCATTAAAATGATCAAAGTTGTCTTACAAATGAGAGGGAGAAGGCTTATATAGGTGAAGAGTCTAGAGAGTTAACCATGGTTACTTGTAGGTGACCATAGTTACTCTTCTAGAGTTAGGAATTGGAAGAGTCATATGCATCTTAGATGCAACTCAAATGAGTTAGAAATGAAACTCAAATGAAGTCACAATAGAAGCATGACTCAGGCATGGAAAAGGTGACAAGGGAGACTAGAATTGGATGTAAAATGGTTCACCATAAGCTATCACTTAAAGGTGGCACGTAGACTCAATCTAAGCCCTTCATGTCACACCTAATCCAAGGACCCAAATCCTCTCTCAAATCTTTTTAAAGAAAAAAAGGAAAATGCCTTAAATACAAGGCCAAAACATGGACAATGACCCTACTAACTAAGGCCTTGTCCTACAAATTGTCCTATGAGTTCTACTAACTAAAATACCCCAAAATACAAGGGTAAAAAAAATACAAATAAATATTTAGAATTTATACAAGTCTTAGAAAATTAAAGAAGAAAAGCTAATATTCTACTTTCCATAATAGAAGAGTTCTTTGAGCTCCAAGCTCTTCTTCTTGAATCTTCTTGGCAAAGGACTTTATAATAGGTCCTAGAGATGTCCTCCTTTAATCTTAAACGTCTAGGGGTGTCTTGGAAGAGAAGTTTACAATCAAGTGGAGTCCAAGACCAACCCAAAGTGCAGCTTAAGAAGTTCCTCCTCTATATTATCCATTTACCCAAGTGAAATCAAATTTGAGGCCTAAATTGAGGCCCAATTTGAAGCCCACTTTTTCAATTTTATTTCTATATTAACCTATACATTTTCTGCACAAAATTACAAGAAAATATTTTATACAAATATTTACAAGACTAAGAAAAAAGAAGAGAAATCATATTTCTACTATTCAAAATAGGGGAGTCTTCATCTTTGAAGGCTTGATCTTCTTCTATCCTTTTAGCTGTGGAATATGAGTTGGATGGTTTTCCATCACAAATTGTTGTGCAAGAAGGTCTAAAGGAAGAGTGTCTTGTTTACATCACTCGGATGCATTAGCTAGAAGAACAGTAGAACAAGAAGTTTAAGCATCTAGCCACCTCTTTCACAAACTAGATGCAATCCACACTCGCCTAGTTTCTAGCCATGCTCAAACATTCCATAAGCCAACTACCTCAAGACCTCCTCCATCGCAACAGTGATGATTTCTTCAATGAAACTTGTTTGCTTATGTTAAAAATAGGGGAGAAAAGTATTAAAACATCATTTATTTGTATTGTTCTTCATTTCTTTGTATTTGCACTTGTCTGTGTATTTACTACAATTTCTTTGTACATTTAGTACTTGCATTTTTTGTGCATTTGCTTCTACTTAAACTCTGTTGATTCTATGTGTTGAAGTGTTTACATAAAGTATTTTCTCTTATACATGTGCTCTTTACTTGTTCCTTATTCGTGCTTACATATTTTTATAAGTGTTTATTCATCATAAAAAAGGGAGAGATTGTTGAACCACTAAACAGTTTAATAGTGTTATAACCACTAGACGGTTTAGACCCTATAGCTCTTGTATAAGATAAGTTTTGATGATAACAAAAATAATGCACTTCAATATACTTATGATTCATCTAACAGGTTCATTTTATGCACCTAGGCATTCCAAAAAAGGCATAAGACATAAGAGGTCTAATAGAATTGTTAGACAATTTAACAATAGAAACTAAAAGTTAATAAAATCAAGAAAGCTAAATAACAAATATATTTTATACTTCATCTTATAATTATTTTATTCAAAGAAAAAGATATTTTATTGATAAACGATTGAAGGATTAATTGCTCATAATTTCCAATGTTCAAAACTGAAAGAGAAAATGAAAATCAATGATATTATGAAGGACAATATAATTTATGATATCATCCTGTATTATTCAAATCGTTTCCTTTTAGGATAAGATAATCAGAATTAAAGAGCACAAAGTCTTTTCAAATCAAGCGTCTAATGGTATAAACAATTAATAACGATCAAGGGAATCAATTATGTGTTAAATAAAGACGGCAGTGTAAAAACCAAGAGGGGGCGTGAATTGGATTTTTAATAAACTTTTCTCTTTTAAATAAATTTCCAGATTTTGAAATTCTTTCAAAAACTAGGATGCAGATTTTTCTTAACCTTTAATTAATGCGGTTTGAATTTGCAATTGTTAATATGATCCACAATAAAAAAGAGATATGGAAAGAGAAAGAACACAGAGATTTATACTGGTTCGGATTAAGCCAATCCTACGTCCAGTTCCCAACCACCACAAATGCGTGATGATGACCCCACTATCTTTAAATGAAATTACAAACACCAATTCATGCAATAATAAATAAAGATAAAGGAACACCTCCTTAGACACACTAAGGATGAAACACCTCCCCAGACACACTGAGGATGAAACCCACCTCTCTTGACACACAAGAGATGAACACACCTCCCTTAGAACCGATCCAAGAGATGAATTTTCCCGTTTATAAAAACAGTAAAAGAATACACATGATAATAGTGCTGGATGGAAAAGCTTAAGCACAATGATCACCACTTCCAAAGACTTGATCAAACTGAAGAGAGCAGGAAAGCGGTTTTGAAAAGCTAAGGCGCAGAAACACTTTGAATATTTTGTGTTTAATCAGATGTGTTGAACCTAAGACATTCTCTTTCATTTTATAATTCGAAAATGCTCCAAAGTTTCCATTCTTAGGTTGATTTGGTATTGATTTCGCAAAAACGACTCATTTAATCGATTATATTAAAAGCTTAATCGATTATATCATGTTTAAAAACTGGAAAACTAATTTCGTCTTATATAATCGATTAGATTAAGGCCATAATCGATTATATTAACCCAGAATCAATATAATCGATTATCAAAAACACTTAATCGATTATTTAGTTCGTTAAACATTTTTAATTCAAATTTTAAGTTAAATAATCGATTATCTACGTATCATAATTGATTAAAAGCGTAGAAAAAAATTTTTGCAAGAAAACACCTTGCTCACTTGTTTGGGAAGGTCTTGAATGAGATTTATGACTTACTCTTTTTATCTAACACCAAAAACAGAACCTTCTACTCTTGATCCTTCAGCTCTTGAGAAAATCTTCATCAATCTTCTCTCTTGAAAGCTTGAATGCTCTTTAAGCCTTTCCTTTTCTACCAAGCAGCATTCCTTTGTGAGATGGCACAAGACTTTAATGTTGATTGAATCACTCTAAATCTTCATCATCAAAACTTTAAGACTTCATAAAAATTCTGGAGAACTTCATTTACTCTTGGTCTTGAATTATGCCAACATTCTGATAAAGGAAAACAAGAATCAAGAGAAATAGGAAAAGTGATAAAAGCCTTCATGCAATGTTCAAATTCGAAAAAGCTTTCTAAAGATTTGAATATCAATGTATAAGACACAAGAATTACGAGAGATCAAAGCCTACAAGCAAATTCAAAGTGTCTAGTGATTAGAAAATCTAAGTGGGTATGCACGAAACCATTATAATATTCTCTAAATATACCCTGTGAGTTTAAATTGTTCTCTTCTTTTTTTAGAGAGAAAATCTTCTTTCTTGTTAAGGTCTTAATCTCAGGCGGAGGTTAAGATGTGATAACCAATAATGATTTGTGTACTCGTTGTAATCATTTGTTTGATTAGTAGAATCTTTTAAGAATTGTTCTTATAAAAGAGAATTGGATGCAGTCTATGAGTTTTGGAATTTTGGAATTTTGGATAAACCAATATAAACATTTTGTATTGATCTTTTAGTGTTAGAGAGTATAGTCTATCATATTTAACAAATGAGTTGAGATGATCGTTATTTCTCTTTTTCTTGGTAAGCTTTCTATGTTGAATATGGGTAAACAAACTATAAAATTTACTCATTTTATTTATTTATTTATTTTCTTTATTTTCCTGTCTTTGTTCCTTGTCCTAAGCTGCTCTTCCACATGACCACATGGCAATGAGCTTGCAACATGAAACTAGTGCAAAGAGTTTCCCATTTATTTAAAGTCAAAGTTGAACATGGACTTGGGAAATTAAAGTCTAGAAACTGGTTAATTCTGCCACTCTATGTGTGTTATTAATGCCATGTCACATGCTTCTCTTGGAAACCCCCAAAAATGACTTTGTTTTCAGACCATGAACTTGCTTAAAATAATGAAGCCATGAGGCAACAACAGTACAATTGTAATGTACGAGGGTACCATGACTGTTAGGGCGGTTTGCATTGGAAACCAATGCAGTCAGAAGCTATCACTGACTTTAATTTAGCTAAATCAGTTTAATAAATTCATTATGTACTTGCAGAATCTCACTCCTTGTCACTCGTGATTTAAATAACCCAACCCCACATGAGTTTAACCTTTCATAACAAGAAAGGAGGGTAAGGGAATAAATTATAATGATATCTAAATATTCACTAGAGCAAATTTGGATCCACAGATTCTAAATTTAAGGTAATAAATTAATTTCTTTTATTTTATATTTTTTAAATATGTATTAAATAAGCGTGCTAGAAATACACTTTCTAACATATTCTCTTAAACACGTTATTTCTTCTTTAATTGGAAAATATATTTTTCTTATTAATCGAGTTTTCTATAAATCACACTCGATTCTTATTTTTATTCTTTTCCCTAAATTCTTAATTTTAAATGATTTTAATCTAGAGTTATTCAAAACATATGTTAGATGGTATTTTTCTAGCATTCATCTTATTAAAAGTCTTACAATGACATTCTTAATTATAGTATAGTTTTATTTATTATAACCAAATTCACATTATAGTTACAAGATATTCATTGATTTGGTAAATAAAAAGTTTCAATTTAAAATTTTGCCTAATTACTTTTATTGAAATTTCTTTCCTGAATCATGTTTTTTCAGGATAATACTACTTACCTTAAAATGTAGACTTTTACTCTTACCAACATAATGCTATTATTCTATATAAGAAATTAAATATTTCTTTTAATTACTTATTGATATATTTATCATTACTTAGTGTATTTTAGTGTAACTTTTATTACAACTAATCACTAATTTATTAAATAATATTCTAAAAATATTAATTTACTTGACCCGTGATGTTTAGAGTTACATCCATCATTCACTAGGCTATAATTAAGGTGGACCACTTTAATCCCCTACAAGCTATCTGTTTCTAAATTATTATCAATTTAAAAATCAAGGACTGAGTAAGTGACTTGAATCTTGTCAGAGAGATAATGGCAGCAATTATTAAGCATCTGCTGCAACAAGATTATTAGACTCCAATGCACCTTTGACTTTGAATTACCTTATTGAGTATACCAATTTGAATGTTGTTTTTATGGCAACTTGCCTCACACATGAATTTAATTTTTATAAATGATCACTGTTTTTTTTCACTATCGGTTAATTCAAAAATTTAAATATAAAACAATTATTATAAAAACCTTAAGATGTATTTACATTATCAATGTTTAAAATTGTTGTCATATTTTCTGAGTCTTAAAAAGTAAATAATTAATTAAAGGGCATGAAATATATCCTGTAGAAAACTTTTAATAGCGTTTAGATTTATATTTTTATATAATTAATATTCATGACATGGTTGTTACTGCATGATGTTTTGAACAGCTAGTCAAATTGACCATATTGGAAAATACGTAACTATTTACCACAGAACATGTTTATATCTTCAAGGAAAATCAGTCTTTTAGATCCTTTCTACTTGAAAATTGAAACTGCACTCTGTTCTTAGTGTTTGACCCATGTCTATTACAGGTTCCAATTGAGGAATGCTTTTTCATGATCCAAAAGTTGTTTAATGTAGTCATTTTGAAGTGACCTTAACTGAATCACATGACTCGTTTGCGACATGAATGAAAACATGAGGCTTTGTTTGGCCATATGGTTTGAGTTCTTGTTAGTATAGGAATAAATTTAAATGAGCAAAAACTTTCAGTTACCGAATAATGCTCAGACACCATAAAAATACTGCAAACAATAACAAAAAGTTCTATTACTTGAATCACACAATCTTAACTCAGTGTAACCTTAAGATTAATGACTCTTTAAAAAACATTAATTTCCTTGTTAATCTCCCCTTCTGTCCTTTGAACGAAAAAAAACATGTAATTACTCACTTCACTAGTGCTTCTAGTTTAAAAAAAAAACACCAATCTACTACCAAACAATTTTCCAGAATCAGTGTTCACAATGGAAATCATAATGATCTTTGCTTCTTAAATCCCAAAAGGGGTCTCTTACATCTAAACTCACTCTTCTCACTCTCTCTCATACATTGGATTGGTTTTGAGATACAAAGAAGCAAAAGGACAAAAAGGAAAAGGATAAAAACTGCAATATGCAGTACTATCTGCACAATGGACTTTGAGGATGGTGAGAATATGCAAGCTGGTTTTCTGAGCAGTACCCCATCAACATCTCTTCAATGCTGAGTCTACATTCTTGGGAGGAAAACATGTCCCCTTTGCTTTCCACCATCTTCAATATACTCTGAAAAACAGCCACTTCACAAGGAATCCTGAGAACACCTGTTTGTTGAAACCCAAATTCTTCTTCTGCTTCTCTCAGAAGAATCTGAAAGGCTTGGTGACCCAAATACTCAGTTGGTATAGTGAACCTCTTAAGCTCTTCACCAACACAAACAGCTAGGTACCCTTTTGGAACAACATTGCTTGACCCTCCCTCACGTTCTGATAGGGAAAGGGTTCTCTTCAGAAACTTCATACTCTTACTCGAGGTTGTGGTAGTGGCCACATTGGTGGAAGCAGTGGTTTTTGAAGAATTAGCTAGCCTTCTCCATTTCTTGAGGATCTGTTGAAGTCGAACAATTTCTCTGATCTTGTTAGATTTCTTTGGATCCATTGACATGATGACTCTCCGTTTTCTTCTTCTGGGGTATGGAATAGTGTTTTGGGGGCTCTTTGCTTGTTGACTTGGCTTGGCTATATTGGGTGCATGCTTCCTTTTTATAGAGCTTGAGAGCATAGAAATTAATTCTCGTTTCCCAATGTTTTGAAGTTTTCTTTGATTTCTAAATATAGAATATAACAATGGCTACTTGAATTTTGTGTCAGATGCATCAGAAAATCAATAACGCCCAAAGAAGTTTTCCATGTTAGGATGAGTTAAAAGAGCAAACTTTACGGTACATCACCTCAAAAAATGGATTAAAAATAAGGAAATTAGTTCACACACATGTAAAAGAAAAAAACTCATAATTATTCCATTATATATATATACATATATAATAAATTTGTTGTTTAAATAACAGTTTAGTTTCCACAAAATACGGATACTTCAGTTTTGATTTTTATTAAAAGATTTATTCTAGTTTTCGTTAATTTTTTAATCTTTAATTCCAGTTTTTTCTTTGTACTTAATGATATATGTCAAAAATCAATTAAACATATAATTAAATAGTGTTCTAGTGTAAATATAAAAGTTTAAATAAACTTTTGAAATTCTTTTCATAAGTTACAAGTTTATTTGAGTTCAAACCTTGTTTTCAAAAATGATATAAAAAGGACATAGATAAAAAATAATTTGTTTTATGTTTAAATCTACTTTAATTCAGGAAGAGTTTCAGTAATTAAAATAATTATTACAAACTAGTATTTTATATATTATTCATGATAACTTATAATCTTTTTAAAGTTGAAAAATCAAATATTATTCATAGTGAATAAATTTAATTTAGTAGAATATTTAAAATTTATTGACAAAATACTTATGTATTATTAGTGTAGATTTGCTAGCTTTTTAAAACCATTATATATTGTATAATTATATAGTTATAATTTTGTAAAATTGACATATGTAGCATATTAACTGTTATGACATTATATAAATTGTATTATAACTAGTTAAATAAAAAAATTTAAGTGAGAGAATACATAGTTTTTAATTTTTATTTATTTTTATTTCAGATGCTATCAAACTAGGTCGCGATCATACATTGATTATGCTCAAATTCTAGTCTCTTGTTTTTTTTTCAATCTACCCTATTCTTGTTTTGAGATTTCTTCCTTATGATTTATATTCTTAGTCTCATGTTTATTGAAAAGTATGATGTCATGTTCATTTGTCTTACTGGCTAGAATTATCCAACCTGGCCATTCCAGTTTCATATCTTTGTCAAAGGTAAAAATTGTTGGGCTCATATTGACAATATCAGTTCTACTAAGAAAGAGAAACAGAATGATGACTGTGTCAAGTGGGAAGTTAAAGATAATCAAGTTATGGTCTAGATCACAGGGTTTGTTGATCTCAGTATTGTGCTCAAGATGTGGGCCTATCTAAAGAAAATATACAATCAAAATAATATTGCTCACAGGTTCTAGGTTGAACATGAAATTTCTATGTTTCAATAGGATAGTCTATCAATTTTTGAATTTTATTCTCATTTTATGAATCTTTGGGTTGAATACCTTAACATTGTTTATGAGGATTTTGTTAGACTTCAAGGTCAAGTCTTGCTTCTTGGTTTTGAAGATGAAGACACAAATGTTTAAAGAAGATGAAAATGTTGAAGATCATGAGCAAAATATAAACATTTCACATTATGTGCTAATGCTTTCATTGCTTAAGTTTGTGAGTCTTTCACAACAAGGTGAGTCGCATGGTTCTTAGCACAACATAGCTTAAATAAAATATATTTTTTAAAAGCTCACCTCTAACAAGTTTTTAAATCTATCTAAAAAGGTTTTTTATAATATTTTAATTCATTACTTCTTCACATAATTGATTAAATTGTTCTTAAACATGTTTTACATTTATAATCGATTATAATTTTCATTAATATATTAAAACATGGAGTTTTTTTTTTCAAAGTTTATCTGCAATAATTTATTAACTCCCTTTATAATTGATTAAATTGTTCTTGAGAATTGTCGATGAAGAACAATATAATCGATTATCTCTCTATTTAATTGATTAAAACTTAAAGTTATTTTCTTATAAATACACATAACAACAATTTAATTTATTAAAGTATCTTATAATAAATTAAATGTGTTGTATCACATTTTATGAAATTTATTATAAATTGAATGAGGAAGTATTTTGTTGTAACAACTTTTCAATCATTTAGAACAATCTTTAAAGAGCATTTATGAGTTATTAAAAATTTACTCCAAGAACTTTTCAAGAATTAAAGATTTCATTCTTTCTCTTAGGTTTTCAAAGAAGTTTTGTGTAAAATGTTGTGAACCTTGTCATTTGCTCATGCTATATGGTACATTTTATCAATTTATTTTGTTAGTGTTAAGGAGTGTTTCCTACCACTACAAGAAATTCATTGAATATAAACTACTTTAGAGATAAAAATAATAATTAGTCATTATAGTGACTAAATTAGAAACTATTTTATAAACTATAAATTATTGGTATCTAAAATAGTTTTTATTGTATTAGAAACTATATTTTTTTGCGATTATTGATCTTAAAAAATATGAAATTGGTTTCTATATAATGTTGACTAAATTGATTTCTAAATTAGAATCTAAATTTGTTTCTAACATTAGCTACCATGGTTTTAGACACCTACTAAATTAGACTCTACATTAGTCTCTAATTCAATTAGTGACCAATTTTATCATTTTCTAGGTCACTAATATGGTTGGTAAAAGCAATTTCTTTTGTATTGTACATCCTCTTGATCTGTCAAGAGTTGATTTTGCTTTATATCCTTCTATTCTTAATTGGAGAGTTGATTTGTGATATCCTCTTGCAACTAGTTTGGAAGTTGATGTTATATTCTCCTTTTGCTGTAAAGGAGTTGAATGCTTGTTTTCTTTCTTGAGTATCCTTGTGTGTTTGCTTGTAATGATATTTCAAGTTAGAGGAATCCAACTATTCTACGGTTCAATAGTTGAAACTTTATGTAGGATCAATTTTGATCTCAACCAATATATATTCTTATGTGATCTTTCTCTCTTCCTTATGTCTCTTTACTTTTAGCTTTATATATTTGGGTTTCCCATCCATTGTTGTTAATCTTCATTCATCAAAAGAGTTGTATTATGAATTTCTAGAAATTTCTCTAAAGAGTTTTCAAAAGAGGAAAAGTTTTCAAGAAAAATTTTAAAACCAATTCATCTATGCACTCTTTGTTTGAAAAAGCCATACTTCTTTTTCTAGCATATTTTTCTCCTAAAAATCAAATTACTGTATAAAAAGTTCATGAAACTACTCAAAGAGATCAATTTCTTATGAAATTGAGATATGATTTGAGGGTCTTCGATCCAATCTGATGTATAAGGCTATTGTCCCCTCCTTGGATGCATGCTTTCATGAACTTCTTCAGGAAGAACAACGTCTCCTTGTTGAACCACTAGACAGTCTAACAGTGTTATGGCCACTAGACGGTCTAGTTCTTGTACCTCTTATATAAGATTAGTTTTGATGATAATAAAAATGATGTATTTTAATATACTTATATTTCATCTAACATGTTTGTTCAATATAGTTAAGCGTTCTAGTAAAGGCACAAGACCATAGAATGTCTAATATAATCGTTAGACGATCTAATAGTAGAAAATGCAAAAGAATAAAATTAAGAAAACTGAATCACAAACATATTTTCTACATGATCTTACAATAATTTTATTCATGGAAAAAGATATTTTATCCACTAACGTTGAAGAATTAATTGCTCATAAATATTCCAACATTAAAAAATGAAGGACAAATTGAAAATAATGATAATACGAAGAATAATATAAGTTGATATATTATCCCATATTATTTGAATTTTTCCCGTGAGTTCCTTATGAACCAGTATAAACATCTTGTATTGGTCTTTCAATGTTAGATAGTCTACTTTATCATATTGTACAATTAGATGGTCTGGCCAGTTCTCGCAAAAAGAATCTAAGCCTTTATTCAACTCCCTCCCTTCGCTTCTAGAGCTACCTGCTTCAATAGTTGGCATCAAGACTTGCCTCTGGGGTTAGTATGTAACTATGTGAGTTAAAGATCCTAGTTTAATAGATTCTATGGAGAATGAAGGTTTGGCCATCAACTGTGCACTCATCTTCAAGCGTGAGAAATATGATTACTAAAAGTTGTGTATGACAACTTATCTGAAGTCTACTCATATGGATCTTCTTGAGGTAGTAGAAAATGAAATTGCTCTAGTGGATGAAGAAAAGAAACCTCTACTTCGAGAGAAATGGAGTGAAGACCAAAAATACAAATATTAGTTGAATGTCAAGGCTATGTATATCTTGTTGTGTTCCTTGTCTGAGGAAGATTTGTTAAAGGTCCATGTCATGAAAAATGTCAAAGAGATGTGGTACACTCTGGTAATGGCATAGGAAGGTTCCAAGGATGTTAGAAGGAATAAACTGGTATTACTAAAGCACTAGTATGAAAATTTTAAGATGGAAGTATCTGAGTTTATCCAATCCATGATTGGGAGAATGCAAGCATTACCAATGGTCTAAGATCCCTTGGAAAACCGGTTGACTCATATGACATGATAGACAACATCTTGTGTGTTCTTCTACCTTAGTGGAGACCTAAAGAGACTTTCCTTAGAGCATCTTAGGATCTTGAAAATATGTCCTTGGAAGAGCTAATTTGTATTTTAAATGTGCATGGGAAAGTTTTAGCAAGGTACATCAACATTCTAAAAGGAAGGGATCTTACCCTCAAGGCTCAAAAGCCTAGACGGTCTACCGCAAAAAAAGTCTATAAAGCGATAGACGATCAACAAGAAAATTTAGAATATGAAGAAGATGAACAATTATCTTCTTAACCAGCTAGTTCAAGTGCATGCTAATAAAACATGGTAAGTATGGTAAGGAGAAGAAGTTTAGAGCTCGTGGCCAAAAAAAGTAGAAAGACTATAAGGAGAAGGCTAGTTGCTATGACTGCAAAATGTTAGGGCATTTCAGGTCAGAATGTCCAGAATCCAACAATAAAGAGAAGGAGAAAGATTACAAGAAAAAGTTCCACAAGAAGAAAGGTTTCATGTCAACATAGGAAGATTTGGACACTCATCAGATTCAGAACTTGAGGAAGCATACATTGGTCTCATGGCAGACGTAGTAAGTGGAAACTCATCAAATGACTCTGATGATCAGGTAGATTTTTGTGATCTTAAATCTATTACACAAGCACACTATGAAGTTAGTCCAATATTGTGCAACTTAGAAAAACTTTCAAGAATTTAAAGAGAAATTTTCAAAATGTTTCAAGAGAACATGATGTTATGAAAAAGACACCTCAATCATCTAGCAATTTGATTGATGAAAATTTTGAACTTTCAAAAGAACACAAGGTTTTAAATGATGAAAATAAATCTTTGAAAACCAAAGTTGAAAACCTTGATTTGGAGATTAATTGTTTAAATAAAGAAAATCTTTTATTGAAAGAAAGTGTGTACAAAAGACCCATGGTAGATGATAGTAAGACTATAGACGATCTACTATCTAATATACTGAATTAAAATTACATTAGTTGTTTCAACTTCCATCTATAATACAACTTCAAAATGCTAGTTGATATAGATTTGAACATTACTCCACCTCATTCAGATAATGAAGATGGATCCAGTTCATTTGAATGAGAACAAAACAATATTGATAGTTATGAAATGGAAGAGGAAAGAAATGTTGAATTAGATAATATTATACCATCTGAAGGTATTAAATTTTTAAATCTTTCTTTTAAAGATGCTTGATTGTATTGTTCTTTACATTTTTCAAATTGCACTTTTTCTTCTTCTACAGGATTTTTGTTCAAATCAATTTGTATTGTTGTTCCAATACTTTCAAATGAGTCTTCAACAATTTCACATTCTTCAATATTTTCATGAGTCTTCAACGATTTCAGAAGAACCTTTAATATTCATCTCAATTTTGATAATTAAAATATGAAAGTGTTAAAAAACAAAATGTAATAAAAAGAATAAATTTGAATATGCTATTTAATTATTTACCTTAGAAGATAAAATATGATAGTGAAAGATAGAGACTTGATCTTTAATTTCTCTTTCTAATATTTAATATTAACACAAATAATCGTGTGATTAATAAAGATATATAAAAGAAATAAAGTTATTGAAATTCTAAAATGCTGAAACAAAATTTCTTTTAAAAGTCCATCTTATAATTTGAAATAGAGATAATATATCTTAATAATTTTAGGAATCGATTCATTTTAGCTATTAGACACAATTGTACCAATTACCAATAATTAAATAAAATATTTAATTAATAAAATATATCATGAAAAAATAGAAAAACAATACTTTAAAATTTATATAATCTACCAAAATATTATACGTTTCACAAATTATTTCTTTTTTCCTCTACCAACCGCACTCAAATCTACATAAAAAAAGTTATTAAATATGAACTAATAAAGTAATTTAGAGAAAAATAATAATTAAACATTATATTTATTAAATTAAAAAATACTTTATAAATTAAAAATTATTAATATTTAAAATAACTTTTATTATTAATAAAATAAATAAAAATTATATTTTTTATGTTTATTAATTTTAAAAAATATAATTAATTTTTATATATCAATAAAAAAATTAGTTTTCAAATAATAAATTAAATTAAATTAACAACCGAAATATGATTGAATAAAATATTCTAAGAAAATTTAATTATTTTTCATTAAAAAGTATTCCCTCCATTCCAAATTATAAGGCGTGACAAATTCTCATATATCAATAAAAGCAATTAATTTGTTCAACTTTCTATAAATTTTCCATTTTTACTCTTATTAATTACTATTAAATGAATTAATTGAAATTTAATCAGAAGTATTTATAAATGAATTAATTTTTTAATAAAATTGTAAATTGATTGAGATTAGAATCTCAACAGTTTTCAAATCATTTCAGAATCATTTCTAAATAATTTAAAATCAGAACTACTAATTATTTTAAATAAATTTTAATAAAAAAATTTAATTCCCACCAAATTACAAATGACTATACTTAAATTTTATTTTAAAATTTCAATCAAAATTTTTAACTCCTACTAAATTGTAAATGACTATGCTTAAATTTTATTTTCAAAATTTCAATCAAAATTTTCAATTCCTACCAAATTGTAAATAGAAATAGCGAATTAAAATGAGTTACTACTGCAATTTTAATACAAAAATTAAAATATAATATTAGTAGATGATGATAAAAGATGAAGAGTCAGACTAATAAAAGAAAATTAATTCTTAGTTCCTGATATTTAATTTCTCTTTCTACTATTTAATGTTAATACAAATAATGATGTGATTAATAGGGGTACATAAGGAAAAAAGAAAATAAAGTTATTCGAATTCTAAAACGCCTTATATTATGAAACAAGATTTTCTTCCAAATATGTCTTAAAATTTAAAACGGAGGGAGTATAAGAAACTAAAACTATCTAGATTCCAACTAAAAGAAAAAAGTAAATTGATTTAAACTTTTATAATTTTTATTATTAAACTCTATTACCACATAATTATAGGATGACAAAGCAGGGCTAGCTGCACGAGTGAACCTGTTATGAAAAGTGCAAAGCTGGATATTTTAGCCTAATGACCCGATTAAATCCATCTCACATAATCCACTATCCACATAGGTCATGAACAGGGTGGATTGACCCACATAATCCACAAAATAAAATTTTTATTTATTTAATTATTCTAATTTCTATTTAGAATGCAATCTTAATTTAATTAGTTTTTTTATGTTTCAAAATGTGAAGGTTTACTTTAAATAAAAGTTCACTTAAACAAAATAGGATGTTTAGTGCATATTCTTCTATTCAAATTCTCTATTTCCGGTGTTTGCATATTCTTCTGTTCAAATTCTCTATTTAAGTTGTTTAGTAGATATTTTTCTATTCAAATTCTCTCTTTAAAGTATTTTCTATTAGTTTTATAAAACAATTTATTACTACTAAATTTGAATGAATTTTTCAATATTAAAAGAATGTTAAATATAAAATTGAATACATTATAAATTTAAATGAAAAAAACATAATATCATATAATAAAAAAAAAAATAGTTATGTATACTCTCACAACCCAAAGACTATGTAAGGCAAACCAACAAAATTAACCTATAGATTAACCCTTTTTTCATAAGCCTATGTGAAGCAGACCCGCATTATCAATCCTAGATAATTTACACATAAAGCACCAATAAAACCAAATCAAGAACCAATTTCTCCATTACATTTTCTTGTCCTTTAAACCCTAAAATTAAAATTACTTTACAATCAATTAATCATCTACATTTTATTTATTATTTAATTTTATTAAATAAAAATATATAACTCTCAATTTTTAATTTTAAATAAAATTTGTTTTTATATAATTATAATTATATTTTAATCCTTTAATATTTATTATGATAAAAAGATAAAAGATGCTTACGATTAATAGTCGTGTTGTGCGTTATAATTTTTATTAGAATAAAAAAAAAGATTTTATGATTATTTATTACTTTAAGTTAAGATTTATGAAATTATATTTCTTTATATTGGATATCTATTGAAATATAAGAGAGTAAATCATTTAGCCGATTAGGACAAGGATGGGATAAAATTTAACGATGAATTTTTATAACTTGAATGGGCTAGTAAAAGCCGCATGACTCTCGAGACTTTTGTTCTTTTAAACAAAATCTCACGTTTTCTTCCATTGAAAATCAAATCAAATCAATTATTTTAGTCGACAAATAAAACATAAATCTATACCCTCAAAAAAATCAGGAGAAATTGTGCATTTAGCTAATTAAAAATCACCAGTTGAACATACCTTTCAGAACACCAAAAGAAACAAAAAAATAAACGGAACAAATTGGAGAATCCTTAAAATAGAAGAAACGAATGTGCTTGAGCTTACTAGACCAGCTTCAAATGAATTTCAGCAAGTCTGAAGAGCAAAAGCATTTTATTTACGAGTAGTTTAACACCTTTCATGCCATCTAGTAATCGTGGCAAGTAGGCTGCCTGAATTACTACTCAATAATCACAATTTCAGATTCCCCAATTCTCAAAATCAACAAACACTCACTCAAAACATGCAACTTTTCACAGATAAAACAAAACGGTAAGATGTGAACAAACAATTTGGAAAATGTTACAGACTAAAGATAAAAATATAAAGGGTAAGGATTTGATTGAAAATTATCAAAAAAATATTCAAAATTTATCAACCTCAGTGAAGGGATCCGCATACTCATTAAACAAGAATAGTAGCGAAAAATAGTGAAAAGGTTGAAAGAGCTTGATATTGGGTGCTGCATTCATCTCTAAGGCACGGATTTAAAGCCAAAGAGCCAAACTCCAGACCCTTGAAGACAGAAAAGAAAACATAAACCTAACATAGAACAAAGCCATCGACAGAAACGTTAGGGAGAGACAAAGGTTGCAATGCTTTCCCTTCGGAACAATTGAAGTGCAGTGACGCCGCTCGTAAACCCTAAGCACGAGTTTGAGGGAGCGATTGGTGAGAGTATAAATAGGCATCAAGAGATTGAAAATGCAGGGTAACTGTGTTACGGATGTTGGGCCAGAATGTATTGGACTCTTTTTTTCCAATGTAGCCCTGTTCACAAACAATATCCTTAAAAACGTAAATATAACGTACTCATTGAAATGATAAAAAAAACTCATTAATTCAATTTTAAAAAAGTAAAAAAAAATACAAAGCACAAAAATAAATTCATAAATCTATTAATAATAAAATATATATTAAATATTTAATTAATTTATTTTAGTAATTTATAAAAGAATATCAATTAAATAATTTTAAAATAAATAAATTTTGCTACATTTTTAGTTTTTTTATTAAAACATTAGAAAATTAGCTTGGAATTTGACTCCAAAAAACCAAATCATAACTTGTATATTAATTATAATAGACTAAAATAGAGGTTAAAATTTAGTTCCCCACTTATGATAGTGAATAAAAAATATTATTTAAGTAAATTAGTGGGAAAGAAGTATTTTATGTCTTTAAATTTATTAATTTTTTTAAATGATAGCTAGATTAAAAAATGGGTGATTATACATTTGAAAGATTTACAATGTAACTATTTTTTTATTTTAAAATATAATTAAAGATAAAATAGAAATATGAAATATTTTTATTAAAAAATATAGTTAAATTGAAAAATAAGTGATTATATATTTTAAAAATTTGTGATTACGTCTTTGAATATTTTTCTATTTGTAATTTAAAGTATAACTAAGAATAAAATAAGAATATGAATAAAAGTGAGAATTTTATTATATATTATTTATATATTTATTTTTATTTTAAAATATAATTAAAAATAAAACATAAATATAAACAAAAGTAAAAATATTCATTATATATATTATTATAGATAATTATTGTAGATTTATATTTATTTTAAAATATAAATAAAAGTAAAATATGAATATCTGGACACCTGAGAATATTTATTATATATTATTATAGATAACTATTGTAAATTTATTTTTATTTTAAAATATAAATAAGTGTAAAATATGAATATCAAATTTGGACAGCGAAATTGATAATTTTCATTGTATGTTATTATAGATAGATATATTGTTATAGATTATAAAAACTAATATTATTATTGTAGATTTATTTTTATTTTAAAATATAACTAAAAATAAAATAAAAATATGAATTATGAACATAAAAAATTGAGAATCTCATTATATATTGTTATAAATATTGTGCAAAGAATATTGTGTAGGTAAATATTGTAAATTTATATTAGGGATGACAAATGAATTCGTCTCATAAGTATTACATGAACCCGTTCCGATTTTGACAATGAATCTCCGCATTAACTATATGGTATATGTATGGATAATACATGATTTTTTTTATATTGGATACGTGGACAAAGATGAAAATGTACATATTTGTCCCGTCTCCGTTTCTCCGCCTGTCTTAATAACTCGTCGTCAACATATTTATTTTATTAAGTAATAAAAAAAACTTATATTAAGTTTTCTTTCATTTGTTTGCTAACTTATTTATAAAACACACATTTAATATTTTTTTATAATTATTTAATATTTTATTGAATTTTTATTTGATGATACTTTAATTTAATGATTTATGTAATTATAATTTTTTTTATTAATATTTGTCATTAAAATATATATATATATATATTGTTTTAATATTAAATTTTTTATAATATTATATTTATTTTATTATGATTTTTTTTAAAGATTATTCAATTAATATTTAAAATAGCAAAAGATAAGTATAACTGGTAAAAATATAATAAGAACGAGAGTAAGAGAAAATTTTCATATCTATTAAATATAAAAATAAAAATAAAAATAAATTTTGATTATAAAATTAAAAATAAAGAAAGTCAAACGTATTCGCGAACGATTGCCATTCCTAATTTATACTAGGCACAAAAAAATCTACACAACTACTCCATGAAAAATAAAATTATAGAGTTACAAAATCTTAGATGTAATCAATCATCATAATTCAGAAGTTATGAATGGGACAACAAAGTCTTAAGATTAATTTATATCAATTTTAAGAGTCTCTCAAAAATCTTTTTAGAATGAGACAGTAAAATTTTAACCTTAATTTACATCAATATTAAAAGTCTCTCAAAGTCTTTTACTCATGACTTTTTTCAAGAGAGTAAACTCAATTTCTACATATTGTTGTTTAGCAATTATGAAAAAAGAAATTAAAAAATAAACAGATTTTGTAGTTTACTTGCAAAAAAATGTAAAAGCAAGGCTTCGATATGATTATTACTAAATTTTTATAATTTTGTCAATTTCTAACTAAATTTTTAGTTTTGTAAATTTATTATTTAAATTTTAAATTATATATTTATTTTTTGTTATTTGGTCATGAAATTATTAATAATATAATGTCATGATTAATGGATGAAATATGTATTATATCTTAAACTACATATTGTATTATCAAACTTCTAAAATTTTGTAAATTTTACTATTCAACTTTTAATCTTACAAGCAAATTCTTGAACCTTTTATTTAGCCAATTTTGCAATTGAGTTTTCAATGTAGCCAATTTTGTCGCTTTAAATTTGTATTTTACTTTTCCAACAATTGAAAAATGTCATGATGTGACTAATAATAATATTGTTTTTTATAAGAAAAAAACTACACAAACTTTTGATGGACCTCTTACTTACACTATAAATATTATTTTAATTCTTTTTAAAACGTATTTGATTTTAAGATAATGTTGTTTTTAAAGAGGATTGAGAAAATGAGAATAAATAAGAAATATAAATATTTAGAATACTTTTAGAACAAATTAATATTACCCAAAAGAATTATATATTTTGATTAATTTTCATAAATATTTGCAATAAATATAGGTAATTTTTTCACAGAAACTATCTGTACAAAATCTCACAAAAAATCTTAAAATTCTCATTAATTATTTATATTGTATTTTAATAAAATGTTAAATCTCTATATGTATAGTTCTCTCGTTTTATTTATCTTTTAATATATTTCTCTCATTTCGGTCAGTTATCAAATTTGTTAATTGATTTTCGATATTTTTAATCAACTTTTATAATTTTTTGGATTATTTCGATTAGAAACACTCCTAAGTATAATTAAAAAAATAAAGATCGTAACTTTAAATTGATTATATGGAATAAAATAAAATAAAATATCAAACAAATAATTTAATAGTTAAAAATAAAGATATTAAGTCATATTTTAAACTAATAGAATATGAAAAATTTTGCCTAATTCATTCATCAGTTCATTTTAGTAAATTAATATTTAATTGACATGAAGATAAAATGTGTATAATTTTAAAATTTATGTGATAAAATTCACAACGGAAGAGAAAAAATTTACATATGTTGTTAATTTTGTGAATTAGTTTAATTTTGAGTTAAAAATATATTCAAATTTTATAGTCAGATGTTAGTAAGATATTTGAGAAAAGGAAAAAAAAAAAGTATGAGGAAGTTCACGTCTTCTTCTCTTTCACCATGTCATCGTGTTACTTTGTTTTTAGATTCGGTGGATACACATTAAAAACTTGCACAAGATAATTTCTAAATACTTTGTTTATATATTAATAATTTATTTTTTTAATTAATAAAAAAACTAAAATAAAATATAAAGATATAAGAAGTGTTTATACTTTTATAATAAAATAAAAATAAAAAGATAATGATAGTTATAATGTATTTATACATTATAGCATAAATATTAAATAACTTCTAAAATTTGCTTATATAAGTCTAATAGTAATTCTTTAGATAAACATCAAAATCAGTCATATTTTATTGTTTCTTAGTGATATTTTATTTTGTTTTAAAACTTTTAAGATTAATATTGTAAAATTCACACTATCACGATAATTCTTTTTCAAATTCCTCTGTATGTTAAACATATTATATTGCTCCTCTCATAGATTTATAGGCACGAACCAAGTGGCAGTCTTAAGATTTTCTCTTATATTATATTGAAATTATTGAGATATTTATCATTATGGTTATTTATTATTATTGACATTAGTTAGCCTAATTATAGGTATGTTTAGTAGTTGTGATTCTGTTCAATTTCATTCTTCTTAATCTGTATAACGGTAACTTGTCTACACATCTACATGGATGAGTATCTTGATGAATAAAAAACAAAAGATTTTCTGGCAGTAAATTTTATCATGGTATCAAGAGCAAGGAAAAAGTATCCTAGAAAAATTAACTTTTTTTACGAAATCGTAAGAGATCATAGCTAAGAACAATGGTAATGGACAGTCTCATGCACTACCAAATTCAAGTAAGCTTGTAGGAATATTTGACATCACTCTTTCTCAATAGCAACAACTTCTTGGTGTTTTGAATATTTCCAAAATCAAAGATTGTCTTCACAGTAAGAAGGATATTCCCTGGATTATCGATACGGGAGCCTCACATCATGTGACAGGAAATTTATCTTGTTTGATAAATGTGAAAAATATTACAACCACTGCTAAGAAGGAGGGCAATTTGATCTTGGATGGTGATTTGTATCTTGATAATGTTTTTTTGTGTCCCAATTAACTTGCAACTTATTTTTGTATCCCAATTAAGTAATGTCTCTAATTGTATCCACCGAGAACATTGATTGGAGCAGGCGATGAACTTTACCTTTTTCGTGGTGTCCTGAAGGTGCATGCATTGACACTTGGCAAAGATTCCTCTATTGATCTATGGCATAAATGTTTGGGCTACCATTCAAAAAAGGTATTGAAATTCATCCCTCATGTGAATCAGTTTGGTAGAAGCAATAATAATAGAACTTGTGATTTTTGTCAACACAGCATAGGGACCATTTTTCAATAAGTGAGCACAATGCGAGTAGTTTTTTTTAATTAGTTCATTGTGATTTATGGGGACCTTATTGCACTCCTTCATCATGTGGGGCACAATATTACTTAACAATTATTGATGATTATTCACGTGCAGTTTGGATTTATTTTTTATGCAATAAAACTAAAGTTGAGTCTCGGTTTATGAACATTGTTGTCTTGGTTGATAGACAACTTGATATGAAAATAAAGAAAGTATGAAGTGATAATGGTACCGAATTTAAACTGTCTTCATGATTTTTCTTTAAAGAATGAGATTGTATTTGAGGCATCATGTGTGGGTACTCCACAACAAAATGGAAGAGTTGAAAGAAAACATCAACATATTATGAATGTGACCTGAACACCCAGATTTCAAGGTCATTTATCAATACAATTTTGGGGTGAATGTGTGTTAAGGACATGTTATTTAATTAATTACACATCGTCTTGTGTGCTTAATTATTTGAAACCTTATGAAAAGTTATTTGGTAAAACACCTAATTTTGATAACATGAAAGTTTTTTGTTGCTTATGTTATGTACATCATCAAAATTGTGATGGGGATATTTTCAAGTAGAAGTCAAAAGTGTATATTTGTGTGGTACTCCTATGGAAAAAGGGTTGAAAATTGTATGATTTGAAATCCCACGAATACTTTGTCTCTAAAGATGTGAAATTTTATGAATATGAATTTTCATTTGTTATGTCACCAGACAACACTCTTCACGCTCATCACATTAATCATGATATTGAGTATGCTAATGATGATGATATTGGATGGAAGACTTATGATACATGACCTACAAAGAGGGGTGCATCCATGGCCTTGCAAGAAGAAAAGCAGTCGCAGCTCCAAGGGGGTTTGCACGGAGGCTATAATGGAGCTATTGTGATAATTAATGAGGGAGTAAGTATGAGTGGTGTGGATGGTGAGACACACCCAATGAATGTTCATAACACATTTCTTCATGGTGATTTGGTTGAGCAAGTGTACATGAAAGCTCCTACAGGTTTTAAAAATACTGACCTGAATTTGGTTTGCAAATTGAAAAAATTGTTGTAGCTTAAAGTACACTCCTCATTGTTGGTTTGCTAAGTTGGCTTCAACATTGAAGTGTTATGGATTTGTTCAATCTTATTCAGATTACTCACTATTTATATTGCACAGGAGGGAAATGCAGCTCTATGTGTTGGCCTGTTTGGATGACTTAATTATTGTCGGAAATGATATTTCAATCATGAAAATATTTAAAGCTCACTTAGGTGCTTGCTTTTATATGAAGGACTTAGGAGTCTTAAAATACTTTTTGGGGCTGGACGTAGCCTATAGTCCTGAGGGGATTTATCTTTGCCAATGAAAATATGCATTGGAAATCATTGAAGACATGAGTTTATTAGGTGTTAAGCTTGCATATTTTCCAATGGAACAACACCATAAGCTAGCATTGGCTTCTGGTACACCTCTTGAAGACCTAGAACCCTATCAAAGACTTATTGAACGATTAATTTATTTATCTGTGACTAGACCTGATATTGCTTACTCTGTACATATTTTATCTTAGTTTATGCAACAACCTCAAGAAGAGCATTGGGAGGAAGCCTTAAGGGTTATTATATATTTGAAGAAACATCCGGGTTTTGCACAGGTTTGCTTCAGACCTGACATTGCATTTGTAGTTGGAGTTTTGGGAAGATATCAGAGTAATCCAAATGTTGACAATTGGAAAGTTGCAAAGAAAGTAATAAAATACCTTTAAGAAACAAATGATTTCATGTTCATATACAGACAGACTGATAATTTCGAGGTGATAGACTACTATAATTCAGACTTCGCTAGTTGCATTGATACCAAAAAATCAACATCTGGTTATATTTTTATGCTAGCTTATGGAGCTGCATCTTGGAGCAGTAAAAAGTAGACCTTGACTGCCATTTCCACTATGGAGCCTGAGTTCGTTTCTTGTTTTAAGGCTACCTCACATGGTGTATGGTTGAAGAGTTTTATATGTGGACTTAGAGTTGTGGACTCAATTGTTAGACCAATGAAGCTATATTGTGATAACTCTGTTACGATATTTATGGCTAAGGATAATGAGAGTAGAAGTCGAAGTAAGCATGTCAACATTAAATATCTAGTCATAAGAGAACATGTTAAGGAAAAGAAAGTTATCATTGAACATGTTAGCACTGAGTTGATGATTGTTGATCCTTTGACTAAAAGCATGCCACCAAAGAATTTTAAGGATCATGTAACATGAATGGGACTTTATTCCATGATGTGACAATCAATATTGTTATATAAACTCTTATTTAGTTTAATGATTTCTCATTTATTTTGTGCACATATTTTTTGTTTACTTTTGAGAAATATCATTTAGTTTGGCCTAGAATAAACATAAGGTTTATTCATTAATGTTTAGAGCTTTTGATATGAGACTTGATATATTGTAATATATGGAAGATAATACTCATTATTAGATGACTTATCACCATGATTCATATATTTAGTTTCTTGTTGTGATTGATAATGAAATAAATGGGTCAAGTGGGAGAATGTAAGCACCACTCTTCACGCTTCCTATATCGTGGGAAGATGGGAGATAAACGTGAGTTATACAAAAACCAGAAAGAAATCTACGTTCTAGCAATTATCCCATCTTCTATACAATGTGGTCCATTATTCAAGCAGTTATCAATCACTTATGTAAAAATTTTAGTATTACGTTTTGGAGTTTTGTGATGGACAAAACTCTATAAATAGTGCATATACTCTATGCTTTTAGGTCAGGGAATATACTCTCTTCTTTAATGTACAACATCACCTAAGTTGAAAGGAAAAGATATTTGGAACCGTAAAAGCACATTAAACATTAATTTGTAATAATGGTTGAAAGTTACTTAATTTTTATGCTTCCGTTTAAATTCACAAGCACTTTCATATTTTTTTTTCATATTTCCCATATTTCAAACAAAAACAATAAAAAAATTTAGTAGTTCTAATTTTTTTATGCTTCTGTTTAAATTCACAAGCACTTTATTTTTTTTTCATATTTCCTATATTTCAAACAAAAAAACAATAAAAAAATTTAGAACTTCTAATTTTTTTTTCTTTCCATTTCATACCTCTATAGAAACTCACAACAAGTAGTTACTTAGCTTTGAGGCTATAAGAAAATAATTCTAGAACTCCCTTCGTTCCATCACGCCAAATCCAGATATCAGTAAGTACCCTTCACGTACACTACAAGATGTCACTACATTGCCTTATTTTCATAGGTCTTTCTTACAAGCAAGAGCAGAAAAATGGCTGTGTTTTCCATTATTAAAAGAAAGGAAAATCTCCACTCTCCCAAAGAACAGTACCACCTTAACAATAATCTCCTTCAATTTTCTTTTCATTCACAAGAAGAGCTCTAGTGCCAAAGCCTCATTCATTAAGGTTCTCAGAAAGGTTAACATCCAATATCATTTAAATTTACATTTATTATACCTAATTTCCTCTCTTTCTGATCCTTTGTTGACAACTACCGTAGTTCATTGCATGCTTCTGATTTTTCTCTCGGATCCTTGATTCGCTGTGTCCATAACGTTAAGGAATGAAGAACAAATTGGTTCGCCGGATCAAAAAGTTGCTGTCGTATTCAGGTAATCATGTTCTTCTTTTCCCTCTCTTTGCGCATATTTTTTCCTTTTCCTCATTGAGTTTGATCAACATACAGGTGTTATTATAATTTGCATAAGAAAATTTAATAAAGATAAACAAAGTTTAATTTTAAACAAAAAGACACTGAAAATTACACGGATGTTGAATCTTGTTACAGACATATAAAGCTGAAGTAATCAAATTAGAATAGATGAAAACGATTTGCTTAGCTTTATCCAGAGATAGTGCCTAAGATAGTGACAATTAAGAAAACACGAATATTAGCAGTTTCTAATGCACTCTTTTCAACCCATTCTAGTTGAAGTTTTTTAATAATTCTAAAATCAAGAGGGAAGGTAGTGAAATAAAGTTCTAAACTTTAAATTTTGTGATTTATAATAAATTTTAGAGAATATATTACCAATATTTCTCGTTTAAGTAAATTGTTATCTTTATCTTGAAGTATCCCATTACTACTCTCCAACCCAAAAGCTTCCTATTATCCCAAAAGCTTTCTATTCCTTTAATTTAACAGCTGAAGCTTAGCAGTTATACTTCAACAGACTAATTTTCACCAACAGTGGTGGTGGCTCTTGACTGGCTTCCCTTAAAAATTCAGTACATTACCCCCTAATCTAGCTTATAACCCTTTCCCTCTGTAATCAGTATTACTATATAACCCTTAATCTAGCTAACAAATGAGTAGTTTTGCAATCCAATTCTCAATGAAAATATGAATTCTTATGGCTTAAACACACCAATAAAGCCCAAACCAAAAAACTAGGTGTGAGAATCTCAGTTTAAGTATCGCATTAAACTTCTTTCCTTCTGTACTCGTGTTATTTATAATACCAATATGGTTTTGGTGTGAGGGACTTTGCTTGCACATATAGAATATCATTGGTTTGCACGCGCGAAATAGGGCTAGATCAGATCAACCTACTGCACTTTTGTTGCTCCCTCTGCATTTCATGTTTTTTCTTCCTTTGGAAACCATTATTCTATCTTTCAAATTTGCTTCTGTGGGACATTGCAGTTGATCAAGAACTCAAGGAATTCTCTCAGTTAACAGAAGCATAAGTTGTTTTAGCTCAAATGTTAGCTTAGAAGTTTAATGACAGGAACATCTGCTACTCTTAGCTAATTCACATTTATTACGAATAACTATTTCATGGAGTAGAAAACTGCTGCACAAATTATGTTATTTTTTAATAAAAATTAGAATTTTAATTTTTAACTTCCCACAATAAAAATTTACATTACATCTTAACACTAAACTTCTGCATAAACACTCTCAAGAAAAAAATAAAATGAAAGACAAGTTATATATAATTGTGATGTTTTTTCATTTAGTGATACTGATGTATGAAGGACAATGGCGTGCAACAGAATGTAGCACTTCTCCAAATCACGAAACCTGTTTGGACGTGCGTGAGGAATATGCCAACGCATTTCGTACGGAATCATACACTGAGTTTTGGACACGTGTCCTTGCCTATTCCAAGAATGAATCATCTTCATGTTTGTCAAGAGAGTCCACCACTTCGGCCCGTCTACCCTCTTACCGTTTGTTCGCGGAGCACCTCTTGGACCCGGATCAGCCCACGGTAACTCGGGCCCTATCCGGGGCCCAGTGCAGGCCCAAGGTCCACTCTCTGTTGTCAGACTATTTTGCACACACGGCCAATGCTTCTGTTCTTTGTAGCCACCTATTAAGAGACATTGATCGCGTGCGTGTCAAATATAGATCACTCAGAACCATTCTTCAATGCCTTCCATCCGATCAAATCCCTTCACCAATGGTAATAACCCATTTAATTGAATTTTCGAACTTTTCCAACCCGTTTGCCTCATCGGGTCTGGTTCGGGCCACCCAGTGTCAATGCTCCGATTTGCAAAAGCGGCTCGAGTCGAGCCGCGACAAGGCGCGAGCCAAGCTCCAATTAGCTGCTAAAGTAAAATGTGGTTCGGCTTGTCTACTTGCGGCCATAACGGCTTCACTTGTTGTTATTATGATGTCTCATGGCTTTGCATTGATTGTGGCTATGCCCGGATTGGCTTCAATGAATTTGGGGTCAGAAAGGAAGCTGGCTCGGGTGATGGCTCAGCTCAACGCAGCTGCAAAAGGAGCCTATATAGTGAATAAGGACTTGGAGACGACGGGTCGGCTTGTGGCTCGGCTAAACGATGAGCTGGAGTACATGAGGACAACGGTGAGGTTTTGGCTTGAGAGGAAGGAGGATAAAGTTCAAGCCGATGGTGGAGTTGTGAGCTTGTTGAAGAAGAACCAGTGTAGCTTCAGTGACCAATTGGATGAGTTGGAAGAACATTTGTATCTGTGTTTCATGACTATTAATAGGGCCAGAGACCTTGTGCTAAGTCAAATACTTCATTCATTGTGAAAGTGTCATATAATGATTAAGTGATAAACTATTGACATTTAGTTTTAACCTATTGATGGTGGTGTAAATGTAGTGATTTGTGTTAATTAATTATTTTTAACTTAGATAATGTATTTTTAGAATATACCTTGCTAGAGAGTTATGTTGGTATCCATATCTTTAAGGATAGAATCTTAAGTAAATAATAAAAAGTAAAAAAAAATTACATCCAAATTCTAAGGATTAAAAAGAAAAATGTTTTATGATAGTTCTCTCAAATGTGATTCAAAATGCTCCATTAAAATGACCAAAAGCGACTTAACTACCAAGCACTAATGCTTGGTTCCTTTCCATATGATGATGAAATTATGGGTAACTAGCTTTAAGTCGATTCCTCATATGTGCCCAGAAGAAAAGAGAAAATCATATTAGATTGTTAAAACCACTATTTTATTTATTATCAAATTTTATAAAACTTTTTTATTAAATTCACCAATAAATTAGAAATAATTAAAATTAAGAATGAAAAAAAAAACATAGTTACAGTAAGAATTTTTTTTTTAAATTAAAGAAATGCATGATACTATTATGTAAATTTATTTCCTATATTTTTATATTCTAAGACTTTTATGTAAAAATTTTAAATATTATAATATATTGAAAGTGATTAAATTAAATAACATTAAAAATTATATTATATAATCGGTTATGACTATATTATATAACATACAAATTAATAATAAAATAAAATAATATTAAAAATAATAAAAAAATAAGAAATTAAAATTAATAGTAATTAAAATAATAATAATAATAATAATAATAATAAAAGTAATAGTAAAATAAATATAAAATACTAATAAGTTACTAAAAAGTAACAAAAAATATTATTAGAAAATATAAAATAATAAAAATAATATTTAAAAATAATAATAAAATATTAATATAATAATAATAAAAAATTATAAATAAATATAGTAAAATATTAATAAAAATAATAAAATTTATAAAATAACAACTATAACAATAATAAAAATATAATGTTAATAATATTGAAATTATAAAATAATTATTTTTTAATTACATATTCAAAATGTATTTTAACTCAAATATAGGTAGTACATTTAAATAAATTATTAACATAAATTTAATGTTAATGTAAAGATAAAATAGTAATTTTAAAAATTTTATTAATTAGAAAATTATTTAATTTATTATATTAATCAAGTTTAATCTAATATAAAATATTTTTAATATATTTTTTAGATTTGTTTCTTAAAATTTTAATTTAATTTTTATAAAATATATTTTTTACATTTTTGTATGTATTAACAGGCAAGCTAATTTCTAATTATTTTTTAGTGTTCGGTATCTAAAATATTTAGAAGAATGTTTTAAGCAAAATGCAGAAAATAAATTTAAATAAATTGTTAAGATTTGTTTTAAATTTATTTTTAACCTAGGGATAAAATAGTAATATTACTAAATTATCAATTATAAAATTGTTTAAACTTCCATATACTTTTTCTTCACTTCCTACTATCTTTCTCTTAATACAAACAATCTCACTTTCCAATTTCTTTCCCTTCAAATCCATCATTTTCCTCTCCCTAAACTCTTCTCCTTAAAAGGAACACAACCTAAAGAAAAATGTAGTGTATGTCTTTTTTGTTTAGCTCTACATAGGGTGCAGGTGGAGCATAGAATAAAATTGCATTGATGTAATTTGTCATGTAGTGGTAACTTGTTTTATAACAAATTTCAAAGAACAATACTTCTAGATAGGGGAATGTTTTTGCTCCATATTTGTTTGGCCCATTAAGGTTCAAGCAAGGACAATTTCAGATAAGATTTAATTCCTTTGTGAGATAGTAGGTCATTAGATTGGGTTACATATAGAGATTCTTATTTTCATCTACCACAAGAAGAAACATGAGATGATCTTGTAGAATATCTAAATCTATTATTATCACCTTTAACCAGTCTCTCTTAACATATAAGGTGAAGTCGAACAGAAGTCGACCATAAGCAACTTCAAGCCAACACATGGACATATTATATAATCAAACTAGAGTAGATAAACAACTAATATAAATACCCAACTAAGTATTCATCCTAATACTAATTACATATAGTAGTTATGATTAGATAGATCCAACACAAATCTAAGGAAACAACAAATTAGTTGGGGAAAAGACATTACTAAAAATGAAAGGTGAAAGGCTTAGTAGAATTGATTTTCCAATAGTCAAGAGGTGTGGTAGGAGATTTTCCCATATTCAGGGTTTCAAATTTGTATAGATTTATAAATACAATATCTCTTTAACTTAGGAGAGACAAGCACACTTGCATATTTTGACTTATGTTATTTAGACTTTGAACTTTGAACCATAAGAAATAAAAAAATTGTTGTAGCTAAGATAGTGTTAAGGAAAAGTCCAACACTCCATAATTTTGAATTATGCTGAAAAACAATTAATGCTAAGTTGTGACAGACAAAGAAACATGTTTAACAAAGGTGGTGTAGAGTTTTATCTCTCATTAGATCATGCATGTATCATCTGTTAGACGATACCTTAAACAATCATCAAATGATAAGTCATCAGATGATGTAAAAGTTATTTTAACTAACGTTTGAAAATTAGCTTTTAGAGGCATTTTTCTGAACAGTATGATGATCAAGTACCAAGACAGTTCTCATGTCGCAAAACAACACCTTCCTTATTAAAAGTACAAATTGTTTTCTTCACCAAATTCCTGACGTGCTTGAGTTTTGTCAACTCCCAATGTACATCTGTCATGTACGGAAGTGTTGCTTTCATCAAAAGGAGTAAAACTCACTGTCTAATGGAGGATAAGTGTAACAAGCTATCAAGTTTGTGTAAAAATTAGAAGCACACATTTATTGCATGAAGAAGAGCATCTAATGCATCTATGTGAAGCTTTCATCACACGCAACAAGAAGATGTGTTCCACTCCTGTGTCACCTAAGCACTCATATTTTCCACACATCACTCATGCACAAAATGTGAGCTTCATGTAGAAGTGTGAGTGTCTAGGTCATCCAATCCCTTCCCATGCACGCCTTAGGTTTTAATTGGGTCTTAGGGAGCCTAATTAAAACCTAACTTACTTCTACTAGCCCTCTTTTACTATTTACACCTCAATGTCCAAAATGCAAGCACAACAACCTGATCTACTTAGCCCAGATACAAGGCCCAAATATTCTAGAGTACTAGACACAATTAGGAACCTTGTTATTCATATTCTACTTTATATAATATTTACAAACTAAAAAATAATCCATGTAAATAAAAGCTTGGGCCTCTTGAAGTCAGTTGAGGCTCAATCTTCATGTATTCTTCTGGTCATTGCTCTAATGGTCCCTTTCTTTGGATGATATGTGGTTCTCAATCACCCAATGGAGGGAGATAAGTCATTACACTACCATTAAGATGACTGAGAATGATAACATTAAGATGTTCTTCGACATCTATGACTCCATTGAAATTCAAATCAGACCTGAACTACATGTAACAACAACAACAAGCTCCATTTCAATCTATAAACAAATACAAACTCCCTTTTTCTTTACATTTTAATTGTAATGAACATTGGTGAATATGGTCTTGGAAGTATGACCTAGGTTAAGTCCCTCTATTGCAAAAGTCTTTTTGTAATAACTTTTGATATCCACTCGATGTGATTATTAGTCTTCTTACATTGGCCAAACATTATGCCTAAATCCTAAAATGAAAAAATCATCAAAGACATGTTCCCATGCTAAATATTATGAAACAAAATAGACATATGAAAAAAATGTTCTTATTGACATACACTAGAAAAACATTTACCAATCTTACTTTGACATCAACTTCATACCAATAATTTTAAACACAAATTATTCCATGTATCGTATTCTCAATTATTTCATAAACGCAAATTTTATATACATTTCATGTATTTTCTCTATTTTCATATTTAACTATCAAATAAACTAAATTTCAATTAATTGTCATTAAATTTTTAATTTTTTTATTAAATATTAAAAATTTATATATGTTTTAAAATTATTATAAATATGTTAGATAATTTTAAATATTTAAATTATTATTATTAATTGTACTTTATACATTTTTAATATTATTCATAAATCTAAAATATTTTAAAATATGAAAAATTCTATTTTTAAACTCACATTTTTAAATTATAAAAACATATTAAATATAATATCTAATGATAATTAATTTTATATTAACATAATTAAAAATAATTATTAATTGTAGTTTTTAATATTATTGATAAATTCAAAATATTTTATAATACTCAAAATAGTTTTTAATACTTCTAAACTTTATATATATTATAAATTATTGAAAATATATTAAATATTATTTTTAATAGTATTTTATATATTTTTATATTTATTAGAAACTATCACTAATTTTTCAAAAAAGTTATTAATTAAATATATTTATTTTAAAAATTTACATTTATTTATTATTATTCTAAAATATATAAAACTTTGCATAGAAATCAACACACTAAAAGCCAATTTCCGCGGAATAAATACATAACCATATTCATAATTTCTATCGAAAAGATTTCTTTCTTCTACTGTAAAACGATCTCTTGAACTAAATAAACTGGGTGGGGACAGATTTATTGTAGAATTTTTTTAAAATTAGGTTTATTCTGGAAAAAAATCAAATAACCTACGCATAAAATAAATTTATTGAAAAAAAGTTATTCTACTTTTTTTACCCTAAATGTGTTTTTGTAAAAGATTATAAAAAAAGTATTATGTTAACTTGCAGGACAAAAAAGAGAATTTTGGTGGCATTATTCTTTCAGGTCTCTTTCTGATAGCCTTTAGAATCCTTTTCAGAATTAGTTTTGTTTATTCTTGGAAAGTACCCTGAATCCCATTTGGGTATTCTTCTAAAGTACCCATAAGATTACAGTTCCTTTTTTCCTAATGTAGTTCCATCCTCTGCAGAACAGTACACAGTAATAATATTAGGCATATTCGTATAAAGAACAACCACCCAACCAACCTAACATTGAATCTCAAACAGGAATTATGAACAAAACGAAAACAAACAACAAACTCGTTGCCATATAACATGGACACAGGATTTGAACAAATTTTGGACGCAACCGAATTCCCCATTCTCACGCATCAATACATCTCTATCCTTATCTACATCCATATCCACACTTCAACATCAACATCATCATCACCCTCATCATTTTCTTCATCCAAATTCTAACTATTTAAAATTAAATATCTCTCCATATTATTATATATATATATATATATATATTGAATAAATTTAAGTGTAGATTAATGTTTACGAGATTTTATTAATTCTGTAATTATTAAAAAAATTATATTTTAATTAAAGAAATTAATTATGATTTAATTTTTGACAAAACCTAAAGAAAAAAGACTCATAAAATAAGATTATAAATAGATGATATAATAAAATTAAGAAATATATAAAAATTAAAAAAAATATTATTCAATGAAATACGTGCTATCAATAATATATATAAATAATATCAAAATAATTTGATAAATAAATTATCTAAAGTTCAAATTTAATTAGATAACAATTTAACTATAGTACGAATAGATTATGTTAAAAGGACTTGAATTATGTATATTCAAATGATTTTTTATTAAATAATTCATACTAATACCATAGTTTAAAAAAAAATCAAATAATATTATAATTCAGAGACGTAGATTTTTTTTGTTGTTAAAAAAATATTCTTGATGTAAATAAATAATTAAAATTTTATTTTTAATATGAAAAATTAATGATTTGTACAATCAAAAGAAAAAAAGAGTATTTTTCAAAACATGAAACGAATATAAATATGACCTCAACATTTATCTTATCACTATATATGTATTTAGGTTTTAAAACGTTATTGTACTTTATTATCGTTTCTGACGGTAAAATAGAATAGTTTTTTTTTATGAACACTAAAGTGAAAACTATATTAAATATTTATTTATTTTTTGTGTGAAAGAACAAAGTAAGGTTGACATAAGTAATCTAAATGGTTATAAGAAAAAAAATTGATATTACATATATATATATATATAAATATATATATATATATATATATAAATATATATATATAATTAGTATTTTAGTACGTGTAATGTATAAAATAAATATTTACATTATATAACTAAAATTTCTAATATAAATGTATATTTTTATTTATGATATATAAATTATATCGGGATATAATATTTTGTGTTACAATGCAGTGATATTTTTAACTGTTGATGGTTTAAAAAATATATAAAAAATCAATTTAGAAATGAAGAAAAAAGTAAAAAGAAAAATATAAGTAAAGAAATTTTTAAAATAGTTTTTTTTAAACAAAAATTTATTTAATTGAATAATAACAACTCCTCAAAATGTTCTTGTTCTATATAACTATTAAACTTACATATTTGAATATATTTTTTTAAATTTTATGATAAAAATAAATATTTTTTATTATTTAAATAATTTAAAAAAGAAAATTATTTTCACATAAAAGTCAAATTCAAGATTCAAATAATTTAGTTAATATAAATATAAATATAAATCGGTTATGTTGATGTATTGTAATCGATTTCAAATCTCAATGTCTATTTCAACGGATAACATACTAGTTTCTTGTTACATCTGATAAGCAGAAGTCAATTATTTTATCGAAAATAGGACAAAACATTTAATTAAAAAATCATATAATTTTTAAAATAATTAATATAAAAAGTAGCAATTTTATCATAGAATAATTTGTTATTGAAACGAGTATAATCCTATCTGAGGCAACTAATTTTTTCTATGAATTCAAATCAAACCATTTTTTTTTCATATTTAATATACTTGTATATAAACACATTTTAATTTATTCAATTTCATTTTATAATCTTTGTTTAGAAAATATCCTTATATTTAACTTAAATAAATCCCATTTTGATTAAGAATTAATTACTTTCAGTTTTGCTATTTATTTTATTTAATGATCACTATTAATAGAATGTCGAATATATATTACCTTTTAAAGGTATAATATGTGATTATTTTCTATTTATTAAAATAATTACCAAACAAATAATAACATTCACGGATAATATAATTTATAAGTAACTAATATATAATAACAGCTTATAAAATTAATCTCATCAGGGTTTTACATTTTTTAAATTAACCTTTTTGGTTTATGTACAACCGTATAAATTAATTACAATTATTATTACATTTTTTTAAATGAAAAAAATTGATAAAATACTCTATGAAAAGTAAATAGGAAAAAAGTGATTAAATATATGTTTAATTACTTAATTAGTGAATTATCTTTCATTCTTCATGAGTGGATAGTATATATGTACACAAATTTGTCATCTGAAACAAACAGGACTATCATTCTCTTGTGGGAGACTTTGAAAGAAGTTGAATCACTGCAAAATGAGGATCGAGCAAGAGAGTGATGGAGTCTCCGCATCCACAAAACACCTTGTATTTGCGTATTACGTCACTGGTCATGGTTTTGGCCATGCCACTCGAGTCACTGAGGTCTCTGTCCATGTGAAGTCGCCTTTTTTAAAATTAAATGCTTAAAAATTGATTTTTGTTTCTGGGCTTTTAGCTTTGGCTTTGATCATCTGGCATGCAACAAAAGAAAGTTTGAATTTTGCCGTGTCTCTGTTTTGTGGGGATAGTTTTTTCGTGTTGGTTTTGTTATGATGTGTGAATCTTTTATTTGGATTGAATGCTAGGTGGTGCGGCATTTGATTCACGCGGGGCATGATGTGCACGTGGTCACTGGTGCTCCTGATTTCGTTTTCACCACTGAAATACAGTCTCCTCGTTTGTTCATTCGCAAAGTGAGTTATTTATCTATTTTCTTACCTTTAAAGTCTCTTTGTGATGCTATCTGAAAGGGCAGTGTTCATAATCTAGTTTGTGATTGCTAAGGAAGAAATAGCATCTAAATACATATGTATAACCTGTGGATCGTAGCCTATCCGTGTTGCCTGTGGAAAGCTTCATGATTTTGATGTAAAAGGGTAGTTCTGTGCGATGAAAAAAAAAATGCTGTTTGAGGTTTCTTACATGTTCTTCGGTAGAATTGCTTTTAGCTGTGTCATAATGATCCCAATTGCAATAGATGGAAACCCAGATCAGATCGAACTGTTTGTGAGAATTTTCATTGTATATACAAGTACAATGCTTTAAAGAGACTGCCTTTAAAGTTCATGTTTGTTTATCCATCTGTTTAAAATAGGTGCTTTTGGACTGTGGAGCTGTTCAGGCAGATGCGTTGACGGTTGATCGCCTTGCCTCTTTGGCAAAGGTATGGCAATGCCATTGCCTTTTGGATTGTTTCTAGTTGTCGTGCTTTGAGGTAGATGCCTTAATGTTGTTTCTTTCTGTTGCTTATCCCTTGCTTGTTTGTGGTTATGTTAGTATTCTGAAACAGCAGTGAAGCCCCGTGTGCAAATCTTGGCTCAAGAATCTGAGTGGCTGAACTCTGTCAAAGCTGATTTAGTGGTACATTACATGTTCTTCCCGTTTTTGTTGGAAACAAAAGTGAAAGGGGAAACTGATAACTGATTCATAATGCTTAGAATAACTTCTAACACATTAGTTTGGGCTTTTGAAAAAGGTAGTTATAAGGATGGGTAAAAGATGATTATTTGATAAAGATTTTATGTAACAGAAGTAATTTTGCATTTGATTATAATTATAAAAAATAGGTTCTTTGGGATTATCAGTGCGAAAGTACCTTTTCTGAAAAAATTACTTAGCATCTCTTGAAAGAAAATATGAATAGAACTTGTAAATTTTAAAATTCAGCAAGGACTTTTTTGTCTGGAAAACAGTTTCCCTTTCTTTCTCAAAACTTTTTTTCATGTTCTTCACCATTGATTTTCTTAGAAAATATTCCTATCTTCTATGAAAAATCTAAAATCTGGTTATTTTCATATTCTTCATTGTTCTCCCCAAAAGCTTATACAAAAAACTTTAAATATTTTGCATATGTTTATAAGAAGAACATGATTTTTTCCCCACAAAAATAGAACTTCTATATTGTATGCTTGGTAGATCCTTGAAAGCTAATACGAGAAAACAGGTCTCAGATGTTGTACCAGTTGCATGTCGAGCAGCAGCAGATGCCGGCATTCGCTCTGTTTGTGTGACCAATTTCAGGTAACTTATAAAGACCACCATTATCCTTTAATTTTTTTTTTCTTGTGTTTCTCTTACTAATTGGTTAAGGGAGGACCATTATATGTAGAAAGCACATGAGCTGTTTGCCTATGATGTCAGAAAATTTAGCTGAGCAATATATTTTCATGAATTTTATGTATTCATTCATCTCAGTTTAAGGTATTTTTATCATCATTTCATTGTTGCAAATTCATGCCAGGCATCAATTTTAAGTTGCTTATGGGGATATGAGTATACTTTCTACTTTATTGCCTGTTGTAGTTGAAACCTTAAATATACATGGATGTCCTAGAGTGATTGCTTTTGTTCAGAGCCCATATTTAGTCTCGTTCCATGTCTTTGTGATTTCAGTTGGGACTTCATCTATGCAGAGTATGTCATGGCTGCTGGACTTCATCATCGTTCCATAGTTTGGCAGGTTCAAAATCTTATTTGTATAGCAGGTTATCTTGTTTCATATTTTTGTTCAACGAGAGAAACTTCAGAAGTTGCTGATTCTCTGATTTGTGGAAGAATTTGGAATTTTTATGCTCAACATTTAGTTTCTTGTATAAAACTTGTGACATTTTAATTTTACTTGTTACTTTTTAATGTTTGTCTGCTATCAAGGTTGAAGAAGACTCATCAAAGAATTCACAAATAATTAATGCTTCATCTCTGCATTTCCTCCACATTTCTTGAATGTATTAGTAATTATCTCTCAAAAATTAATTGTTAAAATTTCTTAGAGAGTGGATTTTAAGTTTAAATCAACTTTACGAACTGGCTAGATGAGGTTTGCATTCTTCTATATATTATAATTTGGCTATATCTCTAGTTGATTTAAGATCTCCAACATACTCTTTCATGTTGAGGACTGAACATCTTGAACGTGAGACTAAATATTTGTGGATAGTCCGATAGTGACCAATAGCGAGTGGTATGATAGATCCAACAAACCTTATTAAGATAAACTTTGATACCATCTTAGAAAATGGATTTATTTAAATGTCATCTGTGTTCTTAGTTTGTAAAGCTAATGTGATAATTGTTAAGATGCCCGGCAGTGGCTACAAATATGGCCTAGTCTGTTTCTAACAATAACTATGAAGCAAAAGAATAAGCTGAATGGAAGTAAAACTTTTATATTGAAAATTATGCTCTTAGTTTTTTCCTTTTCCAAATGTTATGCTTTGTGCTTGAAACATGATAAATAAGGGTAGTCACATATACACTGCTGCAGATAGCGGAGGACTATTCACATTGTGAGTTCCTTATCCGCCTGCCGGGATATTGCCCAAGTAAGTCAATTTTTATATAATTGCTTGGCAATAACCTAATATTAATTGAATAGTCACTTAGATGCTGTCATGGGAATGATTAAATAGAATTTGGCATCTCCAATTTTTGCAGTGCCTGCTTTTCGTGATATTATTGATGTCCCTCTCGTTGTGAGGAGGTTGCACAAATCTGCAAAAGAGGTATACCTTACAAACCTCTATGAATCTTGTGATAGGATGATTTATCTCCTAATCGGAGCTTGTGATTTTTCTTGTTGAAGGTGAGGAAGGAACTTGGGGTAACTGATGATGTGAAGCTAGTTATTCTCAACTTTGGTGGGCAGGTGATTATCTAGAGCTCCTCTTTTAAGGACCAAACCTTGATTTTTTTCTTGGGATAGGTTGTAAAAAATGCTTGCTATCTCTCTCTCTGAACTTTCTTGTTATCGTGTTGTTCATTTACTTGAATTGTGGAATGCTGTTGTAATTTTATATTTTGGATGTGTGGGATGCTTTAATTAGCCTATCTTTAGTATCAAATGCAAAATGGTGTGATACCCTCAATTCTAATGTCAATCTTCCAGTTTTTCTGCAATTATCTTCCCTTATGACCATCATTTTGACATAAAAAAAGTTTCAATTAAAATCTCATGATTATAAATCTGCTGTTACACTATCTGGTTACATACAGTCTTGTAATACTTTGCTAAGCTAACTCTACTAACAACTTGTTAGAATTAACTGATTTAAAGCACCAGTATAATAATTAGTATTATGTATCACTGTATCATTTATTTACGTTATTATTCATGCCCTGATTGTTTCCTCATGAAATTAATAGTGTTCTTGATATAACTGTGGATACTCCTTTGTATTCTGTAAAATCAGCTGGGCATATATTGATGTGTTGGTCTAATTAACATTTCTGGCACTAACACAATTTCATAATAAAGTCTAGAGTTCCTATAACGATATTTTGCAGGATTTTTTTTTATCGTCAATACTGATTTGTTATTGATGTTAGGTCATCTATTGACCATATACTTGTAAATTTTACACTTTCCTTTGGGGCATGGAACTCTACTAATGATTTGAAACAGAGTCACTCCCATTTCATCTGACTTCTGCCTCTCTTATGTCTTGTCTCCAGCCATCAGGATTGAAGCTAAAGGAGGAATGCTTACCGCCTGGCTGGTTGTGCCTGGTACTTCTTCAACCAGTCTGCTATGTATTATTGTCTCATTTAAAATGTTCATTTATCGTACTTGTGCATTATTGTGGTGTCTTACTTCTATGACCCAGGTTTGTGGTGCTTCTAAGAGTGATGAACTTCCACCTAACTTCATAGAACTTCCTAGAGACGCATATACGCCTGACATTATTGCAGCATCTGACTGTATGCTTGGTCAGTATGAAGCACATATAGTTGCAATTAAAGAAAATGGATTAAATGAAAGAGTTGCTAAATGCTGTTTGCTATTATAGGGAAAATTGGATATGGCACTGTTAGTGAGGCCTTGGCGTACAAGTGTCCTTTTGTCTTTGTACGTAGAGATTATTTCAATGAAGAACCTTTTCTGAGAAATATGCTTGAGGTAGTCTATTGATTTCCTCTGTTAGTTTTTTTTTCTTCAATGTTATTTGTTTGAGTGACTTACAAGTAATTATCTTTGTTTTCTTAGCATTATCAATGTGGTGTGGAAATGATTAGGAGGGATTTACTGACGGGTCACTGGAGACCTTATCTTGAACGTGCAATAAGTTTGAAACCCAGCTATGAAGCAGGCATTAATGGTGGTGAGGTACTATCTTTTTCTTTTACTAATAAACTCTTCAAAACTATTACTTTGTGTAACTGTATATGTTTTTGCAACCCTGTAAAATTATCTTTTAACTATGAACAGTTTGTGTGGAATAAAGGAATGGCTGGTCAGTGACAAAAGTAGGGTATGGACTCATGTTGAAGAAATACCATGTATAAGAATCAAGTTAATTCGTCTAAATTGTTATTTTAGGAATGATAGAAATTTCTAACTTCCCTTATTTGTTATCTCATGACCACAAAGTATCTGTTTGAATAATGAATTGAAACCATTTAAACAGAAAAACACAATTTACAGGGTAATAGTACATAGTTTTTCGAAAGTTAAAAAACCTCTACAAGCAAAGAAAGTTGGCAATGGGGAGCCAAAATGGACTGAACCATGCACTTTTTATCCCTAAGGACCCAGTTGTAGTGTAACATATAAAGCGAATTCTTTGGTCCTCCTTTGTAACAACCTACTCTAAAATTTTGAATTAAGAGTCTTTTATGCTATCACTACTCTGAATTTATCTGATAAGTTATTTACAACAATAACGCAGGTAATATTGAACCTAACATTATCATTGGCAGTAATTTTACTGCTTGGGGTAGATGTTTTGACATCATGATCTGTTTTTGCAATTTAACTGAAATTTTAAAATGTTTATCTTTTTATTGGATTGCAATCATCTACCAATTAGTGTACCGGATATTTAAATTTTTCTAAGGTTGTTCCTTTCCCTGCTTTGTTCACGTAGTTCTATGTTGTTATTGATGTTTTTAATTATTCCAAAAGAAGTGATTATTTTTCATAAAACATTTGAAAATGTAGGTGGCAGCACACATCCTGCAGGAGACAGCTTTGGGAAAGAATTATGCATCGGATAAGGTAAACAACTTCTGAATGACTTTTCGCATTGTTGGCTTTTGTTATATTTTCCAGCCTTGGCCAACCTCGGTTTCATGAAGATATAGTGAAAGTGATAAAATTTTGAATTTTCATTTCAATTTGGACTTAATAATATCCAGCTTAGTGGGGCTAGAAGGTTGCGTGATGCCATAGTTCTCGGGTATCAACTCCAAAGGGCCTCTGGCCGTGATATTACAATCCCAGAATGGTATGCTACTGCTGAAAACCGACTTGGGCACTCAACACCTGGTTCCCCTGTGGAAGATGGAAGTTTTGCATTAAGCCCGTGGGTATCACCTCACTTTTTCAGGGGTATAATTTTGTTGGTTGCTTCCTAATAACTGATAATATAACTATCTTCTTTTTGTTTCCTTATATTCTTTCTTTAGGGACTTCAAAGACTTTGACATTCTTCATGGAGATGTTCAAGGACTTCCAGATACTGTGGCATTCTTACATAGCCTTTCTGAATTACAGGAGAAGCATACAAGGCGGGAGCGTAAGGCTGCAGCCAGTCTTTTCAACTGGAAGGTGTTAATCATTTTGTTTGGTCACTCCATTAAGAGCTCTCAATGGATACAATCAATCCTGTTATTGATTGAAATACTGATGAAATCGCTTTACTATGACAAAACACTTTATTATCTATGAAATTCAAAGACTTGTTCTTTTGGTGTTTGTTCTTTCACTTTTGACATTGTTCTATTCTCGTGACAGGAGGACATTTTTGTGACGAGAGCTCCTGGAAGGTTAGATGTTATGGGTGGCATTGCTGACTATTCTGGAAGTCTTGTCCTACAGGTTGAATCAATCTCCTAAGGGTTTTAGTGTTCATTACAGTTTGTTTCAACTGTTAACTTTTTCACATACTTTAACTTTTATTATAATACATTATTATAGACTTGAAGCTCTAAAGTTTAGTTTTAGTGAATCCAACTAATACATGCAGTAGATGAATATGCCGTGTTTCTGGTTTCTACTCCTTCAGAAAATAATTAAAGTGGGATCAGGTGTTGTTAGTTTGATAACATAGTTCTAGATTTCAGGATATGTTATTGTTAGAGTTATCTTATCCCATTAGACTCAATTTAATGGGAAGTCTGTATATATCAAATGGAATAATGGACCTTACCTTAGTATGTACTGAAACTGGTTAGCAACATTTTCAGGGGAACAAATACATTGATTAACAATGATTTAAGGTGGGCATTTTTCTTGTACATTCTTACTAAAACGGATGTTTTGTAGTCATTAAGTTAGAAAGAGAATCTGTTTGATGATAATATCAGTTAAAAGGCTAACACAGAAGTCCTGAAAAAGGAATACACACATAACATTGAATATTTGCATCAGCACATGGCATAATCAGCATATAAGGTCAATTCTTATCCACCCTTCAAGAGCATGATGAACATGTACTACTGTATTATTACATGCAATACTACTACTACTACTACTACTACTAACACTTAGATGTATAGTGCCGAACATTGACTTACATGTTTCTATATGATTGGTTTAGTTACAGAACTGCAAAAGTTATTCATAGAAACAACTACTAAGGCCTTCTTATTCTCTTTCTTTTCACTTCGTTGTAGATGCCAATTAAGGAAGCCTGCCACGTCGCGTTGCAAAGAATCCATCCAGGTAAACATAGGCTGTGGAAGCATGCTGAGGCTCGACAGAATGACAAAGGGGGAAATCCAACTGCTGTCTTGCAAATTGTATGTCAGATAACATGTGGAAATTTCTCTGTTCTATCAGTTAACATTGACAACTATATATTGGAGTTTGTGTACCAATGAAGCTTGAGAAGTGAATAATTTTGATGATAAAATGATAAACATTAGCTGGACACCTTTGTGTCCTTGCAGTTTTTGCTATAACAAGACTTTCTTATTGTGTTCTAATGAATCTGGATCATGTCAGGTATCATTTGGATCAGAATTGAGCAATCGAGGCCCAACATTTGACATGGATTTGTCTGATTTTATGGAAGAGGGAAAACCAATCTCATATGAGAAAGCAAAGAAATACTTTGCTCAAGATCCTTCCCAAAAGTGGGTAGCACTTGTGAATGATTTTATTATACGAGTAAGGCATGTCTGGCGTTCCATCAGACTAATATGATTAACCATCACAGGTGGGCAGCATATGTAGCAGGGTCAATTTTGGTCTTAATGACTGAGTTGGGTGTTCAATTTGAAGATAGTATAAGCATGCTGGTAACTTCTGTTCTCAACCTGTGTTACTGATACTTCATTTTAGCAAACAATAAAATATCTTACTGAATGCTTAGAGAATTTCCCAAGGGTGTTGGTAACATAATTGCCAATGATTTTCACATTCAACATCATTTCTGGATGTGGAGTATCTTGAATCCTTTATTGCCATGTTGAAACAATTGTCCTGGCCTATAATTGTGCCACTAACTCTATCTCCATATTTTTTATATTCTAAGATGTAGACATTGTAAACAAATATGTAGGTTTCATCTGCAGTTCCAGAAGGGAAAGGTGTATCATCTTCTGCCTCTGTGGAGGTTGCTAGTATGTCTGCTATTGCAGCTGCTCATGGTAATTATGCTTCATTTTGTTAAATTTTCAACCACTAAAATTTAAACTCATTCATTATTTTTGGTAATTTTATTACTTCTCATTTGAGTAAAGTTAATTTTCTTCTAGGCAAAGTTGATTCACAAAGGAGATCTCTTTTATTAATAGTTCATTCTCTTATAGAATTCTCTTTTTTCTGACCTTGATACTATTTTGGTGTTTACTGAATGCTTAAATAGGTCCAATTTTGTCATGTGGTTAAATTAATTTGTGTTTGTTACTCAGGCTTAAATATCAGCCCAAGGGAACTGGCCATACTCTGCCAAAAGGTTGGACTTTATGCATTACCCTGATCCATATTGATTTCCTATGATTTTATATTTTATCTTTAGCATCATTTTCCACTAGATATAATTTCAATCGACATCTTACAATTTTGGTCAGGTGGAAAACCACATTGTAGGAGCTCCTTGCGGTGTCATGGACCAGATGGCTTCGGCATGTGGTGAAGCCAACAAACTTCTTGCTATGATTTGCCAGGTGTGCATCATTACAAGCCATCTAAATATATTTTTCTTATTCTTTAGACACTATATCATGGTACTGCTCTTTATTGGTGCAGCCTGCGGAGATTGTTGGTCTTGTTGACATTCCCAGCCATATCCGTTTCTGGGGAATTGATTCTGGAATAAGACACAGGTTGGTCATTGTTTGCTAAATTTCCTGCATATATCTTTTTCTGCAGTGGTCATCAGTTTGGGTTTCCTGTAATTAATAGTTCCACTTTTCGAGATAATAGGAGGCTGCAATCAAAGCTAGACTTTAACACGCTTTGGTCGTGTCGGTGTTATTAGTCTAAAGAGACTGTAATTATTGGTTGTGTTAATAGAGCTAGAATTTTGGTTGTCTTTTGGGGTATGAGGAAAAATGATGGCAAGATATTTTAACCACCACTTACCTGTGGTGGGACAATAGTGCGAGTATAATGCAGGAAAAATGTGAATGGAGCAGAGCTACCTTGAAGAATGGTAAATAAGTGAAAACAATTCCAACACCTTTTCGTGAGAAAGAATTTTTCTCCCAGCCTTGCCCTATCCCCTGTACTCTTCTCCCCTTTTTTTACTTTCCTCCCTCCTCAAATACCCACTCCCCAATTCCTGGCTGATTCCCATACTTCTCTCCCTGCTCTTCTCTTACCAGCTCCCCGTGCTGTTTATGCCCACCTTCCCTCTCTCACTTTTCCAATTCAGCTGTTGACACATGGACCACTTGATTCTTTCTTCTCTCATACACACGCAGGTCTTGTTTTTGAGGCCCAATCCCTTCTATTTCCCCAGCACTTCTTTTCATTCACTTTTTATATACTTTTACTATGGGCCTGTTAGTTATTATTAAACATCCACCGAGGATGAGTTTGTTGTTGAGCGTAATGATATGAACAAAATTCAATAGGACCCCTGGGCTACAGCACATGACATTAATTTATTAAAACTATTCTCATTATTTTGTACACTTCTTCACTAGAAGATCTTGAGTCACAGTTTTTTTGTGTAAGTTTTGTTTCAAATTGTAATGTTGTGTGGACCTATTGACCCTAGGATGACAAAGATGTTTATTCAATGATTTAGTTTTTCCTCTTTGTGCCTTGTGCTTCTCTTCAAAATTATTCATTTATACTTGTTTCTGGCATTCTGCATGAATTGCCAACATCATTTCAAAATGGATTTTCTGCAATGTTTATGTACAATTTGGCTCTATTTGTGTTTGTACAGTTTTTCAAATCGATTTTGCATTTTTCTATCAAATATTTTCTAGCTTGTGGTATTGTGTATATAACGAAAGTTTGTGCTCAGCTTGTAAGACATGCTAGGGATTTTATCTTTGATCTGTTTTCATGATTTTTTGTAACTCTAATGAAGGTACGCCACTTTGATGTATACGAATAATTTGAGTCTTGTCTCCTTAAGCTTTTCGGATAGCTCTATGCTTTAACAAGAATATCCTGTTTTAGTCCTCCTTACTCTATCTTTAGTATGTTCATGAACTATCATAAGTGTTGTCTGTTTCAGCGTTGGAGGTGCAGACTATGGTTCTGTTAGAATTGGCACTTTTATGGGTATGAAGATGATAAAGGCCAAGGCTTCTGAGGAATTGTCCAAGAGTTGTGCTGCTAATGGGTTGAACCATGATGAAGTGGAACAAGATGATCTAGAACTACTTAAACGAGAAGCCTCCTTAGACTACTTATGTAATTTGCCACCTCATAGGTAAATCCTTTATTCTCTTTTACATAAAATAGGTTATCATGAGTGCATTGTTATACCAGATAAATTAAATCTGAATATAGAACTACTTCGATTACTTAACTATAAGCACCCTTTGATTGCTTATGCAATGGCTTCGTTGGAGTAGGATAAAATGGTCTAATCATCTGTTTATTGGATCATTATTATGCTTTAACATTGTATTGACCTTTTCAATTTCTTCGTCAACTTTCCCTTTTAGATACCAGTACTAATCCTTAAAATTTTTGAAGTTAAGTATTATTCATTTTCGTTTGCAGATTTGAGGCTCTTTATGCTAAGTCTCTTTCCGAGTCCATTGTTGGTGAGACATTTTTGGAGCAACACAAAAATCATAATGATCCAGTCACTATTATTGATCACAAGCGTACTTACGGAGTTAAAGCCCCCACAACGCATCCAATCTATGAAAACTTCCGAGTCAAGGTTAGGACTTTATTAAAGCATTAAATTGGTTATAAGTAACTGATGATTTGTTCTAGTTGTCACACCAAATCCACATTCTTCAAGAAAAGATGACTCTGAAAACACATTTTTTTCATAGGCAGTAACTTTTACCCGGTATCATGAAGTAATTATATATCGCATTTCCTGTTATAATTATTTGAATTTTAATTAATTCTCCTCCATCATATTGTGTGCTGCAGACCTTCAAAGCACTTCTGTCATCTGAATCTTCGACCTATCAGCTTACATCCTTGGGAGAATTGCTATATCAGGTACATCTACAGCTTCAGTTGATCAACTTGACATCCTAATTTTTGTCCACAGTTGAAGTTATAATGATTCTGAAAAATAATTTTGGATGAACACATGGCTAATATTGGCTTTGGTTCTTATTTTTAGTATTTTAAACTCTTGAGTTTTTGCATATTATGAACAAGTTGTTCTGTCCATAATAAATCATTCATTTTCTTTTACCATGTTGTGTATAACTGGAGAATTAGAATAGTTAGTTGTTTGTGTATATTATTTACTCTTAATTGGATTAAAGTGGAATTAACAGACTTATTACTTGTTTGATAGGAAATTATTTTCTTGTCCCCTTTTTGAATATTAACCTTGGTATTGGAATTGAATACCAAACTATTAATGGGGAAAAGTAATCGAGTTTTAACTATCTTATGCAGTGCCACTACAGCTACAGTGCCTGTGGACTTGGCTCAGATGGAACCGATAGGCTTGTACACTTAGTGCAAGAGTTGCAGCACAGTGCAGAATCTAAATATGAAAGTGGGACTTTATATGGAGCCAAGATAACTGGTGGTGGTTCAGGCGGAACAGTTTGTGTAATTGGTAGAAACTGTCTCAAGAGCAGTGAACACATTTTTGAGGTATTTATTTTATTATGAATTTAATTTATTACAGTATTATAACTAAGAAATCTTGGATATCTCTTATGGATAGAAGTAGGTAAGGAAAGCTTTTAGTGTGAAGATTCTACTTGAATAAGTATTGTGTAAGAGAAAGAAAGAACGAAATAAATTTGTTTATAAATTAAAATTAGCTTGTGCACAAGCAAATTTGTAGAAGTTAATTAGCTCTTCTAAAAGTTGATTTTTAACTTGTACATAAATTTATTTGTAGAAGCTAATTGGCTTATGTATAACCTTATTTAATTTTTTTCTTGAAGTATTTAGCAAGGGAGTTTATCCAAACAAACTTTCAATAGGAATAGTTTTTGTAAATAAGAAAATGTTCGGTCAGTCACTGTAAAACCTGTCTCATTTTGGTCTTTCATTTTTGGAAATGTGCCATGTATATTTCAAAAAATGGGAAACAAGAACACGATATAAAACGAGGGACTCGAAGGTAACAACTTATTTAGGGAGTAAAAGCAAACATTTTCCTATTTACAAAAAACTAAAAGCATGTTTAAACCAACTTTTTCTCATAGGAGATGCTGTTGTTATGGTAAAAGCATGTTCTCTCACCCTTCTCTTCCATCACATTCTTTCTTTGAGGAACTTAGCCTTAGTCAGACGTCATGAAATACTAACAGTCTGAACCTTACAACAAATTTTGATGCAGGTTCAACAGAGGTACAAGAAAGCTACTGGTTATTTGCCTTTTATTTTTGAGGGTTCATCACCAGGTGCTGGAAAATTTGGGCACCTGAGAATACATCGTCGAGCTTGCCCTGAACATGTTTAGTATGGTTAAATTTTGAACCATATCAATCAATTATTTAACGTTAGAAATTTCTTTTTTATGATTTTTTACTAAAATTTAAATGGCCAGGATGGAACATCATCGGTGGCATGTTAGGATCTGTACACTGAATAAATAAGCAAATTGTTGGAAATGTGATATTCTAAATTTGAAATTTTCTTTTATTTGGGTGTTTTCAGATGTCTTATGCAGGTGAAACTTAAGCTTGATTGAAGATAAGAAAGTGGCTTATGCTTCAGTTATATATTATAATTCAGTTATATATTATAATTCAGTTATATATTATAATTCAATTATATATTATAATTCAATTCAGTTATATTTCATGTCAAGGTCATCAAAAGTGAGAATAAAAAAGATTCTATTAACGAGTGGTGTAATAGGTTTAACAAACTTTTGTCATAGACATTGATAAACTCTTATGCTATATTATGAAAGTGGAATTTAATTCTAACTTACAAAATCGACTTAATAATGTGAAGTTTACACCTAATTTGTATATATTATAACTTAATTATAAAATTTAGAATGAACTTGTACTTGATCACTAATCAAACATTATTCTTTAATAAGAGTATTGTTTATAGGTGTCTGTTTCCGTAGATTTTGGAAAGTTATATGATATTTAAGTAAGATATAAATGTGTAATAAATGAAAATTTCAAACCTTGAAATCTTTGTCTATTTATAATATTTTAATGCCCTTTAACCTATACGGATCTTGTTCGAACATTTAATATAATAACATTTAATTAGTATATAAAATCACCTTATTATCCATCTAAGTCTACTCAATAACCTATTTCTTTCTAACTTTATTATCATATTCTTAATCAAATGACTCACTATTGTTCTAATTACAAATGTAAGTAAAGAATGTCTTAGCCTCAAAATAATAGTCAGAATCATGCTTGCTAACATGACCTCTAATCCTCTTGACCACAAACGATAACATCTACCCACTTGAAAACTCTTAGAATCTAGAAACAACGACATGCTTACCAAAATAAAGTGTAAGATTTTATAAAATTGAGTACTTATTAGACAATAAATACTAGTAAAATGATCAATTTTTACCTTGCCCTGCATGCTATTTATAGAAACAAATGTGAATGACCATTCCAGTTATTGGGACCATCGTTAACTATCTTATTAATTCATCGAACAAACGTAGAACCAAAATTGTTTCATTCATTGAGGCATCACATCCTCTTAACACCATCATTATTAATATCACCAAAACTCACATCTTTCTTAACCTCATCATCATGATGAGTCTTTGTCACTCATTCTTCCTTAATCATGAGGGACCTAATATTTAAACAAAATTGAGAAGTGTTGACAACAAATTGAAATTTTCTTTATTTAGACTCTTCACAGATTGAGTAATGATGTTTTCTTTTATTTAGACTATCAGACAGAAAGAAAAGTTTTCAATTTAAATGATATAAAGAACATAAAATACTATATTAAAAACAACAAATATTAATCATTTGATTATCCACCTAAGTCTACTAAATAATCAAATTCTTCCCCAGCCTTACTCTCAACCACCAACAGAGATTATGTCTCCACGAGTCTCTCTTTCGAGAAAGAAGGTATTATGTTGTGTATTCAATTTTTAGTCACTTTTTAATGTAGAATAGAAATTGAATTTAACTGGGTGTGGGGTTTCAAAATTCTCATACAGTTCTTGGTCTTCATTGTCCAGAACTTTATGGTTAAATTTAAACTGCATATGCTTAAGTTGCACAACCACTTATATGTTTGAAATTTTGCATTTTGGACCTTGGATGTGCGCATACAATCACTCCTGTTCATGCCACTTGTCTGTTTTACAAAATTTCATGTTTCTTTATATTTTAAAAATTCTTCAGTGCCTTGTTGATGTTGATTCTCATCTTCTGCAGGCATTGGATAAATCCAAATTCAGGGATGCTCTCCGTGCTGTGAGGAGACATATTCCAAGACTAGAACAAGAGCTTCAAATTCTTCAAGCGCAATTTAAAAGTGCAGCTGATGCAATCCAGAACATTGACAGGAAGAGAATTTCAAAATTTCAGTCAGAGATTTCAGATAAACACCAACAGTTGATGAATGATAAAGTTAGGTTCAGAGAGGATGAGGCAGATATGGACTCTGAATTGGATTCTGATTCTGATAAGTTGTCAAATATATTTGAGACAGATTCAGATATAGAGAATTTGACGAAAGAGGAAAAATCTCCTTATTTGTACGAGTTTGATAAGTTTCCAGAGCAAAGCTACGGAGAAACGAATGATTTTGAGGACCATCTTCCACAAATGTTTTTGAACTCAGAAAACATGGAAAAGGACCAAGACTTACCTAAGTTGGATGAAGTTGACAGGATTTATCTGCGTGCTACATCCTTTTTAAAGAAAAAAATAAAACGAGAAATTTGCAAAACGTAAGTAATCTTCATACTTATGTAAAGAGAAGCCTTGGAGAAATTACAATGTACAACACATTACATCAGAACTCATCCGTGTTGAGTTATGTCATTTCGGATTAGGGAAAAAGTTCTCCTAACATCTTTTTTTTTCTACTAGCATTAAATTTGAAATTGTACATAAGGGAAGTCAAGTTTTTGCTACTTATGTCCGGCAATGGTGCACTGTTCCTATTTTAGTCTACAACGTGGAAGTTATGATCTAGGAAAATGTTAAAAATTGTGAGTACTGCTATTTGCTACATCTACTTTGTGGAACATATAGTCGGAAAGAATAGTTCACTTGAGTGTTGAAGGGTAAAAGGAAGAAAGAAAAAGCAAAATCCTATCAAGGGAAATGTTAACAGCATACCAACATTAAGTTACTATCAAAATATCATCAACTGAGTAAATTCTCAATGATCTTTGAGTTGCCACTGTTTTGTCTACTTTTTGTCAAACTAAACCTGATTAAGATTGATGAGTTGTCTGGTAAGAAAGGATGAGAGTAGGTGATTGATGGTGCAGTTGGATCCATAATGAACGAATCAAGGCAATGAATATGCTCAAAAAACTGCAAAGCCCACATTCATTGATCTGAGTGGCTACCACAAAGGTGGTTGAGGAGGAGTGGGGAGAGACGTATGCAAGGAAGAGGCAGCCTGCCCTTCTTGTCATCAACATCACTAGGTTTTGTATAATATATGGTTTTATGTTAAATTGATAATGAGTGATGTAAAATTTTAGACAGGAAATGCTAACTACAACGGTTATTTTACAGTAGAGAGGTACAAGCCGTCAAAGGAATTGACAAGTCGTCATAGGCCAAGTTGTGTGGGCTCCAGCTATTGAAGGCTTTGTGCTATATTTGGTCTTTGTTTTATGGTCATTTGAGACAAGAAAACTTGATATTAAGTACTGATATAGCAGGCCATGTGCATTATATGCTGTTAAAGCACCACACCATGAGTCAAATGCAAATGAAACTGAGACTCACTAAGTCACTTCTCCATTACTTTTCTTTTTGAAAGTGAATATCTTTTTGTTAAGTTTGGTAGTGCTGAACTAAATTTGAAGGTGTATTGGTTGATGTAGCTCAACTGAAGATGTTCAGGCTGTTAACCTAACTCAAACCTTAAGTAGTGCTTTCTTTCTACGATTCAGGTATTACCCTGGATCATTTTGATTTTCTTCTATTCATTTCATATGCTGAAGCAACAAAGTCCCACACCCCAGCCCCTTGGATAGGTAGAACTTTTTGTTTTACACTTGTCCCCTTGTCGTTTTCTCAGATTTTGTTCGGTACCCCACTGTTTTGGGGTCCTACACGAAACCTCTTGATTGTTCTCAAAATTACATTGTAACTTAAGCATTACACTAATCCCCCTTAATTGTTCAAAATATATTACATGAACGTGGTTGTTATAAACACTAAACAAATAGGGGTATGGTACGCAATATGAAAAAAATCTTATACTTCATAAGTTATAGACAACAAGATAAGAAAATTAGCTAATGATGAAAGTAGTGGTTACAGGTGATTCATTTTGTTGGCTATCAATCTCCAGATTCTGAGAGCCATACTTGCCACTATGGATGTGGCTAAAGCATAACAAATAACTTTTTCCACAACATGATTTTCATTTTAGCAAAGTTATATTTTTTAATTTTATACTTTTGAAAAGGCTGTAAAACTTTGTGCCACCTTCTTATATTTGTGGAATATGAAAGTAATCTTTGAGGCATATCTTTATCGCAAGAAACATTACATTCTCTATTATCAGTTTTTCCTAGTAAGATGTGTGACAAATAAAGAAAGTGCAACCTGCTACCTGAAACCTGCAACCTGCAACCTGCAACGTGCAATCTGCTACTTGCAACGTGCAATCGCTACTTGCAACCTCGCAACCCGCTACCACTGCACCGCAACTCGCTACCGCAACCTCCAACCCGCAACCTGACAACCCAGCAACCTCGCACGGCATCCCGCAACCCGCTACCCGCAACCCGACTCCCTCCAACCTGGAGCCCGCAACCTGGAACTCCGCTACCTGTAACATGCAACCCGCAACCTCGCTATCCGCAACCTCCTACCCGCAACCTCGCTACCGCAACCTCGCACCGTAACCTCGCAACCTCGCTACCCGCAACCTCGCTACCGCAACCCGCAACATGCGACTCGCTACTTCCAACCCGCAACCTGCACACTGCTACCTGCAACCTGCTACCTGCAACCTGCTACCTGCTACCTGCAACCTGCTACCTGCTACTTGCAACCGGCTACCTGCAACCTGCTACCTGCAACTTGCTACATGCAACTTGCTACATGCAACCTACTACCTGCAACCTGCTACATGCAACCTGCTACCTGCAACCTGTACCTACAACCTGCTACCTGCTACCTGCTACTTGCAACCTTCTACTTGTAACCTGCAACTGTTATATGCAACCCGTAACCTGCTACCTGCAACCTGCTACTTGTAACCCGCTACCTACAACCATCTACCTGCAACCTGCAACCTTCAACCTGGTACCTGCAACCTGGTACCTGTAACATGCAACATGTGACCTGCTACCTGCAACCTACTACATGCTACCTGCAACCTGGAACCTGTAACCTGCAACCTGCTACCTGTTACCTACAACCTGCAACCTGCTACATTCAACCTACTACTTGCAACCTCGTAACCCGCAACCTCGCACTCGCAACCCGCAACCTCGCAACCTCGCACTGCTACCTGCCACTGCTACCCGCAACTCGCAACCTCGCTACCGCAACCCGCTACCGCAACCTCGCTACTTGTAACCTCGTAACCTATTATCCGCAACCCCCAACCTACTACCCGCAACCTCGCAACCCGCTACCTACAACCTCGTAACTCGCTACCGCAACCTCGCTACGTGCAACCCGCCACGTGCAACCTCGCTTCCTACAACCATCTACCTCGCTACCTACAACCTCGGTACTGCAACCTCGCTACTCGCAACCTACTTCATGCTACCCGCAACCCGCTACTCGTAACCCGCAACCTCGCTACCCGCAACCTCGCTACTCGCAACCCGCTACCGCAACCTCGCTACCCGCAACCTCGCTACCGCAACCCGCTACCCGCAACCCGCTACCCGCAACCCGATACCTAAACCTCCAATATGCGACCTGCTACCTCCTACCTCCAACCTGCAACCTGCTACCTCCAACCTGCTACCTGCAACAGGCTACCTGCAACTTGCAACCTGCTACCTGCTACTTGCAACCTTCTACTTGTAACCTACAACCTGTTATCTGCCACCCGTAACCTGCTACCTGCTACCTCCAACTTGCTACCTGCAACCTTCTACCTGCCACCTGCTACTTGCAACCCGCTACCTACAACCATCTACCCGCAACCTCGCAACCTTCAACCCGCTACCTACAACCTCGCTACTTGCAACCCGCCACCAAAGAACTCCGCTACCCGCATCCCATAACCTCGCACCGCAACCCGCAACTGCTACCTGCAACCCGCAACCAAAGAACTCAGAACCTCGCAACCAAAGAACTCGCACCGCAACCTCGCTACCCGCAACCTCGCACCGCAACCTGCTACCCGCAACCTTCAACCCGCAACCTCGCTACCCGCAACCAGCCTACCCGCAACCCGCTACCGCTACCTACAACTTGCTATCTCGCTACCGCAACCCGCTACCGCGACCTCTTACCCGCAACTTGTTACCTCGCAACCTCGCTACTCCGCAACCCGCAACCTCGCAACCCGCAACCTCGCTACCCGCTACCCGCAACCCGCCACTGCCACCGCAACCTCGCTACTTGTAACTCCGCAACCCGTTATCTCGCAACCCGCAACATACTACCCGCAACCCGCAACCCGCAACCTCGCAACCCGCAACCCGCAACCTGCTACCTGCCACCGCAACCTCGCTTCCTACAACTATCTACCCGCAACCCGCCACCGCAACTTGGTACCGTAACCTCGCAACATGCGACCTGCCACCGCAACCTACTTCATGCTACCCGCAACCTCGCTACTTGTAACCCGCAACCTCGCACCCGCAACTCTCGCACCGTAACCCGCAACCCGCTACTTGCTACCTTCAACCCGCAAACCGCAACCTCGCTACTTGTAACCCGCCACCGCAACCCGAAACCTCCTACCCGCAACCTCGCACCTGCCACTCCGCAACCCGCCACGTGCAACCTCGCTTCCTACAACTCCGCTTCCTACAACCATCTAATCGCACTCGCAACCTCGGTACTGTAACCCGCAACATGCGACTCAGCTACTCGCAACTTACTTCATGCTACCTGCAACCTGTAACCTGCAACCTGCTACTTGCAACCTGCTACCTGCAACCTGGTACCTGTAACCTCCAATATGCGACCTGCTACCTGCTACCTCCAACCTGCAACCTGCTACCTGCAACCGGCTACCTGCAACCTGCTACCTGCTACTTGCAACCTTCTACTTGTAACCTACAACCTATTATCTGCAACCTGTAACCTGCTACCTCCAACTTGCTACCTACAACCTGGTACCTGTCACCTATTACTTGCAACCCGCTACCTACAACCATCTACCTGCAACCTGCAACCTTCAACCTGCTACCTACAACTTGCTATTTGCAACCTGCTACCAGCAACCTGCTACCTGCATCCTATTACCTACTACCTGCAACCTGCAACCTTCAACCCGCAACCCGCAACCAAGAACCTCAGAACCTCGCAACCAAAGAACTCGCTACTCGCAACCTCGCTTCCTACAACTATCTACCCGCAACCCGCTACCGCAACTTTGTACTTGTAGCTCGCAACATGCGACTTGCTACCCGCAACCTACTTCATGCTACCCGTAACCTCGCTACCTATAACCGCAACCTCGCTACCCGCAACCTCGCTACCGTAACCCGAAACCTCGCACTCGCTACATTCAACCTCGCTACCTTCAACCCGCAACCCGCAACCTCGCTACTTGCAACCCGCTACCCGCAACCCGCAACCCGAAACCTCCTACCCGCACCGCAACCTCGCTACCGCAACCTCGCTACCGCAACCTCGCTACTCCGCAACTCGCTACTTGCAACCTCGCTACCCGCTAACTCGCTACCGCTACCCGCAACCTCGCCACCTGCCACCTACCACCGCTACTCTACTACCTGCAACCCGCTACCGCAACCTCGCTACCGCACACCGCAACCTCCTACTCGCTACCGCAACCCGCTACCCGCAACCCGTTACTCGCAACCTCGCCACCTGCCACCGTAACCCGCGACCGCAACCTCGCTACCGCAACCCGCAACCCGCCGCTTGATACCGTAACGTGCGACCCGCAACCTCGCTACTGCCACCGCAACCTCGCTACCGCAACCCGCTATCTATTACCCGCAACATGTTACTCGCAACCCGCTACCAAAGAACCTCGTCGCCTCACAACTTTTAACTCGCAACCCGCAACCTCGCTACCTCCAACCTCGCTACCGCAACGTGCAACGTGTAACCTCGCTACCGCACTGCTACCCGCCACCTGCAACTGCTACCTCGCTACCTACAACTCTGCAACGTGCAACCCGCAACTGCTACTCGCTACCGCAACTGCTACTCGCCACCCGCAACTTGCTACCTCGCAACCTTCTACTTGTAACCTATAAGTCATTATCCGCAATCCGCAACCCGCTACCCGCAACATGCAACATAATACCTGCAACCTGTAACCTGCTACCTGCCACCTGCAACATCCAACCTCCAACCTGCTACCTGCTACGTGCTACCCGCAACGTGTAACGTGCAATGAGCTACCTGCTACCTGCAACTTGCTACCAGCAACCTGCTACCTGCTACCTGCAATCTGCTACCTGCAACCTGCAACCCTCTACCCGCAACCCGCAACCCGCTACCCGCAACCTACTACCTACAACCCGCAACCCGCTACCGCAACCCGAAACCCGCACACCGTAACCTACACCTCGCTACCTGCCACCGCACACTGTAACCCGCAACATGCTACCCGCAACCTCGCTACTCGCAACCTCGCTACCCGCAACCCGCAACCTACTACTTGCAACCTCGTTACCCGCTACTCACTACCCGCAACCTCGCTACTTGTAACCTTCAACTCGCTATCCGCAACCCGCAACCTCGCTACCGTAACCCGCAACCTCGCTACCCGCAACATGCAACCCGCTACCCGCAACCCGCAACCTCGCAACCTCGCTACCGCAGCAGCGCTACCGCAAGCTTCAACTCGCACACTGCTACCGCAAGCCGCAACCTCGCACCTGCTACATTCAACCTCGCTACCGCTAATCGCAACCTCGCACCGCTAATTGCAACTTGCCACCGCTACTCGCAACCTCCTACCGCAACCCGCAACCTATAACCTCGCAACTTGCTACCGCAACCTCCTACCCGCAACCTCCTACCGTAACGTGCAACATGCGACTGCCACCGCAACCCGCTACCTGCACCTCAGAACCTACAACCTCGCAACCCGCTACCCGCAACCTTCTACCCGCAACCTCGCTATCCGCCACTTGCTATCTCGCGAACCCGGTATTTGCAACCCGCAAAGTACAACCTCCAACCTCGCTACTTGCAACCCGCTACCCGCAACCTCGCTACCCGTAACCCGCAACCTCGCACCGCAACCCGCTACCGCAACCTCGCTACTCGCACCAACCCGCAACTTGCTACTTATAACCTGCAACCTGCACCTGCTTCCTACAACCATTTACCTGCAACCTGCAACCTGGTACCCGTAACATGCAACATGCGACCTGCTCCCTACAACCTACTACATGCTACCTGCAACCTGCAACCTGCTACCTGTACCCTACAACCTGCTACATGCAACCTCCTACCATTTACCATTTACCGCAACTCGCTAATCGCAACTCGCACTGCACCTCGCAACCTCGCAACTGCTACCTACAACGTGCTACCTGCCACCGCAACCCGCAACCGCGCTACCTTCAACCCGCAACCCGCAACCTCGCTACTTGCTACCGCTACCGTAACCTACAACCTCGCTACCCGCAACCCGCTACCTACAACCTCGCTACTCGCTACCCACAACCTCGCTACCTACAACCTCGCTACTGCTACTCGCCACCCGCAACTCTGCTACTTATAACCTCGCAACCTCGTTATCTCGCAACCCGCAACCTCGCACCCGTAACCTCGCAACCTCGCTACTCGCAACTTGTAACCCAAACCTCCAACTCGCTACCGTAACCCGAAACATGCGAATCGCTACCTACAACCTCGCTACCCGCAACCTCGTAACCCGCAACCCGCAACCCGCTACCAGCTGACTCGCAACCCGATACCGCCACTGCAACCATCTACCCGCTACCTGCTACCTACACCTCGCTACCCGCTACCTTCAACCTCGCTACCCGCTCCTCGCACCTCGCTACTGCCACCGCAACCTCGCTACCTGCCACTCGCAACCTCGCACCGCAACCCGCAACCTCGTAACCTCGCACCTGCAACCCGCTACTCGCAACCTACTACCCGCAACCCGCTACCCGCAACTTGCTACTTGTAACTTGCAACATACGACCAAGCCACTACGCACCCGCAACCTCGCTATCTCGCAACCCGCAACCCGCAACCTCGCTACCCGCAACCTTTACCCGCAACCCGCTACCGCAACCCGCAACCTCGCTATCCGCAACCCGTAACCTGCTACTCGCAACCTGGTACCTGAACCTCGCTACTGAACCTCGCTACTGCCACCGCTACCGCCACCTGCCACCGCTACTTGCTACCGTAACCCGCAACCTCGCTACCGCTACCCGCAACATGCAACCCGCTCCGCAACCTCGCACCGCACCGCAACCCGCTACTTATAACCTCGCAACTCGCTACTCCGCAACCCGCAACATGCTATCCGCACCGCCACTCGCAACTCGCCACCGCAACCCGCACTCGCAACCTCGCTACATGCAACCATCTACCCGCAACCTCGTAACCCGCTATTTGCAACCTCGCAACCTACTACATGCTACCCGCAACCTCGCAACCCGCACCGTAACCTGTAACCCGCTACCCGCAACCTCGCTACCGCACCCCGCCACCTGCTACTTGCAAGCCGCAACCTCGCTACCCGCTACATTCAACCTCGCTACCCGCAACTCCGTAACCCGCAACCTCGCTACTCGTAACTTGCAACCTCGCACACCGCAACCCGCAACATGCAACCTGCCACCGCAACCTCGCTACTCGCAACCCGGTACCCGTACTCGCAACCTACTACCGCAACCTCGCTACTTGTAACATGCTACTCGCAACCCGCAACCCGCAACCTCGCAACCTCGCTACCCGCAACCCGCTACCGCAACCCGGTACCCGCAACCCGCAACCTCGCTACTTGTAACATGCTACCCGCCACCGCAACCCGCAACCCGTAACCTCGCTACCCACTACCCGTGACCTCGCAACCCGCAACCCGTAACCTCGAAACCTCCAACCTGCTACCTGCAACCTGCAACCTGAAACATGCAACCTGCAACGTGCAACCTATAACCTACTACCCACTAACTGCAACCTTCAACCTGCAACCTCCTACCTGCAACCTGTTACCTGCGACCTACTACCTACAACCTGCAACCTCGCATTCTCGCTACCTACAACATGCCACCGCTACTCGCAACCTCGCTACCGCAACCCGCAACCCGCAACATGCTACCTACAACCTCGCTACCTTCAACCTCGCACCTGCAACCCGCTACATGCAACCTCGCTACTGAACCCGCTACATGCAACCTCGCTACCTGCAACCCGCTACATGCAACCTCGCTACCGCAACCTACTACCCGCAACATGCAACCTCGCTACCGCAACCTCGCTACCCGCAACCTCGCTACATACAACCATCTACCCGCAACCTCGCAACCTCGCTACTCCGCAACCCGTAACCTCGCTACTCGCAACCCGGTACCTGCAACATGCAACATACGACCTGCAACCCGCAACCTACTACATGCTACCCGCAACCCGCACCCCGCACCTCGCAACCCGCAACCTACTACCTATAACCTCGCAACCTCGCTACCAAGCAACCTCGCTATCTCGCTACTCGCAAGCCGCAACCTACTACCTCGCATTCAACCTCGCTACCGCAACCTCGCAACCCGCAACCTCGCTACCCTTAACCTCGCACTCGCAACTTGTAACCTGCTACCTACTACATGCAACCTGCTACCTGCAACCCGCAACTCGCTACCCGCAACCCGCTACCCGCAACCTTCTACTCCGCAACCTACTACCCGCAACTTGCAACCCGCAACCTCGCAACCTCGCAACCCGCAACCCGCTACCCGCAACTTGCCACCGTAACCTACAACATGCGACTGCCACCGCAACCTCGCACCCGCAACATGCTACCCGTAACCTCGCAACTTGCTACCCGCTACTCGCAACCCGCTATCCGCAACCTGCTATATGCAACCCGCAACCTACAACCACGCAACCGCAAGAACCTCGCTACCTCGCTACTCGCACTGCCACTCGCAACCCGCTACTCGCAACCTCGCTACCCGCAACCTCGCACTCGCAACCCGCAACCCGCAACCTCGCTACCTTCAACTCGCCACTCGCACTACCGCAACCTACAACCCGCTACCCGCAACCTCGCAACCTCGCACCCGCAACCTCGTAACCCGCTACCTGCTACTGCTACCCGCAACCCGCACCCGCAACCTCGCTACCTGCAACCTCGCTACTCGCAACCTCGCTACTCCGCAACCTCGCTACTCGCCACTCGCAACCTCGCAACCTCGCTACCTCCAACTCGCTACCGCAACCTCGCTACCCGCAACCTCGCTACCTCCAACCCCGCAACCCGCACCAACGAACCTCGCTACCTCCAACCGCTACTTGTAACTCGCAACCTGGTACTTGCAACCCGCTAGCTTCAACCTCGCAACCTCGCTACCTGCTACTCGCACTCGCAACCCGCAACCTCGCTACCTTCTACCCGCAACCTCGCTACTTGTAACCCACAACCTCGCAACCCGCAACCCGCAACCCGCAACCTCGCTACCAAAGAATCGCAACCTCGTAACCTCGCTACCCATTACATGCAACCTCGAACTCGCAACCTCGCTACTCGCAACTCCGCTACTCGCGACTCGCTACCTACAACCTCGCTACCGCCTACTTGCAACCTCGCTACATGCAACCTCGCCACCCGCAACCTCGCTACCTCTTATTTCCAACCCGCAACCTCGCAACCTCGCTAGCCGCAACCTCGCTACCGCAACCTCGCTACTCGTAACCTCCTATCTCGCAACCCGCTACCTCCGAGCCGCAACCTACTACCCGCTACCGCAACCCGCTACCCGCAACCTCGCACTCGCAACCTCGCTACCGCACTCGCTACCAGCAACCTCGCTACCTTTACTCGCAACCTCGCTACATGCAACCCGTAACATGCTACTCGCAACCTCGCAACCTCGCAACCCGCAACCTCGCAACTCCACTGTAACCCGCAACCTCGTAACCTGCTACCTGCTACCGCGACTCGCTACCCGCAACCTGCTACCGCAACCTATAACCTGCCACCATAACCCGCAACCTCGCTCCCGCAACCCGCAACCCGCAACCTATTACCGACGACTCGCAACCCGCAACCTCGCAACCTCGCTACCTGAACCTCATGCACTCGCAAGCCGGTACCGTAACTCGCAACATGCGACCGCCATTCGCAACCTGCTACTTGCAACCTCGCTACTCCGCAACCTCGCTACTTGTAACCTGCAACCTATTATCTCGTAACCTCGCTACATGCAACCTCGCTACCGCAACCTCGCTACTCGCTATTTCCAACCCGCAACCTCGTAACTCGCCAACCTCGCACTTGCAACCCGCAACCCGCAACCTCGCTACCGCAACCTCGCTACCGCAACCTCGCCATCAGAATCCTCCTATCTCGCAACCCGCTACCTCCGAGCCGCAACCTACTACCGCCACTCGCAACTCGCTACCGAACCTCGCACTCGCAACCCGCTACTCCGCAACCTCGCTACCTGCAACCTCGCTACCGCCACCAGCACCGCAACCCGCTACACCGCTACCCGCAACCCGCTACCTTTACCCGCACCGCTACATGCAACTCGCAACATGCTACCCGCAACCCGCAACCCGCAACCTCGTAACCTCGTAACCCGCAACCTCGCAACCTCGCTACATGTTACCGCGACCTCGCCACCGCAACCCGCTACTCGCAACCCGCAACCTCGCCACTCGTAACGTGCTACCGTAACCCGCAACCTCGCTCCCGCAACCTCGCAACCTCGTTACCACGTGACTCCGCAACCCGCAACCTCGCTACCTGAACCTCGCTACCGCAAGCTCGGTACCGTGAACCCGCAACATGCGACCTCGCTACCGCAACCCGCTACTTGTAACCTCGCAACCTATTATCTCGCAACCCGCAACTTGCAACCTCGCAACCTTCAACCCGCGAACCCGCAACCTTCAACCTCGCTACTCGCAACCCGTAACCTACAACCCGATTCCTACAACCTCGAACCCGACACTCGCCACTCGCAACCTCGCTCCTCGAGCCTACTACCCGCAACGTGCTACTTGCAACCTCGCAACCCGCACCTCGCTACCGCAACCCGCAACCTCGCTACCGCAACCTCGCTACTCCGCAACCCGCACTCGCAACCCGCAACTTGCAACGTGCAACCCGCAACTTGCAACCCGCTACCCGCAACCAAGCAACGCCAACCCGCTACCCGCAACGTGCAACGTGCAACCTTCTACCAGAACCCGGAACCCGCAACGTGCAACGTGCAACCCGCCACCGCTACTCTACAACCTCGCAACCCGCAACCCGCAACCCGCAACCCGCAACCTCGCTACCCGCAACCCGCAACCTCGCTACCCGCAACCTACAACCCGCAACCCGCTACCGCTACCGCAACCTTCTACCCGCACCGCTACCGCAACCCGCAACCTTCTACCCGCAACCCGCAACCTCGCTACCCGCAACCTCGCTACCGCTACCTACAACCCGCTACCTCGCCACTGCCACTGCACCGCAACCCGCAACCGCGCACCCGCAACCCGCTACCTACAACCCGCAACCTCGCTATCTCGCAACCCGCAACCTACTATCTGTTATCTGCAACCTGCTATCTGCAACCTGCAACCTACAACCTGTAACCTGCAACCTGCTATATATATAGTTATTTATTATTAAAATAAAAAAATAAACAAACACACATCTGGTTTATCTCTTCTCAAGTGATAAGATGAAGATTAAAAAAATCTATGAGCATTTAATGCTACTAAATGCACCAAAGAAAAAAAAGTAAAAAAAAGTGAGAAGTATATATAGATGTGTGGGGTTGGGGTGGGGTATAGAAAAGAAGTGAGGTATATAGAGAAGGAGAGAGAAAGAAGATTGAAGAAGAGAGAAAAGAGAGAGAAGAAAGAGAAAGAGAAGAGAGAAAAAGAATTACTCTTATTTAAGGGAATCAACTCGAACAAAATAAGAAAAAAACACATTTATCATTCTAATTATTTCATCTTACATTTATTTGTGAAGTGTCCATAAACTTATTTTCTTTCTTTCTTTATTATTCTTATATTTATATTTGCTCTATGAGGTATACCTAACTTCATATTCTTTATTTATTTATTTATTTGCTCTATGAGGTGTCTCTGACATTATACTATTTACTTATTTGCACTGACCCTTTTTATTTATATTCATGTTATTTAAATTATTTATTTCTAGTCCTGTACTGGTCTCATCTATGTTTTTGTTAGATCCTTTTATTTATTCATATTTATGTTATTAAATTTTACTTTTAGTAATGTATTCATCATTCAACTTTTTTATGTCTTTATTTTTTAATTATTTATATTCCATATATATATATTTTTGTTAGATTTTATCAAAATGTAGTTGGAAGTTTGACCTTGGAGATTTAAATGAGTAGATATTATCCAAAATAAAATAATCTTGTAGTATTCTGTTAACCATGATAAAACTCATTTATCTTGACCTGCAAAATAAATTATAATCTTTCAAATATAGAATAAAATAGAATATATTGATGAAATTGCAATGTTGATATAAATAACAAAAAATAATATAATAAATAAATAAAATTATTATTTATTTATTTGTAATATATAGTTATTTATTATTAAAATAAAAAAATAAACAAACACACATCTTGTTTATCTCTTCGTAAGTGATAAGATGAAGATCAAAAAAATCTATGAGCATTTAATGCTACTAAATGCACCAAAGAAAAAAAAGTAAAAAGAAAAGTGAGAAGTATATATAGAAGTGTGGGGTTGGGGTGGGGTAGAGAAAACAAGTGAGGTATACAGAGAAGGTGAGAGAAAGAAGAATGAAGAAGAGAGAAAGAGAAGAGAGAAAAAAAAAATTACTCTTTTTCGGGGGAATCAACTTGAACAAAAAAAATATTTATCATTCTAATTATTTCATTTTACATAAACCTATTTTTTTTATTTATTATTCTTATATTTATATTTATTCTATAAAGTATACCTAACCTCATATTCTTTATTTATTTATTTGTTCTATGAGGTGTCTCTAACATTATACTATTTATTTATTTGCAGTGACCCTTTTTATTTATATTCATATTATTTAAATTATTTATTTTTAGTCATGTACTGGTCTTATCTATGTTTTTGTTAGATCCTTTTATTTATTCATATTTGTTTTATTAAATTTTACTTTTAATAATGTATTATCATTCAACTTTTTTATGTCTTTATTATTTAATTATTTATATTCCAAATATATATATATATATATATATATATATATTTGTTAGATTTAATCAAAATATAGTTGGAAGTTTGACCTTAGAGATTTAAATGAGTAGATAGATAAAACTCATTTATCTTTACCTGCAAAATAAATTCTAATCTTTTAAATATAGAATATATTGATGAAATTACAATGTTGATAAATTTGTGAATGTGATATTTATTATATATTATTAGTTATATTTATATATTATTAAGTTTTGATATAAAATTATTTTATATGATATTTGTTTTCACTTCTCTATCTTATCTTTTGTAAAAAAAATATCAATCTAAATAGATGGAGATACTAAACTTTTAAAATATATGCTCATTAAATATTTTTATCATTAATTAAGACGAGTTTTCAATTAATAATGTAAAAATATAAATATATTTTCATTTTTATACAAAAGAAATAACATAACATATTATTTTTTTATAATATAATTAAATTAGTATTTACAATATATTAAAAAAAATATTACATACCACGTTATGTGGCGTATTGCATTTTTATACCTAATTTATATAAAATATATATGACCTTACCAAATACATAATAAAATAATTATAAAATATTAATTGAATAATATCAAATCGATATATATATATTGATGACATATCTCCATCAAAACTCTTCTAAGAATCCATTACCGTTGACACAGAGAAACGTGTCATATGATACCTGAGCCACATATTATATAGTAGCATGTCATATACCACATCTATGTGATGTTTTGGTAGAGTTTGAATTTCTATTTTATTTTGTATATCTTTTAGTTTCTTTTTACATGTGAGAGAAAGAAATGTCATTTATATTACCTTCAACATTTGTAGATTTTACTTTAAAACAAAATTTAAGGTTAAAAATATATTTTTCTGAATTAAATTATTCAATTAATATCTCTAATTTTTAACCATATTATACTAAACTTATTTGATAAGTTGATTTTTATCTTTAAATTCATTTAAATAAAGAAATAATCTTTAAACTAATAGTTAAATAAAAAAGTTTGTAAAATATTTATTTTTGTTAATTGTTTTAAGGTTTAATAAACATTTTGGTCCCAATATTTTATGAGAATTTATAATATTTTTTTACATTTAATTTTTTTCTCAATTAAGTTTTAAATTTTATTAAAATCTTCAATATGATCTCTTTTGTTAGATTAATGTTAACGGTATTAACTATACGAGACGGAACACATTCAAGTTAACTCGTAACACGTAAATAATGACAAAAAGGTACAAATATAAACATAAATATGAACACTGCAATATGTGAATTTTTGACAAAAAAAGATCAAATTGATAGATTTAATAAAATTTTGAGACTCAATTGAAAAAAAATAAAATTTAAAACTCAATTAAGAAAAAAAATAAAATTTAAAACTCAATTGAAAAAAAAATAAACACAAAAAAACATTACAAATTCTCGTAAAAAACCATGTTGTAATTTTTAATTATACCAATTCCATCTAATACAATTATACAGTGTATGCTCATCCAAAGGTGACGTATGGTAGCATGAATATTCTAATTTAAAGAAAAATGTTGATGCAAACATAGAAGAACGTGTTTCATTATCATTGAAAAACTAATAAAAAAAATACTTAAAAAGTGAAACTCGAGATTAGCGAGGATAGCTAGACACTTTTTTTTTTCTTTTCTTTTTCTGAGCGGTGGCATAACACTTCAATATCCAATCGTCAATTACCCCTCATCTCTTGCATTATAGTCTCTCACTCCAACTACATCCCAAAATGAAGAGCAAAGAAATGGTGTCCTCTGGTGCCGCAGAGCAGAAGCTCTTGGAAAATGGCACTTCGTCTCAATCTTCTTCCTCTTCCTCTTCGCCGATAAGAAAAGGTGGCTTGCGAACCATGCCCTTCATCATAGGTATTTCTCACTCACCGTCTCTCACTGCAATATTCTTTAATCTCTTTCACTCATTCACTCTTTATATACTAATAAACGATGTCGTTTGGCTTACTCTAATTGCGGAATGGATCAGTGAACGAGTGTTTGGAGAGAGTGGCGAGCTACGGGATCATGCCCAACATGATACTGTACCTGCTGAACGATTACGGCATGCCTATTGCCAAGGGCACAACCGTAATTTACACTTGGTCTGCCACCTCCGACATCTTGTCCATCTTCGGCGCCTTTCTCTCCGATTCTTATTTGGGTCGATTCCTCGTCATTTCTATTGGTTCCTTCTCCAGCCTTCTTGTAAGTATACTTAAACAAGAATTTAAAGTTAGGAATAGCTTTCTGTTATACCCTAATTTCTAATTCACAACATGGACAAAATTCTCTCTGAATTTCTACAGCAACCACATAAAAAAATTAAAATGAGATTCATTCCAACTTAAAATTAGCTTATATAAATTAAATTAGCTCATTTTTTAATTTATATTTTAACTAATTTTAATTTGCATAGAAACTTTTTTTTATTACAAGTGTTTATGTAAAATTTTAAAAAAAATCTAATATAAAATTTATCTTGTTGTTAAATGAGCTTAATGACTATTAATTTGTACTTTGCTAACCGATATGAAATTATTATCATTGATATGTCTTTTACTATAGAAGTCTAGAAATTTAGCATAATGTATGTTACTAGTAGAGCTTACTATCTTATTGGTCCACTCATTTTAAGTTTACATATAAAATATCCCTTTGTATAGTCTATATTTTAAACAACTTTTAATATTTACTAATAGTATTTGTTTTACAAAATTTATAGATTAAACGGTTTATTTTTTACTCGTAAAATTATATTAATTTTTTTATATATTCATTTATATAATAATAATTTACTCTATCTATTAAATAATATAAAAATAAATTTTAGATTGAATTGAATTCAACTTAATAATATAATTTGTAAATATTGAATTTTGGATAGGCTTACCATGCGGATTACAAACAGTTCATAAAATCTGAGTAAAACCCAATTCATGAGTCACGTGGATTAGATAAAAAAATTTATATTAAAAATTTATCTAAAAATTAAGTACAAAAAACTCACAATAAAAATTTATTCAAAAATACAAGTATGTAATCGTGATTATATAAGTAATCTTAGACTTTTGTCTAAATACCCTCTCTAATCAATAGATATCTTATTTTCTCTCTATCTTGGATAAGTGAGAAATTATTGGATAGTTTTATCTAAGTATAATTTTGTTATTATTTTCATGACATGTAGTTAAGAGTAGTTAGTTTAAATGTGTTATATAAATATTAGTTAAGATCAAGGACTAATGGATGGTCTTGTAAATTTAAAACCATGATCTAGTCATTGTCTTAAATTTGAGTTCTAGTTGCAGTTTCGCTGTCTTTGATGATATGAGAAATTATGAACAAATTTAATTCATGTAGTCCCAATTGTAATTAGAATAGACAGTCACATACTTTAATACTTTATTTCTTTCTAGGAGAGTATTGAATGGCTGACTCTCCCATTTCTATCTAATGATTTCCGCTAATTTCTGAGAGGGAATTTGCGAGCATGGGAGAAAGGAGTGCCCTTTTGAAGCTTTTTCCCTCGTCTAAAGTTACACAGTTGTCCTCATCACTTTTGCTTCTTGCACCTGCAACTCTTTCACTATAGCTTATGCATGTAGAGAGATTCCTGACATGAACATGACACAATTTGACTACTTTTGACTGTACCATGAGTAATGATGTGGTGCTTATCGATTATGTCTTCGTTGTGAAGCATAATCAGTTATGCCCTGTCTCATAATCAATTACGGACAAGCTTTCCAGCTCAAAAATGTCTCCACCCATCTATGAAGGAGCAACGATGGTGCCACCAAAAACAGTTCTAGCCACTTATTTGTTGAGCTTGTGCCACCAATAGCTATGGATCTCCGAAAACAAAGCTCACGACCACCAAACAGCACCACAACTCCTTAGTGACCACCGCACAACACCAGCACCAACACTCACAACCACCACTCAACACCACCCACTCCCCGCGACCATTGCACAAAACCGACAGTAACACTCCCTGCGACCACTACACAACACCACCAACAAGTTCACTACCACCACATAGCACCTCACTCACCACGGCAACACCACCACCAACAACCATAGAAACACACAACCACCACTACCAAGAACAAAACGAACCAAGACAACGACAACACCTCACCGTAGCACGAAGCACCAACCACAACTAAAATCACACTAATATAAATAGCAAACACATGAAACACCTAACACCATTACTCCCATTTATAATGGTGCAGTCAAAGGTGGTCAAATTGTGTCTTGCACTATTCACACCAGGAATCTCTCTACATGTATGCATGCATGAGCTACAATGAAAGAGTTGCAGGGGATCTCTGTTATACACGAAGCAAAAGTAGCAAGGGCAATTGTATAACTTCAGATGAGGGTGAGAGCTCTAGCTGGCTTTCTCGGCTTTTCTTCATGTGTGAGCGAGGGCATTCCTTTCTCCCATGCTCGTAAATCCACTCCCACAAATAAGCGTTAATCGTCAGATGGAAATGATAGAATCACCAGTTATTCCATCCAATACTCCCCAAAAAGGAACACAATGTAAATGTATGTTTGTTTCTACAAATGGATATGCGATAATGAATCGATGCAGAAAAAAGCAAAGAAAGCACTAAAAACAAAGAATAAAATAATATATAAAAATAAAAACCGAGATTAAAATTTTACTGTTAACTTTCTTCACACAAATGCAATTTTTTTTAAAAAAAGTATGAAAACATACATAAACACAAATGCAAATTTACAAAGAAAGTATGAAAACATACGTAAGGGATAAAGAGATAATGTCGGATGAAGAGTCCTTTTTGGTCGTTAGTGACCAACCATCCATGGACTCCTCTTTAAGCCTCTTCGATCAATCATTGTTCCTTAGTATTTTTCATGTTTAACTTCATGATGACTTAATCAAGAAAGATCCCCAAAAAATTGTAATATTGATTGGGGAAGAGAGAGGAGGGTAGACAACTATGGCGAAGAGGAGGGAGACGGGAAACAGGGGTGGGGGAGGAGAAGAGGAAGAGGGTTGGAGAGAAGATGAGGTAGGAAGAAGGGAAGAGGATAAAGGAGGAGAGAGGATAGTGAGATGAAGAGAATGAAAGAAAAAGAAAATAGAGAAATCTAATGTATCTCTGTGCATTCGTCATGTTATCACCCTGTAAATGTTGTTAACACCTACGTAAAGGAAGAGATCATATTAACTATTTTTAATTAAAATTGGGATTCAACCCAGAAAAAAAATTTGTTAGATCATATTGAGAAAAACTTCATGAGACAAAAAAGCCTATTGTGCCATTTTATTTTAGAAAAATTAGAATGTTTTACGATAAACTATGTTATTTGGGTCCTTTAAAATAGAAAATTTTAAATCACATCCAGAAAAGGAAAATTTGAAATTTTTCATTTTTTTTCCTCTTCTTCTCTTGTCAACTCTACCAATGCATAAGTCGTTCAACTTCAATTGGAACATCAATGAATTAGCTAAAAATTGAACGTTGTTGACTCAGTCAATGTTAGAGTATTGTTGGTTTGGTTTCGGTTTCTCAACTAGTGTTGGTGAGAGTTTCATTCAAGTTGAAATTGATTGTGATTATTTTTTAACTAATATCACTAAGATTAATTTTTGTTGATGTAGGTTAATGTTATTTTTCAGCTAATTTTTGTCAAGGTTTCCATTATCAACGTCAACGATGTTTTTGAATTAATGTCAAAGAAAAACAAAATTCTAGTTGATATTAATTGAGATTATTTTCTGTTGATGTCGGTTGAAACTTTTTTTCAACTAACATTGACCATAGTTATTTTTTTTGCCAAACATTGATCAAGGTTACTTTTTTATTGACATTAGTAAGGGTTCTCTTGGTTAACATTAATATGATTACTTTTTGGCAAATGTTAACTAGGTTACATTAAAACAAGAGTGAGACTAAAATTTTGACCAAAGTAGATTAGGCTTTTTTGTTTGATGTTGATAAAAGTTAGTTTTTAATTGATATTGTCAAGATTATTTTTCAATCAAGGTTGACTTATTTCTCAATCAACATTAATCAAGATTTTCATTGCCAATGTTGATAAAATTATTTTTCAATAAATGTTAGATTTTTTTCAATTGACATTTTTCGTAATCATTTTCATATCAATATCTACAGCATTTGTTGTTTCATTCACATCAATAGCGTTATTTTTATTTCGAAGTTACTTATAAGTTTTTTCTAATGTTGAATGGAAAAAATTATGTCCAACCTTGATTATTGATTGTTTTGTCCAATGTCACTTGGGGAAACTTTTTAGTAGACATTGATTGAGGATGGAGAAAGCTTGAAGTGGATATAGGAGAACTCTAAGATGAGTGGTGGGTTGAGCTTCTAAAAGAGAAGTTACAAAACTATCCAAACAAGGTGTCTTGTAAGAAGCTCTTAAGAAGGAGACAAGCCTAAGGTGACACAAATTTAGCAAGTGAGACGCTGATTTAGCAAGTGAGACGCTAATTTAGCATAACTCTATTCATTTAAAAGTGATTTTTACAAAAAAAGAGATAAACTGTATTTATAGGGAGCTTAACTCTACTTATTTAAAAATGATTTTTACAAAGAGGTAAGTCGTATTTATAGGGAACTTGACTGAGATTTCAAAGAGTGCAGGGAGGGATATTTCGAATTTGAATTCCCTGACACACTTCCCATGTGTGTGCACATGTTAAATGTTACAATGTGCCTCTAGGTTTAGCTCCATGGCCGGCTAGGGTTTTATTGGGTTTTGATGAGCTCAATTGAAAGTCTAACAAGACTCTTCTAGCTATTTACAAACCCTACTCTATAAGGTCCAAATACCTTAGTTTTCTTGACTCAAATACAAACACAAATATCCTAAACTATTTGACTCAATTAGAGACCTTCTTATTCCTATTTTATATATTCGTGATACATTAGAGATGATCCATGTTGGGAGTAACTAGGGCCTACAAAAGTAAATAAAAGTCTAATCTTTTTGTATCTTTTCTGATCATAACTTCAGTGCTTAGTCCCTTAGCTAGAACATTTCTTGTTGATATCAATTAAAAAAATATTAGGATTTTGAAAAAAGATAACATCAATCAACATTGACTTAATAAAGTCAATATTGAGATTTCTTAATTATTAGATATGTTTAATATTAAAATAATTTTTTGTTTAGTAATAATTTAAATACTTATTCAAACAAAAGACGTAAAATTTAATAAATTTAAAATATTTTATCCAAACAAATCATTTAAAAATAAAATAACTCAAAATAAAAGTAAATTGAAATTCAATAGATTCAAATTTCTTAAAAATTGTCAAATTCTCTAAACACCCTGTTAAGTTAGGCCAAAAGTAGCAAGTTTTGTCTGATTTGTTAATCAAACTTTATGTTTGTTTTCTTAGAAACACGGTCTCTAACTTATGAATTGATTTTAATATTTATATTTAAATTTCTTTACTGTAACGGATTTTCTTCAGTTTATCAATCCTCATATAATTGTGGTGGTTGGTCAGATTCCATAACTAATTTTTCTTTGTTTTTCCTAATTTTGAGTTCTTGTTTTTTTCTCTGATGCTAATAGATTAGTTTTAGGTTTCAAATTGTATAAAATCTGATAAAATAGTCTAACATTGACAGTGAAAAGAGTTTTTACATATCATTCATTTACAAGCCGTTATATATAGTAAGATTTTTCATTTTGTAATAACCTTCTTAAAAGTCATATTAATTCCTATTTGGTTGATATTGAGATTGTCTATAAATTAAAGTCAAAATGAAATTTGTAAAATGGAGAAATCATTTTTATTTATTATAATCATAAGAAATTAAAAGTGGTTTTGGGATTTTAATAATAAATAATAATGTTTATAGACTTCCAAAGTTACTTATAATATCATACAAAATTAGAAATTTGATTTTTTCACATATTTTTAGTTTAATTTTGATAAAAAGTCTAAAGATTTCTAATCCGTTAATCAATTAAAAATTACTGGCTTTTAAATAACTATTATTGAAGTCAAAGATCTTAGCTTTTATTGGTAATTCAGGGATGATTCACTGACTTGGTATTCTAATTATATTCCCTTTTTGCAAAATGGAAAACGACACGTACTGGTTGGAGTTGGTAAGAATTTAAATCTTGGTCAGCTTTATCTTTTTTCGTGATTCAAAGAAACCTGGTAAAACTTGGCTCAGAAAGTCGCTTCAGGCAACTTAATCCAATCCAAGATACCTAAGCACTCGCATAGTAGCATAATCTTCTTATAGTCCTTTTTGAACTTAATAGAAATTTAATAATTGTCATGGCTAAAGCTGAAACACACTAATTATTATCTGTAATTGCTTTAGCTGGTGTATGCTAGAGTCATCAGCCATGGCTTGGTTGTGTATGTGTGCTTGATAATGTTCCATTGCTTCGTTTCCCGGGAAAATGTAGGTTATATTTTTCAGAAGAAAACACGAGATAAATTATGTTTTATGATGTTTATTTGCATAATGCTGTTATTATATTTGTTGTCTCTCACAGGGTTTAATCATTTTGTGGTTAACTGCCATGATCCCAGAGCTAAGACCTTCCTGTGGATCAATCATGCTAGACTGCAACTCTGCCACAGCAGCCCAACTAGCTGTTATGTTCCTTTCCTTGGGATTAATTTCCATTGGAGCTGGTTGCGTCAGACCTTGTTCCATAGCATTTGGAGCAGATCAACTGACAATTAAAGAAGGATCTAATGATGAGAGGCTCTTGGATAGCTACTTTAATTGGTATTATACCTCAATTTCGGTATCATCCATTATTGCATTGAGTATAATTGTGTACATTCAAGAAAATCTGGGATGGAAAATTGGATTTGGTGTACCTGCTTTGCTAATGTTCATATCGGCTGTCAGTTTCATCCTTGGTTCTCCCTTCTATGCCAAAGTGAAGCCGGGTCACAGCTTACTCACTAGTTTTGTTCAAGTAGTTGTAGTGTCTGTAAAGAACAGAAAACTTATTCTTCCTGAGAGAAACTTTGATCAATACTATCAAGACCGCGATTCTGAGCTGACGATTCCTACCGATAGCCTTAGGTACTTGTGCTTGCCCTTATGATCTAATTTCCTTTCAGATTCACTTGTCAAATACCTTTCCCCCCTATATATTTTATGTGAGAAACTCGGAATGATATCTCCAATTATCGTCATATACTCAATAGTGACAATCATTTATTGACTTTGTTCAAGGTAATTTGTTACTGTCTTTATTTCTTTATTAGGAATGTTTGTGCCTCCTCTTGATAAATTCTATTTCTCTGGGAGTTCAGAGTAATTCCATCATATAGAAATGTTCCTTCTATAAGATTTGACTGAATGCCTCTCCTCATTGAGAGAATCCCATTTAACTAGAATATTTAACGTTATACAAGGAAACTTTGCCTATAATTGTACAAGGAAACTTCCCCTGCACATGATTAATTTATAGCTATTCAAATCTGTCAATTAATAATATAAATAGTAAGTAAATATGTCCAAATCTGTTGAAGTAAATGTTGTAGAGAAATTATGGGGATCAATAAGAAATAATAAATCAGGGATTTAACTTATCCGTTGACACCTGTCTTATAATACCTAACTAAATTCTTTGAGTGAATTAACATTATCTTATCTTAATAGGTGTTTGAACAAAGCTTGCATGATAAAAACTCCCGAGACTCTATCAAACCCTGATGGATCAGTTTCAGATCCATGGAGCCAATGCACAGTGGGACAGGTCGAGTCACTGAAATCTTTGATCAGAGTGCTTCCTATGTGGTCCACGGGGATCTTTATGATGGTTTCCCAAAGCTCATTCTCTACCCTCCAAGCAACTACCTTGGACCGAAGGTTAGTTGGCAATTTCAAGATGCCTGCAGGGTCCTTCACTCTTGTCATGGTAATCACATTATCAATAGTCATTCCCGTATATGACCGCATTATGGTACCTCTACTTGCAAAATACTGGGGCCTGCCTAGAGGATTCAGTTGTAAAACACGAATTGGGATAGGATTGTTGTTTGTATGTGCAGGTAAGGCAACATCAGCTTTAGTTGAAACTATGAGACGAAATGCGGCCATTGAACAAGGCTTTGAGGACCAACCTAATGCTGTAATTCACATGTCAGTGTTATGGTTGGTTCCTGAGTTTTTTTTGCTTGGAATAGGTGAGGCCTTTAACCCTGTTGGGCAGGTTGAGTTTTTCTACACTTATTTCCCCAAGACAATGTCTAGTTTTGCAATGGCTCTTTTCACTCTTGAGCTAGCTGCTGCTAATCTAGTGGGAAGTGTGCTGGTGAGCATAGTAAACAAGGTCACTAGTTTAGGAGGGAAGGAGAGCTGGTTATCAACTAACATTAACAGGGGCCATTTGAATTACTATTATGCACTGCTCACTTTCTTGGGTGTAATTAACTACCTATACTTTCTTGCTATTTGTTGGGCTTATGGTCCTGCTTCGGGGCAAAAGCTTGAAGCTTCAGCAGGCAAGGAAGAAGAGCAATTTGATTACAGGGAGCTACCCACTTCCTAGATTAAATTTTAGTATAGAATATTATTTTTAGTTGCCTTATGTGTAAAACTAATAGGTTAATAAGGATTTTATTGTGGTCTCGCACAGTAGGGGTATATATCATGCAGTAAACTTGTTGTAGTGGAACTTTTGCACGGTAACAAACTTATTTATACCATTATCGATAGCCTTTTTCTTAATCTTTCTATTTACATAATTTTCTTCTATTTTGTTGAATTGTTCATAGTGCTTACGTGCATTCGAAATGTTATAAGAATATATTTTCTTTTATTGAAAATAAAAAAATTGGTATGTTTCATACCTATTTAGTGACTCTTTTCGCTATGCTTCGCCATAGATTTTAACCACTAAAAAGTGTATTTTAGAATAGTTTGATAGAGATTATAAAAGAGTACACATTAGAATAAATTTGGTATGTATTTTCTAGAGGTAATAAAAATGGAGAAGGTAAGAGTTTTATATCCTTGTAAGAGTTATTGAGATTCTATGTTTGATTCATAGAAAATAAGTTGTATTTGTAAAAGAAAAATATCAGGTTAAAGGGAAAGGCAAATTCATTTAAAAGGAAAGTTGAGATTCTTATTTTGATAAAATAATAGGAACATCAAAAGAAGTCATTTATTTGAAGGAAAAATTACATTGAAGAAAAGTTGTATAGATCGAAGTAAAGGTTATGAAGAATATGGAAAGTTATAATTACATACCGATCTGCATGGAGACTATGGAAAGTTATAATTACGTACTTGTGCGTATCCTGCTAATGAAGATAAATAAATGTTTGACAAGTTAGTGTAAATGTCATGCAGGAAATAATTATGAAAAAGGTATTTGATGTTTTTTTTGGGTAATAAAAAGTACATCTAACCATTGTGATAGAGTGTTTTTGTTTGTCTATCATAATCTTTTTAGAATGTTTTTCATTTACGTTGACACTTTTACTCTTGAGTTCTTTTTGTCGGGTGAAAAACCTTTTCTTTTACAACTACTTCTGCTACACAGCAAAATAAACATACAAACTTAGGTTAAGGTGTGTATGCTAGAATTTTTTTGGAGAGCAAACAAATTATTTCTTTAGTATAAGTCATGCATGTACAATGTGTTTGAATAGGTTTATATTCATATGTGGACTTACGAAGTTAGAAGGGTTAGTCTTGTGTCTAGTGTATCGCCAGACTTGTTTGATCTTGATATCTTGCATCTAGCGCACATTGAGACTTGTTCAATTTTTATAGATTGTGTCTAGTGCACTTTGAGGCTTGTCTATTATTGCTAGCTTACTTTGAGGCTTGTCTATTATTGCTAGCTTACTTTGAGGCTTGTCTATTATTGCTAGCTTGCATCTAATGTGATATTATTTATTATCACCAAACTCATGAATAATTGTAGGCAAGATAAATATAGGCTTACATTTGATCTTGAGTGAATCATCTTTGCTTTAGTAGTCACCTCCTTTTATTTTGATAAATAATATCAAATTTATAGCTAAGAAACATACATTTCACTTCTTTATCTAGTCATCTATGTTATTTAGATTTTGAAAGATGATCAAATATTGTAAAAGAGCTTTTTGATAATATGTTTTTTATTAAGTTTCTTTTATTAGAGCTTTATGAAACTCATTCTTCTTTTTAAAGTGCATGTATTTATACTAATTATCTAATAAACATGTATCCAAGAAAAAAAATACAAAAAAGAATATGAAATATAAGCATTTATTTAGAGTAAATATATATATAACTGTTAAAAAACATGTATATTAGAACATTATTAATATTAAAGTGAGATATAAGAAAATAAGATGTTAATAACATTAGAGCAAAAGTGAAGAAAAAACAATATTAGAGAAAGGGATTAGAACACATATGTAGACAAAATGTATAGACAGTATATCTAACATATTAGAATTACAACATATAGTAGGACTCTATGAAAAAAAAGTATATGTATCTAGAGAAATCTATCTACATGTGCTATGATTACTTGTAAAAAAAATTATATTGATATTGTTCTCTCGCACAATACTAAGTCGTATATGTTTCTCCCTATTTGTCATAAGTAAATGGTATGGTATGTCATGGTATCATTGCTCCGAAGGTTGATCGATGAGGTTAGTGTTTGGTTTGATAGTGGTGGAATGGGCTCTAACTGGTTAAGTGTTTGAGGTTGAGAGGTTGGGTGTTGTTTTGTTTTAGGTGTTGGAATTGGAGGTTCAATTTGTAGAAGAGGTGTGGGTCTAGCGACTTGTTGGAGGCTTAGTAACAATAGCATGTTTTGACACATCTAATCATCCAAAAGGTTGTTATATGAGTAATTTTCTCGGTCTAGCTCACATCACAATCATTAAACATGATTCGATCTATGTTAAGAGTGACAAAATACAAATTGAGCCTTGCAAAAGTCTATTAGCATCAAAGAAAGAAATAATGAACTCGTACATTATGATGATGCACCAACATATGGTGGTTGTAGAAGCATGCAAAAGATGCAACATTTGGCTCTTTGTGAACCTTAGCCTCTATAAGAGCCTTACCTTGGGCTTTCGCTTGTTAGCTTTTTATTGTGCATCTACTAGTGATTTTGCTTGAACTTCTACATTAGCTCGAGCTTTTACCTCAACTTAAAAATGTGTGTTTTCTTTAACCTTCTCTCATGTAAGTTTTGTTTGATATGCACAAGACACCTCAACAATGTTAAAAAGATGAATAAGTAGATTATTTAGGGTGTCTACAAGTTTGTAAAAACCTCAAATAGACAAGTCATAAACAAATGGTAGGGTGTGTCATGGTATCATTGCTCCAAAGGGTTTAGCGATGAGGTTTGTTGAACTTGAAAAATGAAGTCAAGTCATACTTCCTAAAAGAGCAAGAGAAGCTGATTTTGATGATGATGTTTGAACAAGATGGTGTTTAAGATGTATTGCCTGTTAATGTTTTTATTGCATGTGTATGTGAGTCGTACACAAAGTCATAAGTGCATATAGTTTAGTACATAGTCTTAATCATAAAACTTGTTTTAAAGGTTAAAATGTTTTTGAAAAGCTTTTGATTTTAGTTTAATCAATTAAGACTAAAAGTAATTTATGAATTTGTTCTTCTTATGGTTCCAGATTAACCAATAATAGAACAATCGATTAACAGGTTTTAATAATAGGTTAAAATATTAATAGTTGAACATGTATTTTTAACAAATCTTTAGTTTAATCAATTAAAAAAAATTGATAATTTTGTTCCACCTAGTTCACCTATTAGAGAGTTATTATGATAATTGGTTAAGTACTTGTGGTAAATCATTATTTAATCAATTAAGACTAAAAGTAATTTATGAATTTGTTCTTCTTGTGGTTCCAGATTAACCAAGAATAGAACAATCGATTAACAGGTTTTAATAATAGGTTAAAATATTGATAGTTGAACATGTATTTTTAACAAATCTTTAGTTTAATCAATTAAAAAAATAATAGTTGATAATTTTGTTCCACCTAGTTCACCTATTAGAGAGTTATTACGATAATTGGTTAAGTATTTGAGGTAAATCATTATTGGTAATGAATTAATTAATTAAAATATGAGTTAATCCATCAAAATGTTCTTAATAGTTTTATAAAAAAGTGAAGAAAAAAATTAACCAATTAAGTGGTAAAATAATTGATTAAAAAAGAAAGTGATATTTCTCTTGAACATATTTTCTCAATAAATTAATTGATTAACAACTTAAGATAATCGATTATTTATAACAGAATCAAATTTAAAATGAGATTAAAAAACTCTATAAATTAAATCTTTTCTTCAAACTTAAAAAGAATCTTTTATTACAATTTAAACAAATCATCTCAAATGTTTAGAATGATCTTTTTTATTTGTTTTCATATTGTTTCAAGAGTGCATAAAAAATCTTTCAAGAAATCTATAAACACTCTTGTACTTTCAAGATTTTCAAAAGGTTATGTGTTAGTGTTGCATTATCATTTGTGATTGCTTTTGATGTATACTCTGGTAACATATTTTCTTTTCTTAGATAGTGGGTTGATCCCATTTGTTTTCTCTTGAGTTTTCAATGATGAAATTTTTGTCCTTTTGATTGTTTTTCAAGAGTAGTGTGTTGTATCCCTCTCGGTGTGATCCAAGGTTAGAAATATATGTTCTTGAGTATGTTCAAAAGTTGATTTTGCTTATTTTCTATCTTGTATATAATTCGTATGTGTTTAGTGATTGTAATTGGCATATAAAGATAATGCATTTTAGTTGTTTCTAAGGTTGAACAACTAAGATTGGATGTAACATTTGTTTTTATCTAAACCAATATAAATTTTTGTGTAATCGTCATTCAAGAATTAATTGCATTATGTTTTAAATAGTTCTTGTTTTGAAAAGAGTTTAAGAAGGGTAAATCATTTCAAGAAAGTTTTCAAAACCAATTCACCCCCTCGTGGTTTAGTCTAGCCTTACTTTCTTTTTGAATAATTGACCTAAGAGCTCGTTTTTGAAAGTTACTCAAAACAAGATCCTAAGAATCTTTTTACTATAACTATGCAAAATCATTTGTGGAGGGTGCTACTATTAATATACCCCTATTGTTTTCCAAAGAAAATGATCTTTTTTAGAAAATTAGAATGCAAATCTTTTTGGAATCTGTTGATGGAGGTGTATGAGATGTTTTAATGAATAAACCATATATTCCTATGAATTCTATTAACAATATGTAATTTGAGAAAGATTTTAATTCTTGGAATGAAGAGGAGAACAAGAAAGTTTAGTGTGATGTTAGAGTAAGATACATTATTTCTTCAACACTCACCATGGAAGAATTCTTTAAAGTATTAACATGCAAGAATGCAAAAGAAATGTAGAATATTGGATCGAGCGCTTACCACCATACCAAAAGCTATAACCATTAGTGAGGATGCAACTCTTTCTACTTATGAGTGTGACAACTTAAGTGCCACAATTCGATTGTGACATGACCCACATGACCTCTAGCTCAATCGACCTTCGCCATAGGACAATTGATATCATCTGCAATATGGAAAACCTTGGAGAATTCTCAAGAAAACATTTAGATTCTGCTTATAGCACTTCATAGAGTAGTAACTACAATAAATAGATCAATGCATGTTTCATGGCTGACATAAAGTCTCAAGGAAGCAATGTAAGCACTTCTAACTCTAACATTCAAACAAGATATGATGAACTTCTTGATGCTTTTGAAGAAATGCATGAAGAATCCAAGAGACTAACCTTTTTAAACAATAGGCTCAAGATTGATTATAAAAGGTTAGAAATAGATTGATGCAATTAGAAGATGAAAATAATAATCTTAACTCTAATTTGAAAATTCTTGAAAGCATTTACATAATTCCTCTTGTAATTGTAATTCAACCTTACAAGTTAATGTTTTTAGTTGTAAAGATTGTAAGAAACTTGAAAGTAAAGTTAAATATCTTGAGAAAACTCTTGCAAGGTTTACATATGGAAAATCTAACTTGGATGCCTTTCTTAATTCTTAAGAGTGTGTAATGGATAAAGTTGGGATTGGATATTCTAAGATTGAACTTAGGTTGATTCAGCTTTTAATTTGTAAAAATGTCATATTTAATCGATTGTATAATAGCCATAATCGATTACTCTAGAGAAGATTTGGAAAAACATATTTTTCCTGAAATAATCGATTAATTTAAGATATAATCGATTATATATAAACCCATAAAAATATAATCAATTATCAATTTCATATAATCGATTATTCTATTCGTTAAACTAGTTTTCTTAAATTCTAAGAGATATAATCGATTATATTCGATCCTTAATCGATTAAAAGCGTAGAAAATGCTTTTTGCGAAAATATGACTTTCTTTCAAGATTGAAAATGTCTTGGGGTGAAAGCATGACTTACTCTTTTTATCCAACACCCAAAACTGAAACTTCTAAACATAAATCTTTAGAGGTTGAGCAAATCTTCTAGGTTTCCATCCTTGATTACTTTAAATCTTCATGATTGAACCTTCCTTTTTGAGATAAAATGAAGTCTTTAATGTTGCAATATACTTCATATCATCATCATCGAAACACCATTCTTCAACATTCTTTTCTAATTTAATTCTTCAAATAATTCTTCTAATAAAATTTGCACTCATTCTTGAATTAAATCAACAAGTTCCACTAGGTAGACTCATGTTACAAACTACAAGTATTGTTTTGGCTTATAGCCACTTCTAGCTAACCCGTTCAAGTATTAATTTTTATAAGTCACTTCTGGCTTAACCAAGTATTCTTTGGGAACGCAGTCACTCCTAGATAACCCTTTTACAATGTAAAAAGTGTGTGACAAAGCTTCACATATTTTCTAGTTTAGAAGAGAAATGTCTTACAGATGGATATAAAGAAAAGACTTTCTTCTAGAGTTTGCTAAACATTCAAGGTGTTTTTCTAAAGCTTAAAGAGTAAGGACATAAAACAACAGAGATTACAAAACTTAAGCACAATTCACGTTGGTTTGTACTTGTTATCTATTGTCTTCCTTGAACTTGACTATTATATAGTGCTTGAAAGCAACTAGCTATTAGAGTCTCATTATGACATCTTAAGCTTTAGATTGGTTTCAACAGTTTGATCTTCAATCGTTTGTTTGATGCTTCACATAGAGTGCGTTAAATGCAACTCTTCATGCAATAAATGCATGCTCCTTCTTTAAACATAAAACTTGATAACTTGTAGCACTTATCTTACCTTGAACAGTGAGTTTTACTTCTTTTAGTGTAAGCAGACTTCCGTATTGTTAGCATATTTCAAGACCAAGTGTTAATGAAGTCTTCCAGAGTTTTAATGGAGTCTTAAATTTTTTATGATGAAGATTTAAAGTGATCCAATCAACATTAAAGACTTGTGCCATCTCACAAAGGAAGGTTGCTTGGTAGAAAAGGAAAGGCATAAAGAGTGTTTAAAGCTTTCAAGAGAGAAGATTGATGAAGATTTTCTCAAGAGCTGAAGTTTCAAGTTTAGAAGGTTCTGTTTTGGGTGTTGGATGAAAAGAGTAAGTCATAAATCCCATTCAAGACTTTCCCAAACAAGAGAGCAAGTTGTTTTCTCGCAAAAACGTTTTTCTACGCTTTTAATCGATTATGATACGTAGATAATCGATTATTTAACTTAAAATTTGAATTAAAAATGTTTAACGAATTAAATAATCGATTAAGTGTTTTTGATAATCGATTATATTGATTCTGGGTTAATATAATCGATTATAGCCTTAATCTAATCGATTATATCAGGCGAAATAAGTTTTCCAGTTTTTAAATATGATATAATCGATTAAGCTTTTTATATAATCGATTAAATGAGTCGTTTTTGTGAAATCAATCCTAAATCAACCTAAGAATGGAAACTTTGGAGCATTTTCGAATTATAAAATGAAAGAGAATGTCTTAGGTAAAACATTATCTGAAAACAACACATATTCAAAGTGTTCTTGCACCTTAGCTTTTCAAAACCGCTTTCTTGCTCTCTCAAGTTTGATCAAGTCTTTGGAAGTGGTGATCTTTGTGCTTAAGCTTTCTATCCAACACTATTATCAGGTGTATTCTTTTTTACTGTTTTTATAAACGGGAAAATTCATCCCTTGGATCTGTTCTAAGGGAGGTGTGTTCATCTCTTGTGTGTCAAGAGAGGTGGGTTTCATCCTCAGTGTGTCTGGGGAGGTGTTTCATCCTTAGTGTGTCTAAGGAGGTGTTTCCTTTATCTTTATTTGTTATTGCATGAATTGGTGTTTGTAATTTCAATTAAAGATAGTGGGGTGATCATCACACATTTGTGGTGGTTGGGAACTGGACGTAGGATTGGCTTAATCTGAACCAGTATAAATCTGTGTTCTTTCTCTTTCCCTATCTTTTTTATTGTGGATCATTTTAACAATTGCAACTCAAACTGCGCTAATCAAAGGTTAAGGAAAATCCGCATCCTAGTTTTTGAAAGTAAATTCAAAAATCTGGAAATTTGTTTTAAAGGGAAAAAGTTTATTAAAAATCCAATTCACCCCCCCTCTTGGTTTTTACACTGCCGTCTTTATTTAACACGTATATGGTAGGTGTACTTCATGAGTTGATAAAACTAGCGCTTCAGGGATTTGGTGTGACAAAGCAACCTTAGCTCTTCTTTCAATGCATGCTTTGAGAAGACATGAGATATCCTTGGACTTAGTGCTTAGGACGATCAGAAAGAATACTCTTATACTTCAAGGAACAAACATTAATGTTAACACTATTGAAGCGTATCATATAATGAATTATAAACAATATCATTTTTCAAACTATACAAACATGATTTGATGTAAGAATTATTTGACAAGGTACATTGTCTGTCAGACAAAAAATCATTTGCTTTTAATACTTTAATGTTTTTAAGCACTGATTCAAAATTTTGGAATGTTGGACTTTTCCCTAACATTTTCCTTGACCAAAATTTGGTCAGCTACAACAAGGTTTCTCTATTAAATTGTCATACTTCATAGATCCTCCTTCATAAATCCAATGTTGTGTGTTATGTTATATTTTTCCCTTGACATAAATTTTGTCGGGTACAACAAGGTTTCTCTATTAACTTGTCATACTTGCTAAATCCAATGTTATGTGTTATGTTATATCTTGCATATAAAATGTGTTGATCCAATTTGTGGTGTTACTTAAAAGTTATTTATATCTCTTGCTATGTTGGATTCTCTAAAAATTGTTGATCTATTTATCTTGTAGTATTCAATTTGATAAATAAGATATGACTAATAGTCATATCCTTGCAACAGGCATCATATATTGTGTATCAATTTCTATGTATCAACTTCTATTTTGTAATGTCTTAATAAAATTAGTTCTTTGCTTACATCATTCAAGCATTGAAACATTTATTCTTTTGCTAAATACGTTGGTTCAAGTTTTTAATTTGTTGATATTTGTTGAACCATGTGTTTTGATTAATAATGACCTAAATTCTTTATACGTTGTTTTTATAATGAACTATTCTGATTCAATACTTTACATTGTTTGTATTTGTAATATTTTCGATGATATGGTTTTGGTGATTTATAATTGAAAGACTTACTTGTATCTATAAACTTTGATAATCAATAATGAAACATGTGAACTTTCTATCCATGTACATCGCCTGACTCATGGATGCATATGTGATGCTATTTGAATATATTTTGTTCATGTGCAAATTAATCAGTTAAATAATTTGATAATTGATTTTGTGATGTAAATAAGCGATTAATGAATGAAATAACCAATTATTCCAATAATTGTTTTACTTTGATACCATAACTTTTGTGTAGAAAAATCGCTTAAAACTATTCATAACTAATTATTCCAGTATGTTTGTAACTTTGTTACATTGTTCTTTGTAATATGTTATTTTCTGTGATTTTGTTCATGTATTATTCTTTATAATATCCCAAGAGGGAGAAGTGTATGATTTTATACTTGGAGATGTTTATATACTTTTGTATATTCCTATCCTTAACTCTTAGTTGCTTTGTTTGTTCCTTGTATCTTATGCAATGGAAGCTTAGAGCATGGGAGATATTTCATAGCAAGTGGAAGCTTGTGCTTGCTCTAATTTTCAAGTATGAACCGTGTTGGAAGACTCAATCCAATGAAACCATTTATATTCAATGTGGGTCATCATCTCCAATAATCCAAGTTTGAATCCATGTTTCAAGTGTGGGCCATCCCAAAAAAAGGGGAAGATTGTTGGACTTGAATAATGAAGTTTAGTCATACTTCTTGAAGAGAAAGAGAAGTTGATTTTGATAAAGACGGTGCTAAAGATGTATTGTTTGTTAAAGCTTTCATTGCATTTTTATGTGAGTCTTACACATGGTAATTCACAAGTGTATTTAGTTTAATATAGCTTAAATCATAAAACTTCTTTTAAAAGGTTAAATTTTTCTTGAAAAGCTTTTGATTATAGTTTAATTCATAAATGTTAAGGTAATGGATTAATTTGTTCTTGTTGTGTTTTGAAATTTACCAAGAATAGAATAATCAATTAACTAGTTTTAATAATTCGATTAAAATGTTAATAGTTGAACATGTGTTTTTAACTAATATCTGGTTTAAGCAATTAACATAAATAATAGTAAATTATTTTGTTCCACCTAGTTCACCTACTCAAGGGTGATTAGGATAATTGCTTAAGTACTTAAGATAACTCATCTGAATTAATTTATTAAAATACAAGTTAATATATTAAAATGTGCTAAAAAATTTCAAAATAATTTAGAATAGATAAATCAATTAAATGGTGAGGCAATCGATTAAAAATAAAGTGATATTTCTTTGAAACACATTTTCTCATCAAAATAATTGGTTAACAACTTAATATAATTGACTATCTATAACAAAATCAGTTTTAAAACAAGTTTTGAAAACTCTATAAATTGAATCTTTTATTGAAACTTACAAGAAATTTTTTATTAAAATGCAAAAACACAATCTTAAATGTTTAGAGTGGTCCTTTTGAGATGTTTTCATGTTTCAAGAGTAAATCAAGAATCTTTGAAGAAATCAATCAACACTCTTGTTCTTTCAAGATTTTCAAAAGGTTATGTGTTAGTGTTGCATAATCACTCGAGGTGGCTTTTTTTGTATACTCTGGTAATATCTTTTCATTTATGAGTGAGTGGTTTGATCCCATTTGTTTCCTCCTGAGTTTTCAACGGTTGAATTGTTATTCTCTTGAACATTTTTCAATATTTGTGTGTCGTATCCCTCTTGCTATGATCCAACGGTAGAACTATAACCTCTTGAATTTGTTCAAGAGTTGATTTGCTACTTTCCTATCTTGTATATTCTTCACAAGTGTTAAGTGCTTGTAATTGAGATATAATGATAGTAGATTTTAGTTGTTCTAAGGTTGAACTGTTAGAATAAATGGTTGAGTTTAAGAGGATGGCCGAATTAAACTCTCAAAGAATTTTCGAAAATCTTGGCCAATTTCAGAAAAACAGTTTATGGCTGCAGGTAAAAATCAATTCTTTAAAGATTCTTGAAATTCTTATACCAATGTATCATATATCCAATTCAATTATCAATTACAGAAACTAAAGGAGCAAAGAAAGAAGATCAACACAAGAGGTTTATACTAGTTCACCTTCCTATGAATGTTACATCCAGTTTCCTAATCACCCAAATCAAAACAATTCACTAAATTTCAGTTTTTACATGAACCCTACAAGAAAAACTAAAAAACAGAACAATACAATTGATCTTGAACCCTACAAGATCTGTCTACCCTTGTAAAACCCTATTACAAGAACAACTTAATCACCCTGATTAAGAAGAAACAAACCAAGTACAAGATTACACAAGATTATGGAACAAATTCACCTGATTTACACTTGCAGTATATGAAACAGGACAAAATTTAGGTGATAACTTTCTATGGAAAGATTCTTAATTCAATTTGATCTTGGACTCTTTGATTGATTTCGCAAATTGATTTAGAATACTTGAAAAGTCTTTCTGAACAATGGGTTTCTCTGTAATTGATTCGTTGCCAAGCTCTTTAAAATTCAAAGTATTTAAAACAAAATTGGTATCAGTGTTTTAAAATTGTTACTGAGAAAATCAATTAGCTAAAACGCGATTTAGCTAGTTGTTTTCATTAAAATGGATTTTCTAGAGGACACCCAAAATCTAAAAACTGAAAATAGTCAGCTGAAAACGAGAAATCATTAAAGAGAAATCTTTAAGTGATTTTGGCTTGTTTAAATGCGAATCAACTAGATTTTCCAGAGAGCATGGATTTCTTAAGAACAACTTCAAGATTTTAGCATATGACTGAAAACATATTTTTGTAGTTGAAAATAGTTAAAACATCTTTAAAACATTTCAAAACATTTTAAAAAACAAGATTAAATCCAAGATTAAATAAAATACATCTTACCCCAAATCATAAGACACTCTAATACTAAGATAAAATCTCCATTCTTCAAACATCATCATCTTCATCTTCATCATCAAAGTGGTTGGAGACATCAAATTAACATGAAGTGAAGTCTTCAAGTCCAACATGAACAACTAAGATTGGATTAGAATATGCTTTTATCTGAATCAGTATAAATCTTTGAGAGATGTTTCTAGTCGTTTCTCAATCTTTACATATTGTTCTTACTGAGGTTGAATAATGTGTTGAATATTCATCAATCTTTATTCAAAATTAATTACATTTCATTTTAATAAATCTTGTTTTCAAAAGAGTTTAAGAAGATGCAAATCTTTTCTAGAAAATTTTCAAAGTCAATTCAATCCCATCCTGGTTTAGCCCAGGCTTAATTTCTTTTCCTTCAATATTGGTGTTTGGTTGGATGGTGGTAGTGTGAGCCCTTAGTGGTTAAGTGTTTGCGATTAAGAGATTGAGGGTTGTTCTGTTTGAGGTGTTTTTGTTAGGTGTTCAAGTTGTAGAGAAGGTGTGGGTCTAGGGGCTTTTTGGAGGCTTAGTAATTGTAGCATGTTTTGATGCATCTAATCATCAGAAAAGGTTGTCAAGTGAGTCATTTTTTTGGTCTAGCTCACATCATAGCCATTGAACATGATTTGATCTATTTTAAGAGCGACAAAATGAAAATTGAGCATTGTACTGACTGTTGGAATCAAAGAAAGAAATGATGAACTAGTACAGTCTAATGATGCACCAACATATGGTGGTTCCCAAAGGCATGTTGGAGATGCAACATTTGCCTCTTTATGAGCCTTAGCCTCTATAAGTGCTTTGCCTTGGGCTTTCGCTTTAATGTTATCTTTCACTTGTGCATCTGTTAGTGCTTTTGCTTTAGCTTCTTCCTTATCTTAAGCTTCTACTACAACTAAAGGTGTGTGTTTCCTTTAGCTTTCTTGCGTGCAAGTTATGTTTGACATGCACAACCTCAACAATGTTATGAAGATAAGGGATAGGTAGACTTATTAAGGATGTCTACAAGCTTGTAAGAACCTTATACAAATAAGCCTAGAGGTGGCAAAATGAGCCAACCTGACCTATTTTTGCTAGCCCTACCATTGACTTGTCAAAAATGGGTTGAATCAGACTAGTCCACCACAGTTATAGGGCTAAAATTCAAATTTGCCTTGTCATTTTTCAATTTTTTTTTTAGTTTTTCCTTTTCTTTTATAATAAAAATTCAAGGGACACTAAGAAATTTGAATCAACTTTATTATTAATACCAACAATGAATCTCATAACATATAAAGAAATTAATGTAAATAAAGTTCTATATAAAACATTAGAAACATCAAGTTTGATTCCAAAAGCATGACATTCCTATCCAAAAGCACCATAAAACAATCGTATCTTATAATAAATCATCATTAATATATTAAAAAATATGAAGTATCACAAGTTTAATTGTTTTAATTTAAGTCGTATTAAATATAAATCACAATAAAATTTAGTCATAAAAAATTCAACATAACATACTTTAGCCCCATTAAACATAAGTCAAAATAAAGTTAAAGTCATCAAGAACTCAACATAATATAAATAATCATAAACTACAATAAAATGACATTTGTCATAATTTAACTCATTAATTATTTTCCATTTTAGAATTATTGGATACATCCTTATAACATGTCAACTCTATTTTAAAAATCATATTTATTATTATACTTCAATAAATATATAAAACAAAATTATTATTATACGTTAGAAAAAGTATTATTATAATATAAAATAACTTTTGATAATTATTTCAATTTATTTCTTACCATAATTTTTTAATAATTTTCTCATCATTTAAAAATTAATTATCATATATTAATTATAATAATAACTATTTATGTTCCACATTTATTTATACAATTCAAATTATATTTATTTTATTTAAATAATTTTATTCAATTATTTTATTTTATTATTCACAAATCTATAATTGAAATTATATTAAGGGTTAAATATGATTTTCGTCCCTATAAAATACATAATATGTTAAAATAGTCCCTATAAAATTTTTTGGGTTTGTTTGGTATCTATAAAATTGAAACCTATTATTTTAGTCCAATTTTTTAACGGTAGATGACGTGGCTAACGGAGTGCTACGTGTGAGTGACGCGTTTCGTCACATGGACGCCCAGTAGACGTTTAGTTTGCACGTGGCTTATAACATTTTTTTTATATAACTCAGTCTCAATATCAACTGCAAATGCTGGCACTTGGAGAGAAGCCGAGCTTGAGTCTTGGGACGAAAAGGCTGGAGTTGGACAAGTTGTTTTCCGAGATGACGGGAGTTCTGTGAAACTTGGTGCAAAAGAGATGGCACTGTCTGAGCATGCAGAAGTAAGTGACTCAGAGAGTGATTCCAGCTTGCAGCAATCTGAGTCCAGTGACTATGAGGAGGATGAGGAATCACAAGGTTTAGGATTTCTGGAGAGTACCAACCTATAAAGAGGGGTTCAACCTGAAACTGCAAAGTTTGCCACTTGGGAAAACCACACTAGAGGCATAGCTTCCAAAATGATGGCTAATATGGGGTATAGAGAAGGAATTGGTTTGGGTGTAACGGGTCAGGGAATGCTGGACCCCATACCAGTGAAGATGCTACCACCAAAGCAGTCTTTAGATTATGCACTTGAGTCTCATAAAAGGAAAGAGAATTAAGAGAAGCAAAGCAAGATGAAACGGAGCCGAGGTGGCAAGAGAAAACGTGAGAAGAAATTTGCAGAAGCAAATCGTGCAGCAAAAGAGGAAGAGGAGTCGACATCAGATGTCTTTGCATTGATAAACAATCAGCTGGCAATGCACAGTGAGGCTTTTGGCGGTGGATCGACAAAGAAGCAGCACAGTAAAGGTTCTGAGGACGGTAAAAAGACATGCTCAACCCATTCATTGTCGCCGTCGCCGTCTTCGACGATGGAGGACGAAGAGTCACAGTCACTGCGGCAGTCTTCGGGGACTACCGGCGGCGTCCGCGGGTATCTCCGGGTGACGGCCACCGGAGTCGCCATAGTGGCGGCGGCGCGTGGACCGCTGAAAGACTCAACGGTGCTGCTCATGCCACTGGAGGTGGGTTGGCGGTGATCATGAAAGGGCTCGCCGGAGCCGGCGAAATACCGGCTATAAAACCTGCACACAGTAACAACAACTGCAAATATAGAAAAACTAAAAGGACAAAAAATTTATGTCCACGTCACGACACGTGTATGTCCACCTCACTACACATGTCACCACTCCGTTTGCCATGTCAACTTCCATCATGTTCCGTTAAAAAATTGGACTAAAATAACAGGTTTAAATTTTATAGATACCAAACAAACCCAAAAAATTTTACAGGGACTATTTTAACATATTATGTATTTTATAGGGACGAAAATCATATTTAACCCTTATATTAATCTTGTAGGGAAGAGACTCTTCATGTCTTTATATGTTTTAAAATTATTTCTAAGATTTAAATAATTTATTTTATATTAATTTTAAATAATTTAATATAAAAATAAATAATTATGTGTGATTATTTTTAAATTTTAAATAATTTATTTTTACTTTTATTTTAAAATATGTTAAAAATAAAGTAAAAATATAAGAAAAGAAACTTTTCTATATAATATTATTATAGATATTTATTTTAATATATATTAAAAATAAAATAAAGAATCATTTTATAAATTATGTATTGTTATAGGTACTTTTTATTGTATTCCTAATTTTTATTTCTTTTTAAAAATTACTAAAAAAAATAATCATCTGAACTCCTCCTTCGTTGACGTGAAGAGTAACCATTCTAATTGAGGCTCATTTACCAAATTAGTATAATTTTGACACGATATTACCAGAATGGGCAGATTTTGCAAAAATTACAGATATGGGTAAGTCGTGCGCTTGGAGGACAACTTTAATTGAAGAAGTCATTACCTCTGGTCACGACTTCTTAAACCAAAAATACATTGTAAAGTAGTTGTACTCTGAGGTAACGACTTCAACGTTAATATACATAATTAATTAATTGGTCAGAAGTCGTGTGCATGGGTGCAGAATTTGGTTATAGATAAGTCGTGCACATAGGTGGAGACTTTGGTTATAGAAGAAGTCGTATACATGGCTAGAGACTTTGGCGTTTAAAATTGTATAAGAAGTCGTGCTCCTAGAACACGACTTCAGTTGAATTTGTGTGTAAGAAGTCGTGTGCATAGCTAGAGACTTCTGTTGAAGAATGAATATTTGCATGCTTGATGGAAAACCCAAAACCTTAAACCCTAAATATTTGCATGCTTGGTAGAAAAAATTTGTAGAGGGATGTGAAACTTGTGCACTTATATTAAGAAGAAAGCAGTTCGAAAAATTTTAAGAGCTAAATAAAATTTGCACACTGATATTAATAACAAAACATGTAGAGAGGAAAATAAAATGCATAATACATGAAATTATAAAGCAACATTGTTCATATTAAAAAAAGTACACAAAATGAAATATGAAATTATTTATGTGAGCTTGTGCCACAAGGTGGTCTTCTTCTTTGTCTTCTTGGTCTTCTAGGGGGTGCATGCTCAGTTGGTATATGAAGAGGCGAAGGAGCTGGACTATCACTATCATTATTATCGTCCTCCTCCTCATCATTTTGATTTTCAGAAATTGTGGGTCGGTAACAGTGCATGAAGGGTGTTGGATTATATGTTGATGGGGGGATCACTGACGAGGTGGTAAACATATTTGATGGTGTGGAGAACAAATTTGGTTGAGATGAAAATATATTATATGTGTAGGGAACATGCTGATATAAAGATTCGGGTGGTATGTTATGGTGGGGATCAATAAATCCAAACATTGGAGTTTGTTAAGTACTTGATTAACCAAGAAATTGATGTTGTTGTTGAGATTGTTGAACATTTGAAGAAGAAGCTCCAAAATGTTGATAAATTGGATGTGAAGGAGGTTGTTGAGGTTCCTGTGGTGTGTCGTACAGTTGAAAAAATCGTCTTTATATTCAATGAAAAAATTTTATTAATAAAATATTTACAAAGTTTACTTACATCGTCATCTGAAAATTGTCTTCGAATTGAGATGTAGCGGATAGTATGTGCAATGTACCATTGCATATATGCTGTGTTCTCACGCAAATGGCCATTTCCAGTAAACAGAACTCCTTCAGTGATACGATTGTGGTGGTCTTTCCATATTGCGATCTAGTTTTGATGGTATTTGATCCAAAATCTATTCGTTCTGCCTCTCATGTCTTCTTTATGAAGCTTATCTAAGTTTGGTGGGTCAACTGGAACAGTTTGTTGAAACCTGAACTAACGCATAACCCTATCATCTTGATGGAATTCCACTGTCGCAAAACAAATGAGAGGAACAATTGCACGACTTATAGCAGGAACATCAACATGAATGAACTGGCTAACATCAGGCCTACGATATGGAGTCCACAAAAACTGAAAAAATATGGTGTTAAGATAAGGAATATAATGTTATGTTATAAATAAAATCTTCACAAACATGACTTGTAAGTATGATTTTGGTAACCACCTCCTTCGGTGTTTTTTACGTATTACAGGAACTGTATTTGCAGCACTGTATATCTTTTGTGTTAGCCGACACCACCTACAATGTTCAAAGTTTTGTTTAGTTATAGTTGTAAATTCTTGAATAACAAAATGTTCTATGTATGAAAAAACCGACCTTTTGGCAAGTGGAAAACCGAGACCTACATGAATATCCTCAACACTCTAAGGTTCAAGTTGTGGAGAAATACACGTGATGCAATCCCAACCCCAGGACTACAATAGTAACATGCATCCTCCGATGTTGTCTTGATTGAAGTCAATTCCGTGATTTAAAGCACGATAAAGACATGCCAAAACAGTTAACCCCCAACTGTAATTTGACACAGTATTCAAGTCAGTCAGTAGTAATAAATACATTAGGTGGACCTTGCTTCCAGATGTATCAGGAATCAATAGACTGCCAATGAGTGTCAAAATGTGTGCTCGTGCATATTAAGCTATGACAATGTCTGTTGCATCATCTGGCAGCTCCTGGAAAATGTTGTTCAACCAGGATAATTTTATTGCATTCCCCTTGATGGCAGTTGGTGGTGGTAATGATCCAAGTAGTTGATCGCATATTGTCACTAAATCACCACTTGTCACCCCAATCACAACTTCTCCCTCAATTGGAAGACCCAACTGCAGTGCCACTTCTTCTAAAGTAAATGTTGCTTCTCTGAGAGGAAAATGAAAAGTGTGGGTTTCTGTTTTCCATCTCTCAACTAATGTTGTAATCAAATGATGATTAATATCAACATTAGAAATTCTAGTAGATGGCCAAATCCAGCATGTTGAATGACGTTCTTCATTCTTGCATCAACTATGTCAACATGGTTGACAACCCATATGTGATGTCGTATGGGTTGCAATACTCTTTCGTTTCCTTCCCGTAAAGCTTTCGTTACGTGCTTTTCTTGGAGTCGTAAGAGAGACATGTTTGGAGGAAGTTGTTGATTATAAGCCATTCGTACAATAAGCTACGGAAAAGACACAGCTGCAGATAAAATGAAATATTCATAATGTGATAGAACATTAAATGAATAAATGAAAAGTAAATATAAATAACGTGATGGAACTCGTTCATGTGAGCTTCTTGTGGAAATGTTTGTGTCCAAGATGCTGAGCGTGAGAGAGCTGGAAATTTTTGGTGAAGTGAAATGTTGAGTGAATGTCACATGCTATCTACTTATAGCCCTTTGAATGCAGCTAAAAACATGAATCTGATAGGGGTGAAATTTGAATTCAAAGTGGCACCACTGCAGCTGGAAACGTGCTTCACTAAATGTCCCACCAGTGCATGTCATTTGCATTGAATTATTGAAATGCTCTCGTGTTGTGTTGTGGCTTTATTATGCACTGAATGGATGGTTGTTCATTGCTGTTCAATTTGACCATTACATGGTGCTTATGTTTGAAATGAAAGCTCAATGCTTCCTTCTGCGCGCATCAGGGTCTGTTATGCTTCCTTCTGCATAAACCACGTGAGAATCTTTGCACGGAACAGGCCACACACAACGTGGATTCGCTGCTGTTGTACCCTATACTAAAGTCGCTCCCAATGCAAACGACTTTGACATTGAAGTCGTTTGCCATGGGTTCGACTTCTTCACAAGGTTGTCGTGCGCCATGCATATGACTTCTGCACGACTTCATTCTTGGGCGAAGGCTTCATGCTTTTGCATTTGATTTTCGGAGACTCGTGTTCACCTTTGTGAAACTTAATCTTCACACAATTTTCTTGTATTGATATATTATTTTATCAAGCTCTCACACAAATCCTATATAAAGAGTCACGAGAAACATATTTGAGAAGCTTGAGAAGCATTTCTCACACAAGTCTTATATCTCATTGTGCATTTCACTTTTGAGAAGCTTATATAATTTTTTGGTGTTTAAAGGTAATTAATAGATTCTCATTGATACATATTTGCAGATGTATAATACATTACAATATACTGACTTTTGTATCTCCTTTTTTACATTATAGATGCACAGGTCGGATGTTGGTGGAAGTTCTACGACTATGGAAGATGAACTTATAATCAGAGATATCATTGATGAGTTTAGTGAAGATTCGGAAAATGATGACTCCACATCCCTAGAAGAAGCTACAGTTGTTCCAATATCTTCAGAACAAGTTCAATCGTCTAATCTTTCACGAATTAACATCCAATCAGACCTTTCAGAGCATATGTGTTTTCAAAGTAAAGAGGCAACCTTGACTGCGATTAAACAATATCATATTGATCAGGGCTACAAATTTGTGGTTGTGGAATCAAAGACAGACAAATACGTAGCACGTTGTATACACTATCACAATGGCTTCCAATGGCGATTTCGTGTTTCTTTCAGCAAAATCATACATCAATGGAGATAAAAAAAAAATTGAAGCACCTCATACATGTTTGTCAACTGTTTTGTCCCAAGATAATCAAAACTTGGACTCGACCTAAATTGCTTCAATTGTGGTTAATTCTGTGAAGGAAAACCCAGCAATCCCAATAAGAAGTTTAATTGCAGAAATGAAAAATTGATATGGTTATTTTGTGACGTACCGAAAAGCGTGGATTGCAAAACAAAAAACTATTGTCATGGAATTCGACGACTAAGATGACTGATATAATGACCTTCCCATATGGTTACAAGCTGTGCAGGAAAGTATTTCGGGCACAATCGTTCAATATATTGTCTCTCCTTGTGTTGTAGACGGTGTTTAGGACACGTCCTGTTATATCTTGGAACGCTTCTTTTAGTCTTTTAAGCCATGCATTGATGGATTTAATTATTGCAAGCCTATTGTCCATGTTGACGGGACATTTTTTATCGGAAAATATCATGGTACATTGCTGACTGCAATTGGTCAAAATGACAATTGCAACATATTTCCTTTAGCCTTTGCAATTGTTGAAGAGGAAACAAAGCAATCGTTGATATGATTCTTCCAAATGTTGCGACATTACGTCACGCCTTAGACGAACATATGCATGATAACAGACAGAGGAACAACAATACTGTCAGACTTACAATTTGAAAAAGTTGGATGAGAAGCAAATGGTTTAACATCAGTGTATTGCATACACCATATTGCATCAAACTTCAACAAGAAATTCAAAAATTCTGAGTTAAAGGCATAATTAACTAATTAACATGGGTAATCATATTGCTTTCCATTATAGCATAGTATACATTTAAACAACTTGTAAGTAATTTCATTTCTTACATTGCCACAACTTACGAAATGAAGCAGCCCACACTTCAAGCTAAGTTATCAGCAATGAGATCAGAATTCCGGCAAGCAGTTTCTTGGATAGATCAAATACCATTGGAAAAGTGGACTCAAGCATTTGATGGCGGCAAGAGGTATGGCCACATGACAACAAATTTAGCTGAGTGCATCAACTCTGTCTTGAAGGGAGCATGCTCCTTACCCATATCAGCTATAGTTAAGTCAACATTCGAAAGGACAAAATCTTGGTTTGTTGAATGAGGGGTCAACACGGATTGCATGTTACGAGCAAGTCACCAATATCCAGAAGATATTACTGCCTTGCTACGCAAAAATGAACAACAATCATCCATGTGTCATGTGCAAAGGTATAATCGTGAAAATTCTGTGTTTGATGTTCAAGAATTACCCAATCCCCAACTTAGACGTCGACCAATGTCATACACAATAAAGTTGAATGAGTGGTGGTGTGACTGCGGTCAGTTCCAAGCCCTTCGCTTGCCTTGTCCTCACGTTATAGTTGTCTACTCCTTCTGTCATTTACAACTAACGACATTTGTTGACAAAGTCTACAACTTGCATAACATTTACAAGGCCTATGAAGTCCAATTTCATCCAGTCCAAAATAAAGATTATTGGTTAACTTACACAGTACAATTTCGTACCTGACCCCATATGCGCGTAGGAAATCAGGAAGACCAACCACTAATTGTATCCATAACGAAATGGATAATCGAAAATCAAATAACCCAAAAAAATGCTCCTATTATCGAAATGAAGGACATAACCGAGGCAATTGTCCATATAGACAATAAATTGTTATCAAATATAACTTTAATTTCATGTCTTTATTAAAGTACCTTTTATCTTATATTTTGTCAAAACATGTTTTTTTTCTTTAATAAATAGACTAATAAATTAAATAATTACAACAAATTAATCTAAAAAAGATTTCAACAAAAAAGTCGTTACCTAAACTCACAATTTTAGTAAAAATTTAATACACTAAAGTTGTTAACTAGACACACAATTATTTATCAAACAAATTTAATTAAAGTCTATTATTAGTTAATGATTTTTTTAAAACTTTTTAATGCATAATTAGTCTTTTCTTATGAATGTCATTAATAATTAAAGTCAGTCACCTATAAAAAATATCAAAAAATCGTTAAAATAAGGTATCACTTCTTCAATCTAAAGTTGTACTCTCCTAAGAGAACTTATCCATTGCGGTAAAGTTTTAAAAATCTGCCCAATTTCTCCTAAAAATTACACTATTATGGTAACTCGAGTTGCTGGGAAAATAAAAAGTGAAAAAAATTGTTTTCTCTTGTGCACGTGGAGCACGAAGAAGATGTAGGCGTGAAAAGAAGAAAATCTCTTAGGCCTTGTTCCTTTGAAAGAGGGGATTTGAAGGAGAGGAAAAGAATGGATTTGAAGAGAAAGAGAGTGGAAAGTAAGGTTGTTTGGATTAAGGGAAAATGAGTGGAAATGAAGAGAAAATTTATGAAAGTTTGTGTATGATTTGATTGATATAATAAATAAAAAATATTTTTAACTAAAAATTTTACAAAATAATTTTATTTTTTAAATTTTAATTTCATTAATATTATGATTTAAATTTAAATTTTATTATTAAAATTATTATATAAATTTATTTTTATTAAACATTTATTTATTATTAATAAATAAAATTATTTCATTATTATTAATAATAATTTTTATTTAATATTATTAATTTTAACATTATTATATAAATTTATTTATGTTAATATTATTTATTTGTATTATTAAATTTCTATTTAAAATAAATTTTTAACTATTTTTTAATTTTATTTTATTATATAATATATTAAAATTAATTATATTATAATATAATATTATATATTATAAAAGTATATAATCGATTATATGTAATATGTATATTCATATAATCGATTATATGTATATAATCGATTATCTATTTACATTATATGTTTTTATAATATATAATATTATTAATTTTAAAAAATATATTTTAATTATTTGTATTATAATTTATTATATATTTAATTATATTTATTTATTTTAAAAATATAAATATTTATATATTAAATAATAATTAATTTTATATAATAATTTAGTTTAATTTAAGAAAATAAATCGCAAATCTCTTCAATATAGTGAAAAAAGTTTGATGCGATGACTTCGTTATTCGTGTTTTCAGTTTTTATTCATCTCGTTTTTCTAACTTTTTTTACTATTTTTCCGTCTTCACGTATCGCGCTTCGAAAAGGAACGAAAAATTAAAACAGTTGACATTTGAAGTTGTAGATACAGACAACTTTCACAAAATTCACCGATCCATCTCTTTCCTTTTTCGTCACCTCATACTTCTAAGAAATGTATCACCTTTTCTTTCTGTCTTTTTCACTCTGATGAGTATTTTGGGAACCATGAAACAATTTTCTGATTGTAAAACAACTCGTGCTTAGATTCTCCACCCACGTTTTGCATCAGTCTCTCTCAAATTCCACGTTCCGAGAAGAATCGAGGGAAAAAAATGGACTCCCCTGGTGCGGCGAACGACAATCTATTGGAAAAGGGCACTTCTTCGTCTTCGTCTTCTGAATCCGAAAAGGGAAAGGGTGGTTTGCGAACCATGCCCTTCATCATAGGTACAATTCTCTCCCTCACTTTGACTTTCATAACCGTAACTTGTTCGGCCTTCGCTGTTTGATAAATGGCGTCGTTTTGGTTACCTTCGTTGTTGACTGAATTCAGTGAACGAGTGCCTGGAGAAGGTGGCAAGCTACGGAATCATGCCCAACATGATACTGTACCTCATTAACGGTTACGGAATGGCCATTGTGGAAGGTACAAAAGTGATGAACACTTGGTCTGCCATTTCAAATGTGTTGTCCATCTTCGGGGCCTTCCTCTCCGATTCTTACTTGGGTCGATTCCTCGTCATTTCCATTGGTTCCTTCTCTAGCCTTCTTGTAAGTCTCGTCTCATTGCACGTTAAAAATAATTGAAATTACTTCCTCCTAAGCTAATCTTTCTTAGTTATCTCCAATAATTGTTATTTTTAACCTATTGAAATGAAGAATGTCCATTACTAGAATTAAGTAAATAATGATTTATTTCTTCCATATCAAACTGATTGAAATTTTTGAAAAAAAATATCCAAATCCATTGGTGTTGCTAGTTTTTGACGAAATATTGATTTTTATTTTCTAATTTGCCGTCCAAATAAATTACATCCGCAGATAAAAGTAAAACAAGAGAAAAGAGAGAGGTCATTTTAGTAAAAGTGTTTATGGACATATTAATTGTTATTTTTAATGTGTTAAACATTCTTTAAAATGTAATTACTTTGAGAAAGAAGAAATATCTTTCAAAAATTCTATTGAAATTATTATTTTTATTTAATTATAATTTTAAGAAGTTAAAAGGTAGTTATAACTACATTTTTGGATAATTGTAAGCTTCATTTTTAGGTAAAATAAATTTTTTAAATAATTAAGAATCAGATTTTTGTTCATCAAAAGTTTGCATACGCACACTAGAAAGTTTGAAAAATGTGTTCTCATGAACAAGATTGACAGACATTTGGTATGCCTGCCACTGATAAACACGCAATTAAGTACTCAAGGCTGACAGTTAAGTTTAAAATGGGGCTGAGTTTACTGATTAGAGAAAGTTGCAAATTCTTAATTTTTTTTTACTTTGTTAATAAATTTAGTTATTTAGGCTTTTGAGGATTTAGTTCCCACTCTCTCACTAAACCTGGTTATGGTGAACGTGTATTTTGTGGAATAGCATAATGAACAGCGATTTTGGTAGTAGCACTGGGTTCTATTAAAACCATGGAATGATCCTGTAGGTGCTTGTTAAATAGCAACACAACACACAATTGCTTCTGAGACTCCCTAAGAAATCAAATGTTTCTTGGTCTGCTTTATCTGTTCTGTCCTGAAATGCGCAAAACTTTGCTTGGACAGTTGCTTAAGACAAACTACTTAAACCAAGATGCCTAAACACTCGCGTAGCAGCATAATCTTTATAATTAAGCGTTTGAACTTCTTGGAGAAAAGTTAATCATATTTCAAGTTTCGAGTTTCTTGGTTATTGCTTAAGAACACCATTTACTTGTAATTGCTTTAGCTGGTGTGGGCTAGAGTAATCAGCCATGGCTTAATTTTGTGTACTCTTCCAAAGGGTGTTCACTAGTGCTCCATTCCTTTGTTTCCCTTAGGAAACAGGAAATATTCTAAGAAGAACTTGACATAAATGATTCTTTCATGCTTACTTTCCTGTTGCTGTTATAATATTTCTTGTCTCTCACAGGGTTTAACCATTTTGTGGTTAACTGCAATGATACCAGAGCTAAGAACTTCCTGTGAATCATTCATGCTAGACTGCAGCTCTGCTTCCGCAGCCCAACTAGCAGTTTTGTTCATTTCCTTGGGATTAATTTCCATTGGAGCTGGTTGCATCCGACCTTGTTCCATAGCATTTGGAGCAGATCAACTGACAGTTAGAGAAAGGTCCAATAGACTCCTGGATAGCTACTTTAATTGGTATTATACCTCAATTGCGTTGTCAACTGTGATTGCTTTGAGCGTAATTGTGTACATTCAAGAAAATCTTGGATGGAAAATTGGGTTTGGAGTACCTGCTGTGCTAATGTTCATATCGGCTGTCAGTTTCATTCTTGGTTCGCGGATCTATGTTAAAGCAAAGCCCGGTCACAGCTTACTCACTAGTTTTGTTCAGGTAGTTGTGGTGGCCATAAAGAACAGAAAACTTTCCCTTCCTGATAGTTTTGATCAGTATTATCAAGAATGTGATTCAGATCCAGTGGTCCCTACTGATAGCCTTAGGTACTTGTGCTTGCCCTCATTTTCTAATTTCCTCTCAATTTCACTCTCAAATGTTTGTGTCCCCATATATTTTATATGATTAAAAGCAAATGATATCTCCAATTATTCGTGTTGGATAATGACAATTATATGTTAACTTTGTTCAATGTAATTTGTTATCTTCATTAAGAATGTTTCAGCTTCCTATTTACAAATTCTACTTAATTTGTGAATGCAGAGTAATTCCATCACACAGTCATGTTCCTGTCGTATAATATTTTATGAATAATTTGACAGTGAGTTAATATTATACTATTATAGGTGTTTGAACAAAGCTTGCGTAATAAGAAATCCCGAGACTGTGTCAAACCCTGACGGATCAGTTTTAGATCCATGGAGCCAATGCACAGTAGGACAGGTGGAGTCACTGAAATCTTTGCTCAGAGTCCTTCCTATGTGGTCTACGGGCATCTTTATGATTGCCACCCAAGCCACATTCTCTACTGTCCAAGCAAATACCATGGACCGAAGGTTATTTGGTACTTTCAAAATGCCTGCAGGATCCTTCAATCTCATCATTGTAATCACTGTATCAATAATCATTCCCACGTATGACCGTGTAATGGTACCTCTTCTTGCAAAATACATGCGCATGCCGAGGGGTTTCAGCTGTAGATCTCGAATGGGGATAGGATTGTTGTTCGTATGTGCAAGTAAGGCAACATCAACTGTAGTTGAAACTATGAGACGAAATGCGGCCATTGAAGAAGGCTTTGAGGACCAACCTAACGCTGTAATTCACATGTCAGTTCTATGGCTAGTTCCTGAGTTTGTTTTGCTTGGAATTGCTGAGGGCTTCAATCCAGTTGGTCAGGTTGAGTTTTTCTACACTTATATACCCAAGTCCATGTCTAGTTTTGCAATGGCCCTTTTCACTCTTCAGCTTGCTGCTGTTGATATATTTGGAAATTTGTTGGTGAGCATTGTGGACAAGGTCACTAGTGTAGGAGGGAAAGAGAGCTGGCTTTCAACAAACATTAACAAGGGTCATCTGAATTACTATTATGCACTGGTCACTTGCTTAGGTATACTTAACTACTTCTACTTTCTTGCTATCTGTTGGGCTTATGGCCCTGCACCGGAGCAAAAACTTGAAGCTTCTGCAGGCAAGGAAGAAGAGAAATTTGATTACATGAAGTTACCCACTTCCTAGGTTATGTGCCAAGTGTTGTTTTTATCCGTAACAGGTTAAAAGTAGATGTGTGCCAAGCGTTGTATTGTGGTCTTGCTCGGTACACAGGTAGGCACGCTGCAGAAATGGAATGACTTATATTTCCCATGCTAATTACAGTGGAAATATTTTCCTCTGAATCAACATAGTTATGCCATTATCAATAGCCTTTTTCTAAAACTCTTGTTATTTACATCATTTTCTGTTATTTCCTTCAACATTGCCTACATTGCACGAATATATAGGGTGTGTTTGGATGTTAGTTGCAGGAGTTAAATTAACTTTCAATTTTTATTCAACATCGTGTCAATATGTTTAACATTTTTTTCAAACTCACGTGGAAGTAAAGTTCATTTCAGTTTTTAGTTAAATTAAATTTTTAACATAATAAATAAATTTTGTGACAATTTATGGTTGTTTCCAAATGGATAAAAATGATCTATCCTACTTTACTGTTTCATTTTTAGTTTTACTAATAAATTTTTTACACCTTTTTTACTAAAGAACTTAAAATTTAACATTATTTATATTTTTATTATTCTAATTAATTAATTTAAAATTAATTATAAAGTATGTAGATATTTTGAATTGTATAAATATAAGTTTGATTTTAATATAAAATTAATATAAAAATTTAATCAAATTATTTGTTATTAAATATTATTATGTAACTTTTAAAATAATATCAATAAATTAAAAAAGTAAATTCTTTTAGAATAATTTTTTTAAAAATATTTTAACAAAAATATAATCAATTTCAAAATAAAATTATAAAGATTTAATATTTTACTAAAGTTATAAGAAAATATCTAAATATAACTATTTTATATACATAATTATAACATATAAATTATTAATTTATATATTTTTTTAATATATATAATCATATTTATGATATGATTTCATTCATATACACTTTTTTACATTATTATAAAAGATTTTTCTTATAATTATTTCTTTATAAATACATTTTTATTATTTTACTCTTTAAATTTTATAACTATTTTTTCAAATTTAATAAATTGTTATAATAAAAATAATAATAACGATATAATTATAAAATTAATAAAAAATAATTTACTTTTATAATTATTTTTGTGAATATATTTTTTATATGTAAAAATATTTTATACTTTAATAATTATTATAATAATTATTTTTTATTATATGAAAAAGGGTGGTTATATATGTATTTCCATTTGTGTGTACTTCAATAAATAATTTCTTATTTCAAATGAAAATTATCATAATACATCTTTTCTTCTTTTTATAAGTAAATAATAAAAATATTAAAAGGTTTAAAAGTTATTCAATCCAAATAAAAGAAAGAGAAATATAAAAAATATGATAACATAAAAATGAGATAAAAAAACAAAAATAAAATAAAATTGGTATATTTTAGTGTTTTCCAATTTATTATATTAAAAAGAAAAAATAATCTCATTTAATTAATATGAAAATAATTTTTTAAATATGTATATTTTAATCAATAGTGATTAATTTTTAATTCTAATAACTAACCATATATTTTAATTATGAGTAAGACATTTTTAATTTTAATTAAAATGATATTATTAGAAAAAATATTTAACTTTAAGGAGTTAAAGTTCTTTAGAATACGATAAGATGAAATTTATTTTAACTATGTGTAAAGCATTTGTTGGAGAAACAGGGAAAGAGACAAGAAAGTACGATAGTTGATTTCTATCTATTTCCAAATATAATGATTTTGTATTTCGACAAAAAGTATATGATTATTAATATGGATACATTGAAATTGCTACAAATAAAAAACTGTTTTTAATGACAAACATGGATGATTTGATATATTTTAAACAATCTTACTAACACAGGTTAATTTTAACAATCTATTTTATCCAATTTTCATTTATTAACACAATTTTTATAAGATGATTATGATTTTTTGTGATTGGAGATGTAAGCAAGCTTGTTTCATAATATTTTATGTTTGTAACAACTTAACTTTGATAAAGATTAGATTGATGAGTTGACCTTAAAGTTTGATTAGGTTTTGAATTGTAATCTTGTGGTTAATTGTCTTGTAATTAAGTATTCACCTTTCAATTTTGATTATGATGAGAATAAAGCTTTTTGGTTGGTCAAAGCTTTAGAGATTTGATGAAGTCAACTTCAACAAAGCTAATGAAGTAAATATGTTCGTATTTTTGTGTTTCTAGGTTTGCTTTGTTAGTATCTCTCACTTAGTCATTTTTATGATTATTTGATTGTCTTGGATTTCTTGTTGGAAACTATTTTAGAAATTATCTTGATTATTTGCATGTTTTTAATAGATTAAAATATCGCATTTATATGTCAAAATGCTTCGAAGTATTAAAATTAACTTCAGTTGTAATTTTAAATGGTTAAAGCATCAGTTTAATGTCTTAAAAATGTTTAGGATCTTGAATATTTTTAAGGACAAGTTTATTAATCTGTTGAGATTATTTTTCAATGATTAATTGTCTTTGGCTAAGTTGTGAAGTGCTTTGGGTAAGTTTTAGTTTATTAAAAATTTGAACTAATCCATTAATTTTATTGTTAAGTAAAATTAACATATTAAGTCAAGTTTTTAATAGGTTAAAATTATCAATTATGAAAATCTCTCTTAATATAAATTATTTTAATTACGAAAAATAAACAGACTTTTGACATACTTTCTAAAACGCGAACTGGGAGAGAATATTTCTGAGCAAGAAGATCTTTGTGGACTATCCAAGAACTGTTAATCCTGATCACTGAATTGTGCTTTTGAAAGTTGCATAGGAGATCACCCTTTGATTCAAAATTCATCTTTGCTTGTAATTTGTCCAGGTGCTCTCAATCCTTATTTTTCTTGTTTGTGTTTGGTTCTGGAAGGATTATCTTGGTTATTGCAGTAGGGTTCTGCAGAGGTAAAGAATCAAGTCTTGTAAGGTTCAAGACGTACTATGGGTGGTTCTTATACTTACTAGGGTTGTAAGTATTTCTAAGAACAATTTTTGTGATTAGTAAAGTTTAATTGTGGTTGGGTAACTGGATGTAGCACTTTAGGAAGAGTGAACCAATACAAATCATTTGTGTACTTCTTTATTTTCTATTTTGCACTTCATTGAATTCAGAGTTTTACAATATGCATTTTAATACACTCTATTAAATCTGGAAATGAAAAATCAACAAGTTAAATCGTGTTTTTAGCAAGCTAATTTTTCAAAAAAAAAATCCTTTAGATCTTATTTTTGCATTTTATCATATTAAAGCTTTGCTTCATAATAAACACCATGTTATGCATTATGCTTAGATAAGCTTGTCAAGCATGAATGTTTAAAATGATTTTAAACGACTAAAGGACAAATAAGTCTACAACATAAATGTGTTTCAAAATCTAAAATAAATTTATTCTCTATTCATCGAAAAAAAGTTCTTATTTCAAAAAATAATAATAAAAATAAAAAATATAAAGGGAGCGATAATACTCATATTCTTGTTTATTGATTTCTTGTATTACATGTGAAAAATTGATAATTCCTTCATAATTTGTCCTTTATCTTTACTTTTTATTAATTGTAAATATAAGTAAAACTACTTATTAAAATTATGCAACTTGTCGATACTTAATAGATTTATTTTTCTAAAAACTGTAAAAAATATATATTATAACTTTATTTTTACTCTATATTTTTTTTTTAATAAAACTAAAGGAAGAGAAAAACATTTAAAAGTGTTGTGTGAGTGTTCTCACTTTACTCAAGTGACAAATGTTTGTTGTTCTACGAAGTTTTGGTTGCTCAATCCACTTGAGCAAGGAATACCAATTATAAACCTAACATGCTTAGCATTCAAATGACTAAAGGGACACTCAAGTGAGGAGTCAAGATTTAGTTCAAAATATGGTGGCAAACCTCTTCACTTGAGTCGTTGTTGAAACTATAAAAAAGATTGTTGAACTAAGAAAGAATACCATTTGAGTGACATCCAATACTAAAGCGATATACTTAATCTTAAGGGAGAAGAAAACGTCACTCAAACTACTAAACAAGTGCTTTAACATGTAGCTGAATTTAGCACTTAAGTATGATGATCACTCAAGTATCCAAAGGACGTTCAAACGAAGAATGATGATTTGCAAAGCTATAAACAGGAGTTTTAAACTTGATGTGAGGGAAAAAATATGTTTTAAAAAAAATTATACTTTTATATCTCTTTTTAGTTATAGTAGTATTTGTGGTAGTATTGTCATTTAAGGAGATTGGAATTAGCAATAAACAACTTAGGAAATGATACAATTTTATTGTTACTTTAGTGAATTTTATATTTCTTAATTGTTGATCTAAACTTTTCTAAAAGAAAATGATTTTTATATTTAATTTTTGACTAAAATAATTTCAAATTGTTAGCAATAAGTTTTACTATATTGTTTTGTTTTAATTTTAATGCTTAAATTATGAAATAATTTATAAAGTATGCATTTGGAATTTTAAGAAAAAATTGTTTTATTCTTAATACCTAAATTATGAAATAATTTATAAAATACATCTTTGAAATTTTCAGAAAAAATTGAAAAATAATTTTTAACATTAATTATTATTAAATTACTCAATATATTATGATTCATTATACCATCTATTTTTCGTAACAGATAAAAATATTTTATTTGGTGATATAAACACTCAATTTTATTTATTTTATTCTTTTGTGTGAATATCTTTTTACTTTTTTTCTAAAAATGAGAGTTATGATAAAAAAAATTCTTATTTATATTTTTTCTTTAAAAAATAATAATAATTACATATTTAGTATTATAAGTCAACACTAGATTAGTTTTTGTTTATATTTTTTTCAAATATCATATTTGATTTCATTAGTATTCTTTTTTTCTAATACTAAATGAAGAATGGATTTGGAATCGGAAACTTAATAAAACAAAATTGTATTGCACAAACTTGCCAAATGGAAAAATACAAATAAAAATTACTTTGAACAAATTTGATTCTCGGTTTTTTTAGATAAAAAAAATAAAATTATTATCTCTCTTTATTGTGGAAGAGGAGAGTCACATTACTTTGTACTACATTTCTCTCATTGATGCTGCAAATTACACTAACCATGGTCTCAATCAAGTTTTTAAGTTCCAAATTTAAAATTGAAACAACTTAATCTACTTGAAAATATCATGGTCTAAAATGGTTACGTTTAAACTTAGTTTTTTAAAAAAATTCTTTAAATTTTTCTTAAAGTTGTTTTAAGAAAGTGATATTACTGTTAAAGTTTAAACTTGGTTCATCTTTTGAGATTTGTCAAAAAAGTGTTGTTTATTTTTTATAAGTTTACAAGGAAGGTGTTGTTTATCTCTTGGTTTTTCAAGAGAAGTTTTATTTATCCTTTATGGTTTACAAAGGAAGTGTTCTGTTTTTTTCTATTTTGTGTTATATTTTCTCTATCCCTCACTCCATTTAATATTCAATTGATACTCTCCAAAATAATATTTCTAATATTCTGCATAATTTATTATACTTTGATTTTTTGAATAGTAGAATTTAAAATTATTTTAGGGTTTTTGTTAAACTTTGTTTTAACTTAAATTTTGAAAAAGGTTAATTTTTCTTAAGAAACGAATTCACCTCATCTTGATTTTATTCTATCTCACCTATTATTTTAACATAAGTGACATGCAGTAACTCTTTTCAATTTGTTTGTGTTGATAAATAAATTATTTTTGTAAGTGACCAACAATGACGGTTTTCAATTTGAAATTGATTATTTTGTAAAAATTATTAGTATGTGATATCTAAAATAGTATGAATCTCATTGTTTACATATGTAATCATGATGATAATGTACATAAATATGTCCTTTTTACGATTTTTGTATAATATACTATACAAATAAGATAAAAAGGAAGAAAGTAAAAACAAGAAATTAAATAAAGAATCCAAAAACCATAAAGTGTGGAATTAAAAGGTTGAAGAAACACATAATGAACGCAAAGATTTTGTTGTTTGTTGTCATTGCTCAGGATGTGTTACAAAGGATTTTTTTAGTTATATTGTGTGAACATGCCTTCTAATATTTCAAAGAGTTAAATATGTTTTCAGTCCTTGAATTATTTGTCAAAATTGTGTTTAGTTCTTAAGACAAACTTTGGACTTATTTTGTCTTTATGTTTTACAAACTCGTGTAAACGATTATTGATAATGTGTCACAATTTTTTTTATCTTTTTATTTTTTTTTTCTTTATAATTTTTTACTTCAGTATCATTTATCTATCAAACTTTTTTCACTTTTTTTCTTTTCATTTCCTTTCATTTTCTTCTCTTTAAAAATATTTTTATTTTCATTTACACCTGTTTATAAAATATAAGGACGAAATAAGTCCAAAATTTGTTCGAGCAACGAAACACGATTTTAGTACTAAAAATATATTTAATCATATTTCTAATAATCATATTTATAATCCTTATTTACATAGGCAATTTATTAGTAGTTTACAAATATACAAAATAAAAATAAGATAACTTCCAATATTGTGCTTGAATATTGTTGCATCTCCCCACGTTTTCTATTATATGATTTAAGAATTTTTTATGTTCATTTCTCAATTGTAACTTTTTTTCACTCAGGCTCTCCTTAAGATAATTCATCCAATATTTGAATGTCTAAATTTTATAATACTTTTTCTAATATTCTCAGATTGGTTCGAAATATTTTACCTCTCTCGATATTACATCATTTTGAATCAACCCAGTGACTATAATATTACTCTGACATTAATCTATCTAATTATATTGAATAACATTTTATACTTCAATATTTTATTTACTTTACTTAATATAATTATATAGATACAAAATATCTTTCCCACCAATTATATTATAACACTATTTTACAAAAATATAAAGATATAAATTAAATAAAAAGTAAAAACAACAAAATTACATATTTAAAAAATATAAAATAAAAATGATAATTTAACCTAATAATTTATTCTGATCACATAAAATTGCACTTTTTTTAATACTTATTTTTATTTATTTTTAATTTATTACATTTAAAAACTATGAAAATCTTAAAGTTCTCAATATGTAGTAAATAGTAAATATTTACATTACAACAAATAGGTCATATTATATTATATTGACAGCCACAAAAAATACAACTGATTCACACTTATTTATATTAGTATTTTAATTATATCTCATTATTATATTATTAAATTGGGTTCTCAAGTTTCTTTTTTCTTCTTGATGTGAAAATATCATTTTTCTTATAACATTTCTTAAAAGAAAGCCTGACACATTGATTAACGATGCGACGACGTTTTCAGCAAGAATTGGGGCGAGGGTTTCGGACATGGTTACTGAAATGCCACAAAGCACCTCCTTCTTCTCGTCGAGCTTCCTTTTCTGGTTTCTACATTGGAACAAATTGAGGCCAAGCAGTAATGAAGGATTTCGATGATGACGTCATCGACACTTCGGTTTCCGCTAGCGCGTTTCGATGTACGCGCTCCCAAGTGGCTCCGGATTGGAGCGTCATCGAGTCGCTCATTCTGGTGAACGAAGTCGCGGCGGTGGAAGCCGACTGCTCCGTCGCGCTCTCCTCCTACCAGCAGTGGAAAATCATTGCCCAGAACTGTGCCGCCTTGGACGTGCCGCGCAACCTCGCGCAGTGCCGCCGCAAGTGGCATGCGTTGCTCTCTGACCACGACCGCTTCAAGGGAATCGCCGCCGCTGGTGGCAAGTTGCCGCCGAATTTCGATTGCGAATTGTTTGAGGCCGTCGAACGCGTTGTGAGGGCGCGTGAGGAGCGGGGCATGGCTGATCCGGAGAGCGATACCGAAGCAGGGAACGATGCGCGTGACGCCACCGTGGAAGTCGGTACGCACCGTTCCAATGTTTATGTAAACTTGTGTCGTTGTGTTATTGGAGGAATGATACGCCTAATATCATTTTCCGGTTAATTTCGTTTCTGAAACTGTATATAGTTTAAGAATTATTAGGAAAACGTTATGATTTTTCAGATGCTCATCCAATCACTAATTGATATGTATGAAATTATCATTATTTTTTTTAATGATTATTTTAAAGAAAGTGGTGTGTACTGTGTGGGGGGTGATGTTTAATTGGTTGACCAAGAAAAATCTTTATACTTACAGTGTTTACTCAAATTTTAGTGAAGTGTAATAGGTATGCACCACCATTAAAAGTTTTTACACATTGACCATATAGAAATTATCCTTGAACTAATTATAAAATTCAACAAATTTATATTTCAACTGATTTATTATATACAATAATTTGTGATTGGATAGCAGTGTAAAGGATCTTTATGTAAGCTGTTATTTATTTAGGGATTTAATATACATGTTCTTTGAGCTTACCATATATGACAATTTAAGTTTGGTGTGAATTTGATTGCTACAATCTTTGTTATGGTCATTGGTTGTCTAAGTAGTTTGATTCAATGCATTTAGGTATGGAGTGTTGAAATACGGAATCTATGCTTTGTGTTTTAGCTAATAGCAATAACTTAGGGTCCTGGTAGAAATACATGTATTTGTGGCCATAAATCTGGGTGAGTTGTTTGTGCTGGCATGGAAGTGGGATGTTAGAGGAGGCTTCCGACTAACCAGTCATGCAACTTATTGTCTGTATTAACGCAATATTTGGTTAGGATAGTTTAAATCTACTCCTGTGCTCTTAAGGACCCATATATTTGCCAGATGGTAGTGTTGTTGACTGCTGATTGTATAAAACGTGACGGAAGCCTATTGTCAATGTTACTGTTTAAGGTTAGGTTGGTGGAAGAAGGCTTCGGGGCCTTGGTTGATTTAGAACCCTCATTAATGACTACAAATTCATGAAGAGAAATTTAGGGGATTTTTAATTATAAACTTATTTAGATTCTGATCTCTTTTCTCAATAAAAGGTAATAACAAACTATGGAATTTAATTAGTCAATTAATATGTAGCAGTAGAACTATAAGCTGGATATTTTTTATGAACAAACTATGTGCACTTCAGAACTAGGGGTGGCTAAGCACCCACTCCCTGCCTTTTGATTAGAATGTGCCCTTTAGAACTAGGGTTGGTAAAGCGCCCACTCCCCGTCTTTGAAAAAAGCATGATTGGGTGGATTGGCCCTATTCTGAAAATGGATCGAGAAGGCCAAGTTTTCCAGCTATCCCATCTTGACAATAAAAAAGATGGGGAAAAATATGATTGACGCGGGTGCCTTGATAAGTTGCACCAAGACCTCGCATAGATCATTGGATCTCTAAGAATGAAGGTTGTGATGCAAGATCCTTGCCCTAGCACACCTTGCTTGGATCACTTGGTCTTTGAGCAGGAAGGCTGCCCCTTGTATGCCAAATTGGCCTCAACAACATGGAGCTAGATGCATAAGTGAGCAAATCTACGTGGAATTCAACTAGGCTTGGATTGATGGTGACTAAATGTGGCCATTAGTGGAGGTTGTGCGTGGTGGCTATTGAGCAGGAAGGTTGCCCTTGTATGCCAAATTGGCCTCAACAACATGGAGCTAGATGCATAAGTAGCAAATCTACGTGGAATTCAACTAGGCTTGGATTGATGGTGACTAAATGTGGCCATTAGTGGAGGTTGTGCATGGTGGCTATTAAATCAAGAGTTTATTGACATGAAGCTTGGATTCAAAGTTGTCATCCATCATTGGGTAGAGGTTGTCATGCAACCAGAAATTTGGGTGCAGGGTGAAATTTGGAATCAGGAGAAGAAAATTTGTATACATTATGGTCTTATAGTGAAATTATATATAGAAACAAGAAATTTCTTGGGGTATTGAACTATTTCTATGATGTAGTGTCTTATAGTTGTAGATATTGTCTGTTAGTAAGGTCATCTGATGACTCACTATTATGTCGAATGGTGAACTAGGGGTCTGTTGTATACATTCAATTTTTTGTTAGTTAGTTGTCTTTGTGTACTTCTAACTAACATAACCGTTTTGTAGACCTATGCAAGAGTAGTTTGTACTTGTGGATATACAACAAAATACTAGTTTTGTAAGGCTTATTTGCTTAATTAAAATGGGAGCCTTGCCTAAGGAACAAGGGGTGTACCGCTTTTTGGAAGCATGTCGCATAGAGACACACGTTCAAGAGTAGATGGAGGAAAAAGCTCATTATATGATCCTTGTGTCATTTTTAGATGAGGTTCACTATGATGTTGCAAAAGAGAAGACCTCAACAACGTTGTGGCTGAAGCTGGAAAAGTTCTTTATCACAAAGTCCATTTGCAACAAGCTTTCGTTGAAGAAGAGGTTTTTGGGCTTAGTATGAAGGAGGGTGCACCACTCATTGCTTATCTTGATGAGCTCAATTCAATCTTCATGGAGTTCCAAGACATTAATGTGATGGTAGAAGATGAAGATCCAACGATGATTCTATTGACCTCTCCCACTGTTCTACAAGAACTTGGTGAATTCTTAAGTGTAAGGAAGGAATGCATTATGCTTGAAGAGAATAAGTTTGGCCTCTATACTAGAGAGCTTTGCTTCAAACCATATCTGAGTGTGTAGAAGATGCACTAGATAAAGACAAAAAGGTTAAAACATTGAAGCAAACAAAGGTTGATCCTAAAGATGTAATATTGCAAGCAGTCGGGGCATTGAAGTGGAGATTGTCCAAGATTGGGAAACAAGATCAAGTGGTAGCTACAATTTAGAAGGTGGAGTTATGACCAGGTGTTGACTTTGTCTTAAAATAACAATTGTCTAATAGGAGGGTGTTGAATTCTGGGTGCTCCTTTCACATGAGTCCTTGAAGGAACTGGTTTCCACATTTGATGTCCTCGAAGGTGCTTCTTCTCCAAGACACTCAGCTTGATTGCTAAGACCTCTTTCTCTTTCTTCTATGTTGCTTTCTACTTGTCAAGTTGCTCAACCTCCTTCACCTTGGAGAGAAAGCTAGCACGTGCTCTGCCAAGGACTTCCTTCATGCACCCAACACCTTGGCGAGAACTCTTGGAAACAACCTTCTTCCAATGATGAACAGTGGCCATGTTCCTTGCCATCATTATCTCAGCTCAATCAAAACACCCCTCAAGCCCCATAGTAGATGCTAAATATTCTTATTGAGATGTAAAGAGTCATAAGGCAAGCAATACAAAGGAAGAGATCTCTTTGTCAAGTTGTGGACTGTAGGGAAATGAGCTTTGGTGGTAACATTTGAGTACCAAATAAAGGTCCATCTGCAGAAAACTCTTTAACTCTCAAGTTAGTAAAGACACAAAGTATTAATGAGAGTGAAGAGAATTGAAGATACTTCTTCAGGTGTTTGCATTTATATGCCTTTGGGTCTCCAAAAATGGGGCTAAGTAAACAGTAAATTTTTTTGTTTCTTAGTTGTGCTCCTTGTGCTTACTCAACTGATCAAATGGTTTATCTACTTTCATACTGAATTTGGTTCTGATTTCCATGATAATTGGAGTGTACTTATCTTTTAGGAAGCTCGGAAGTAGGTAGGTACCCATTTTATTGGTACAAATTATAGATACGACTTGGTCGATGACTAATCTCCTTGGAAGTGCTTGGTTGGTCATCTTTGGTAGAGAGTCTTTCCTTTCAATCACGTTTTTTTTTATTCACAAGGTTTAAACACGAGACCTTCAAGAAAGTCGAGTTTAGTTTCTCTTGGACCAACTACTTGTTGAATAAGTTTGGAGATATAACATTGAATATTTCGTTAAATGAAAATACAATAAAAGGAAGAATGATACACACCTCGTACGACACTGGAGTCTATATATGTAAAATTGGATATTTGATTTTGATTCTTTTTCCCTTTTTAACACATGAGCAGAGCAAGTTGAGAGAATAAAACTGTGATTCCTACAAATTGTAATTGAGTATAAATTTTTGATCAAGTGTGATTGATACATACGGAGAGTTAGGAGTATTTGGGCTTTTCATTGGTTGTCTAAGAAAGTTTAAATATAAAATGATCAACGTACTCTTAGAGTTAAGTGGTAGTAATTGTCAATCTTGGCACCAATTTTTCTTAATTGGTTATTGAATGGTGAAAATTAAATTATAGCACGAGGAACTGTTTTGATCAACACGATATAATTTTACATGTTCCTTCTTTTTTCTCTCACTTTTGCAATTATTCAGTCAACGAATATGAGTAAGTTGTTTTGTCCCGTTTGGACCATTACCTTGTTAATCGAGTTTCCAACTGATGAATTTTTGTGAAATTCAATGAATAGGGTCTAAAAGAAAAGGGCAACGAAGTAAATTGAGACACCGCGTTCAAAAGCCCAAAGTATGTCTTGAACAAAGGCCTGAGGACAGCCATGAAGAAGAGCTTGAGAATGATCATTCAGAAGACGAATATTTGAAAGACTTCCTAGAATCAAGACCGAAGTTGAAATGTACTACAGAAAGGTCTCCAAAGCAGTTAGTGACGCAACCAAAAAGCCTTCCCAAAGTAGAGCTTCATCAAAACCACCATATTGAAAGGCCAAAGCCAATTACTGTAGAAACGATAGCAGTTAGCGGGGAAGAAAATCAGGAAACATTGACTCTGAAATTGCAAGACTTGGCAGTAGAGATTGAAGCAATTGCTACTAAATCAGCAGCAGACTATAAGGGAGGGGGTTCACAGAATGTAGAGGACTCCTGTGCTGACTTTACAAGACGCCAAGGGGACAAACTCATAACAAGCCTGGGAGATTTCTCCAACACCCTCAAGCAACTATGTGATATTCTCCAGGAGTGTAAATGAACGTTACAATGTTCTTCTATAATTACTATTTTCTATCCTTGGTAGTAATGCAGCAGACATAGGAGAGAATGCTGCTTTATGCTAGTGTAGTTGTCTTCACTCGTTGCTGCTGCGAAAGTAAATTACTACAGCTTAACGAGAACATTATGTACTGTTCTAACTATGAAATTAACATATTTTTTCTGACAGGAACTAGCTAAGAAATAGAAATATGCTATCCTTACAAATTTCCAGCGGTGTGTTTCCTCACATTAACCAAGAGGGAATAACTTGAATTAAGCATCAACTAATAACAAAATTTGAAAGGGATATAAAAAGGGAATATCTTGAATTAAAGGGGTAACTTAAATTAAGCATCAACCAATAATAAAACTGGAAAGGGGATGTGTTAATGTGGTGGGGAAGTTTAGACGGACGACTTCACTGGGGATCAAACCCAGAATCTCTGGTTCCGTAGACCAGCGCCTTATCCATTGGGCCATGAAGTCATTTTGATGATCATAAATTTTTTAATAGCTAATTGCTATTAAAAGCTCCCTCCCGCATTCTCTGCTTTGAAAAGATATTAACATTAAAGAAATTTATTTTAAAAAAAACTTGTTAATATAAAATATACAAAATACTTTCATAAAACAACTAAAAAAAGACACCAAGAGCAAACATAAGCACGTAATAGATAATTTATACACAGTTTTTATAGTGACTCACCTAAAACTTGGACAACACACTTTGTTTTCCAAATTCTAATGAGTATTCTACTAATTATTAAGAATTACAAGTATTATAACTATCACTTTTAACAGACATGGAGTATATAAAACTAGTCTTAATTAGGGGTAGCAAAGTGGGTTGGGCCCGGCGGGGCAGGTTAGCATTTTAAACCCGTCAACCCGTCGGGCCACAGGCGGGGTGGGGCGGGCCAACCCATTGGCCCGCGAAAAAAATATAACACCTCATTCACTCTCACTTGTTCTCTTTAAATTTGGGAAAGTAACTATACCTAGGGTTCCTTCAACACCTCACTGATTGCAATTTGTTTTGTAATAAACATTATGTCTTTTAGCTTGCACTTTTAAAATATCATGTCACCATATACATCTTTAATATATTGTTGTAATTACAAAAATTCATTTAAATTGGCAAACAAAATAGTTTCAAAGAAAAAAAAAGTCAAATTTAAAACCAAAGATCCAAAAATAAAATAAAAAACCCAAAAAATAGATTTTTCAAAAAAATGAAAAACAAAAAATATAGGCGAGATCAGCGTGCCGACCAGCCTTATGACGAGACGGGTTAGAAATTTTGACCAGTATCACTGGGCGGATCGGCCGGCCGACCTGCTTCTCAGCGGGCTCATGGCGGGGCGGGCCTAAACAGGCTAGACTGGCCCGTTTTGCCACCCCTAGTCTTAACTATTTTACTATACAATGCTAACATGTTATTGGGATTAAGGATTGAATACACCATATTTCTACAAACTATTACATAATGTTATATTCAACACATCTACCAGCTAATTAACCATATAACATGCTAATTTTTATAATGTTATATATCAACGTTTATTAAAATATCTAAATAAAATGACTACTTGTTTACACCATTAATTCAAAAATAAGAAAATTAGTGTAACAACCAAATTAACATTAAATATGTCAAATCTAAAAAATATTAAAAAAAATAAAGACTTCAACATCATATACAATAAAATCAACTACTCTTTCAATCCCCCATCCAAATTTGTTTGAAACTAATATTCTTCTAAAAGAAAAAATTTTATATTTAATTTAATTTTGTAAAATAAATATAAAACATGTTAATGAAAACACATATTAGTATTAATTTTCTATCTTATTAATTATATAAATTTGTTATTTACAATATTTTATATCCTGATTTTTTATGAGGTTATATTATACCAATTTATCTTTTTTATTCTATATTTAAATTTGTTAATTTTAATTAGAGTTAAATATGTTTTTAGTTGTTAGATTATTTGTAAAAATTATATTTAGTAGGCAAACTTTAAACTTATTTTGTCTGTATGCTTTATAAACTATCCTTGATGATCTGTCAGAATTTCTTTTTATTTTTTTATTTTCCTTTTTCATAGTTTTCTACTCCATTATTATCTATCTCTTAAGCTTCTTTCACTCTTTTATCTTCCATTTTCTCTCATCTCTGTTTAAAGATATTTTTATTTGCCATCAAAGATTATTTATACCTATTTATAAAGTATAAGGACTAAATAAGTTCAAAGTTTGTCCAAGATTGAAATATAATTTTGACAAATAATTTAAGAAATAAAAATATATTTAACCCTTTTAATTAACACTGTTATATATATCTTTTAAACCATAAGCCTCAGTATTAATATATAATTGATTTACTCTCAAAAAGATATATTTGGTTTAATTTTGTAAATGTATTTTAAATGTTATAAACTTCTAAACGAATGCTTTATTTTAATCATTAATATTATAAAATTATTATATTATTAATACATTATAAACCTATAAAAATTATATATTTTAATTTTTCGTATTATAAAATTATGATATGGTTTTATTTAATATATTAGCTATCTATTATTATTTCATTAATACTTATTAGCTTATTGTTGAATTAAACTTTGAATCAGTTAATTACAAATCCGATTTTATAAACCTTGTTATAAAGTGATACCAACTTTTTTTAAGGTAAAAATAATACCGACTTTTAGTATCAACGATAAACTTATTTTACGCTTTAACTGGTAGATATGCACGTTACATCATTAAATATAAATTATTTGTGTTAATTACTTTTATGTTAACTAAAAATAAAAAAACGTAAAAACTAAACTTGATAACGACTTCACTGGGGATCGAACCCAGAATCTCTGGTTCCGTAGACCAGCGCCTTATCCATTGGGCCATGAAGTCCTATGTAAGAGTTTTCAAAACATTTTAATTTATATAAAAATAACTGATTTAATTAAACCCTTTTTGTTCACGTTCCAAATCCCAACTATTCCGTGTTTGGTTCCTTGAAATAAAACCTTAAAATTATGAGTATTAACGGAAGATTTCACAATAATTTTTAATATCTTTACAACTTATCACATGCATGTGAAATACCTAAAATACATAAGAAAGAAGATTAAATAATTATTCTAAAAATAATATGTTCCTAAATATGATATAATGCTTGTGATTCTAAAGAAAATAAATAAATATAAAGAATAACTTATTTTATAATATTTACTCAATTTAAATTATGCCTACTTCTTCAATAATTTGTGGAGGATTTTACTAATTAAATACATTCTTAATATATATATATATATTAGCTTAATCATAATTGTAATTATTGTTTTAGAACTCTAGTTAGTAATATTTTCTTAACACAACAAACTTGTATATTGGAGTGTGAAATAATAATACAAAAGTTATATATTTTTTCTTCTATTTTGTTGTTTTTTCTTTTTTTTTCTCTTTTTCATTACTTCATTTTTGTTTTTCAATGGCTAGTGCCAAATTTATGCTGGTAAAAAGTTTTACTACGTAAATTTATTTTTCATTGTTTATTTCTTTTATCTTTTGATTATTTGTTTCTTATATTATGATGGACAACAACAATAAAACGATGAGTCTCTTAATATTTATAATTCATATTATTTTTATTCAAGAAAAAATTTAGTAACAAATCTTGTTCTTATTCTTTAATCATCTAACTACACTTCATAAAGTCATTATATGTTTATCTCAAACTCATTTAGTGTGAAGAACAAATCTAACTTCATTGATGGCTCAATTCAAAGACATGTGTCAAATCATGTTCATTATCCAATTCGGAAGAGAAGCAATGACATGGTGATTTGATGGTTGATCCATTATACCTTGATTATATAAAGCATAATATGGAAGGATGATGCAAAAAAATTTGGAAAATTTTAAAATGCAATATTCTTAAGGGATCTTCTGACATATTTACTGTAAGAAATGACTTCAATTAGACAAGGTGATGGATCCATTATTAATTACTTTACTAGATTATGTATAATTTATGATGGAATGGAAATTTATAGACCTAATACTATGTGCGTATAATCTAAAGTGTTCATGTAATGCCCTTATCACTATTTTAGAGAGGAAGAAATGGGATGAAGTGATACAATGTCTTAGGGGATTAAACTGTTGGGTTTATATTCTAATGATGGAACCTTTACCAAGTATAGGTAAAATACTCTCTTATACTTTCTAATAAGAAAGACAAATAAATAGTAATGACTTGTTTGGAAATACTATTTTAATTAATGCAACAAAGACCATTTCATTAAATTCCCAATTTTCTTGTTTTTTTCGTGGTAAAGGTGACCATACAACTAATAAATGTTATAGAAAAAGTGGTTTTTCTCAAATTTTTTCTTCTAGAGGAGGAAAAATTGGCTTATGAGAGTTCTGTCAAAGAAATTTTATGCTTGTAGCATTCTACTTGTTTTTCCAAGAAAATCAATTTTAGAATCATTTGATACTTTTGTCTGTTCGAGAATAAGAATCTTCTCTTCAGATGCAACTTTCTCACTTTTTATTTGTTTTAAATATTGCTTTAGAAGTGTATTGCAATTGTTGAGAAGATCTTCATAAGACAGTTCTTCTTCTTTCTCATCAAATGATAAAGAGTTTGATGTAGAATTTAAAGGGGAAGAGAAGCTAATATTTACCTCATCTTCAACATTTACCATAAGAAATATGTTTGCATGCTCTTCTGCTTTAGATTATGATTCTGTTTCAAAGTTTTCCCATGTTGTCATGAGGTACTTCTTCTTGAAGTTCGACTTTCTCTTCAACTTGGGACATTTAACCTTGATATGTCCAGGCTTCTTGCACTCATAGCAAATCACTTCTTGACTTTCATCTTCTCTTTATGACTTGTGGAAACCATCTCTCCTTTTGTAAGGAAACTTCTTGTTTCCTTGTCCTCTTCGTTTAAGCATTTGCCAAAACTTTTTGGACATGAGGGAGATTTCTTCATCGGTTGAGTTCTCAGACTCAACCTCAGATTCCACTAGCTCCTCTTCAAGAGCCTTGAGACTTTTTCTGAAGACAATTTTCTTTACCTTTGCTTGGAGACCTTTATCAACGGGTATCGATACCTCATTTGAGCTTCTATCATTGAGATGCGCTTCATGCACTCTCAATATCCCTAGTAGCTTGTCCCAAGAGAGCTTTTTCATGTATCTTGCCTTTGTTATAGTTGTAGTCTTGGGTTCCCAAATCTTTCGCATGTTATCTAGCAACTTCATGTTGATTTGAGCTTTGGAAAAGCTCTGTCCAAGAGCTTGGATCCCATTCAGGAAAACTTGCATTCTTCCAAACATATGATCTACAGTTTCACCATCCTTCATGCAAAAAGATCCATATTTCCTGGTTAGCGTGATTGCCTTTCTTAGTTGGATCTTTATTTCCTTCATAGTTGATGATCAAAGAATCTCATATCTCCTTGTTAGTCTTTAACATGCACACTTTCTTATATTCATTTTTAGATAGAACACATTTAAGAGTGCACCTTGCTTTGTTGTTGAGTTGGACTTGATTGAATTCTTCTTCCTCCTAGTCTTCCTTAGGGCCTTCAATCTTTATATCTCCGAGTGATAATCTGCCACAACTGATAGTTTGTAGATTTTACGTACATCTTCATTCAATCTTTTCAATACGAGAGGTATTCACAAAGAAAGGATGAAGGTCTTGACAAGGAGGCTCCCTCAACTATTTAATGTTGTTCCATGTGTGCCATTGTTGGATTTTTTCTCTAACGCTACCAGGTGCTCAACCTTTTAGAGACTGAGCTCTGATACCAATTGGGAAAACAAGAAAACATAAGAAGGGAGGGTTGAATTGTGTTTTTGAAAACTTTTTCGCAAATGTTCAATATCGTCTGCAGAAGGGATCGTGTTAGATGATTTTTTGGTGTAACAGGCACACTAAAGTTAGTTTTTCTAAATCTCCCCCTCTTATGATTAACTCAAAAACAATAATATGTAATTGAAAAGAGATAAGAAAAAAGTACTTTTCACACACATTTTTATACTACTTCGTCTAATAAGAGCAAACTATGTCTAATTCTCAAACAATCAGTTGAGTTCCACTAGTAGACTATCATTACAAGATACAAGTATTCTTTCGGCTTGTAGCCACTTATTTTGTACAAGTACTCTTTTCACAAGTCACTTCTACCTCAAGTAATTTTCTTTCAACAAGTCACTCCTAGCTCAAATTCGAGTATTCTTTGGGTGTGTAGCCACTCATGGCTAACCCTTTTTCACAAGTATGAAATGTGATTATACAATCACGACAAAGTAGCTAAGGCTAGAAGATTAACATTTTATAGACGTATACACGTATTAGGCTTGCTTTTAAGTTTAACTAAGAAACACACTCAAGTGTTCTTCTAAAACTTATAATACAAAGAACAGAAAGCAACAAAGCTTTTGCACTTAGATTCAACAAGATATATGCTTTACTTCTCTTAAACAAGATTCTTATATAGTGTTGAGAGACAATTAGCCGTTAGAGTCTTGTTTTGACATCTTTAGCTTTAGGTTTTCTTCAAGGAACTTTATCTTCATCATCTTGGTATAGCTTTATGTAAAGTGCATCAAATGTAGCTCTTCATGCATTAAATGCATGTCTTTCTCTTTAGCAGTATTTCTGATAGCTTGTTGCACTTATCCTCCTTTGATTTTTTGTGGAAGTTAACTTTCGTATAAGATAGGTGTGCTCCAAGATTTTGACAAACTAAATGTATAAGGAATTTGGTAGACAAAAGCAATTTTAGCTCATCTTTTGAGGCGTACAAGAAAGATCGTGGGATAGCCTTTTATGCTTCAGAAGCATGACGATCTGAAGAATGTTTTTCTTGCACATAAACAAATATTAGTTCAATCTTATGATTATGTGTGCTTATCATCTAATCCAACTTTCATGTAATTAGATGATGTTTGGAGAGTATCGTCTAATAGATGATACATGATCTAATTGAAGGAAAACTTGTTCGCCTATCCAAGGAACCATGGTTCGTCAGATGCAAGTTTGTTTTACCTTTTTATACTTAATTTTTGTAAGTATTTAATCAACACTTATGAAAATGTTGGACTTTTCTATAATAATTTTAATTGTAGTTTATAATGACAACACACATTACTCTATTGAATTGGTAGTTTTAGTCCATTATGATTGCATTTTAATCTACTCAAATAACATGAAAGAGAGTTGTGAAAATAAGTGAAATTCAGAAGAAGGGAGAGTTTGATTGTATATTGGAAACTTTGACAATTTTTCGTAAATTTGTGTTTGATGATATGCTCAAACATAAGTTTAAGTTAACAAATGATCTGCCAAAAGCCTTTTCAAAAACTTAGTTTTAAAATCTCTTCTTTAATTAATTCAGGTTTTATAACATGCAATGAGTTAAATGTTCATAAAGATTTAAAATGGATGATTTTATACCGATTCATCTATAAAAGCACTTAAAGGAGGTCCTTTAGTGATTTCAAGTGTTTAATTCACATTTTAATCTATTAAAGGCAAAAATCAATTTTAACAAAAGCTCAAATGTTTTTTTTTAAAAGAACTTATTTTAATAAACTAAAATGTTTTTCCTTACAAACCCAACAAGATAAAAAATATTTTAACTGATTAAAAGAATTTTTAAATAACTAAATACTTTGGTTTTTATTAAAATAGTCAAATACTTTGAAAACAAGTTTATATCATAAAAACTTAAGATTAAAGGTGAAACACTTATAACACTTAAAACATCAAAATTACAACTCAAACAAAATATTAATAACAAAATTAACTCTTCAACTCATCAAATCCAAGTAGTTGGTGTTGCATAATGCATAAATTATTTTTTGGTATAGGTCAAGTAAGATTAACTTATATTCAAACTGTGACAATTGAATTATTACGTTTTTCAGTAAAAAAAATTACTATCTAACTATAAACTATAATTTTTAACTTAATAATAAATATTTGATCTAATAATTAATATCAGAATTAAAATCATGAGATGTAGATTAAAAGTAAAAAACCAAACACTTATCATATTTAAATATAATATTATATAGAATTAATTATCCACTAACAATCTTATATGTGTGTAATATCTATTAAATTTTTTTATGATTTAATTGTATTTTACTTGCTATATATATTTATACATATAAAAATATGTTAACAAATTTGTATTATAATTTATTTATTAATATAAAAACAATTAAAATTATAAAAAATAACAACAATCATAAAAAATCAAAGAATCTCATATTATTTATTATAAAATATTTAACACATTTTTAAAACAGATAATTTAATTCTTTTATAACAGATATTATAAAATTATTAAATACAAAATTCTATACTAAATAAACCAAGTAAAATGAAGGTGTAACACCAATGTATTACAAAATACTGTTCACTTAACTTTTTTTGTGCAAATAAATTTAACTTTCTACCTAATTTAATTTAGTTTAACTGCACTACCGAAGTAATTCACGTACTTTCTTGTATTTTCGTTATTCTAATCAAATTTGGAGTGCATTTACTTTAGTTTGTAATAATTTAAATCTATTGCTATAATAATTTATAATTTTTTATTATTAAAATTTTATTTATTCACCCCGTTTGATCATTATTATATATTTTAATTTTATTCAACTCATTACAAATAATTTACAAATTTTTATACAAATAATTACCCTTTTATTTTTTCTTCTATTCTTTTAGTTGCATTTATAAATTAATTATAAAATATGCTGTGTTCTTTAATTTTTATATTTTTGAATTATATACTTTAATATTTTAAGTTATTAAACTAAATTATTGTATAACCAAAATCTAATTATTTTATTAATTTAAAATCCACGCACACCAGGTTTCACTCAATAGTTTTGAAATTAAAAACAGTGCTCACGAAAACAAAATTAAAAACATAGAAAAATGTACGTGGTGCCCCAGTGCCAGCCAACGTGCGTAGAGCTTATTACTCTTCGATTCCGTTCATGGCTCCAAACTTTCCTCTTTCCGTCCCAATGACTTGTCCAGTCGCGGTTATTATCGGGGAATTTGCGCTACAATTTTGGTTGCTTTGCTTTCTCCACTGAAATTTCTCAGTAACAAAGAACCTCTTGAGGCCTATCTATGTAAGATTTTCTCTAATTCCTTCTCTTCTAATTGATGAAACCATTTTTATATATTTCCTTTTTCCTTCTCCCGCTTTCAAGACCAAAACTCTTAGTTATACGAAGCACTGCAAGTTGAGTGCTAATTGATCATTATTTGTGAGTTTTAGGAAAGTAAAATAAAAAGAAAATTCTATAAGCTAGAATATTATTTTTTTAAAAATTGTTTGAGAAAGTTTATAGGAATTGCATACATAAATTAAAAATTACTTAATTTTATTTTTAATTTTTATAATTTCTGGTTGGAAAATTAGTCCCAATGTATACTTGCTGCTGGGGCATCTTAATTTCTTTATTCCCTTTCTTACAGTTTCATTAGATGTAGATATTATTTGATTTGTTCATCTAACTTGTACAGTGCCAACAGTGAGCAAGAAACCCTTTGTTTATAAACAATGTGGAACATTGGTCGGTCACTAACAGGAGGCAACGAAGAGCAGGGAGAGAGTTTGTTGGGAGAGGATTCAGGTGGCCTCTGCTCCCTCTCGACAACACAGGTGCTGTCAAAAAGAAAAAATTCATGTTAATCTTGCTCTTTTAGATTTCTGTAACAATAACGGCTCTATGTTTTACAATTTTTGGGTGTCGACTAAGCAGAGAATTTATGGATTTGCCGCTTGTTTTGTTGCTGGTGTGGCCTGCATGTTACTGGTGAGCGACAGTTGTGTGTCCCCTTTCTTATGTATTTATAGTACGATTGTGTTTAATTTAGATTTTGACTTATGGAAATTTAGAACAGAAAAAAGAGCCTGACTGAATCCGTCATAAATTAGTAGTAAAATAGTTAGGTTAGTGGCAAATATTTAGTTGAACGGAATGAAGTTTTTTTTTTGTCTTTTTAAATGTTGCGTTGTGGTAAGTTAATGGTGTTCCTTCAGAATAAGTTATGTCCCGTTCTTCACCCGGATAGCAAATAACTAAGTCTAAAACCAGGTTTCTTCTGTAAGCATAAGAGTAGTTTTATACTTTTATTTTCCTGTTGGGTTTTTCTCCATATTTTGATGTAGTTAGTTTCTCATCTTGGGTCCACGAAAAGATGCCATATCTTGCAAGAGTGTTTTAGAGGACTGGACCTTGCCATGTAGTGGGAGAATTTGTTGAATGAAATAACTGAAATGCATTTGGTGGAAAGGTTTTATTATCTTTGTCATTGTTAAAATTTCAGAAAGGGTGGAAAAGAGAGAAATGGTGTGTTCAATGATAATTAGATCTAGTGTTATACAAAAGGCTAACCTAAGGCTCTTATCTATAGTAATAATCTAGGTGTGCATCGAGTGCAAGCCCATTAACACTCCAACCGTAACCAAGATTCCTAACATACAACTAAAATTTAAGCAACTTCTTTGATCAAGAGAACGAACTATACACTCCAACATATTTTTTGGCATGCGTTAATGCTATTCCCTTATTTTTTGTTTTCTTTCTTCAGGTTGTTGTTTCTTTGTATGCGTCATGCATGACTTTCATCATGTTTCCCCTTTCCGTATTACATTTTCACTTGTTATTGAGCGTTGTCTAGACACATACTGCCCTATAATTATTTTGATTTCTGCCTTTACATAGGACCCAGAAAGAAAGGGATGCATGCCATAATATGACCACGGAAATTTGGCATATTTCCTAAATATTGACAGTCAGTAGAAAATAATTCAGTTGAACAACAAAAGCCTTTCGCAATGGTCTAAACAGTGTTTTTTTTTTCTTTCAAAATTTCAGTTTTAAGAAGGCCATTTAGATCTAGCCAGTTTCTCAGTTTTTCTTTTTCTTCCTTGTGTAGTTATTGGGCATTCTTTGTTCAGTTAACTCTTCTTACTGGTTTTTCTATTGGTCTTCTCTTCACATTTGCAAACCATCACAGGCTAGATTCTATCAGCTTTTCCTCAATAGGTGTTACTCTTACCTTTTCTTTGATGTACATTTAATAAACAGTTAGCTTGTGCTTTTTTTGGTGCTTTACAGCTCAAGATTTTGGTAAAACTTTTCTTTGGTTACTTTTGTTTGAAGATTCATTTTTTAAAAATAACATTTTTAAACACATCATAGATTGAGTGAAACTGTTAAAAGAGAAAAGAAAATAGACATACATTGACTGAAACGGTGTTTGAACAGAACACGGGTCACGGGGTTTAGTGAATAAGTTTGTCAAATGCTCACTAGATTAGATGAAGCATGTAACAAAATAAAAATATTTAAGTTTCTTGTTAAATGAAAATTGGCTTCAATATGCTTGATCCTCTTATAAAAGAGAGGATTAGATGTAATATGCAAAGTTATTTGGTTGTCACATATGAGAGTCATCTAGGATGCTTCATTAAATTTGAGCTCTTTGAGAAGTTGCTTTAGCAATTTGAGTTTGCACGCAAACAAAGCCATGATCCTATATTATGCTTTAGTACTTGATTTCACCACAACCTTTTGCAGGATCCAGGACTGGATCATAATCTTGAAGGGGTTCAGAGTCATTAAGATGACGTCTTTCATATACAAAACTAGGTTGAAACCATTACAAAAGATAGTGTTAAAGATGGTGGTGCTTCTACATATGATGGAAAGAAGTAATGATTTTCAAAGATAATAACATTTCTAGATATTCTCCTACAAAACAAATTTGGATCATAACGAACATAACCTTTATGAGAATTAGAAAAACTAAGAAAACACATATTGAGCACCAAGTAGGAAGTGTAAGTGTCCTTAAATTATATTGTCTATTACTTTAATTTTAATATTCTGCATATGATGGAAATAAGTAATGATTTTCAAAGATAATAACATTTCTAGATATTCTCATACAAAACAAATGTGGATCATAACGAACATAACCTGTATGAGTATGAGAATTAGAAAAACCAAGAAAACACACTTAACATATTGAGCACCAAGTAGGAAGTGTAAGTGTGACGCCCTAAATTATATTGTCTATTACTTTAATTTTAATAATTTTGAAATAATTAATTAAATAAATACTTCATTAATCATCTACAATCTTCTAATGATATCATCTCCAAGATCATCATCTTCTTCATCATCAAGCTCTTCCTCGAAATCTACTCCATGTTTCCACCTAATATTTATCTTATTTTCTACAACATTTTTATTACTAAGTGTAGAAAGTGGTGATGCATTTGCATTAATATTCGTAGAATTTGAACCGGTCCCACTTTTGGACGTTGTAAATTATGTGCTGCTAAACATGAAATAGAAAAAAATATTTAAAAACAGAAATAGGAAATAAAGAATAAATCAGAAAAAAATAATCAGAAACAAAAATCAAAAAATGAAATCAGAAAAAAAAATCAGAAAATGAAATAACAAAGAAAAGCGGAAAGAAATCAGAAAACAAATCAGAAAAAATGCAGAAAATGAAATAAAAAATAAAGATTATAAAGCAAAGAAGAAAACAAGGGTGGAATGTCTCATATTCACCACGGCCATGAAGGAATAAAAGTGGGAAGCAGGAAGCGAAACCAAAGAAGAAGTGATAAGTGTCGGGAAAGAAGTGATATTCATCGGAGAAGAAGCTGGAGAGGACATGATGTGCATCGGAGAGGACATGATGTGCATCGGAGAAGACATGGTTCGCATTGGAGAAGAAGAGAAACATTGTCAAAGAAGCGGAATGTCGACCGAAGATGAAGCGCAAAAATAGTATGTTTGTTGGGGATCTATTTGGAGAATGAAATGGGTTTCAATAAAACTCTTTTTCAATTTGGGTTTTCATTTTTCAAAATGCAAACGACGATATTTCTGGTTTTTTTGGCCAACCACAAACTTGGTGATTCATTCTCTAACTTGTGAGTCTACTACGAGTTAACTGAGTCTAAATCGAGTTATCAATTTGTGGTTGTGAAAATTGGAGAAAGAATGAGGCAAAATTTGTGTCCAAAATATTCTAGATTAATCCATGGTCATTCAAATCAGATCATGAATAGTAGTGGGTAAATAAAAATCTTTTTGCTTTTTTACTTGCTTGATTGAATTTGAGAAAGGAAAATGTGCTTGGTCCATACTGTTGAGAAACTGAAGATGTTTCTAGAAGTTGATTCCTAAAGCAAATCAAGAAGAAGTTGGACAAATTTTATACGGTTACTATTCTTCGTGCAATGAACTTGGATTTTGATCATATTAGGGATCAAATCTTAACTTCTCAAGAAGTTCCAACCATGGAAAGTTTAACAACTTAACTTCTTTGTGTTCCAACACTAGGTAGAAAATTTCAAGAATCTACTGACTCTTCTACCATGGTATCTGCACGTGGAAAACGGGACCATGGAATTAGAGGAGTGGTGGTAGAGGATGTTCTCAATATACGTATTGTAAAAGAATGGGTCATAACCAAAAGGATTGCTACTTTCTCTATGTGTTCTTGACAAAACAATCAATGTCTCCAAATCTGAGGTTGTTGAAGCAAAGTTTCATGATGAAGAATATTAAGAATATTTGAGGTTGAAATCTAGTAGCCTAACACAATCATCTATGTTGGAGATCCTATGTTGACTAGAAATATGACCAAATTATAATATATAAGTGGTGTAAACCTCATCTCACAAAGTCGGTTTTATGAGGTATAGTTAGGCTTAAAGTCCATATTCTTAAAGTCCAATTCACAATTATCACAATTCATTAGGCCAATTAATCATGCAATTCAAGTAATCATAACAGACCACAAATTTCAGTACTGTGCACAATTCTCCCATTCCCTACTTTAAGTTCTATTTCTACCAAAATCCTTAACCATCAAAGTTGAAGCTTCCCTTACCTGGAATAAACTCAAATTGGTGTTCTCCACCCAAGATTTCTTCTAGCTACTGCATGACAAGGTCAAAGTTTCCTTTTTCTACTAATGGGAGCACCTAATCAACAATTAAACATGCCAAAAATGGTCTTAGCCTAGTGGAGAACGAAATTGAAGACTAAGAAAGCACGATTGAACTCCCAATTTCAAGAACGCTCTAAGACCCACAAAACCCCCAAATCATCCTACGAAAACCTAAGAGAAGGAAAATTTACCCAATCCAAAATTCTAATCGGTCTATCTTCGCCTACTCGCCAAGAACAACAGGGTGGCGGTTTTAAATCTTCAAAAAGATGAACCCACAGAGAAGGAAGTTAGAGAGAAGGATGAAGAAAGGCTTTGAGAGTGAGAGTAAGAGAGAAAGTGAGAGGGAGAAATGAGGGTTTTCAGTTTAGTTTTTCCTCTTTTTAGAGACCTTACAATACTCTCCAACAAATAAACTTTTCGTCTTCAAAAATTGTACTTACCAGGCGAATAGATGAGGATAGCTTCTCCTTTCCTCCTCTTCTAGGAGTCACCTGACTTTGCATTCCACACCACTTTGACCATACTGATGGTCTTGCCTTGGAGTTGCTTGAGTTGTGTCTCCTCTATTCTCACAGGAGTGGCTTCAAAAGACAAGTCTTTACGAACTTGAACTTCGTCTGACTCTAGGATGTGGCTTGGGTCATGCACATATCTTCTCAATTGAGTCACATGAAACACATTGTGTAGCTTGGCTAAGGGAGGAAGAGCTAACTCATAAGCCATAAGGCCAATGTATCTAAGGATTTGTTACGATCCAATGAACTTGGGAGTCAACTTCTTCGACTTAATGACTCTGCCTAACACTAGGTATGACAAAGATGTACAAAGGTCTGAGGGAGTCTTTCTGGTGACCTGGTATGAAGCAAGATGTGGCTCAATATGTTGCTAGTTGCCTAACCTATCAAAAGGCCAAGATAGAGTATCAGAGGCCTGGTGGCATGCTCCAACAGTTAGAAGTACGTGAGTGGAAGTGGGTTTGTATATCCGTGGACTTTGTCACTCACCTACCAAGATCAGTTAAAGGACATGACTCTATATGGGTCATTGTGGATAGGTTGACTAAGAGTGTGCACTTCTTGCTAGTTAACTTGAGGATCTCCATGGACAAATTGGCTCAACTATATATTAAAGAGGTAGTGAGATTGCATGGCATATCCTCTAGTATTGTATCTGATAGAGACCCAAGGTTTACATCTCAGTTTTGGTAGACTCTATAGGCAACTTTGGGAACAAAGTTAAGACTCAGTACTTCTTATCATCCTCAAATAGATGGGTAGTCTGAGAGGACCATTCAAACTCTAGAAGATATGTGGAAAGCCTGTGTGTTGGATCATGTAGGAGTCTAGGATGAGGTGTTACCATTAATGGAGTTTACCTACAACAATAGCTTTCATGCTAGTATTGGGATGACACCTTTTGAGGCATTGTATGGAAGAAAATGTAAGACTCCCTTGTGTTGGTACCAAGATGGTGAGAGGTGTGTAGTTGGGCCAGAATTGCTTCAACAGATTATGGACAAGGTGAAACTGATTCAAGATAGAATGAAGACTGCTTAGAGTCATCAAAAGTCTTATGTTGATCAAAGGAGGAGGTCTCTAGAGTTCAAAGCAGGTGATCATGTCTTTCTGAGAGTGGTACTTATGATTAGTGTAGGCAGAGTCATCAAGTCGAAGAAGTTGACTACCAAATTCATTGGACCATACCAAATCCTTAGATGCATTGGCCTTGTGGCTTATGAGTTAGCTCTTCCTCCTCCCTTAGCCAAGCTACACAATGTATTTCATGTGTCCCAGTTGAGAAGATATATACATGGCCTAAACCACATCCTAGAGCCAAATGAAGTTCAGGTTCGTGAAGACCTATCTTTTGAAGTCATTCTTATAAGAATAGAGGACACACAACTTAAGCAACTCTGAGACAAGACCATCAGCATGGTTAAAGTGATGTGAAATGTAAAGTCAGTTGACTCCACTTGGGAACTAGAAAAGGAGGTAAGGAGAAACTATCCTCATCTATTCGCCTGGTAATTATAAATTTTATTTGTTGGGGAGTATTGTAAGGTCTCTAAAAGGAAGGAAAAAAAACTAAACTGAAAACCCTCATTTCTTCCTCTCGCTTTCTCTCTTAATCTCACTCTCAAAGACCTTCTTCCTCCTCTCTAACTTCCCTCTCCATGCATTCATCTTTTTGAAGACTACTACCTTGTTGCTCTCGACGAGTAGGTGAAGATAGACCAATTGGAATTTTGGATTGGGTAAGTTTTCCTTCCCTTAGGTTTTCGTAGGATAATTTGGGGGGTTTTGTGGGTCTTAGGGCGTTCTTGAAATTGGAAGTTCAATTGTGCTTTTTTAGTCTTCAATTTGGTTCTCCATTAGGCTAAGACCATTTTTGGCATGTTTGATTGTTGGTTAGGTACTCTTATTAGAAGAAAGTAGAAAAAGGGAACTTTGACTTTGTCGTGCAGTAGCTAGAAGAAATCTTGGGTGAAGAACACCAATTTGAGTTTATTTCAGGTAAGAGAAGCTTCAACTTTGATGTTTAAGGGTTTTGGTAGAAATAGAACTTGAAGTAGATGGGGAAATTGTGCACTGAGTTATGCTACTGAAATTTGTGGTGTGTTGGATGACTACTTGAATTGCATGATTAATTGACCTAATGAATTGGATTGAATACAACATGTATAGTTTGTAGTAATGTAAAGGCTAGTTGTTGAAATGTGAATTAGAATGTATGTATAGTGAATTGGCATGAATGATAGCTTGTTGAGTGTTTTGTGGGACTAGAGAAGTATATAGTTGTTTTGGGTTGTTGCATAATTATGGGTCTGCATTTGTTTTTGACAATGGTAATCGATTACAGCTTCATGGTAATCGATTACTGGAAGTGCATCTGACATCATTTGCTCTCTAGTAATCAATTACAGTGTCTCTGTAATTAATTACTCTGATAAAAGATTAGAACATGACTTGTTTTGCAAATCTATACTCTCTTATGGTTTTGTTGCATTGATATGGGCTTGTGTGTAATGTGATGGGCAGTAAGGTCTAAGAAAGAAGAGTAATTGTAGGCAGTAAGACCCAAGGTGTATGAGATGTGATTGGTTGTGAAAGGTGGTAGTCTCTTGAATGCATGATATATTGTTAGTGTGTATGGAGTCTAGGTAGTGCAGTAATGGGGCATCCAGACTTCCAAGATATTCCTATTCATATAAAAGAGGATATCTGTGGTGGGAAGTTGATGGAGGCACTAGATGAGGTGACCCAATAGGGAAAAGACTCAATAATAGCTACCTTGGTGGTGTGATTTTGTGATGAGAGGAGGGTTGTGAATGAGCCAAGGGCCAAGATTGTACACACACACACACACACACACATATATATATATATATATATATATATTTACACCAGGTGCTAACCTCAAGTACTCCGAACTCCATATAATCTTTCGGAAGTTGTCAGTCTACATGTGTTTGTGAGTGTAGTTGGCTAAACCTTTTGGTGGGTTATGGCCTTAGGTTGATTTGAAGTTTATATGTTATTCATGTGTAATACCTAGCTCTAATAAAATTTTATTGTGTAGTTGCTTATCCTTGATTTTATGTGCATGTTGTATTTGTTGAATACTGCTATGATCGTGTATGACACGGGAGTAGACAATCTGTCAGATTTGGGGGTTGACAGGAAGCCATGAGTTAGGAGGAAGAATTGGTGGAATATGTAGTTATTTTGAGACTGATAATAGATCTTAACTATTAGTAGAAATAGGATTTATGTGTAATTACCTGACTTGAGACTGATAAAAGTATTATTGTAATAGCTATAGATTGTCTGTGTATGATATTAGTATAATACAGTTGTTATAATTTGCTAGTTTGGAGTGTTACACTAAATGCAGACCTACAATACTTTGGAAGTAGCTCATTTGTGTCTTATTTTGCATCTTCATCTCCTAAACTTTTACATGAATACTTAGGTCATCCTCGCTTGTCAAAATTAAAGAAGATGATTCTTGACCTTAGTACACTTCAAGTTTTATGAATCATGTCAACTAGGAAACATGTTAGGTATTCTTTTCCTAGACATTTTGAATTTAGATGAACTCTGCCTTTTTTAGCATCCTTTATGATATTTGAGGGCCAAGCTATGTCTTATTTTTTGGTTTTAGATATTTTTTCTTTTATTGAAGAGTATTCTAGATGTATTTACCAATGAAAAATTGACCTGAACTTTTGTATATCTTTATGTTCTTCTTTAATGAAATCAAAAAATCAATTTGACAAAGTAATTAAAATTTTACAAAGCCTAAAGCCAAAGAATACTTTTCCTTTGATTTCTTTAGTCTCTAAAGTTCACACTCACATACCTTAGCAAAATGGTATAGCAAAGAGGAAAAATAGATACTTGGTTGAAATTGCTTGTACCTTATTTGCTTGTTGCAAATATATTTGTCCATCATTGGGGAGATGTTACCCTAATTGCTTGTTTTCTTATTAACAAAATGCCTTCTTCACTTGACAAGAAAGTTCCTTACTCCATTCTATTTCCAAAGGAACGCCTATTTCATATTCCTCTCTGTGTTTTTGGTTGTGTATGCTTTGTTATGATATATATCTAGGTTTAAATAAACTCTTAGCGAGAGCCATCAAATGTGTCATTTTGGGATATTCTCCCCTTTAAAATGGATATCGATGTTACTCTCAAGAAATCAAGAGATACTATTGTTGGGAGAAGGGGGAGATTGTTAGGATACAAGTGAGTTGGAGTCTCACATTGGGTAGGAATGGAAAAGTTGAATACCATATAAGTGAGAAGACTTATAAACCTATTGCCTTAAGGTTTTGGATTAAAGGTGGTATCATAGACACTTATGTGGTTGTGCTTGTAGCTCATTCTCCTACCTAGAATCTCCCAATAACTATATGTCTACTAGTGTCACTGAACCAACTCCTTTCTTTCCTCCTTTTGTATAAAATATTCATTCTTTCCAACATGTCCTACTTGTGCCATTAGTTGATAGTCATTTGTCATTGGTCTCCTCATTAGTTGGATGTTAAAAATGTTTTTCTTCATGGCGATCTAGAGGAAGAAGTCTACATGGAGTAACCTCCAGGGTTTGTTTCTTAGGGGACTCTGGTTTCATTTTTAAATTATGTCTCCCTCTTTATGGTCTCAAGCAATCTCCACATCCTTGGTTTCAAAATTTAGTCACATTGTTCAAACCTCTAGGCTAAAACACAGTGAGGCAGATCATTCAATGTATGTTGACGATATAGTCATTATAGGGAATCTAGAATCTCTCAGCTAAAGGAATGCTAATGCATTCATTTTCAAACTAAGGATCTTGGAAGTCTCAAATACTTTTTGGGCATTGAATTAGCTCAATCAAAGGAAGGTGTTGTAATTTCTTAAAGAAAATATGTTTTAGATATCCTAAAGGAGTTGATTGTAGTGGATAGTCCTATAGACCCAAATAAGAAATTAATTATAGAACAAGGTGGAACTTTGTTTTGGTGCTGGTTTTCATATAAAAAGTTTTGGAATAGTGGAAAAACAAAAATTGGAGAAGAGATAACGTCTTGCTTAGTTGCAAAAAAATATGTATCTTGAAAGATGACATTTCTAGAAACTTGTAGCCTTTGTAGATTAGAATCACAACAATAAAGACTTTTTTAGTTGGCTGAATAACCAAGAAAGCACATTTAACAAATTCAGCTGTGTGCTTGGTTTGTTCATGAGGGGGAAGATGGACATAACACAACCAAAAGTGCGAAGATTGGAATAAGTGAGTTTTATCCAAATAATTGGGAGATAGGAGAATGATTGTTTAATTGTGGTGAAGGAAAATGATTAATCAGGTGGACGGCAGTGGATAATGCTTCACACTGAAAACAGGTGGTATAAGAGATTCCAATAGAAGGGTTAGTACAACATCAAGGAGATGACGATTTTTTTCTTTCCACTACCCCATTTGGTTGGGGTGTAGAAGGACATGACCTTTGAGATAAAATACCAGTTTCTTGTAAGAACTTCTGAAATAGATTAGAAGTGTATTCTCCCCCCACTATCAGAACACATAATTGTAACTTTGAAGGAAAATTTAGTTTGAACATAGGCATGAAAAAATTTGAAAGCAAGGAATGCTTCATTTTTAGATCTTAAAAATTAGACCCATGTGAACTGACTATAGTCATCAATAAAAGTGATAAATGTTTGTAATTAGAATGAGATATAATATGTGATATCCCCCATAAATCACTATGAATCATATCGAAAGCGTTGTTTTCATTTGATCGATGAATTGGAGATGGTAGAATTTTATTTTTACCAAGTTTCCATGAGGGAAAACCAAATTGAACAACACTAAGAAATGATGAAATGTTCTTACCAAGAGCACCGGATTTGATCAAGTCATGAAGTACATATGAGTTTGGGTGACTAAGATGCTCATGCCATTTGTGGAAATTAACTATAGAAAGATTACAAGAAACAAAATGCAGGAAAAAACATGGAGACAAAGGAAAAAGACGTCAAACTTTAAGCTCCTTTGCGATCATCTTCCTTGAGTGTTGATCGTGCATACGACAACCAAATTTTGGGAATTCAACCCAACAATCACTATCAACACCAATTTCTTTGATTGGTAAATTGTTGTCATTTGCAGTATAAGTTTGTAGATTACTAGAGTATTTTGTGAGGTTTGCAAGAGTATCAGTGGTATTGGTCATATGATTGGATGCACCAGAGTCAAAATATCAAAAGAAGAACATGAATTAGAAGGTTTACCTGAAATTCCTAAAATAGAAAAAGCTGAAATTAGCATTAGTTGGATTTTTTTAGGGGTCAAAATTTGTATAGGAGCAAGAGCATTCTGAACAACATAGTCTGATGCAGTAGAACTAATAGAGGTTGTATAGGAAATTCTTTGATGATGTTACCATTTTTTTTGCAGCAATTGCAAAACATTTTAGGACACTTTACACCAGAAACATTGGACAACACTCAACTCTCATTCTCTAGGTCTGCCTTGGGCAACATATATAGCAGGAAGTGAGGTAGATTTTTGTGGGTCCATCTATGTTTGAGTTAGAAGATGTTGATCTTCACATTGAAGCTCATGAAGGCATGCATTCAAGGTAGGGACAATAATCCCATTTATGAGACTGGATCGAAAACCCTCAAAATCAAATTTCAATTTCATAAGAAATTGATCTCTTTGAGTAGCCCTAGTCCATATTTCCATTACAGTTTTGTAGGGCCTCAAATCAAGAATAATGATGTTCGACAGAGCCAATTATCCTGGTCATAACATGATCGTTCAAAATTTCCTGTTAACGTGAACTGAAACTTCCAAGCAGAATAATTTTTCCCCAAAAAATGAACATGAAGGGAGTCTACTTTATCAAAAAGACATGATGTACTCACTCACTGGGTGATGGTACAAGGAAGAAATAGAAACAAAAAATATTTCTAATGTATGATAGGACCTGGAAGGAGAAGGTTCAAAATCACCAACCAAGTTGTAAGGGTGCAAGACAAAGAACTGACCACGCTTCAGAGATGAAGCTATGCAAAAAAATCAGAAGAACCATAATATGAATATGAATTTGGAATGTTGTTTGTAAAAGAGCCTATTTGCTCACTTGAGGTTATTCTCGTTAATAGCCGATAGAAGCTTTACAGCATGTTAGCACATTTACAATAAACTGTACGTCTAATTAAACAGCAACGGTAGAAAAATAACTTCCAATTAAATACTAATGACAACATAACGGATGATTTGCTTATGTACGGGCAGTTTCTAATTAAAAATAATTATGGCAGCACATAGGACATTAACACCCAGCTGCCGAGGTATTAGATGTTATCAAAGCCTATGAACTTGCACTTGGGTTGAGTTAGGTTGAATCCAAGTTCAAGAATATCTATACATTGCATGGTTCATATTTTAATTCTTGCAATCTTTGAGGCTGTTGAAAAATAATTATACTTTAATGTTATCAAGATGTAATTTCAATCTTTTCCAGTAACTTGCTTACCTATTCCTTAAAACTCATGCAACTTTTCTTTTTTTCTTGAAATCTTGGGTAACTGGGCTCACATAAATGTATTGATCTCAGAAAATATTTTAATATCATATATTTTGTAACGTATAATACATGGTGCAAAAATATTGATTTCTTGTTCTCTATTAATTCTGAAATTTTAGAAACCTCAACAAATTGTTTTCTTATATCTTCAACATAATGTTTATTTGCTCTCTTCTACTTTGCAGTCAATGATTGTTTTTGTGAAACCCATGAAGTTTGCAGTATTGTTCACCTTTGGCAACCTGTTAGCAATTGGAAGGTAGATTTAATTTGCTCTTTGTTGGTACGTGAGATTTAAAATTAACTTATCCCTGGCTACGTACACACAGGCAACGTAGCATTTGAGTTTATAGAAAGTGCTACAAGAATTGTGTCATGACCACACATAACTTTATTTATAAAGAATGAAATGGTATAATAAAAGGAAACAAAAGAAATATAAATAGTAATCCATAAAATCAAGGCTATATACAATATCTTTGTGTTCTTTTGATTTCACATGTGGCTATTGCCTTCTTCTTTAAGCGGGTGATTCCCAATTAGCGTAAGAACGGGAGAAACAAAAGAGAGATCTTTGCCAATGGACTAGGAGCCAACAATACAAGAAAACTTGATACCACCTTGTTGATAATAGGATCTTAAATATATTGTTAGAAGTTGTTAGAAGCTAATAAAAGTTGTTAGAAAATTATGGAGATCTCTTGAATCATTTCTGGAAGGTTAGAGTTCTCTATATACATAGAGGCTGATGTACTATTTCAAATTAATTCAATTGAATAAATTTTTTTTTCATTTATATTAATCTTTTTCAAGTTGGTATGAGAGTTGGGTAAAATAATAAAATCTTTATTTCTGGAGAATAATCCTTCCAATAGAGAAATAAGATAAATGCAATAAAAATAACCAACACAAGAATATAACGTAGACACTTCAAAATTGGAGAAAAACCACAACCATTGTCTAAAGATAACTAAAAAATAACATTTATTCTTACAACACATAAACTACTCTCCCATGTCTTTGACCCCTATACATCCACACTCTCCAAAGCAAGTAATTAAACCTAACCTCACGACACTCTACTACTAGAGTATAAGAAAAGTCAAATACAAGCTTAAAATGCTTTTGACTGGGGTGCCTAGATATCATGGATTCAAGTCCATTATATAGCTTTTGTAACTCATTCCTTTGTTTATCTAAGGTGATGTGGAACTTTCAAGATGTATTATTTTCATCAATCCCAATAGAGAGCTCCCAATCTTAGGAGACTTTCCTTTCACATTCTTCTTTACCGTCTTAGTTAGGTTCCTTTTTTTTGGGTTTGCTTGAAGTGCACCCATTTCCTTTGATTATTGGAGTAGCCTGAATTGTAGCCTGTGGCACAGTCATCATTGTTGTTGTCGGAGCAACTACCGAAAAGTTGTTGCAACGCTGTTGTCAAAAAGTCGCCAAAGTGTCGTCATTGGGAAGTTGTCAAAGAGTGATCATTGAAAAGTTGTCAATGCCATAGTCACCAGAAAAGTTGCCAAAGCCGTAGTGACCAAAAAAGTCGCCAAAGCTGCCTTTGCTAGAATAGTGATCGTCATCACTGCTGCTGTAGTAGCAGTCACCAGAAAGTTGTCGCAACACTGTCATCAGAAAGTCGCCAGAGTGTCATCGTTGGAAAGTTGTCGGAGCATCGTTATCGGAAAGCTACACTCAAAGCCTTTAACTAGGCAATTAGGACATTTATTTTCTTTTCATCAACACTCCTTCTCACATTGAAAAATATACATCTCGAAAGCGTGGATTAACGGATACACATAGAAGATATTAGTGATACTCAAGATACACCTATTACACTTATGATAGGTTGCATGACCAGGCTCTAGTACCATGTAAGAGAGTATTATCTTAATGTTGTGTGTCTCATGCATACCACGCTATATGTATTTATTCCAATTTATAAAATCAAATACAATGAATTTTTGCCTAATAATCAAGAATCAATGATCCTAACTTCCTAAAATCTGTAACAGCTAAGGACCAACAAATCTAAAATGCCAATGACTAATTACATTCTAACATATAAGAATATGGATGATACAATAAAAGAAAAATTAAAGAAATATAATATGTATTCCCTAAAATTAAGGCTACACAATATCATCGAGGACAAAGATTCAAGAAAGGAGAGAGAGAATCAATATTGTAGTTTGCACCCTGAATAAAGGAAATTAAAGAAATATATAGCCAATCTCGGCCATATGCTCATTCTAAGACAATACCTTCTAACCAATCTAACAAGTTGCCTCCTCAGCACTAACAGAATCTAACAGCCAATTCAACAACCTATTATTCCTCGTATCTCAGAAATAAACATATCCTGATTATTTTTTTTTCTATTTAGCAATCCTTTTTGGCCTACTTGTTTGGGCCTCTTCTACACTTACATTGGGTTTAGGGATAATCAGGCTCGAACTGATAACTTCCACCACGTCAAGGTGACACTCTACCGCTGAGTTATATCCCTTCCCTTGCCTCCATCGAGAAATAGAACTGACGAATCCTAAGGCAAAGGGTCAAGAAACTCAACACCACTATTCTTAAACAACTTCTTGGAGTTAGGCTTTCTTTTTACACTATTACGGATACGAAAATTCTGGAAAAAATTGTATTCAATTGTCACCTGCTCCTATCGGAAATAGGATTGACCACGGATTCGAGAAATAGCACATGATTTCATAAAATCATATGATTTTCCTGATCTAAATAAAGCAGGTTTTCCATGAAGAAGATTAGGCTAAGCATGTTCTATTCGATACGGGTAGGAGAAGAACCGGACTCGATTTTCTTAAAAAATAGAGAAATCGGAACCAAGTCAAGATGATACGGATCAACCCCTCCTCTTGCGTTCTTGCGCCAAAGATCTTACCATTTCCGAAGTAACTGGAGTTCTATCTATTTTTCCATTTCAATTCAATAGTTCTTATGTGTTTCCATGCCCCTTCGAGACCCTGCAAAAATGGACAAATTGCTTTTTTTAGGAACATACATATATTCATTACCACAAAAAGGATAATGGTAACCCCACCATTAACTACTTCAATTGAATAGTAATAAAAAGACATGCCCTACCAAGACAGAATTTGTAACTTGCTATACTCTTGCCTAGCAGGCAAAGATTTACTTCCGTGGAAAGGATGATTCATTCAGATCGACATGAGAGTATAACCACATTGCATTGCCAGAACCCATGTTGTATATTTGAAAAAGGTTGACCTCCTTGCTTCTCTCATGTTACAATCCTCTTGCCGCCGAGCTCCCTTTCTCCTCGGTCCACAGAGACAAAATGTAAGACTGGCGTCAACAGTTCATCACGAAAGAAAGGACTAGCTGAGCCGAGATCACTAACTAAAACGAATTGAATACTAATAGAAAATACTAATCGAATAGAAATAGAACTGTCTTTTCATATAGATATCCCTTCAACACAACATAGGTCATCGAAAGGATCTCGAAGACCCACTAACGCACGAAAGCTGGGATCTTTCAGAAAATAGATTCCTATTCGAAGGGTGCATAACCGCATGGATAAGCTCACACTAACCCGTCAATTTGGGATTCAATTCGGTTCCGAGGTATCGGGAAGGAATTGGAATGTAATAATATCGATTCATCCAGATACAGAAGAAAGGGTTCTCTATTGATTCAAACGCTCTACCTACGAGATAGGGATAGAGAAAGAGGAAAAAACCGAGGATTTCACATAGTACTTTTGATCGAAAAATCGATCTGATTTTTTTCGTACTTTTCGCTCAATGATGAAATGGGTCAGATTCTACAGGACCAAACCTTGTGGGAGTTAAGGAATGATGAAAGAAAATAAAAAAAGAAAGTAAATAAAAATGCAGTAGAAGAGTCCTGATTCCAAACGAAAAAATTCAAACTTGATTGAAAATGATCTTTCTGATTATTGAAGAATGGGGCAAAAGGATTGATCGCGAAAGATTTCTTGTTCTTATTAGAAGATCGTGATTGGATCGACATATGTTTGGTAAAAAGAAAGAAAAAATCTTCTTCTTTGAGAAGAATAAAAAGGAAAGTGTTCAATTGGAACATGAAAACGTGACTCGAATTGGTCCTAGTTACTCTTCGAACGGAATAGAAGAAGGGAGAGATTCTCGAACCAAACTAGGAAACGGATG